>OY755043.1:32580204-33237704 GCA_963576565.1 Aspidapion aeneum
CAGACAGACGGCGCAACAAAAAAGTTTCAAAATCATCTGAAACGCAAAGATATATAAAAATTTTTGAAATCGGAGCAACTTTTTTTTTCTCGAAAAAATTAGGATCACCATAGTACTATAGTATAGTATATGTGTGAGCTAAAATCTAATAAATTAAACTATTATTTATTTATTTTAAATATATATTTTTTTAAGCGAGTTAAACAAATAGAAGAAGATCAATGGGAATATCTAGAACGAAATCAGACCACAAAAGAAAGAATGGGAATCGAGAGAAGCATAAAACGGATGACATCACTAAAAGAAAACTGATATGGTACGGCCATGTACAACTGATAAATGGCAAAAGCTAACCAAAGCAGGTCCTAGACTGGCATCCAATAGAATGGCAAACAATAGAATGGCAACAGTCAGTCCAAAGATCAATGAGTCAACAAAACCTGACAGAAGATGATTGTCAAGATTGAAGGAGGTGGAGAATAGGCCTCAGACAACGTACAATAACGTTGTAAACCGACATAGTAGTAGATCACTTTTTTAAATAAAAAATTTGTTATGTATATGGCCAATATTAAATTCTTTCCTATCAACTAGTTAATTTTTATGTATTTTATGCCTATATTTCCATTTTATTTTTGTAACGTGTGCCTTTCAGCGTACTTTTGTATCCATTGTCATGCCCAGGTATTTAGCCTGATTGGATTGTATTTGATAGCTTTTTATTGTTACTGGAATATGATTAATGGACTTATTATTAAAGTGAACATTTTGTTTCATTTAGTTTAATGCGGATTCTTTTTGTTGTTGTTGTGTTTAGTTTTGTTTTGATTTTTAGTGAAAAATTTTGCTGTGGATCGATGCTGGTCCATGTCGCTTTAACTTTGTCTTAACAAAAGACGAAAATCTTCTTTTAAAAATCCTCTGGACCGCGTTTAAAAAGTAGATTTCCCGCTGGAAACCGTATAAGTCATAAAAACGTAAGCTTAAACCATAAAACCGTATTCTTTCCAGATAGTCTAAGTCTGAAGACCAAGGGACAAACTGAGCGATTTTCTTGATAAGCATAAGGAAAAGGATTTGGCTGAAGGTTTTGTTACTTAAAAACCCTGCTAAAATTCGTTTATTTTAGTTAGACGATTTATCACCAATACGATTTACACAAATCTATCTAAATTACATTTTACCACATTGCATTTTCGTTCTAATAAAAAAATAAAAATTTAGTATAAACTCTTCTATCAAAACCGGACATAATCAAAAAGGACAAAATCATAAAAAGGGGCAGGGTCTAGCATGAGCAACTCTCTCCTTTCTTTTCATGTATAATGGTTCTTCCTCTCATACAAATCGGTCTCATGGAAGTTTGACGGCAAATTTAAATTGGAAACATATAATATTATTGTTTTTGGACCCAAAAATACATACAAAAATTAAAATTTCTATTTTTTTCCTTTTAATGAGTTCCCCTGTTCTTCTTTTGCGAAGTCGAAGTCGGTGTTAACCGAACCGAAGCGAACCTCTTGATCAATTAATTGCAAATGAATCTTAACCTAGAGTCCAACACCTGACCTTTCTTAAGGAGGGGCCTTGCTTAATGAAAATACCGTATGTGCTTTAGCAATCCCTAAGTTGATACGGCGTTTTTAATGGAGTAAAGGACGCTTCAATTGCATAGCTCTTCTTTGGGTGACCGTTACAAGCTGGCCCTCCTTTTTATGATATTGTCCTTTTTGATTTTGTCCAGTTTTGATAAAAGACGTTATACCGAATTTCGGTGTTGTTCTTGTCTTGTTTTAAAGAATGACGTTTTGGATAATGTCCGGTAATTAATAATTCCGTTTTTAACATAGGATTGTTATGCCATTTTCCTTTATGATCTTAAACGATTTTTGTTTGTCTTTTATGATAAACTATGGGAGTCAACAAATATGTGTTATTAGCAATATTTGACCAAAATCTAATCAGCTTGTTACAGTGTCAAACACTATTTTTTATAAAAATCTCATGAAAATTGGTCCAGCAATTCTGGAGTAGGTATTTTTAAAATGTTTTATTCATGTTATATATCACTAGCTTGGTGTAAGTGTAAGTAGTTCCCAAGATATGTGAATTTATTTTAGTGCATGTTTGAGCCAAATAAACAATTGAATTTCAAAAATTAATTTAACAAAAACTACTAATTGGAAATTTTTGAAATTAAGCACAACAGTTTATTAGCTTCCTTGAAAATGCTTCTATTCTTAAATATTGTTTCCATTAACCTGTGGGATTCTATATTGTGATTTTGATCGTCGCTAGAGATTGAAAACGGTTTGTAATTTGCAGTGAAATGGTATACACAGGGAAAATTGTGCAAAATAATTAAAATAAAAACCGAATCAGTACCGAATTTAAAGAATACGCCGACAACACTATTTTAATAATGTACACAGGTTCAACACCTGATTCTTAGCCCTGCCAAAACATGCGAAGTTGTCATGACAACCAACGGCATATCGAGTAGATACAGGCGAACGAAAAACAAAAATCGCTTCAACAATGCTTGTCTGTACGCTGGCCCCGCATTCGGTGCACTGTAGAATTCCAAAGCGATATATTTTGTTGCCTGTTAATTGTAAAATATAGAAAGAGAGGAAGACATATCGCTATAGGATTCGACAGTACAGAATCCGCGGCGGCGAACGCTTATGGTTTTTTATCGGTTAATAGGTAATAAAGGTGACCAACTGCGTGTTCGGTTTTGCTGACGCGGCGCGGCTCCGATTTTTAATTTTTTATCCTGTCTTAAATTTTTAGATTAGTATATTCTGGCAAAAAGAGGTGAAGCAGCGCACCTGGGGTTGTGCTATTTTGTTGTCTCTAAATAAATAAATAATTTGTATCTTTCAAAGCGTAATAAAATTAAACAAAACGAAGCTCAAGACTGCGTTTCGGGCCCTGTCCTGGCGTAAATTTTGCCTAACGACCTCTATAATAGAGCCATTTTACCCGAAAACTGTGTTGTTTAGAGCGGCTCTAAAACTCCAAACTCAAAGGTCTTGTAAATTTTCGAGGGATAGAGTTTAGGGCTTTTATAAGAAAACGAGATTTAGAAATTTCGGTACTAAAGGCATTAAGATAAGACTAATGTCAGGGAAAAGTTGAAAAAGTTATCAGGCCGCAATAAAATAGCTCATAGCTTACACTATGGTCAAAATTTCTCTAATTTTGGCCAAGTTTGACGTTCAATTTTCACAGAAGACAAGATCAACTGGCAATATAGTGCTAAACCGGTTTCTTTTCTACAAAAGCAGCAAAGTTTCGTTTGGCTTTTGGTTTATTTTAACGAACATTTTAATCACAGAACACCTAAATTATAATTTATGAAAAATTCTAAACAAATTACTGTCACTAACAAATTAGTAGGAGGGTCTTGCATATACATACAGCTTCAATAAAACAGTAGATAACTTTTAAAGACTTTATTGTCTCTCGAAGTATTCTCCACGAAAATTAATGCACTTGGGCATGCACTCAAATCAGTTGTCAAAATTGTAATTCCACTCGTTTATTGGTGCTGTCAAAATTGCATTCTTGATGGCGTCGACTGCTTCCTCTGGTGCCTGAAATCTTTGACCACGCAGTCCATTCTTGATCTTCGGAAAAGTATAGAAATCGGTGGGACTTAGATCTGGACTGTATGGAGGATGGTCCATCAATTCGACGTTTTGTTGGGTTAAAAATTCAATGGTTTTTTGTGCTTTGTGCGAACTTGCCTTGATTCGTCGCTCGGGGTTCGCTTTTCGAAGCTCAGCGATGACTTTCGGAAAACAAATGGTGACGTACCAATTGGCAGTTGATCTTTGATCTTCCAGAGGAATTTTTGCTTCATGACCTGCTCTTGAGACAAACAGACGACCGACGTTTATTTTGGGGTTATTATGAGTAAATCGACGATTCATCTCCACTGACAATGGTGTATTCTTGAATTTTTTAAACTGGCGACTGTTGTGCTCCATTACCGACAAAAATCAACTCGGCAAGGCATTCTTCAGATAATGAGAGTTGTAAAAAATTACAGCCCAAAAATGTTCTCGAATTAATTCCATTTTTGACTGATTTGTTAACTTCAAAAATTCACTGTAGCTATAAAACTATATGTATCGCACTGACGTTTTATATTTAGGTTAGGTAAAGATTGAGGTTAAGTTTTTGTAACGATATTAGCTTGTCTAACGAACTGTCACGATCAGCTGTTCGATCCAAGATGGTCGCCATAGGACAAACATAGCGTTTCCCGTAAGCCGCAATGTTAACAAAAACGTAATTTTTAAAAAAGTGAAACGATTTAATTTACAACAAAGATGCTGTTTTAAGAATTGAACCTTTGTACACATGGGAAAAATGCGTTTTTCTTAAAAAAAATCAATTGAAGCCAATATATCTAAAATAAAAGGGACCATGTTTTGTTCAAAAGTCAGGTTATGTTTTTATTTACTTTTGTTTTTTTTTACTTTTTTTCCAGTTTTTTACTCAGTTTGAATCATTATTATTAGTTTCTGTGCTGTTATGAATTGTGGCAGCTGGGGAGAGCTTGATAATGTTAGTTTTGATGGAATGCCAAGTATTTTGACCTTAAAAAATCATCTTGATTTAAATGAACTAGGTATCAGCTCAAAGAAGGGAAAAGAAAGTGGATAAGTGCTCTATTACCTGACTTAACAGAGGATAAATTGAAATATTCGAAAGTTTTTTGTCAGGTTTGTTTTGGATATATGTGTAACTGCCATTTTGGCAACATTTTCTATTGGGATCTTTTTTTGTGCTCGAGTGGACCTTTTGCAGAAGTGTAACATAGAATTTTGTTAAACTGTAAGAAATATTTCACTATGATTTTTTTCCTATTCTAGGCAAGCAACTTTCAAAACTAGAATACAGCAATGATCCTGACTGGGTCTCTCCTGAATGGATTATTGTTTCAAAACGGTTGAAAAATTATGGTTGAAAAAAGGGTCTAAAGAAAGAAAAAGAACAATATGAGGTTAAAGTGTAGGTAATGAGCTGAACCAAATTTGTACACCATCCTACAGAACTCTTAAACTCTTGGTAGTGTAGCGTCCTGTATAGTGTCCAGTAGAGTCCTGTATCATCAAAGTTTCTTTTTCTTTAATAAATATTTATTTTACAGACCTCAAAACAGTTTAGAATAAACTGGTGAATTTGACAATCTCCCTAACTCAAACCTCTTTTTATTTTAAACTATTTTGGTGCAAATTTTCCTTTATTTCCATGCTTTTTGACACCTGAAACTTGTACACCGTAAACTTTGTATAGCATCTGACTGGACCTTTTACAAGTCCTGTTGTGAAACTTCTACGGTACTGTTCTGAGCTTATTACCAAAAAAAAATTTTTATGGCATCAAAAATTGATGACCACAAGAAAAACAAATAAGTTCTCTCAGATTTTTTTTCAATTCCTCTCAAAAAACTTGGGTCCCAATGAGTCATATGATGTTACGCCCAATTGTAGAATAGAGTATATATTTATTTGCATAAACTTTTAGATACATAATTGAGCAAATATTGTTACAACAAAACAGTAATAAAAGTAATAGTAACAGTAGTAATACAACAGCGAATATTGTACTGTTGTAAAATTTGAACAGTACTGTTGTGAGCTGATGAACCTT
Source organism: Aspidapion aeneum (assembly GCA_963576565.1). NCBI lineage: Eukaryota > Metazoa > Arthropoda > Insecta > Coleoptera > Brentidae > Aspidapion > Aspidapion aeneum. The sequence goes on from OY755043.1 coordinate 32,585,875, forward strand.
AGGTTGACTGTTCTTAAGCCATAGTTCATAGAAAATCATATGGTGATGTACAGTGTGTGAGGCCAATGACAAGGAAAAACTGTATTTTAATTTTGCAAGTTTTTTGTTATATAATGTTTACTTGTATTTTTTTAAATAAACATATTTTGTAAAGTACTTATTAGAAGTTTGCTTGACCAACCTCGGTTGAAATTCATATGTGCATATTGATCTGTTGGACTGACCTACCTATAAGTTGTGCCTCTTTTTCATGTCAATACTGGAGGGTTAACACAATTAAACTTTGTCTAAACCTAAAAATCATAGTGAAATATTTTTCACAGTTTAACACTTTAGAAGACCTAATACTTAGCAAAAGGTTTAGTCAAGTACAACAAAAGATCCTAATAGAAAACCTGAATCTGATGAGAAAAGTTTAGTCTATTTCAATTTCGTCTCTGTTAAGTGAGCCTTGAAGTGAGCTCTTTGAATAGAACTACTTATCCACTTTCCCCTACCTTGGGCTGATAGTTTATTGGTCAGAAAACTTCAAATTCAATGAAAACTAACATTATCATTACTTCCTCCGCTGCCACCACAGATTACTAACCACAGAAAGCTGCCACAATTCACAACAGCAAAAAAACTTGACATAATAATCAGTGGTGCACCCAGAAATATGTCTTGAGGGGACCCGAAACCTTTGGGGGCCCGATATCTTTGAGGGGCTCCCAGAGGTCTCATGATGTTGTACTTTATGCTATTTTTTCTGTTTATTCATGAAATATATGGAAAATATCCAAAAAAATATATGGTTTGGGGGGGTCCGGGCCCCTAACCCCCCGCCCCCTTGGTGCGCCCATGTAATAATTCAAAATAAGTAAAAAAACTAGAAAAAAAGTTAAAAAAAAAACAAAATAAACAAAAACATAACCTACTTTTTTGAAGAAAACATGGTCCCTTTTATTTCAGAATTTCTCGCTTTAGTTTAATATTTTTAAGAAAAACGCATTTTTCCCATATCCACAAAGTATCCGTTCTTAAAACGGATTCATTTTTGAGACTAAAGCTCTTGTCGTTTTTGTAAAATTTACGTTTTTGTTAACATTACGGCTTATGGGAAATCGGTTTGTTTGTCCTATGGAAGACATCTTGGATTTGATCATATGTTTTGTTAGACAGCCCTATTGGATCAGTGTCGCTCTCTATGCTCCTATATGCAACATATAAAATACAGCCCTCGTATAAATTTACAGAAAAATCCACGGAAATTGTGAACTGCATTACAATGCGGCGTCATGAAAATCATGAAATAATACATGGATTAATTAACTAGTATCAGTGTAAGGTGTTAGGGACATTTTGGTTCGGGTAAAATAACAGAAAATTTGAAACCTATTACCATTATTGCTACTAAAAATTCAGGGCAAAAAATATAGATTTTGGAACACTAAGATAAGCAAAACACAAACGTTAATTTAGTAGTTTCACCAAAGAATATATTTTCTTTGGTTTCACACTCTTTCAACTTTTTGTTTATTTATATTTGTTTATTTATTTTTCTTAGATTTATGGCTTTTTACAAACCAAGCTACCGAATTTTAGTAAAAAATTCGACTGCATTTAATAAAACAATTCTAAACTTACCTAAAAAAATAACGGTAACATTAAAGGACGGCCGCCGTAAGTACGGGGCGCCGACCGTTACCGTAAATAACGAGAAAGGAGCGAGAAGCAGCTAATGCGCAGACTCAGTAATAACAATAACGGTAGCAAAGTGCAAAATACGCGACCCAAAATTTCCCTATCAGAGTAAAGTAATGAATCTTGGTGCTACAGGTAAGGGGTTGACATTTTAAAAAAATAGTTATTTGATTTGTTTACTTCTAGATGAAACTTTTTAGTTAAGTAGGTTTTAACATTTGCTGGTTTGTTTCAATGTTATCCTTGAAACTAAAATATTTATAGCTAGAGCTATAAGTTGAATGGTTTACCAAATAAACTTTTGAATTTTTTGCTATCCATTTTTAAAAACATTACAGTAACTTCAAAAATTAAGATCCTTAGTAAAAACTTTTACCTATGAATTTTATTTATTTCTAATACAGTGAATCGTCCTATAAGCGGACACTCACCGTTTCGTCGATTTTATCCGCTTATTGGAGGTGTCCGCTTATGAGAGAGGACTGCGACATTTTTATATATATTTATTAACAATTTCCGCTGCTTGATTTTTCCGATATTAAATCTTTCGTGCTGATTGATGTTTCTTCTCCGAAACGTTAACAACTTCCATTTTTTCACGTAAACTAAGAAGTTTTTACTAGGCGCCATTTCGAAGAGATCTATTACTACCCAGCTGAACAATAAAAATAAAACACAGCAATCCCGCCGAATAAAATATGTTGTAAATACGACAGAAGTATTTAGTCTTCGCATTAAAACGAAAAGAGGTAATTCCTCGGCTGCAGAGTGCCTTGTTGTCAGAGGTTCGCGTCCGGTTTAGGGAGGTTTCAAAATTTTTTAACCAAAAATAATTGTCCGCGTCCGGTTATTAGAGTGTCCGGTTATAGGAGTGAATTTTACATGTAAAGAAATAGGGAAAAGCTTGCTTCCAACAAATTTGTCCGCTTAAAGGGAGTGTCTGCATAATGGACGTGTCCGCAAGGAGAGATTTCACTATATTTAGTTTTAATTTCATTAAAAAAAATTCCTGTAAATTCTTGGTCAGCCTGTAGCAGATATGTCACAGCCTACCTAATAACATTGTACTCACTATTTATGATTTCCTATTCTGATTATTATTATTAAAAAAGTTATGACAACAGCTGGAGTGTCGTTATATCCAAAGTCTCCATACAATCGAATCCTTCGGTACTTGCGTTCAAAACTTTTTATGAACCATAATAAAAGTCAGATCCTTAAACCTGAGATGCAGGGAGTTAGTAGTAGTTTTCTAAACAGGCAGCAAAACATAACTTAACGCTGAGTAAAACGGGATTTCTTAAGTGTCTAACTCTTTTAAAACTTTCGCTATAGCCAACAGGAAAATAAACTGCAGATACTTTATAGTTTTACAGTAACCAACGTGTATTTTATAAGTTTTACCTGCTTTAATGAATTAAGAACCGAATAGATCAAAGATACACAAGCTGCGTTCGGTATTTGCATCTCAGACGCGACGGATTTTTGGCCACGTGATTACAGATTAGTCTGAGCAAATTGGAATGAACGAACGATCCAGATCAAATCATTCAAATTTTTATAAATGCTTATAACCCTAAATATAACCAAAAATACTATGTACATACTGCAACTCACGCCCAGCTATAATTTTGATAAAATTTTCCTGTGATATCGGAAATTTATATAAATTGTTGTCTTCAACATCAAATAATTCGATTTCAATCTTTTTACATAAAAAAATTATTTTTGTAAACAAAACAAATACACAACATACGTCACAATCTCGGATTAATCTGTTTCGTCGATCAAAATGTACGGAGCAACCAGATTTACCTCCGACTAGTCTGAGCAGAATTACCGACTAATTCAGATCTACCTCCCCTAGATCTAGATGGAATTACCGAACGATTTCGATCAAAAAGATTAATCCGACGTAAATACCGAACGCAGCTACAGACTTAATAGCCAATATATATAGCAAAGCAACTACATCAATCAAAATCCACGAAGAAAGGTGTCAGACTGGGTGACACAATATCCCCTAAACTATTTAATCAGGCCCTAGAAGATGTTTTTACAAACTTAGATTGGGAAGAAATAGGCATCAAAGTAAACGGACAATACTTGAACCACCTACAATATGCTAACGATATCTCCTTAATAACAGATAAGAAAGAAGAACGAATAAAAATAATGGAAGAACAACAGCTAAAAATATAGGATTAAATATGAACTACACTAAAACTAAAATCATAACAAACACAGATGAAGATATCATGATCAGAATAAACCAAGAAAAAATAGAACAAGTAGAGGAATGCGACAAATTATTAAACTAAAAAAAGAAAACCAAATAGCTTAAACCAAGAGACTAGTAAAATTGGCCTGGGTAGCATTCGGTAAATTAAGACATAAAAAATATCCTCAGTACCTCAAAAATTGTCTAACGAATGTATCCTTCCTGTACTCACCTATGGATCCCAGATATGGATACTTACAAAATCAAACATGGATAAGGTAACAAAAGCCCAAGAATCAATGGAAAGGCAAATGTTTCATGTAAAGCTAACAGATAGAACAAGGAATAAGTGGATAAGAATAACAAAAGTACGGGATGTCAGAGGACAATGGAAATCGGAAATTTGACGGTCATAGTATCAGATAGAAAGACGATAGATAGAATAAATGTATTGTAAACTGGAGACCTTAGGAAAATTAAAGAAGTAGCGGAAGACCCCAAATGAGATGTGCGGACGACCAACAGAAAAGAGTGCAAGATATTGGTGTCCAAAGATGGATCGAAGAAGGCTAAATAGATAGATAGACCTATTTTACACTGATAATTAATCCATAGGTTTAAACGTGGAAAAATTCATAAATTTATTCAAGGCTGTGAACTAATATCAGGCAGATGATTTGTTTATGTTTACTAATTTGTTGCCCGCAATAATGTGTAATGAATTACTTTCATTCATGTTCAAAAAGTTTAAGCTTTATTTCACAGAAATCGTTGTCAAATAAAATTTCTTCATAGATTTATTATTGCAATTTCCAATTTTCACAGAGTACAAGAACTGTCAATACAGTGTCAAACTGTCTTCTTTTCTACAAGAGCAGCAACATTTCTTTTGAAACTATCAATTTCTGCTAGTGCATCAGTTAATAACCTGTTTGGCTTAAAACTCAATCTAATCTTCGCTTTGAATTGAAACCTTTAGAAGATTGACCGATTTTTCTTTTACTAAGGCTTTTTTTCACATAGGCAACAGTTTAGGTTTGTTTGGCAGTAACTAAAACTGCAGCAGCTATAACACTTTTAATGGAAATAATAACCGTAGCTGTGCCGTGAGTAAAATCCCTAACAAAATATACTGATTTAAAATTTTTATGGATTTTCGGATCATATTTTTAAGTAGTTTTGCTTGCACTTCAGAATGTACCTTGTAATAAGCATGATAATGATTCAAATGTGAGTAGGCTACCCAGCTTTTCTCCCTGTGCCTTGCCATTTCTTCATCCTGTACACAGAGTCTGCATTCAATCTGTTTCGTTGAACTGACACTCTCAGCACAAGACTAAGTACTTAATTAGTCTGTGTTTTCAGGTAACAGTGTTCCGTATTAGAATAAGATATGTGTAGCTAGCTTGTCTTGTAATTGCTGAGAAGCATTTATTATCTATTTTAAGATGGTAGCAGAAACATTTAAACCACTGTATGTGGAAAACCTACACACAACCTTAAATTTGAAGTAATTATTCTGTTGATATGAAAGATGGAGTTTGTATTTAAGAGCTGTAAATATTGGTAGTAATAAGAAAGAATTAGCGACGAAAATGTTCGACATTAAATAGGACTTACAACAGAATTGTTATCAAGGGAAATTAATAAACTGAACCATCAATAAAATTAAATTCAAACCAAACTTAGCCAACTCTCAGAATAATAATCCGTTGGATGTTATTACCATTTCATATATGCTACTACTTCATACTTAAAATATTAAAACAGTATTCTCATCGGGATATACAATAATGAGTTTTGTAACTAAAACAAAACGAGCAAATCTTTTAAACGATAGAAAACGCATTTACCAAATCCTTTGTGAGTGTGGTACATCATATGTAGGGGAAACAAAACGCCCTCTTCAGGTGGAATAAGCTTTAGCGGATGATGCTTAGTCAAATAATCATAGGATTTATTGGCGAAAACGAAAGTTTATTGAAGCTGCATTTATACTGCAGAACAAAAAGTGTTCAGTCAACCAAGCACAGACATACCAAATTTATGGAAACAACTACTTATATAAAATTTTTGTTTTCACTCCATACTAATTTAAAAAAAAGCGCAATGTATATGTATAAATGTCCCTGACTGATATGACCCGCACCTTTCTCCAGTTTATGGATCATAACAAATTTATGGCATAATACGTGAAACCGCACCGTTGTCGCGTCGTTGTAACGGTTACTCATAAATGTGTTTTGTTTTGCGAAAAACAATGCGTGACACGTTCCGAAAACACCGCAGGCTAATAAAAAATTAAAATATGTTTTTATTGGCTTTTCTATTCAAAGGTTACAGAAATCCTATTATTGTCCTTTTGGGAATTGAAATTGAAATATTGAATTAATACCTGGTTCCTTATTAACCAGAACCAGAAGCTTTTCTAAAAAATGAGAAAATTTCAGGTAGGGCCAGATTGCTACCAACTAAAACTACCTTGTGTTTGGAATGTGACTTAATTATATCAGTGGTAGTGCCTGGTCACTGCACTACTGTTATTGGGCATCCTAGCTATCTTTGGATATCTGGGGCTCCATTAGTTTTAGTGTTATAAGCTTGTATGTACAAGTCCTTAATGAAGTAGTCCCTCGTTATCTGTAGGTCACATACAACTGTTTCTGGTTCCATATTACAAATACTATTACTTCCTGCTAGTGCTAGTTGATACAGCTACTTGCATCTGCTAATGCTGTTGATGTTACAAGATCTCTTACCGCTCTTCTAGAATCCTTTGTGCCACTTATAAATACTGCTATAAACATGGGTCTAATAGTTAACGAGATAAAAACAAAATTCGTAATAGCAACAACAGAATAACTTTATATAAATATTAATCAAAAACTTAGAATTTTCAGCGGTGACTTATCAACAATACCTTAACAGTGGAGATTAAGAGATGCACCTTGCTCTCTAGTCCCTGTTGCTACAAAAAACTTCGCTAGAAATCCCAAAGTCCATTTCCATACAGCTTTTATTCTAGCAGACCTTAGGTTAGGTAGGGTGGCGGAACCCAAAATATGAGATAGCTCAATTGGCCCAGCCACAGCTGTTAATAATTCTGGCAAGTGCGCCAGATTGTTTTAAAAGCATGAGAGATCTAGAGCTGTGTGTGCATTCACACAACAGATCTAGTATGCTCTTAAGTTCCTTCTCGTCACTGAAACGGAATTAGTCGTTTTTCGGTATGTTTAAAAGAATGGTATCCGCCTCAAAGAGGTAATGACCTGTAATGAGAGAAGTCACTTTCCTCAACTTAGCACGCCTGTAACTAAGTAAGGTGTCTTCTTCACATCCCATATTGGTCACAGCTGCATTTAGATGCATACCGATTTCCTCTCTGCTAACTTCACCAGATCTAAAAACATTGACCGTTTTAAAACAATGTTATGCCAACACTGTTTTAGCAGAAACATTCTAAGAGTTCTCTGTAAAGCAGTTCACAAAAACTAACTTTAAAGAAGTGGGCGCAACCGTAGAATCTACGAAGTATAAAACAGTTGTTGTCTAGTCGGCAATAGATAAAACAGGGAGGGCAAAAGTTGGAAGAACAGCTTGTACTGGAGACCCCAAGAAGATTTGTGTGTGCACCCAACCAGTATTGTTATTGTTGTACTACTGATGAATAATGATAAACATATTTAAATGGTTTTCCTACCGTGTTGGAACATAAAGTCGGCATTCGCATAATAAAATCGGCGTCCAACGACACTCATTCCATTTTTGAATAATTAATTTTTTTAATGAATCCGAGCCTCGTTTTGCACACCAGAGCCAGGCACTAAAGTTGGGCAATAAAAGGCCCGTTTTTGGTCATAATAAACTTGGAGTTTTAGTTTAACTAGCAAGCGAGCGAGTTCCTAGGGGAATTTTGCTGGTCACTTTACGCGTATTTGAATTTTCTAAATTAGAGTTTTGTATGACCAACGCCTTTACTAATACCGAGGCGTGTCTATGGGTTTACAATCGCGATATAAAATTGGAAAGTACTTTTTACTGAATCAGATAAAAAGACCTAGCTTCCTGTGACTTATTTTTATACCTCAAAACTTAGATTATGGGGAATAAGTTTTAAAGGTGTTGAGAATATGTCAACATTCGCAATGCTAGTCCTAAGCAAAGTATTTTTGGATGGGTTCCAAGGCTGCGTTTAAAGTTGTAAGGATCGATATTAAATTCAACCATCTCTAAAATTAATAACCATCCAAACTTAACGAATTCTCAAGATATATGTTCCTGGATGCGCCCATGTGATATATCATGATAACTGTTGTCTTGTCAGCTTTCAACTTTTCTCGACATTAGATAGTTTTTGGTCGTGCCAAATTTAGGCCCGATAACTTCACCGACAACGATAACTTGAACAAAATTTGACAGTTCGAAATAGCATTTTTGGTACCAGTTTTAGTCGACGCCGACGGTGCGGTTATCTGTCGTTTGGGGTGCAAGACTATTAAAATCGTGATATTCATTAGGGGAAAATGGGGAAGTTTTGTCTAAAGGAAAACTTTATTTGCAGTTTTAATACTTTGTTTATGGATTTTTTTGTTATAAACTAGTTTAGAATGGAAATGTTTCGTATTACCTCTTTGTTTTGACTATCGTGGGGTATTAAGAAACATCGTAATGGCGTAATAAGAAATATAATCTTTTTTGTTGCACTTTGACTTGAGTAGTGTTACCTTAAAATTTCACTAAAGTGTCTTATGTAAAGCAATAAAAATGGCAAGTTGCAGAAATATTAATAAATGGCATCTAACGCAAATAGTCCACAGTACACCGGTGTATTTTTTAATTGATGACTAACAGTCTGAATTCTCGTACATAGCTTTATTCGGCCGAGACGAGAATTTTTTTCTCTGCGAAAATTTTTGAGAGAGATTCTAACAGAATGCGCGGGTGCAGAAATTTTTGAGCTTCGGACTAACTAAACCAAGCATATGATTTTGGGGACAATGTTGCCATTTACTTTAGAACACATACATTTTTTAGGCAAGAGAAAAAAAACAGCTTATAACTCTCAAATTATCTCAAAATTATAAATTACTGCGGATATTTTTTATTTTTTAATAGGTAGCTTAATGTACCGAATGCTGCCTAGGCCAATCTTACTCGTCTGTTGATTTCTTTTTTTAGTTTATTACTTTGTCCCAGCCTAGGTATATATTCCTGTGCTTGTTCTATTTTCTCTTGGTTTATTCTGATCGTGATATCTACATCTGTGTTTGATATGATTTTAGTTTTAGTGTAGTTCATACTCAAACCTATATTTTTAGCTGCTGTATCCCGTTATTCCAGCATTTTTATCAGTTCCTCTTTCTTATCTGTTATTAAGGCTTTATATTAAATGGTTCAAGTATTGTCCGTTTACTTTGTTGCCTATTTCTTCCCAATCTAATTTTTTTATATAGATCTTATAGGGCCTGGTTAAATAGTTTATGGGATATTGTGTCGCCCTGGCTGACACCTCTTCTTATGCGGATTGGCTTAGTTCCTTCGTGGATTTTGATTGATGTTGTTGCTTCGCTATATTGACTATTAAATCTGTGTATTCGGCTATTAATTAAAGATGCTTTTACTGCCCAGTGCTCAATGCAATCGAAAGCTTTTTCAAAGTCTATAAACGCAATATAAAGTGAAATGTATTCGTTGGCTCGTTCCATTAAAGAATTAGTATCCAGCAATTTTTTTTTAATGTGTGAAAGTTAATGGCAATATTGTTCTACAAATCATATGCTTGGTTTAGTCAGTCCGATGCACGAAGCATGTCTACGCCTGCACACTCTGCTAGGAATCACTTTCATGTATTTTTGCGGGAAAAAAGTTAGGCGTCTTGGCCAAATAATACATGTGCGAAAATTTAGCTTGTTAGTAATCACTAAAAAAATAGACCGCGGTGTGCTGTGGACTATTTGAGTTAGATGCTCTTTAATATTTTTGCAACTTGCCATTTCTAAAGCTTAACAAAGGTCACTTTTGCCAAATTTGAAGGCATCACTAAGTACTCAAATCAATATACAATAAAAAATAATATATTTTTTTATTGCCCCATTGCGATGTGTTTTATTACCCCACGATAGTCAAAACGAAAGGGTAATAAGAAACATTTCCATTCTGAACTACTTGTTTAAAACAATACATAGAAAGTCTTACATTTGACAGAAAACTTAAGTATTAAAACTGAAAATAAAGTGTTTCCTTTAGACAAAAAAAAATATTATTTGAAATGGTTTGATTGTAAAAACATAAGTGCTTAAACTTTATTAATATTGTAGTAGAAAATTTGAAAAAAATTGTTTTTTTCAAGTTTCAAAAGACAAACTGCAAGAGTAGCAAAAAATATTTTCTATTACTTATTACCCCATTATCCCCTATGTGAAAGAAATGGGATCCGCCAGAGATTGCTTAATGTTCGTCCCTCTGTCCCCGGTGCCGCTCAACACACGGTATATAGGGACCCTGCGCTCAACACTGCTGTGACCTGTGCAACCTGCGCCACCAAATGGCGCGGAATTTAATTGAAGCTCGCTAAAACAGAATTGCGCACGTTCTACGTATGTCAAAAATCCTATGTTAACCGTCCGTGAGTTTGCGGCGTTCCACGGAAGCCGCTAACGACATGTGACGTTCAAATGTCAACAGTGTCAAGTTGCGTTAGTCGTCGTCCGTTTTTTGGCATGAACTATCTATTGAGCGTCTAAACGACCATGACTTGAACCACGTCGCGACCAATTATTTTTAATACTACAGTGGTGACTCTATAATCCGTACACACCATAATCCGGATGCTTCGGTAAGATGGATCGCCTGAGCAGTCCATTGAGGTATTCAGCAATCCGGATTTTACTAGATTCAAGAATCCAGACTCGCTTTTTTTCCGGAAAATGCGGTGTATAGTCACATAATAATGCAGGTTTTAACCTGTCATTTAGTTAATTTAATGCAACGTGTGGTGTGGCCGCATTGAGCAGTTATCATCTAGCTTTTCGGGCAAGGCACGGTCGTGTCGAGAATAGCTCCAATCAGAGAGAGAGATTATTGATGCATTAAAGACCGTTACTAGAGAATCTTTAGCTCTGAAGTATGCAGTGTTCGAAAAAAATTAAAGAGTTTGTATTTAATTCTTTGAAAATCCATGTTTTTCTACTCGCTTGCGGAAAGTACCCACTTTCCCCACTTATATAACAACGGCGCAACAAAAAAGTTTCAAAATCATCTGAAACGCAAAGATATATAAAAATTTTTGAAATCGGAGCAACTTTTTTTTTCTCGAAAAAATTAGGATCACCATAGCTCACACTACTATAGTATAGTATATGTGTGAGCTAATATCATTTTTTTAACGAAAACATCGAGGTTTTTCAAAATTGTACATTGTAGCTGGCTTGGTCAGCTACCTATTAAAGCTAGGAAGCTAAACGATATATTCAAGGAAGCGGACTGAAAAGTACTATAAAAATAATTTTAATTTATATTTATAATAATATAATAATTTTAAAACAGACTTTAGGGTTACCATGCATCGAAATTTAAAAACATTAAACCGACGTCCTTTTCTATAAAGGGCCTCAAGTCTTATGTAACAAAAAAAACAAATTTGAATTATATTTTAACTACAATAAAATGAACATGGGTATTATTTTAATCATTTTGCGAGCGGAAATATTCATAAACTTGGAGTATCTTAAAAACTACTTGATTTAGCAAAACATGTATAAATACAAAATTTATTTGGTTTTAAAAATGGGGTAAAATGAGATTTAAAAATTTTAAATTGGAGCTTTAACTAAGGAGATACGCTTAAACCAAAAATCTGACAATTTGGGGGCTATTTTTAAAGACGACGGCTAAACGACAAAACAAAACATTACGGCAGACCGTACATCAGTAATCGCCTACACAATATTGTAATTTTTAATATTTGGTATTTAGTTGCCGCAGGTTCTTTTACTTGAAATTAATCCGAATTAAAAAACACTCTTTGCAAAATAACCTGCACCTTTTTTTATTGACATAATTCTACTTGAAGAACCTCTTAATAAAACGGAAATAAAAACATTCGAAAGAAATAGAGCGCGGAAGTTGCACAGAACAACGCTAGCGACGCCGACGACAGACGCGCCAATAAATTATTTAATTAGCCCATAAATCTCCCATAAAACGACCAATTTAAATGCAAATGCGGCGCTACAGGGGGCGCTACATTCGATACATTGTGTGAAACTCACGTATGCATCAAAACAAAAACTAAAAAGAGAGAATTTTTACTAAAATTGAGCTCAAGGACTGTACAAAAAGCAAAGGACGGTCTATTTTTGCTAGCCTTACCAAAGACTATGTGTCTGTCTTACTTAAGGTACGAGGCCGGTCTTTTATATTTTGCATATAGGTACATAGAGGGAGACACTGATCGAATGTTGTTACTAAAACTTAACCTCAATCTTTACCTTAATTAAATTTAAAACTTCAGTGCGATGCATGTAGTTTTAAGGCTACAGTGAATTTATAAAGTTAATAAATTAGTCGAAACATGGAATTAACCCGATAACATTTTCGGGCTATAATTTTTTACAACTTTCGAAGGAAATTATCTTAACAAAAATGCCTTGCCGAATTGATTTCTGTTTTCGGTAATAAAGCACCACATCGGTCTACAGTTTCTCGTTGGTATGGAGAATTCAGGCATGTACGGATTAGCCTTAGTGACGATCCAAGGCCAGGTGCACCAAAAACGGCTGTCACACAGGAAAACACCGGTGGTTTCAAAATTAGTTTCCCGCTGAATACCGCATCTGGTAACCGAATAACAGAAAAAAGCTAGGGTCAATTAGGCTTTGAGGCAAGAAACTCGAAAATAGTGTACAGCATTAGCAGTGGTAATGAATCCTGTTTGGGTCTTTCAAGATTAAGAAAAGCCAACAAAAATCATGCGTTCTCGTGTTTGAGGACTGTTACTGCTGATTGGTATATCACCATTTGTTTGCCGAAAGTTGTCGCTGAGCTGAGCAACGAACCCCAAACGACGAATCATCCTCCACCAAGACAATGCAAGTTCGCACAAAGCACAAAGACCCATTGAATTTTTAACCCAACAAAACATCGAATTGTTGGACCATCCTCCATATAGTCCCGACCCAGGTCCTAACGATTTCTATACTTTTCCGAAAATCCAGAATAGTTAAAGATTTGCCAGAGGAAGCAATCGACCCTTCAAGAATGCAATTTTGACAGTACCAACAAATGAGTGAAATGATTACAGCTTTAACAACTGGTTTGAGCGAAAGTGCATTAATTTTCGTGGAGAATACTTCCAGAAACAATAAAGTCTTTAAAAGTTATCTACTGTTTTGTTCCAGCTGTGTATTCAAAACTTAAAAGACAACCCTCGTATTTTTGGTTGGGCACATTTTTCTCTAAATTAAATTGTGCTTATCGTTATTTAGATTTGGCGCAGTAGCAACTCCTATTCTCTGAAAAAGAAAACCCTAATTTTGCGACTTCATAAATAAATCAATAAAAATTAGTTAAAGGATCTATCCTGTGAACCCTATATAAGCGATTTCGTGATCCGTAAAAACCACACCGAAATTGCGAAGGAGAAAGAGCTAGCGCCGGGACGCCCGCCGCCGCCGCGCTGAGAAGATATTTGAGTAGATTAGCGTCGTAACTCTCGGGAAGTAACTAATTGATGATCGTTTTCCGCAGCTTTCGGTACAGCTACAGCTTTACTAGCTACATGGGCCAGTCAAAAGACTATGAAGAGATTAAGTAAAATAACACATTCTATGAATCCGTATCTATCGTCAGATCCCAAAACAAAAATCGTATAACAGTCAAATTCCAGAAACGGAATTTATAGTAACCGAATATTATCAATGACGTCATTCATCAAATCAAGACATGAGCAAAATCGTCCGCGGTCAAAAAAGAGTTGGTAACAATCGGGAAAACACAAACATATTATTAAAATTTATTGAAAAATTGATAAAACAAGAATGTTGCACTTTATTAAGAAACCCAATATCCTTTGTAAAAATCATTTTGGATTCCAAAAATAAAAATACAAATGATGCTCTTTTTTTTGTTCTTAGAGAGCCTCTACCTTAAAGTTAACAACCAAAAAGTAGCATGCGCAGTTTGCGACTTTTCTAAAGCATTTGACTGCGTCAATCATAGCTTGCTTTTGAATAAAATGAAAATGTATGATTTTAGGGGCTTACTAGAATCATTTTTAGGTCATATTTATCAAGGCATCACCACAGAGTTAATAAAAACAGTTCTTTGCGACTTTTCTAAACCATTTGACTACGTCAACCATAACGTGCCCAAGTCTATTTTCCGTCTAGCATACCTGCAGAGCGTGAAACTGCGTTCTGGCAATTACTATTCCTTTACCTTATTACAAGTGCCGTCTCCTGGGTAACAGGTCCTGCCTGGTAAAGTGGTCCCACATCTTCCCCTTATTGCAAGTGCCGTGTCTTGTCTAACAGGTCCAGTCTGGTAATAAGGACCTTCCGTGTCGTATTGCAAGTGCCGTGTCCTGTCTGACAAGTCCTGTCTGGTAATAAGGTCCTTTAAAAACATTTCCCAAACTCTGCCTTATTACAAGTGCCGTGTCCTGCCTGACAGCTCCTCTCTTGTAATAAGCTTCTAAACACTCTCCAAAACAGCAACAATATAAGTATAACTAGACTAGAGCCAAAAGAACCTAGTCTATTATTCAGCTTGTGTGTTGTTCATCTAAACAAGAACAGTTCTGATGTTGCTATGCAATTGAACCGTCTTTCACTGCAACCTCTATAGCCTTTTTTACGCAACTAAAAAAGAGCGGATTTTGTATTGCAATGCAATGTAAGGCGTCTCAGCAAAATGAAGCCAAATACGAAAAAATAGACCGGTGTTATTGTAGAATATATCTTATTTTTTTTGATTCTCAGTTGACAATACTTTTGAAGCACATTGTACATAAATACCGTTTTATAGTCGGTGGGATATATGAACTCAGCTTTACTTAGCTAACCGATCGTCCGCGAATTTTTACAGCAACGTAGCTTATAAAGCTATACTATCCGGATTTGTGCCACATTAAGCCTGAGATGTAGTAGACTCGGTTCGGTTCGGTTCGGTTCGGTTCGGTTCGGGTGAGTCAATAGTTTATTTTTTAGAAAAAAAAATTCTGTCTTACATTGTCTTTATTTATTAAAAACACGACGATTCGGTTAGTAAGTATCTTTAATCGTTTTCAAGTGTAAACTAAACAATCCAGTCTCCAGTCTACTACTTATGCTACTTGGGTTGCAATCAGGTGTGACAACATGTCCCCGTTTTTAATCATAAAACACTTTTTTCCATAAGGAGGGGTTTCCATATGTTTGGCAGGTCTTTGTTCGGTTGACAAAAAACTTCTTTGTTCTGCATTATAAATGCAGTTTCAATAAACTTTCGGTTTTGCCAATACTAACTCCTTATGCAAAACTTTAGCTTCAGCTAATTGAAACCTGTGATCAGTTGATCAAGCATGATCTGTAACTTTTTTATGTTCCTTTGCTCTAACCTGAAACCTGAAAAGGGCGTTTCGTTTCTCCTACATATTATTAAACAGAATTCGGCAAATGCATTCCTTACTTCCTTACTATTCAAGGGTTCTTCCGGTTTTGTTTTAATTACCAAACTATCGCATTTCCCGTTAAGTTAAGTTTACTGTTTTAATATTATAGTGTCTGGCTATTTGTCTTGTGTTTTCTGAAACTCTTTAAACGTTTGGAATGGATTATTATTCTGAGAATTTTCTACCTTTGGTTTGTGCTTAATTTTAGAGATACTTGAATTTATTAATTACTCGGGATAACCATTATGTTGTAAGTCATAATGTAATGTGTAGACTTCTGTGGTTATCTCTTCTTATTACTATGTCCAAAGATTTGCAGCTCCTAAATACAAATTTGTTGCCTAACACCTTCTTTCAACTGAATGATCAGACTTCAAATTTAGATACTTTCCCGTTTGTGTAGGTTTTCTATATACAGTGATTTGGATGTTCCTGTCTATTCCTTTGACACGAACATCCAAAAAAGGTAACGTCGAATCTTTTAAAATTTCAATTGTGCACTTGATTTACTGATGCGCTCGTGCTAGCAATGGGCGAGTTCGTAAAGTCATCGATGAGCTCATCGATGATAACACTCAAGTTCTTAAATGAATCAGTGTAATTCGTTGAAATCCATCGGGTTCGTAAATTATCTGATGAATTCCACCAAGTCACTAATTGATCGCATCAATGGTTACCAACTCTGGGGGTCGAGCAATCTTCAATGAATGTGAGTAACGTGAAAATCAGCTGTTTTTGTTTTTGTTCGGCTGGGTGATTTTTGCATTTTTTTGTTGAATACTCCACGGTGTAGTAAGCAAAGTTGCGATGGACATCTTGGAAGATATAGATAGTGACTCAAAACTCGGATAATGAAGATCTGGAGTTAATTTTGGTATACGTTAAAAATATTGTTTCCACGTGCTTATGCATGCAGAGACTATTAGAAAAAAATAAAAATCGAAAAAAGCGTGGTTAAGAAATCTGATTTCATCTCGTTCTTTTTTTTGATGATCGTCGGAGTCACCGAACCAAAATGTTAGATGAACGTCATACGTCATATGTCAAAAAACCGATGTAATCGGTGACCAAAAATAGGTTTCTTTACAAACTCGCCCAATGTTTCTTTCGTTGGTAAAATATGGTTCGGTTGATTCATAATAGGAACCCTTTGGATGTCCCATTTTTCTCTTATCTGCTATGCGCAGTTACCTGGTTTGAACCGTATCCTTTAATTAATAACGCAGGCTACTTTAGAGAGAGTGTTGCCGCGCATATCACGTTATGTCAAAATGTAATGTAGAGTTAAAATATTTTTAATACCAGGCAATTATTTCAAGCAACCAATGCGAGGTAATCCGCCTTTTATGCCAGTTATTAAAAATTATTTTTTACTGGTAGGTATGTGTTGTTTGGCAACAGTGTTCACCAACTAACCAAAAGTCATCAATGTTCTGTGAAGTGCGTAAAAAAAATAAGTAAACAGTATGTTTGCCCGCAGTAGGAAAAACGATAGCTGTAATGGACTGTATACAGGGTGTCCCAACTAAAAGGTAACAGACGTCTTTTTGGGTATTTTTCGTGCGAATTTGGACAAACGCTCGGACACCTCGATTTTGTGTACGAGGGGGACACTTTTTGGCTATTATGAAATTTTTGTCGCACGCACCATCTTCGAGGGGTATACTTTACCCCTATATTTTGAATAGGGAAACTGGGTCCAGTGATACCTTGTTTTGAAGGCCTCTTGAATGTCTTTACAACCATGTAAAAATTTCAAAAATCTATCTATTAGTTTTTGAGATAATTGTCTTCAAACTTTCAAATTTAACATGGACTGATAAAATAAAAATTTAATCAGAATTTTATATTTTTCGGATTTAATTTTTATTTTATCATTCCATGTAAAATTTTAAAATTTAAAAGCAAATATCTCAAATACTAATCTATGGATTTTCAAAATTTTTACATGGTTATAATGACCCACTTTCGCTATTCAAAATATAGGGGTAAAGTATACCCCTCGAAGATGGTGCGTGCCACAAAAATTTCAAGATAGCCAAAGAGTGTCCCCCTCGCAAACAAAATCGACGTGTTCGAGTGTTTCTCCAAATTCGCACGAAAAATACCCAAAAACACCTCTGTTACCTTTTAGTTGGAACACCCTGTATATTTTTATTAAACGAAATCGTGAACAAACATAATAATTGATACGGAATCACGAAAATTAAGAGTCCATAGGTTAATTGCTGTAAATCACACAACGGAAAGTCGAAAACAAGAGTACTCACCGATGTGCAGCCAGTTTCTTCACGTCCCAGGGGCCGCTGTCAGGATTTAATGATGACACAACGTAGCTGAAGGGCTGAAGCTTCCAGTTCTATGGTTTAGTACACAGTAAACAGCACTTTCAAGTGTAGAAAATGGTAATAAATTGGAGAAAGTAATTAACACGCCATTTTTCTCGAGGCGGTCGAAGGGAACTCTCTGATTCTTATGGCGCATGTCCCATGCGCGGTTCTAATTCAATTGTGTGGTTTTAAATTTTAAAAAGAGCCGCGAAATTTAGCGCGAGCTAACACAGTAAACACAGACCTAATCCTATATTTTCCTGGCAGTTTTTCACTGGTATTGCTGTTTTATCCAAGTTGTTTTCGGAACTTTTTAATTAATTTTGCCTACAGAATACAAAACAGAATAAAGGATAAAAAATTGTGTCTGCAAAAGGTCAAAATTGGGCTTCTCGATATCACGTGACATCTGTCATTTAATGTCGCATTTATAAAGGATAAAGGTAAGGTCCCTATTAACAAACGACTAAGCATTATTTTTTTTTGCTTAAAGATAAAGAGACTGTTTTTTCAAACTTCATTATTTATCACGTTCGTTCGTGCAAATCGCTGTTTGCACTTTCCCACCTTTCCAAAGCGTTTCCGGAATCCCATCCAATCCAACCTTAAACCCTAATTTGTATGCTAAATTTTCGCAGATCCAGGGCACACATGACTCATTGGGATAACACCTTCTAACCCAATCACCTTTTCTATAGCAAAATTTCGTTTTTGTTTTTGTCCTTTCTTTTGGAATATAATATGATCGGTAGCGATAAATTTCAACGAAGACAGCCTAAAACCTACGTTTTCACTAAAGCAAACAAAACTTTATTACAGTATTAATAATTTTTTTAAAACTAAGAAACCACTGCGTTTTTCCTAAAAAAAGAAAAATCACTAAAGTATTGTTCATACTCGTCTTAGTCTTTTGTTTTTTATTAGTCTTTGTCCTTTGATTAGTCTTAGCTGTCTTAAACAAAATCGGCTGTTCATACTCGTCTTTTGTTTTTGATTAGTCTTAGTCATAACCCACTGAAAAAAAAAATCCATTTCAATAAAGAGGCCCTCTTCAAAAGTCATTTTCTACACAAAACAATCTTACTTAACCTAATCTGTGCACGAAACACAGACACGAAAGAACAAAAGCGAAAAAGAAAATAAAAACAAATAAAATTTTGAGGTTATGTTGAGATTCTCTGTTAAAAACATGATTAATGGCGGTAAATTTAAAATTTCGACCGCGCGCTTGCGCTCTTCGGACGCCCTGTAAAAAAAAACAACAAACATCAGCTGATGTCTGTCACTCGTCTTAGTCGTTGTCCTAAGAATTGAAAGTTGGCAACTCTTAAGACAAAGACTAATCAAACTCCCATAAGAAACAGTGGTTTTAACTTTCTTATGACACGACATATGACTAAATCAAGATTAGACAAAAGACGAGCATAGTCTAACATATACGCATTTGTAATAACGTCACCAGTTGAGAAAAAAACTTATGGCGTAGATATTTTTGCCAATCAATGTTTTTTGATTGACAGTGACGGATACTTCACAGAAACAATTACCTACCTATTTGAATCATAGACACTACTTTTTTTAAAAAAGTTTATTGTCACCGCTGTTTATAATATACTAAACAAAGATAAACAAAAATGACGTCATTACAAATGGGTATAAGTTGGACTATATGAACGATCCATAAGTTGTCAGTGGTTTTATAGAAAAAAAATTGCCTAACAAAATTTGAAAATTTTACCAAAAACACTTGTTTCGATTGTTGTTCTACAATCGTTCTAAAGTTTATTAAATATTTGATTTTTTAATTGATTCTTTTTCCACACGGAGGGACACGGATCGTAAATAATTCTTCGATTTTTTTCATCAAATACATCTTTTTTTGAATTAACGTTTTTCGAAAGTTTTTAATAATTTTTTTCCCGATATTTTTTTTTTCAAAAAGCAATTTTTGGAAAAACGTATTTGTTTGAATGACCTTTTTGGAATCAGTTTACGAAGGTTGAACTAACACTGATTTTTAACTCTCAAAAGGAGGACAGGAAAGCTAGTTTAAAGAAATAATTTTTCAAAAAAAAAATAATTAAAAAAAAATGTTATCGGAAAAAAGATGTCGAAAAAAAACCAAATCAAAACTTGTTTTTAGAAAAAAATTAGTTTTAGAACAATGTTTTCCACAGAAATATTTTTCGAAAACTTTTTTCGTCCAAAAATTTTTCATAAAAAAATGTTTTTCGAAAAATTGTTTTTCAAAACAAGTTATTTTTCCTATTAGACAGGGCATTAAAATTACGTTTTTGTTGAGATACAATATGCTATTGAAAATGCGTCATATGGTTTTTTATTTCTTCTCTTTTGATTGATATAGTTTTATCAAGGAAAATTTAATTTTTCTATGATTTTTCAGTAGTTGAAATCAAGTTAGGCAAGCTTTACCAAATAGATAATAAAAAAAAATGGTAAACTTACTGTCGTAAAGTTTTTAAAAGCATCTTTAAAAATGTCTGAATTACCTATTAAATTTTGCCAAACGACCTCTGTTATTATTCTAGAGAAGTTTTTATGACTTTTGGAAAATAAAAATCTGATTTCCTTGGAAACATTTTAATAAAAGTAAAAGTTGTGGACGTCGAAAACATTAACAACAATTTTTTATGGCTAAGCGGGCATTGGAAGAATTTGTCCAATATCTAATGGACACCTACGTGTGTTGACAGTTAACTGTTTCGTCCTTAAGGGACTCTTCAGAACACTGCATGGTCAATGTGACACTTTTGTAAAGCTATGGAGACGGTATATAAATCTCATCTTACGATATTGATAAGATAAATTTTGAAAAAGTTGCGACATCTACCGAATACAAAAGAAACTACCAGAGTATTATTTATGTATATGTTTTTGAAAGAACTCGAAAGCGCAATGTTCGATTGTTTTTTTGAGTTGACCATCTTAATAAGCGTCAAAAATTCTACTAATTTGGGCTTTTTTCTTTCTTTGATAACAACAAAGTTATCAATGGTGGACACTTAACTTGGACCACCCTGCATATACTAATATATATATATTTGCATAGGACTTCTTTGAATATACTTTTTGTAAAACTTGGTAATTTTTAAAAAGTTTTTTTGTTTTTACTTATTTAAAAATTACATGAAAGAATCTTTCTTTTATAAATTATAATTTGCCTTTTTTGTAAAACAGAGTTTTAATTAAAGGACTCTATTAATTGAGTTATGAATTGGAAAAAGGGTCTTTTTTTCAAAAAAAAAGAAAACAGAAAAATTAACTGATGACGATCGTTGCCGCTTCGATTGAAAAATTCCGATTTGCCAAAAAGAGCGCAAAAAATTGGATCGAGGACTGTTTAAATACTCGAAGTAAAGCCCTTCATAACCATAGTCAAATCAAATTTTAAATAAAAAAAAACACCCAACTGCTAAATTAACTTGGAAGTAATAGTCGCAGTTGAGTACAAAATTAATAGGTATACCTATAATGTACGACATGCTTCAACTTTTAGTTTTGATGCCCAAGGCGCACTTTTGGTTTTTTTTGGTTATTGGGTAATTTTGTACCCAACTGCGAGTAGTTGCAAGTAAATTTAGCAGTTGGGTGTTTTATTTATTTTTTTATTTTTTTTTATTTCTACTTATTATGGATGTGCGATATCTCAAAATACTTTTAGGTTTAATTCTTATTCAGCCTTATAAAAAGCACCATGCATTTAGCTTTACCCAAAAAGTACATGTAGATTTTCTACGGACGCGAACAGTGTTACCTTCCATTGAGTGAAGGTGGGGGAGGAGGAAACTAGTAAAATGGTGTCGAAAAAAATCTTAAAGCATGTGCAGGAAGAATTTTTGAAATTGCTCTATATTTGAAAAGTAGAAAAGTATAGCTACAACTATTACTAAGAAGGAGTGTGGGGTGAAGAGAGGGAGAGGAAGAGGGAGGGGGAAGCTAGTAAAATGATATGCCTCCATTGAATTTTTCTCAAATTTAAGTACAAATCTTCCTGGTTTACTCTGAAGTCTGAATCCAAAATACCAGAATATTGTTTTGACAGAAAAAAGTTTCAGTTTAAAATTAAGGCTCAGGAATCAGAAGTCTGGAAAACGTCTGTGCCTCCTTTGCATCTCGTGTTGCCGCGATTTTCTGTCAAATTTTTCAAAAAATGTACGCAACTTTTGCAATTCTTCTTGTAAGTGTCATCTTCTAAGAGAGAAAGAGAACACGCATTAAACAAAAATTACATCAGTTTGATATATACTCCGAACAGGGCTTTACAATTTACCCATGAGTTATGATATTTTGGTCGTCAGTGATGAATGCTATTATTGTTATTGGTATGGAGGGTTTCATTGGGGAAAAAAAGAGACATTTTCGGACATTTTTAGTAGCAATGCCTAGCAGCAGCAGGAAAATGCCAATGGAAATGCCGTCCATAGTATCCTGTCGATATTTTCCAAAACAATAAAGAATCTCGCGCCGCAGGTAAAGTAATGAACATGCCTAATATGTGGGCCGGTCACTACGTTTACATCCACTTTCTCCGCTAGTCTAATCAGGGCCAGGAGCTTCTACAATTATTGATGATAAATTGTTCATAAGTAAGTGGACCTTCTAGCTCGTTTACTGCGACCAACAATGTTGCGCACTTTTGAGTGGTTTCTCACCACTGTATGCCAAGTCCTCCAAAAAGGTTAGCTATCAGTTTGGGTGAGACACTATTCAGACCTTCTGAATCAATCTGACGTTTACCGAGATTGTTCTGACGTAAACGTGCAATAGCAAGACATTCGCACAGGATATGTCTGACTGTTTCGTCATCCTCCATACAGAGTCTACATTCGGTCTCTTCTGTTAGTCCATTTCTGTGCATGGATACTCTTAGTTGACAGTGACCCATACAACGTCTCGTCCCTATACGGATCTCCTGTCTGGTAAGTCCAATTACAATGTCCTTTAATAAACTCTTTAAAGTGAGCCAAGTCTGGTATATTTATTTAGTATTGTTCAATATGGTTAATTTAGCAGCATTGCCTCAGGGCTGGTTCGGGGGCCGAAAAATTCGGCAGATGCCGCTTCCCTCGCTATTAAGTCTGCTGCCTTATTTCCCTCGTGCTCAGAGTGCCTCGATATCCATACTGCCCTCCTTATGCAGAACGCAGTAACTTACAAAACCGTAGTTTTGATAAAAACGCAAAAAACGTTTTTTTTGCTCTATTTCTATCCAAATGCATATTTTTGATTTTTTTTGCAGGATGATGAGATATCATAAAAATGTATAGTTCGCCTAGGTTTCATTAAATTTTGAAAAAAAAATTCACATTTTATCGAGGAGACTGCGTTCTTGACAAGTATTTCATGAAGCTTTGAATCAACATTTCTAGGCAGAAATGCAGCGTGCCTCATTTACTAGTGGTAGCGCAGTATTTGCTGCATTTAGCACTAGAAAACTAGAAGAATAATTGTGCTGGCTATCTACTCAAGAGCGCAGTATTTGTTGACCGACTCGCAAATACTGCATTCTTGACTAGTTTTACCCTGTTTGCTAGACAAGAACGCAGCGCATTATGTAGTTGCTGTGTTCTCGGCTAGAAGACCGTAACGTTTTGCAGTTACTGTATATTTGTTATGCGTTTTTTTTGTAAAATTTTTTTTCTTTAAATTTTGTTTTTGCCAATCGATGAGGAACATCATTCTACAACATAATATATAAAAATCTCAAAATCGTCAAATTTGAAGTTACTGCATTCTTCATAATGAGGGCAGCATACTAAAGATACATTGATAGCGCTACCAAGTGCATTTAGCGATTCCTTGCAGCTCGTCGTCGATGAATCAATCATATAGGAATCAAGGCGCTCTTAAGGCTGCTTGACTGTCGGAGAAACAAGACGCTAGCCCTACCAAGTGTACTTTGGCTGCCTGACTTCCGCATGCGCAGATCTACCAATATTGTTTACCTCATGTATTATAATAGATGAGCAGGGTGATTTTTACTTGATTTCTAATCACATGAAAATAGAGTTTCAAAAACCTAACTAAACCGAACCAAACCTAACCTAACCAAACTAAACTACAACACTGCTGATTAGGTTTAGTTGGGTATGGTTAGGTTTAGATAGGTTCGGTTCGATTCGGTTCGGTTCGGTTCGGTCCGGTTCGGTTCGGTTCGGTTCGGATTCACACCCTCTAGGATCCCGGGAAAGAAGTCAGAAAAGTTTTTTTTTGAAAAAAAATTGTTGGTTCAGTTTGCTTTGGTTTGGTTCGGTTCAGTTCGGTTCGGATTCACATCCTTTAGGATCCCGGGTAGTAAGTCAGGAAAGTTTTGTTTTTGAAGAAAATTATTGGTTCAGTTTGCTTTGGTTCGTTTCGATTAGATTTGATTAGGTTTCGTTAGGTTAGGTTTTTGAAACTTTCTATTTTCATGTGGTTAGAAATCAAGTGAAAATCACTCTGCTCATCTTTTGTAATACATGAGGTAAATAATATTGGTAGATCTGCGCATGCGGAAGTCAGGCAGCCAAAGTACACTTGGTAGGGCTAGCGTCTTGTGTCGGAGAAGATTTTTATTGTCCTGTTGGTCGGTTTGTGGTCACTAGCCCACCGGGCCACAGTTACATTATTCTAAATAAGAACATTGTGGAAAAATCTAAATATTTTGTGGAATTCTGCGTTTATTAAAAAAAAATACTCAGAAGATTTGTCTTTTTTCAACAAATATTTTTCGTAAAATTTTGTCAGAAAGTTATTTAAACGTTTTGTCTACTTTTGACCTTTTCCATCGTCCCTTAAATTTTGGTGCGTCATTTAAATTACATTCCGTATTTTGAAAAATGTCGGAAATTTCGACTTTTTCGAATTAAAATTTTGTTTTCTGTAATTATTATATTAAAAAGAAAAATATATATACCCTGTAAAAATTATCCTCATCAAAGGTGGAGTTTCGGAATGGTGTCGAAAAATATTTCATTTAAATTCTATAGTGCCTATAAAAATGGCCCCGGTTTATTCAGGATCGAGACCTGTACTTTTTGTTTGCTGTCCTCATAGGCAGATCAAAGTTAGATGCTTTCTCTACTTTCCGTCTCCTTTCTCTCTTCTCCGAAATCTGATTTTAATTAAGCTTGAAAAGTTGGGGACCTAGCTTTCACCGCTTTTTGATGCCAACTTTTTGTTTCGATTCCCGTTCGTGTCTTTCTGTCAGAAAGAGGACAACGTAGGTAAGATCTTCATTGCTTCAACTTCTGATATATAATCTAAATTTCTATTAGCATCTCTCACATATCCATTTGTTTTTGCTTGTTGAAACTTACGCTTAGTTTTAGAATATCAAATGATTAGTTTATTGAGCCCTAATGTGAAGTAAAATTTACCTCAGGAAATATGTGTTGAAAGGGAGATCTATTCCTGTTTTAATGAGAAGGCTATACCACTCGTACTTGACCACCATGGCCTCGTGGACCTTGGAAATGGATGGGTTATATTTTATCAGGTGAAAGCTGAATGTTGCGTAAGCAAAGTGATTGATTTAAATCAATTGGAAAATTATGGAGGTGGACGAAAATGAGGTTGAACACACATGCACTTAGGCAGCTTCAAACATGCCAATTATAGGAACGCTTTGTCAGTTCGAATTTCGTCCAAACACAAAACGACCGATGAATTTTTGAGTATTGCTGTGTTTGATATCCACGTAACTTGTAAAAAGAAGTTCCTTTACTTCTTGTTTTAGCTTTGGTTATGACTTGACGATTATTTTTACTTCTACTGGCCTTATTGTTGTACAAGAGATTTTTAGCTTAAGAAATTAGGGTTTTTGATCCCCTAAGTATAGTTTTTTTTTCGGCTTACAGCCAATGTTTTATATATATATATATATATATATATATATATATATATATATATATATATATTTATCTCACTATCAATCTCCACTCGTTTTTGTTTGCCCATAATTCATCATCTAGGCCTCTTATTCTTATTTCACTGTCTATTCCTTCTCTCCAGCTTCTCCTTGGCCGTCCTCGTTTTCTTCGGCCAGTTGGTTTCCATTGTAGTATTTCTTTAGGTAGTCTTTCATCATTTATTCTTTGTACATGTCCGTACCACACCAGTTGTTTTGTTCTTATATCATCCACTAAAGTACGTTCACCCACTGTCATAATATCTCTTATTCTTTGATTTGTAACTCTTTGTCTTTTTGATTTCCCTGCTGCTCTTCTCCAATAGTCCATCTCCGTAGCGGAAAGCATTTTTTCTGTTCTATCCTTGATTGGCCATACTACTGATCATCGGCGAAACATAAAGTATACAAGGTGGTTTCGTCCAACGGAATGTTTTGGCATTTTTTTATCATTGTATTATTATTACCTGGTTTTTTTTTCAGCATCATTTTCTTTAGTTATATAATATTCTAGATAGCTACAAGATTTGTAGATTTGTGGAATTAAATCTTATTGGACTTTTCTTTATCAGCACAGCCAAACTTAACCAAGTAGAACCCGAGAACGGCAAGGTGGCTCTTCCTGGGTACAACCTCATGCAAAGCATCTAAAGTTTTAACGACACTCAGCGATCTGGAATATGAACAAAATTTTACTTTTCAATTCTGCAATATTTTTTATTTAGTAGGTGTAAGGTTTTAAATGTCCATCTTTGTTATTTGTCCAGAACTTTGGAAGCTAATTTGCAGTGCGACAAATGTGTCAGTCAATTTTATCAGAGAAATTCATTTCAATGCAAAGCTTTAATGTAAGATATTTTATTTTTATTTTATGTGATTTTAGGCAAGCACACAGCATTTTTCCTATTCTCATTAAAATATTTTTTGTATGACAAAAAAAAATCTGGAAATGCCGACGTACTTTGCTCCAAATGTTTCAAAACCGCATTAAATAATAATCGGAGAAAACTTACTAACTAAAATATAAACTAAAAAAATACCAATCAAAAGGGTGATTTTACAAATAACAAAGGCAGAACTGTGATAATAACTAGTACAAATATAAAGGATATTGAAAAACAGCAAAACTTAATAAATTTTAAAATAAAATACCTTCTTTGAGGTTTTAAAGATGGTTACAACAAATGCATGAAACAGGAAAAATGAAGACGATATAATATAAACAAACATGCTACAAATGCATATCCCAGGAAAATAAAGACGTTAATATAAGCAAACACCGAACACCTGACCGACCACAGGGCGAATAAACTATTCTTGTAGTCAGCCACAGTTCATAAGCAAAACAAGTAAACTAAAGCCCGAAAAACCTGCGGCTATTTTCCTGAAACACGGTCTTTGTTACTAGGTTGTGCTAAGTGTGTTTTTGAATAAGATCCATTTACAGTCGTCCCAATACTGGATAAATCTATCACTATTGGTTCACTGAAAAGAGTTTGTTTAAGGACTTTCTAGAAAAAGAGCCAAGACCATCATCGGAATTACCAGACAAGACTAAGAGTACCCATGCACAGAATGGTAGTAAGAGAGTGTCTGGAGAATGACGAAACAGCGAATGTCCGGCTATTGTACGTTTACGTCAGGACACTTTTGGTAAATCTTAGATTGATATTGAAAATCTGAACAGTGTGTTACCCAAACTAATAGCTAGCCTTTTTGGATGATTAGGCATAACTGGTGCGAAACCAATCAAGAGTAAGCCACAATAGACTCACTGTTGGTCGCAGTAGAAGTGCTGCAAGGCTCACTCACATATGAATCATCATCAGTCCCATCCCGATTGCAATTGTTTGGCGTTAGGATGTTACAAATAGATCATCTCGTTGACCTTTTCAGTCCTGTTCTAGGATGTATCCTCATCTTTTCTTTCTAAAAGGTCTATCAGGAGGTATTTATACTTTTACACAGGTTACCTACAGAATTTGAATGGTCATTGAACCAGACTAGCCAATTCAGATTAAGATATACGTCACCGGGTTGTCTTATACTATTTCTTTTATAGAAACAAGGCAACCTGTATAAATATCAGGACCACCGCTAGTTTCTGTGATATTTCGTGAAACCTTTAGTGGCTATTCCCCTTATTTTATTCTATTATTTACAGTGTTCCATAAGATTATTAAGAGTGTGGTTTTGATGAGGCAACCTACGACGAGAAATAGGAGAAAGAAGATTACTACTGTAAAGACACTAGTCTTATAAAATTTATCTAGAGGATAGACATGGAGCACATCGGCTTGTTTCCATTTTCATGTCTAAAGGTAAAACGTAAGATGAAAGAGAGAATTATATTTTTGGCAAGAAACTATTTTGTCAACAAGTGGGAAGATGATATAGCAATGAAATTTGAGTTCAATTACAGTCATGTTGAAACTGCCTCTGGATTGTGTTTTTCATTATTATAGAGGTATGATTTGCCCAGGATTTTTTTCGTTGTTCAATCAATGCTAATGATTGTTGGCCTCTAAGTTTGAACAGGAAGTCCTGGTCTTTGGCAATAATTACTTCTATGTTAGAGCTGGATAGTGTTCCGTCTTTTTCATTAATTTAGGGCTGTAATCTGCCTACGTTTTCCTACGTTCTTCACATTGCTGATGATTGTTGGTCTCTAAGTTTGAACAAGTCCTGGTCTCTGGTTTGTCTAATTTTTTACTGTAAACTTAGGAAGGTGACTACATAGTCTTATATTTTGGTGGTTTGAAGTTATGGAAAGATCAGTTTTGTCCTCGGAAGGAAATGATGGAGCAGTTTAAGAAATTTGGCTTGAATTACAACCATTTTGGAACTGGATGGTGTTTTTTTTTATTTTAAGGCTGATCTGCCCAGGTTTTTTTGTTTTCTTCAAATTGTATGCCTTCAAGATAAATAAAAATTATTGATCTTTGGTTTCTTTGATATTTTACTGTATATTTAGGTGGATAACTCTACAGAGTCTTATACTCTGGTGGTTACAAGTTATGAGAAGAACAGGTATTGACAATTACCTGTTTTGTCCATGTTGGAACTGGATGGTGTTTCTTCTTTATCATTATTTTAGGGCTCTGATCTGCCTACGTTTTTCTACGTTCTTCACATTGCTGATAATTGTTGGCCTCTAACTGTGAACAGGAAGTCCTGGTCTTTGGTTTGTCTGATTTTTGACTGTATACTTAGGGGGGTGACTCAGAGTCTTATATTCTGGTGCTTCCAAATTTTGGAATTGGATGGTGTTTTTTTTTTAATTATTTAGAGATCTGGTCTGCCTATGTTTTTGTACATTCTTTAAATTGCTGATCTGCCTATGTTCTTCACATTGCTGATGATCGTTGGCCTCTAATGAATACTTAGAAGGGTGACTACAGAGTCTTATATCTTGGTAGTTCCAAGTTACGCGAAGATTAGTTTTGTCCTCAAAAGAAAATGATGAAGCAGTTGAAGAAATGTGGCTTGAATTACAGCCTGGATGGTGTTTCTTATTTTTAATTTTTTAGAGATCTGGTCTGCCTACGTTTTTGTACTTTTTTTAAATTGCTGATTGTTAGTCTTTAAGTTTCAATAGGAGTCCTTGTCTTGGGATTGTCTAATATTTTACTGTATACTTAGGTGGGTGCCTCTACAGAGTCTTATAGTCAAGGTGAACAAAAACTGAAAAATATAAACAAGAAATGTGGCTTGAATTACAGCCATTTTGGAACTGAATGGTATTGCTCTTTTTAATTATTTAGAGGTCTGGTCTGCCTACGTTTTTGTACATTCTTTATTGTGGCTGATTGTTGGCCTTTAAGTTTCAATAGGAATTCCTGGTCTTGGGATTGTCTAATATTTTACTGTATACTTGGAGGTGGGTGCCTCTACAGAGTCTTATACTTAAGGCTCTGATCTTCTTACGTTTTTCTATGTTCTTTAAATTGCTGGTGATTGTTGCTCTTCAAGTTTGAATAGAAATTTCTGGACTTTGGTTTCTATGATGTTTTACTATATAGACTTAAGTGGGTGACTTCCAAGAGTCTTATATCCTAGTTGTTTTAAGTTTCAGGAACAAGAGTACGTGTTGATAGTTTTGTCCTAAGGAGAAATTTGCTAGTCACCAAAATTTTTTATTGGGAACAATTTTTGACATGGATATTTTCGGCAGTCCTTTTTCAAATTGTATTGATTCGCTAGATAAACTTGCGAAAGGAGAGGTTGTTTGCTTTAATCACGGTACGAGATATATATCTAAGAAAACAAAACAAACTTACCCTACTCTGTCTCGGGGCAAAATAAATACGCGCCTCTTTCGCTCAAGTTTTTGATTAATATTTTATTCGAAAGAAAACTTCTATTTTCGTGTCTTTATTTATTTTTTAAAATAAAATAAAATTTATGTTACCAGGTTAGGCGGCAGGATAGTGGCGTGGTATGGTCGTCGGCTTCACATGCAGAAGGTACAAGGTTCACGTGTCGAACAACGATGCAAACACAAAACAAAAAGTCTGCCCTGCCGCTCACTCCCTTTTCAGCGTCCAACAATCGTTATCGAATTAGCGTGCGATGCAATGCACGCACAGTATAAGTTGACCTTGAACATCGAGAATATACTCAGGTATAGTCTAGGAGCCGACACGCAGCCAGCCGAGAAACCAGGAATAATAACCCAGGAGCCTGCTATAAGTGCTATATAGTCGGTACCAGGATGGCGCCAGCATAAATCTCCTACGAAGACCACGACTGTTGCTCTGAAAAGGAAAGAAGTCTATAGTCTATAACCAAGATCTGCTGGGACGATAGCGATGTTAGAAAGATGCAAGTCTAACATGTAGCAGCACCACTTTTCGGAAGGGGTGTAAAAGCGTGGGTCCATTGTGTATACTTGCTACGACACAGAGGTGCCAGGCAAAAATAAGTCCTCTTAGCATCAGTTTGGTATATGGTGTACGGACAAATCGGGGTTTGCGAAAAGGGCGCGCTGTGTGCTTAGTCGCTAGACCAAAAATGGTCTCCCTACAGCTTCTACTATGTTACCAGCTTTTTCTTTGCCTATGAAAAATTGCCAATCAATAAGAGAGGCTTGAGTACAATATTGGGACTATATGTTGGGTCCCAACTTTGGGTTCTACTTCTATCCCTACTATACTTTCTTTTGTAACAAAAACGTAACTTGAAAGAAATGCATTTTTTGAAAATTTTCCCAAGTAGCAGATAAGAGATCAAGAAAAATGAATAACTGAGGAATTTCTGGACATTTAATTCAATTGAGCAATCAGACACATTTATTCTGACAGATAAGATTAACTTAAATAAATAAATTCGATATAAATCAGAATATCTATGAAAAATAATTAGGACTGAGAAGTTAAAATGAAAACATGCGAAGGGCAATTTTAAATATTATATTTATTTCCATAATTGTATGTTTAGAACATAATTATTTAGTAGTTACCTACATACGTTTTGGTTTAATAACAACTTATACTTTAATATACGTGAATAAGTCTTAAAAAGTTTTGCTGAATTTTTTCTTTAAAATGATTTTAAAATGGAAAAAAAATGTTTAATAAACATATAAATTTTTTTCTACAATATCATTTTAAAATAGTGATTAAATTTTATTGGCTCGAACCCAGTGCGCCTTGTAGAGCTGTGAAAATGACAGCTAATATTTTAAATTTACCACTGGAAATGGTTATTGTGAACCTGTCTGAACAACATCATAAAAAAAACGACTATCTCAAGGTAAACAAAAACTGAAAAATTATAAATGTATGTCTGATGCTAAAATTCGATATTGTTAAGTTTTTATCCAATGTTTTAAGTAAGGCAAGGATCATGTATTTTGATTTTTTGTTAAATCTCACTCATACAATAGAGGATGATAAATTTGTGGTGTGGGATAGTCATGCGATTGTCCAGTATATTATGTTGGACAAATATGAAAAAAATGACCAATTGTATCCGAAAAGAATCGAAGAAAGAATACTGGTCAATCAAATGTTATTCTTTGAGACTAGTATTTGGTTTCCTGTTTTAGCCAATGCAGTGGTGAATTCCTCCTCTAATTCTTCAGTGTAATGGATTTTTTTCCATTTTGATCCCTCTTTATTCTTCAAAAATCTCTACATCTTGCTCAAGTTGCTCTACCCATCTTTTTTGGTTTGCCTTTTCATGTTCTCTATTAAACTGATATTATTGGCAAACGTTGCTCAACGGTTCGGTTCGGTTCTTAAATTTTTATATTTCACAAAATTAAACAAAACGTGTTGCTTCGTGGAGGGTTTGAAATGTTGTTGAAAATTCAATTCATTTCATTTATTTAAAGTAGGAAATCCTATTACATTTTCATCAATCTTAAGTTTACACAAATAAAAATATATATCTATTATAAAAAATATTGCAAAGTTGTGTATCTACAAATTATTTAGACAGCAAGTTTTACAGTCAAAGAAGAAGTATATATTCAAGGGAATATTAAGGCACTCATTTTACACAGGTGTTATTATTATAGTATATCGCCCACATAGTTAATTCCCAGATAATATATGCTTTTTTAACATCCTTTTGAAACTGGGGATTGACCTAGCATTTTTTATATTTAAGGGTAGACTGTTAAACTCGCCTAACCCTTTGTAGAACAGAGATTTCATTGTTGAACTATAACGTGTTCTGTTTTATTGATAGTCATTGCCGTTTCTCGTTTGGTAATTAT
This sequence comes from Aspidapion aeneum, assembly GCA_963576565.1. NCBI lineage: Eukaryota > Metazoa > Arthropoda > Insecta > Coleoptera > Brentidae > Aspidapion > Aspidapion aeneum. The sequence goes on from OY755043.1 coordinate 32,618,392, forward strand.
GTATTTCACTTCTTAAAGTAATTAACTCTTTAAAGTACTCAGGCAGCAATCCTTTTCTTAGTTTGTAAATAAATGACATTGCTAAAAAATATAATCGTTGTTTTACAGTTAACATACTTAAAATTTTTAGCATAACTCTCACTGGTGTATATCTACTACATCTTAAAATCAAGCTTAACCCTCTATTATAAAGAATTTGAAGTTCTTTTACATACTTTTCTGACATAAGATACAATAAACTAGCACAGTAATCAAAATGTGGTTGAATGATACTCTTAAATAGTGTTGTTCTTGCATACAATGTTAAATTTTTAATATTTCTTGCAAAAAAATTTTTTTTTTCTAATTTTCTTCTTCAAAATGTTCTTTCAAGCTAAGTTCATTATCAATTTCAAACCCAAGATATTTAATATGATCAACCCATTGAATTTTGTTCCCGTTAATTTCTAGATGTATAGAATTAATCTTAACTTTTTTAATTTTTTGTCTTGTGCTAATTAGTTTTTGTTGTTTAGTTTTGTCTACGTTTAGCTTAAGTTTGTTAATTTTTAAAAATTTGTTTAATAATAAAATTCTTATTTGATATTTTTTTCTTTTAAGTAATGCTGATAAAACATATTTTATAATTTCAAAAACCAATCACTTATACCAATGAAACCCATGAACAAATGAACCTCAAGCAAAACTCGACGATATTGAGTCAGCTTACAAATTTTTGGAAACTTTCTTAAATAGAACCAAATATATAGCTTCAAATCAACATTACACTATAGCTGACATTTTTTAACGATGCAAAGTACCGCAAATTGGTTAAGTGGTTAACAGAGTTAAAAGCCAACGAGTTCACACAGAAAATATTTTCGGCCTTTAACAGTTGAGGGAGCTATTTATGAAAGCATTGAAAAAAAATTAAGCAAATTTGTAAATAAGGATGATTTTGTTTTTGTAAATAGATCTAAAGTAGCCTTTGTTAATCAGTGTACAAGAGTAGTCCCTTAATATCGGGTGAAAGTCAAACTGCGCATGTGATCTTACTTGATTTCCGCATCTCTATTGGCCCTGACGAGGTGAGATACTCATTCTCACTCTCACCCGTTTTAAGAATCCATACACAAAAAGATCAATGGTTCTGATATGAAATCCTAGTTATGAAAGTCCGTCCTTTAGCATAGATATTTTTTTTATCTTGAACAATAGTGACAATAAATACCGTAAAAGTGACCAACTTGCAACACTTTTCGAATTCAAAATACAATTATGAAAAAACTTTAGATGCTATCGGAATGAAAAAAAACTGCTGACACTTAGCCTTATTGAGATCTACAACTTTTGATAGATTAGAACCGTAAAAAACAATATCTTGTAATTTTAAAAGTGTTGCAAGTCAGACTTATACACAAACCGCTTTATGCAGAAAATCAAGTAGTACCTTATGTCCATTGCCCAACTTGCATCTAAGACAATATAAAAGCATAGCATTTTTTTGATTATTGGCATTTTTTTCACTTATTTAGACTTAAAAATAAGCTGTATACAATATTTTATAGGTATCAATGCTTTTATTGAATTGAAAAACTTGAAAACTAAGAGAAAATTTAAATAACAACATAATATGATAGGTAGCATTAAAAGTATTAAATCCTACAAAATTTTTTGGTGTACAAAGGAATCTAGACAGAACTAAATTGAAAAGGCTAAATTTTAGCAAAGAAAACTCAACACTAGGTTTTCTTAAACTAAAAAATATTAATTCTTAAACAAATCTTTGGTTTATAAACGAAGGCATCTAGTTATTATATATTATATTCTTACTATTAAAAAACTAAATAAAACTTATTAATTTAAATAATTTGGATCAATGGTAAATATATAATGACCCCGCGATATATCCGGAACATCAAGTTCATTTTAATCATACTTCTATCTAGTTATCTACAATAGAAAAATCTGCAGCATTTGGAAATGTAAAATAATTCTCTGGCGCTACTAGCCTGTTGCAAGTTGGGCCAAAAGTGTATCTTACTGAAATAAAATTATTTTAATCAGGCCCTGTTTAACATGTTGTTTTGAAATTTTAAGGTTAGATTGAGAAACTATCAGACAAATCGTAACTAATTAAGAAACACCACGAACATGAACTCAGTTGCCTGGTCACGAGAAGTTTTAAAGACCTATTTTTGTTTATTTTAGTACACAATTTTATAATATTTACAATAACATATTTGATTTATTTAGACACAAATAGGCAATAGCTAAGACAAAGGACTCTAAATATAGCTACATGGAACGTACAGGGAATGAACCAAAAGTTGGACATTATTGCAACCGAAGTGCAGAATAGTAAGATAGACATTATTGCAATCACAGAGACAAAAAAGAAAGGAGCAGGTACAAGTAGTGTCGGTAACTTTGTTCACATATTCACTGGAGTCTCAAAAGAAAGAAGAGCAGCCAGAGGGGTATCCTTATTAATAAAGAAAAACCTCAAAAATAATATTACAGACTACGAGTGCATTAATGCATAATTAAACAATATAAGCAGAATAGCAGCCTACGCACCATCAAATGACGCAACGGTAGGTATAAAACAAATGTTGTTCGACCAACTTGATGAGACAATCACTAAAATTGGCAATACCAGGGAAATAATTATGCTTGGCGATTTTAATAGTCGAACTGGAAGACAAAGCCAAAGCAAAGTGGTAGGACCATTTGGAGAGGAAGTAACAAATGATAATGGCTTAAGACTGATACAATTGTGTGAAACCCTTAATCTAAAAATAAATAATGGTTTTTTTAAACATAAGGATATTCATCGGTATACCTGGATTGAGCCAACAAGAAATCTTAGATCAATCATTGATTATGCTATAGGTGGACAACACTCGAAACTAAACTGGTATGATGTGCGAATACTTCGTGGTGTTACCTGTGGATATGACCACCATCTGGTAAAAGCAAAAATATTATTCCCTGTAAGAAAAACAAATAGAGACGAAAGTATTGGAGAAAGTGAAAACCTAGAGTGTATCGAAGAAAACAAAAACACAACTTTAGAAGTCTAGCAATCGAAAGTACGCAAAGATTGTATCAGAAACGATTGGATGAAAAATTATTAAACACACAGCATTCATTTGAAGAGATATATACAAACATAGTAAAAAGCTGTTGGATACCAAGATAATAGAAATAACAATAAGATGTGGTGGACAGAGGAAATACAGGAAACGGTCAAGGAGAAAAAACGCACATACTTGAAATGGCTCAGTACTAAAGAGCAAAGAGACCTAGAAATCTACAGGGATACCAGAAGACAGCTAAGATATTTGATACGCACAGAAAAGAATGAAATGTTCGAGCGCAAATGCCACGATATAAATACACACGTAGGAGGTACGCAGAGTTCTAAAGTATGGAAATTCATTTCTACAGTAAAAAACCCAACAAAAGAAAAAGTAAACATCCAGATCATCAAATCAGTACAATGGACAGAACACTATAAGGGACAGAACACTATAAAAGACTGCTGCAGGAGACGAGACCCGAATATCTGGCAGCCTCTCCGAGGAGAGACATAGAAGTACATGGAGAGGAAGTAATCATCGAAAAAGAAATGATAAAGAATAGTATTAAAAAGCTTAAATCCGGAAAAGCTAGCGGACCTGGGGGAATATATGCTGAAATGCTCAAATATGGATCAGAGAAACTACTCGAAAACTTCACATATATTATCAATCAATGCATAAACGGACATCCAGTACCTGATGATTGGAAAATTGCATTCATATCCTCAATACATAAAAAAGGAAACAAGCTGGATTGCAACAATTACATAGGAATTTCAGTAACCAGTACTCTAAGTAGATTGTACGGTAGGATTCTTAGAGATCTAATAGAGAATGATTTTCATGAACAAGAAGAAGAAGAGCAAAGTGGGTTTCGTGCAGGCAGATCTTGTAGTGATAATGTTTTTTGTCTTAAACAAGTAATTGAGAAAAGGAGCGCCGCGATACCGTTCCAGTAGAAAAATTATGGCCAGTGCTAGAGCAGACTAATATCAATCATACATACATAAAAGCGATAAAAGAACTACACAATCTCTCCAACTCTTTTTAAAATATAAATCGCAGTAGCTCTAAAAAACCGGAAACGCAAAGTACACGGCATGGAAATACAACCTAACGACCGATTTACCATATACACACTACAGTTTGCTGACGACCAAGTAATTGTAGCTAATGATAAAGAAGACATGGAATATATGATGAGAAAGTTAACGGAAGAATACCAAAAGCGGGGGTTAACAGTGAACGTGGACAAGACACAGTACTTATGTATTGGAAACGAATCAAGTGAATTAGAACTAGAAAATGGACAAACAATATCTCCATGCAATGAGTATGTATACTTGGGAGTCACATTTGATAAGACAGGAACAGACTGTAAAGAGCTGGAAAAAAGAATAGTAAAAGCAAAAAAGGTTATTGGTTGTCTTAACAGTATTTTGTGGAGCAGAGAGATAAAATAGAATGTAAAATTTAACATTTATGAAACAATGGTAAAAAGCACGCTGTTGTATGGAATAGAGACTTGTCGCGTAACAGAAAAATACAAAACAAAAATGGAAAGTTTCGAAATGGATGCAATAAGAAGATCAATGAGAATATCTAGATTAGATCACATAAGAAATGAGATCATAAAAGAAAGAATGGGAATCGAGGGAAGCATAACGGATGACATCACTAAAAGGCAGCTGATACAGTACGGCCATGTACAACGGATGAACGACGAAAGATTTCCAAAACAGGTCCTAGAGTGGCAACCAGTAGGGCGCAGAAAAAGAGGACGTCCTAAACTAGAATGGCAACAGTCAATCCAAAGATCAATAAGTCAAAAGAATCTGACAGAAGATGATTGTCAGGATCGAAGGAGGTGGAGAATAGGCGTCGGGCAACGTAGAAAAACGTTCTAAACCGACATAGTAGTAGTAGACAGAAATAGGGCAACGTTCGTAACAAAAATTTAACACCTATGAGGCACGCGCGCTTTAATTTTTGGTTGACCGGCCAAATATTTATGACGGTTACCTGGCTGTTGCAAGATGGGCACTATTATGGTACTTTAGTATTTCAGAGATCAATCTTTTATCGACGATAACATTGAGGCAGCTGATCAATTAATAAAAAAAATTATGTTCTTAGTTAATCTAATCAATTTGCAATAAATCCAGAATATTTATGAACAATAATTAGGTACGAGAAAACAAAATGCGTAGGCAATTTTAAATTAATATTTATCATCATAATTGAATGCTAGAAACATAATTATTTAGTAGTAGTAGTGAAAAACGGTTTGATTGATTTCGATAAGAGTTTATACCTGGGATACCGTGAGTGAATATTCAATACCGTATTTTTTTTTCTGAACGATTTTAAAATGGTGATTAAATTTTATCAATTTGAACCTAGTGCGCCTTGCAGAGCTGTTAAAATGACAGCCAAGATTTTAAATTTACCACTGGAAATGGTTATTGTGAACTTATTTGAACAAGATCACAAAAAAGAAGAATATCTCAAGGTAGGCAAGAGATATAAGTAGTACCTATGATTGATGTTGCTATCCAATATTGTTAAGTATTTATTAGTTGTTTTAAAATAAGTTAAGTATCAAGTATGTTTTCGTTTTAGCTGAATCCCACTCACACAATCCCTACAATTGAAGACGGTAAATTTGTAGTGTGGGATAGCCATGCGATTGTCCAGTATTTGGTGGAAAAATATGGAAAAAATGACGATATGTATCCAAAAAATATCGAAGAAAGAACAACAGTCAATCAAATGTTGTTTTTTGAGACTAGCATTTTATTTCCTGCTTTGGCCAATTCAGTGGTAAGTTCCATGTCACATTATCAGCTTGAACTTATGATTAAAACAAAAAGATAATTTGATTTTTTTTTCTTTTTAACAATAGTGACAAAAATACTTTAATATTTCAGAGACCAATTTTTTATACCAAAGAAACCCATATACATCAAGATAAACTGGACAACATCGAATCAGCTTACCAATTTTTGGAAACTTTCTTAAACAGAACAAAATACATTGCTACCAACAAACACTATACCATAGCTGACGTTTGTGCTCTAGCAACCGTTAGTACAATTGAGACTTTTCATCTAATTGACGATGCAAAGTACCCCAAATTGGTAAAGTGGTTAACAGAGTTAAAAGCAAAGGAGTTTTACACGGAAAATATTTTGGGAGTTCAACAATTCAGAGAAATCTTTACAGAGGCATTGAAGAAAAATCAAGCAAATTTGTAAATAAGGATGATTTTGTTTTTGTAAGTAGATCTAGAGTAGCTTTAAATACTAGTTATAAAAGTCCATCCTTTAGCAGAGATATATTTTTTTCTTCTGAATAATAGTGACAAAAAATACTTTCTTATTTAAAAACTGGATAAAATCTAATCATTTTGCAATAAGTTACAAGTACAAAGCTAGAATATATATGAACAATGATTAGGTATGAGAAAATAAAATAAAAACATGCGTAGGCCATTTTAAATTCATATTTATCATCATAATTGAATGCTTAAAACATAATTATTTAGTAGCAGTCGTTAAGAACGTTTTGGTTTAATAAGAGTTTATACCTAGGATACCGTGAGTGAATATTCAATACCGTATTTTTTTTCCTGAACGATTTTAAAATGGTGATTAAATTTTATCAATTTGAACCCAGTGCGCCTTGCAGAGCTGTTAAAATGACAGCTAAGATTTTGAATTTACCACTGGAAATGGTTATTGTAAACTTGTATGAACAAGATCACAAAACAGAAGAATATCTCAAGGTAAGCAAGAGATATAAGTAGTACTTATGACTGATGTTGCTATTCGATATTGTCAAGTATTTATTAGTTGTTTTAAAATAAGTTAGGGATCAAGTAAGTTTTCTTTTTAGCTGAATCCCACTCACACAATCCCAACAATTGAAGACGGTAAATTTGTAGTGTGGGATAGCCATGCGATTGTCCAGTATTTGGCGCAAAAATATGGAAAAAATGACGATATGTATCCAAAAAATATCGAAGAAAGAACAGTAGTCAATCAAATGTTGTTTTTTGAGACTAGCATTTTGTTTCCTGCTTTGGCCAATGCAGTGGTAAGTTCCATGTCACATTATCAGTTTGAACTTATGACTAAAACAAAAAGATAATTTGATTTTTTTTTTCTTTTTAACAATATTGACAAAAATACTTTAATATTTCAGAGACCAATTTTTTATACCAAAGAAACCCATATACATCAAGATAAACTGGACAACATCGAATCAGCTTACCAATTTTTGGAAACTTTCTTAAACAGAACAAAATACATTGCTACCAACAAACACTATACCATAGCTGACATTTGTGCTCTAGCAACCGTTAGTACAATTGAGTCAGTTCATCCAATTAACGATGCAAAATACCCCAATTTGGTTAAGTGGTTAACAGAATTAAAAGCAAAGGAGTTTTACACGGAAAATATTTTAGGAGTTCAACAGTTTAGAGAAATCTTTACAGAAGCATTGAAGAAAAATCAAGCAAATTTGTAAATAAGAATGATTTTGTTTTTGTAGGTAGATCTAGAGTAGCTTTTGTGAATCAGAAAGATCAATCGTTCTGATATAAAATCCTAGTTATAAAAGTCCATCCTGTATCAGAGATATATTTTTTTTCTTCTGAATAAAAGTGACAAAAAATACTTTAGTATTTCAGAGATCATTCTTTTATATCAACGAAACCCATATACATCTTTAAAAAGTGGATAACATTGAGTCAGCTTACCAACTAATCAAAAAAATTAATGTTCTTAGTTAATTTAATCAATTTGCAATAAATCCAGAATATTTATAAACAATAGTTAGGTATGAGAAAATAAAATAAAAACATTCATAGGCAATTTTAAATTCATACTTATCATCATAATTAAATGCTTGAAACATAATTATCTAGTAGTAGTAGTTTAAAACGTTTTGATTTAATAACATTTTATACCCAGGATACCGCAAGTAAATATTCAATACTGTATTTTTTCCTGTACGATTTTAAAATGGTGATTAAATTTTATCAACTCGAACCCAGTCCACCTTGCAGAGCTGTTAAAATGACAGCCAAGATTTTGAATTTACCACTGGAAATGGTTATTGTGAACTTGTTTGAACAAGATCACAAAAAAGAACAATATCTCAAGGTAAGCAAGAGCTAAAAAGTAGTACCTGACTGATGCTGCTATTCGATATGTAAAGTATTTATTAGTTGTTTTAAAATAAGTTAAGGATCAAGTATTTTTTCTTTTTAGCTGAATCCCACTCACACAATCCCCACAATAGAAGACGGTAAATTTGTAGTGTGGGATAGCCATGCGATTGTCCAGTATTTGGTGCAAAAATATGGAAAAAATGACGATTTGTATCCAAAAAATATCGAAGAAAAAACACTAGTCAATCAAATGTTGTTTTTCGAGACTAGCATTTTGTTTCCTGCATTAGGCAATGCAGTGGTAAGTTCCTTGTCACAGTATCAGCTTCAACTTTTGACTAAAACAAAAATATAATTTGATATTTTTTTCTTTTGAACAATATTGACAAAAAATACTTTAATATTTCAGAGACCAATTTTTTATAACAAAGAAACCCATATACATCAAGAAAAACTGGACAACATCGAATCAGCTTACCAATTTTTGGAAACTTTCTTAAACAGAACAAAATATATTGCTACCAATAAACACTATACCATAGCTGACATTTGTGCTCTAGCAACCGTTAGTACAATTGAGATATTTCATCCAATTAACGATGCAAAGTACCCCAAATTGGTTAAGTGGTTAACAGAGTTAAAAGCAAAGGAGTTTTACACAGAAAATATTTTGGGAGTTCAACAGTTTAGGGAAATGTTTACAGAAGCATTGAAGAAAAATCAAGCAAGTTTGTAAATAAAGATGCTTTGGTTTTTGTTAATAGATTTATAATAGGGTATCTTTTATATTGTATAAGGAAGATCCATCTGTAAATGGTAAATAATTCTATGAACCCAGGAAGGATTGGTTTGTTTTATTTAAGTAATTATAACAGCTAATCATTTTGTGAAGAGACATGTACAATAGGTATATTTTATAAATGTTAAAGATCCACGTGTAGATGCTAAGTATCTTAAGACTATATTTTAATTAAAAGAGCATTTATGAAAACAAATATTTTTGACTTTTACGATCCTTCCAATAATAAATAAAATATTAATTGGATTAGACTTTTTCTGAAACAAAATTTGCATATTCATCTGCGTTGTTTCTTATCTAATAAACATAAACAATAAAATTTAAATACATAATAATATCGTTATTTATCGTAAGACCTAAAAATCTTATTTGTCAGTATACTCACAAAAAGCTTCCATTGTTAATCAGTGCGAATTTTTAAATCATACTTATCTCAAAAACAAAAGATAAATAAAAATATTACCTATTTGAGGACACTGAATACAGTTTCTTTTCAGTAAAAAACTTTTTTTCATAAGTGACAGATTTAAAAAGAAAGGTAAGTGAGGTTCACATAATAAAAAAAGCAGTCTTAACCAAATTTTGTAATTTTTTTTTAATATATAATAATTTAATTTTTTTGGAACTTTTGATATTTTATTAACAATTCTTTCTTGTTTTAAGAAAATGGCGCCAACACTGTACATGTCTGAAGTAAGCCCTTCTTGCAGAGCTGTTCTTCTTACTGCTAGGATGCTAAATCTTACATTAAAAATTAAAACGATTGACATAGGTAAAGACGAACAGTTAGCTCCTAGTTTTGTAAAGGTAAGTTCAATTAAAATTTAAAAAAAAACTGGACAGTTTTACTTATTTAAATTGCGGGAAAATATGCCGTGGGATGAAAAAGGCAAGATATAATAAAAATAAATAATAAGTAGACCAGAAAAAAAATCGAAAAAAAAAGGTTTTTTATTGTGTTCTTCTACATTTGTTTTTGTTTTTTACAGAATTTGGTAAAAAAATACCCTTTTATGTTCTAAACACGTCCTAATTTTTAACATAAGTGATTTTCATGCAAAAATGCCCAACTTCTTGTCGCGGTTTTTTTGGGTAAAATGGTGGTCTTTTATTTTATTGTCATTGTAAATAAAATACTCCAAAAGTTATAGACCTTTTCGTATTTAACTTTTTTAGATAGTAGGTCTAGTTTCGCTGTAAAACGTCAAAAACCATTTTTTGCCTTCATTAAAAATAAGTTTTCACGAGAAATCATTTAAACTTTTCATGATTCTTATTAGATAACAATGCAAAAAAAAAACAAAATAAATAATGAGGTGCTTAAACAAAAGTTAATTCCTCTCATATTAAGTAGTCTGAGTTTGATAACATCAGGTCAAAAATTTGATAACCTCTTTATATTATTATATTGTTTTATTTTGAAAACGCTTATTAAAACTGCAAAATTGAATATGTTTACTCCAACCACACAAAACTATTACTTTAATAATCAATAATAATAAAAGTTGAAACTTTTCCCAATTTATTTGGTACCTACTATGCTTTTAATTTTTACCTTCTTAGCCGGCATAGCAATGGCTAGTTACCTTCCTAGCCCGCATAGCAATGGCTAGAGAAGGTATTATTTTCGACGATTTTTTTTTTTTTTGAGATAACGCCAAAAATGTGTTATTTGCATTTATTTTGACCTATCCTAGCAATATCGTCGTGACGTCTGTCTGTGTGTGTGTCTGTGTGTGTATATTATTTCTGTCTGTAACACGATAGCTCCTAAACCGCTAAACCGATTTTCATAAAATTTTAAGGTAAAATAGTGTTCGACACTCTTACGAGCTGATTAGATTTTGGTCAATATCCATTAATGCTAATGACAGTTATTTGACAATGAAAAACTGAAAAAAATGCTAACTTTTTAACGGAGCATTGTATCAATACACTCTTTTCGGAATATAGTATACTATATTTTGCTCAATAATTCGTGTCATTACCAAACAAAAACTTCCTAGGAGCTTTAGTTTCTGAGATATTTACAAAAAACTGTTTTCAAGGCTAATATATTATCATGGCTTTACTTGAAGTGTGCTGATAGGCTAGCTAGGAAGGTGTCAGATCCATCATGGATCCATTTATTTCCACATTTTATTGACATTTAGTTGAGCTTCGGTGGTCATTAGATTTAGATTACGACATACAGAGATAGACATTTTTGAATAAAGACTTAATTTCAAAAAACATTTTTTTTAAAGGAAGTTTTTCCGTAAAACTTCTTTTGAAGTGCAGAAAATAGCTATTTTTAAACTAGCTTTGCTGTCCTCCTTGTTGGAGTTTAAAATCGGTGTTACCATAACCTTTGTCAATTGATCGCAAACGTATCCTAACCTCTCCAGCCATCCCTTGACCCTTTTGCTAAAAAAAAATGTCCCACAATAGACCGGTTACTATTTGCTATCAATTTACAAAGTATACGAATACCGATTCCAAACTCCGAACTTGAAAAAATGTCATTCAATAACATTGTTTTGGAAAAACGACAACAAGAGTTTTAACAAAATGTTTTCGATAAAAAATCCTTAAAATCTTTGCTTTTCGAAAAAATATAATTTGAAAAATTCGTCTTTCAAAAAAATGAATTCAAAATTTAGTTTTTTGATTTTTTTAAAAATTGATCGAAATTGACGTTTAAAGTTGAGTGGGTACCAAATACGTTATAGCATAAATACATGTTCAAAGAATCGAAAAGTGAAGCGCACATAACTGGCTTTGGAAACAATGGGAAATTTAAATTCGCGGATGTGTTTTGTCATGTGGACACAGCTGCTATGTGGGTCGAGGCCATATTGAAATTCTGCGGTTTTTTGTCCGGAAGAAGTAAGGGAGTGCCATTCCATAGGTAACTACGTGTATTTTTCTTTATAATTTGTTAATAAAGTTAAGAGTGGTTTATAGGTGCAATTAAACACTCTTCATGGTGTCCACAGTAAATCAGCACAATTCGTTTTAGAAAAACTACAAGTTTAATCCACAATTTGATAAATTTTCACCCAATCAACTAGTTTTTAGAAAAAAATAATAAATCAAACAAGTTCAGTCGTTCTCCACTAGTTTAATTTTTTTTACAACTACATGTTTTGAGAGCGTAAGCTCTCATCTTCAGGTTGTACACTTGATGGAGTTATTCCATCGCCATTGCCTACATTTTGTAGGCTCAAAAAGTTTTACAGCAGCATGTGCAATGAAGCAGTACAATGTATTACAGCAGCATGTGCAAAGAAGCAGCACAACCAATTACAGCAACATGCATAAGATAATCGAACAGCCAGTAGGGAACGAAAAAAAATCAAAAACAAAAAAAAAAAAGAGTGGTAGTTTTTTTCTTTTTTTTTTGATTTTTCTTGGTTTTTTTGATTTTTTCCTTCCCCACTGGCTGTTCGATTATCTTATGCATGTTGCTGTAATTGGTTGTGCTGCTTCTTTGCACATGCTGCTGTAATACATTGTACTGCTTTATTGCACATGCTGCTGTAAAACTTTTTGAGCCTACAAAATGTAGGCAATGGCGATGGAATAACTCCATTAAGTATACAACCTGAAGATGACAGCTTATGCTCTCGAAACATGTAGTTGTAAAAAAAATTAAACTAGTGGAGAACGACTGAACTTGTTTGATTCATAAATCACCTCCACCCAACATGGACTATTTCTTCAAAAAAATAATAGCCATAACCCTAAACATTTGACAATTGTCAAATAATGTAGTGACGTAACGGACTATGTTCCAAAACCACCAAAACTGACGCATGCGTAGTAATTGAAATCCTTTCTACCCGAAAAAGGAACATTAAGAATTAAATAGGGGTCTTGGCTTTAAGCATCGCGTGCATGTGATAATGTATGGGTATGCCCCATATTTATGCTCTAACCTATTTGGTGGGTACGGACCAAAAATATTCTAATAACGAATCCCATTATCATCTCTATTTTTTTAGATCAACCCCCAACATACCATTCCGACCCTAGTCGACAATGGCTTGGTTATTTGGGACAGTCATGCCATTATCGCTTTTTTGGTGGGAAAATATGGCAACGACGATTTTCTCTACAGCAGGGACATCATGGCCAGAGCCCTAATTGATCAGAGACTCCATTTTGAGTCTGGAGTGGTTTCCTATTTCACCAGGTCAATCTTGGTGAGTATTTTTATTTGATTTTTTTTTAAATTAAAATTCTTAAATTGGTCGCGGTTCCAAAAAACATTTTTTTCTAATTGAAAATTTTTCAACAAAAAAGTTTTTGAAACATTTTTTCGACAACCAACTTTTTTAAGCAAAAATGTTTTTAGAAAAATGCTTTCGAAATATGTAATTGTTTTCAAAAAAATGATTTCAGAAAATGTTTTCTAAGAAAAAGTCCTCAGAAACATGTTTTTCAAAAAAATTGCTTGTCAAAAAATTTTTATTCAAGAATCAAGCCACTGGCGCTGGGCAGTTAATACACATCGATTCTTTCAAATGGCAGTATCCAGTGGGAATGATTTACCGGGTGGGCCAAAAAAAACCGGACAATTTTTTTACCATTATAACTTTTGAACTACAGTATAGATTTTAATGGGATAAACTGCACTTGGCCAGAGAACATTTCTTCGATGACTTGGCAGAGAATTAATCAGAGTTTTGATTAAATATATTTTTTGTCCGCCATCTTAAAATCCAATATGGTGAACAAAATTAAAATGTACCCTTCAAAAATGCTCGTTTAATATTGTGTTGCGAATGTTTTAATTATTTTTGAATCAGAAAAATCGGTTTGGTGGTTTTACAAAAGAATATTTTTGGTTCAACCAGTGTTTGGCATCTTATACGATTGCCTTGCCAATCATGTCTGCATTTATTTCCTTATTTATTCATTACTACAGAACCGATTTTAATAAAACACACCACTAGTGAGAATTGATTGCTTTTTAGAGATCATGATCAAAGTTATCACCATCTTAAAATTTAGGTACTTGATTTTGCAAATTGGCGTGCTTATTCTTATTTTCCGAAAACGTTTTAGGTTTTTTTTAATTTATAGAAAAGCACTACCTTTCCCCGGCACAACAAGGGGTGGTGGTTCTCAAAAATCTATTTTTGTTTTAACCATTGTTTTGCAGATTATACGATTGCATTGCTAATGCTGTGTGCATTAATTTTCTTATAAATTCGTTATTACTAAATCGATTTTAGTAAAATAAAAAAAAATCATGGTGAGAATTGATTGCTCTTTATTTAAAAGATTATAATCGAATTTTACGCCATTTTAGAATTGTCGGACAGAATCATACTTGATTCTTCAAAATGGCGTGTTTATGCTTATTTTCGGAAAATGTTTTAGTTTTTTTTTAATTTGTATAAAAACACTACTTTTCTTCTTCATTAAAGTATGATTTTGTCCGACATCTTAACTTTTAACGTGGCGGCAAATTTTGATTATAATCTTTAAAGAACAGTCTCATTCAATTCTCACCATGATTGATGGTATAGTTCAAAAGTTATAATGAAAAAAAAATGTCCGGTTATTTTTAAATTCATAACTATTTATTTTTAGAACCCAATGCTCTACGAAAAAGCAAAAATCGATTTGAAGCAACATCAAAACGCCATTTTGGAAACATATTCCCTAATGGAAAAGTTTCTAAGATCCTACCAATGGATAGCAGGGAATAATATTACCATTGCTGACCTAAGCTTAATCCCTTCCATAACTTCTTTAAACGTGATTGTTCCCATCGACCAGGAAAAATACCCCAAATTGAAGAAATGGATAGAAAATGCTGAGAGACTACCTTGTTATGTTGACAACGAAAACGGATTAAATCAGCTGAAAAATCTACTTCTGGAAAATATTTGTTGCTGTTAGGGACAAAAGAAAACGTTGTTACTCCTGTCTACTTTCTACAATAAAATGTAGGTGTTAATTTTTGTTAACTTAACTGATTTTCATGAGAAAATTATTGAATTCTGTGAATTTAAACAATTTATGTAATTTTTAGTACCTATTTGATAAATATTTTAGACAATAACATTTAAAAAATATATTTATATACACTACTAAATGATTATTTAGCTAATTATATTAGCGGCACATTTAATTAAAAAAAAATTATGACAGGTTTAGAAGATACAGACTGTTAAAATAACCTCCAAAAATTGAAAAATAAGGATCAAGGAAATTTTTGCAAAAATATTTTTTTAAAGTTTGTTTTTTGAAAAAATGTTTTTTTTTTCAAGTACATTTAAAAAATGATTTCTTTGTTATCGGGTCACGGAAATTTTTTGGAAAAACATTTTTTTCAAACTGAAATTTTTTTAAAAATTATTTCTTTAATTTACTGGATTTAACAAAATATTTTGTTGAAAAAATGTTATTCTGAAAAAATCGTTTAGTAAAAACATTTTTAAAAAAAGTTTTGTTCTAAAAACATGTTTTTTCGAAAAAAATTCCTCTCGAAAAATAAGTTTTTTGACCCGGTATAGAATTATAATTTTTTAAGTCATACTATTTTCCCATCCGTAAGGTACGTTTAGCCTGACAAATTACCTTAATTATGTAACTTACAGTAAGCCTAAGCCAACTTACTAACTTAAGATAATTTTTTGTGCAAGAAGTGTGTTTTTTCCACTTGGGAATATGAATGATGAATATGGTCTTTACTTATGTTATATTATGGTAATTTTAATATATTGTTTATTAATTTTTTTAAATAATTTTCTAATTTTAAAATTTACATAAACCCAAAAGCCAAGTACGCGAAAATGATATTCCGTAAAAAGAATTGATTTAAAAGTAGAGCCAAGTTCTCCAACTCAAATTTTAAAATGAAAGGTTCTGACTAGTTTGGAAATGTTTTTTAAACTTTGCTATTACAGCTAAACTTCTTTATGTTCAATTTAGCACTGTACCTAAGAGTCATTTGCAGCCGTAATAGCCAAGTTTAGAAAAATATTTCCAAACACTTGGCTTTACTTTTATCTCAATTCTTTTTACTGAACATAATTTTCGCATACTTGGCTTTTTTTACATGAAATGTTTTTATTGTGATTTCACTCCTTTATTAAAGGATTTGGATATTTAATTTTTAAAGTAGTAAAATATGCGGAATATTGTTCATAACTTTTCCAATGCCTTATCTAAAATTTTGAGGTTTTTTAATTTTTTCCTATGGTTTTATCATAGTTCCTATCAGCTTTCCAAAGCTCAGGTCTCTAGCATTTCTGGAAGTGGGCAATGTTACTTTAACATAACTTTACAATTATAGGGGAGGGAAGTAAATTAAAACTTTGGTTTTTTTTTCTATAGTTTTTCATAGTTCCTATCGGCCTTTCAAAGCTCATCTCTCTAGCGTTTCTGGAAGTGGGCAATGTAACTTTTACATAACTTTACATTTATAGGGGAGGGAAGTAAATTAAAATTTTGGGGTTTTTAAATATATTCCTACAGTTTTTTTTTCATAGTTCCTATCAAGCTAGCGTTTCTGGAAGTGGGCAATGTTACTTTTACATAAATTTACATGTATGGGAGAGGGGAGTAAATAAGAATTTTGGAGCTTTTTGATTTTTTCGAAGGTTTTGGTCTTAATTTCTATCAGCCAAATTTCAGCTTTGTACCATGTAAAGTAAAATTTTGATAATCTATACATGAGTGAGTGAGTGGCAATTTCGATGTTTTTTGAAATTTCGTAACTACTTTACTGCTTTATGGAAGCTCATGAAACTTGAAGGGGTTGTTAACTCTATGAAGATCGATGAATGTGCAAAAAAGTTAAAGTTTGAGTTTCGTAGCTCATTCCTAAGTAGATTTTTAGAAAGGTCAAATATGGGCTGAAATGTTTCAAGAAAAGATGGTACAGCAGTTGTGCCGAACCGTGCCCTCAGAAAGTGGTGGAGAAATATCGATAACCACCATCGATAGTAACCGACAGTTTGGGTATCGAATTTTCAAGTAACTTAAAAAAAGGATCTACTGAAAGTCCTTGCATTTTATTTCTGAAAATATACAAGATTTTTGAATAAGATTGTGTTCGTAATTTTTAATTTTATAATTTATTTTTATATCGACTGAATTGTTGAATATTTCTACTAAATAAGTTATTAAATTTAAATATAAGGTGGGACGGCAGTATTGATAATTGAACTTTATCAAACAAAATTAAAAACATTTATTGTTAAAAGAATTCACTTACGTTAGGAAATATCAAACCTCACCCCCTCTGACCTACTTAGGATAATAATTTTTTACCTTTTTCGTATGACAGAGCAAAAATCAAAAACGATTTAAAAACGCGATGGCGGCGTTGAGGCGGCTGAAACGTGAGGTTTTTCTCACGTACTTTCTTAATACAAACTATGGCAACCATCC
Source organism: Aspidapion aeneum (assembly GCA_963576565.1). Taxonomy (NCBI): domain Eukaryota; kingdom Metazoa; phylum Arthropoda; class Insecta; order Coleoptera; family Brentidae; genus Aspidapion; species Aspidapion aeneum. The sequence continues at coordinate 32,635,829 of OY755043.1, forward strand.
ACATCTATCCTAAATCTTATCTGTAAAGCCGGACTCCAACGGTATGCCGTTTGGCAAACGCCACTGCTATTTTGTCTCCTCTGTGTCGTGGACCATTCAAGTAAATACAAATTTAACGAAAACCCCGTTCGCCACCCGCTACAAACGTCTTTGAAATGCTCTGCAAGCCTGCTTGGACAAACTTGAGGTCCTTTGGTTTGCTTAAATTTACCGACAAGACCCAGAAACGGCAAGCCTAGCCAAACTTCAGGATCCCACGGTATGTTTGTCACTGATTAATTGATTGAATCTTGTCTACAGCAGAGCAGAGCTTGGGAGACATTAATACTCCAGCTGTTTAGCTTATTGTGTGTTTTGCTGTGTGTTTTCCTAATTTAGGATGTTTGAACTAACCACGCGAGGCGTAACTGTCCCTTTATTAGGTTTTTTTGACAGTCCTTGAAGGCATCTTCCTCCAGTAGGGTTTTTGTTCTTAAGATTATTGGTGCTAAGCACTCGGCTATAATGTGAGCGTTTGATTTGTCGGCCTCACCATATAATCTGCAAGTGGAATCATCTGTGTAGATTCCCATCAAGTAAAGTTATCTGTCTGATTTATTTTCTATATAGTTTGAGAAGGCCACATGTAAGTAATGCTGAAGCGAACCTCACCGTTCTCTTACTGTGCTTTTGCATCAGCGAGGTTTTGATGTCGATTATCCACTCTTCGCTTACTACTGCCAGATATTGAGGTTTTTGGAATTTCAAATACATGTTCTGGACCCATGAATGATTTTCTTATTGATTCGGAATCTGGTACGCAATGAACACTTTGTTGAGTTTTACCCGTCTAAAATGGGAGTGTGTAGGCAATTCCAAATTAGTGTTCCTAACTAATTTGAAAGCTCTTACATTTAGAGCTGTCAAATTATTTGAGGACGCTATTCCAAACTACTTTAAAGTTTATTTCTTGGCATGATAGAGCTGTATATGCGGTTTGACTATCTGCGACGATTATAATATGGGTCTGGGTCATCTAATTACTCCTGTGCCACTCTTCATTTCGCAATCGTCTGTGCATCATGGCAACTTTCTCAACTAAACTACAGTGTTGTATTTTTTTTGCAGTAATGGTGTCACTCCTCAGTTTCTTAGATTTGTCCTTATTTAGGTATCTTAGTTTTTGACTTTAGCTCTTTGTTGATTCTCGACAAACAGTTGCTTTTTTTAACTAGAGTATTTTTTGCAATAATTTCAAAATGACCTAATGAATTTCCTGATAATTTGAGTAAAATTCTGCGGCAGCATTCAGATATTTCACCAAGCGCTTGTTAGGGTAGAAGATTATCAGAAGGTTGCGGTTCTATTCTATAAATAATTGTATTTTTTTATTTGAAAATTAATTCCAACGGTTTTTAAAATAGAATATTTCTTACTATGTTTTCTAGCAGAATTTTTGAAAGGAATGACGTGGTTCGGTATAATATCAAAGACCACGAACATATTGTTATTCCCGTCGAAAATATGAAGCGTGCCAGCCAAAGCTGGCTGGAAGAAAATCGTTGTTTTTTAAAAGTCGACTTTTCGGAAAGCCCCGCGTGACGCTAAGCCGACGCGATGGTTGACATTTTGAATAAAGATTTCTCGAAAACTAAAAACAAATTAATTGTTTGATGGTAGTTTTTGTTGTATGGGAGAGTCTAAATTCATCCGGATTTTTTCATCGATGGAATTTAGATTGTTGACAACTCACAACAAAGATGGAAATGGAAGGAACGGATGAAACTATGAGTTAAGATGAAAGACTGGTTTTCCACGTTTGGAAAGCAAAACCAATGATAAGGTCAGACATATAGTATAGTCAAAGCTGGTGAAACAGGATTCGAAGAAACTTCAAATGTTTGGATATATTATACAGATGCCTGGACACAAATAACCGAAGAACATATGCAGGTATAGTCAGGTAGAAATTTAGTTCTAATATGAGGCTGCATTTTGCTAATTTGTTGTAACTTAAAACCTTTTGTATATTTAATTATTCTTTTTTCAATCTATGAATAGTTACAGAGGTACTTTAGATGGGTAAAGAGCCACGGGCTGTTTATCTCCACTGTCCATTTAATTAAAGGTAAATGGCGCAAAAGGCGCCTTTGGATACTTCATAGATTTTCTGCTAGAAACTTGATAAGGCACTTTTGTAGCTGGGACTAGGAAACTTAGCAACCATATTTTAAGCAGAGGTAGGTTAGAGAGATTTCAAACAAAAGCATCATCTCAGATGACTTATCAGTTCTAAGAGCATTAAGCTCACATAAAATGTAATGCAGGTCAGCAGAACAAACAATATAAGTCGTGCCTGGGTGCCAAGCCATACAGGGGGTTTGGGGAAATGAGGAAGCTGATAGACTGGTCAAGGCAAAAGCAGAATCCGCGCTGATAACACCGGAGCCTTGCGTCGGTCTACTCAAAGCTACAGCTGCAAAAGAAATGGGAGTCGGTTGTTAGAAAGGGATTTCAGCACTTGCGAGTAACTTCGGAACAACAATACTCCAAAGCATTTGTAAACAAGACAGAACCTTGAGGAAATCGCACTCAACAAACTCTCCTCTCCTTGATAAAGAACACTTGAGCCGCAGCTCATATTCAAACCTAACCTAGATAAGGCACTGTCCATTTAAGACTGAGTAGGTTAATGCATTACGTTCAACATTACACCCACGGGACAGTATTTACATTTTAAGTGTTATCATTCTGTAGCTACGAAACAAGGAGTTATAAAATGTTTGTATTTGAGAGCTGTAAATATTTGTAGTAAGAATGAAAAATTAACCACCGAAATAACATTAAAAAGGATTTACAATAGAATGGTTATTTCAAGAAATTAATAAACTCAACGATCTCTAAAATTAAAAGCAAACCAAACATATCAAATTCTCAAAATAATAATGCTGGGTGATATTAACATTTTATATGTTCAAGGGGTTTTAGAAAATATAAGAAGAATAGCCAAACACTTTAATACTAAAACAATATTCTGATAGTTAAATAGGGAGTTTTGTAACTAAAACAAAACCAGAAAATCCCTACGATATTAAGGAATAGGTACATTTACCAAATTCCGTGTGATGTAGAAGAAATGAAACGCCCACCTCAAGGTAGAGTAAAGGAACATAAGAAAAATACCCAATTAAGGGATATTGAAAATATCCGATTCAGCGGATCATGCTTCGTCAAATGATCACAGGATTCGATGGATTCAAGTTAAAGTTTTGTATAAGGAGTCGCATTGCTAAAAAAGAAAGTTTTTTAATGCAGCATTTCGAATGCAGAACAAAGAAGTTTTTAGTCAACCAAGCATGGACATACCAAACATATGGAAACTACTCCTTATAAAAAATAAGGCGGGCCATCATACTTGATTGCACACATAATAGTAGTAGTAGCCTGTAGACTAAATTGTTTAATTTAAAACTTTAAAACGGTTAAAGATAATTACTAATCGAAACGTCGCGTTTAAAATAAATAGAGAAAGTAGGTCCTATTCTGTTTCTACTCAATCATTGTCTACAAATTTTAAACAAAAATAATAAAATTGTTTGATCATTCAAAAAACAGATATTTGCACAGATTGTAGATATTTGCACAGATTGTTCTTTCTATGATTTAGGGGTTGAAATCGATGGGTTTATTCAATATCCCCATGGGAAAGGCCTTGCGAACTCTCCAGTGACGGTAGAGACGCGACGTTATGTATTTGGGAAATCTTATCGACTTATATTTCATGCAGAATTGTGACGCTTACAATTAGGTCAGAAATACTGATAACAGACAATATGAAATATGTAGTAAGAGAAGATCTTCTGAGCCTTTTCTTCTAAATCTCTCTCTTTCTTCTGCTTTTTATATTTTGACGCGATTTTTACGAATCCGGAAATGTGTGTATTTTGTTCTACTTCTAGTTCGTTCTCTGGTGGGCTCTCTGAAAGGCAAGGTGGCGGTGGAATGCTGAACAAACTTTGACCCTTATTCTCCATTGCTCGGCTATGTGCTCGATTCTGCAAAGAGTCTTGTTGGAAAATAAGTGTCAAGGGCAGAGATTTGTGCCCTCCAAGTTTCTTTATCGTTAAGTTTAGATGTATTGAACTGACCGGAAACGCTGTTAAGAAACCTTTACATTAGAAAAGTTTACTCTCCGCTGCCAGTAGGTTAACTTGCTATTGAATATGCATTTACAATTGGATAATTTAGTTGTTGACTGGACGATAAACTAAATGGTTCGTACTGTAATCGTTTTTACTGCTGCGAAAGTTATTGCAATTCCAGTTGCAGGAACTTTAATATAAAATAAATTGGTAAAAATTTTTTTTAAGTCACAAGCTTTTATAAAATGCACTAAAAATTAAAAAATAATTTTCTAACATTCTAATATTATCATAATAATAAATGCGATGGCCGATTGATGGAAATTTTGACGATGTTAGCACGATAAGATATCCGTATCAATTAAATATTACTATATGCAAGAATCAATCTAGCAGAAAAATGCAGAGGTACCAAACCCACCCAACCCGACCCAAGATTTTCCCAGCATTTCTTTGACATAGGTATGGCAATGGCATAAGCTTTGCGGCACATCAAACATATCTTTGATGACCTGCTATGTTGAATATTCTTTAAGTGTTTAGATCACAAATTTAGATTAACTTATGCTTTGATTTGCGGCCATCGCTTTTATTATTATGATAATATTAGAATGTTAGAAAATTATTTTTTAATTTTTAGTGCATTTTATAAAAGCTTGTGACTTAAAAAAAAATTTTTACCAATTTATTTTCTACTTTTTAATCTCAGCTATCTACTCTATTAAATGAAAATATTTGTTCAATAACAGAACAGAAGAGTTTATTCTAGATTATAATGAAATCGCTGATCGTGAGTTGTTTGCAAACTTATTTTTCTATTGGGGGAAGGAGAGGGTGGGGGTAGATGTAGAAATATATTTTTTGTTTGGGCTGTATTGCCATCGGACCTTTATGCATATACCAAATTTTATAAAAGTCATTTGAAGTGAAGTGTGTCAAAAACGCATTTATTATGGAAGCAGGTGGGGGGTAGGGTGGGAGGATATTTTTTTCTTAATATTGTATTGTCATCGGATATGTATACCAAATTTCATCCAAATCGGATAACGGGATTTGTGTCAAAAACAAATTTTTCTATGGAAGGGGTGGGGGTAGGGGTGGGAGGATTTTTTTTTCTTAATGTTGTATTGTCATGGGACCACTATGTGTTTACCAAATTTCATCCAAATCGGATAAAAGGAAGTGTGTCAAAAACGCTTCACAAGATTTGATAGATAGTTAGATAGATAGTTAGACAGAACATGTAAAGCTAAATAAAAGCTTGTAAAAAGAGACGAATATGGGTAAAATACTGGATTAAACGTAGAGATTTATAAACGAGATAGCAACTAAATATCCAGAATAATATGCAATTTTTTCGAAGTGGTTGAAATTGTATTATGTACTTTCTGTGATTGCTAAGTAAAGCTTATATCACCCTTAAAGAAAGCTAAAAATAAACTTTTAAGAGAACTAATTACAGCATTCTTAATTCGCTGTGATTATGAAGCAAAAATAATAATAAGCGCATGACTGATTATTCTAAATAATTATGCTTAGCTCCATTAGAATAAATGCACAAGACTAATCTAGATATATCCAGAGAGGACTTGGTTAAAAAACAAAACCAGTACCTTAAGCATTACAACGATAGATGCAAAATGCTTTCTGGCGTAGGATCCTGTAATCTCAATACTCTGAGTGCGTGTCCAGTGTTTGTCTCAGAAAATGTCTCATAACAGCTGCTTTCAATTCTTTGTCCATTTGAGAGTGGACCTATTATGCACTTGTGCTCTTGGAAATTTGAGGAGTCTCGATTTTTACTAATCCGGAAATATGTGTATTCTGTTCTACTCCAGTTTATTCTGTGGTGGTCCTTTGAATGGCAAGGTGACGGTGGAATGCTGAACAAACTTTGACCCTTATTCTCCATTGCTCAGCTATGTGCTAGATTCTGCAAAGACTCTTGTTGGAAAATGAAGTGTCAAGGGCAGAGATTTGTACGGTCGGAGTTTCTTTATCGTTAAGGTTAGATGTACTGAGCTGACCGTAAACGCCGTTAAGAAACGTTTACATTAGAAAAGTTTACTCTCCGCTGCCAGTAGGTTAACTTGCTATTAAATATGTATTTACAATTGGATAATTTAGTTGTTGACTGGACGATAAACTAAATGGTTCGTAGTGTAATCGTACTTACTGCTGCGAAAGTTAGTGCAATTGCAGCTGCAGAAACTTTAATATAAAAAAAGAGACGAATATGGGTAAAATAGTGAATAAAACGTAGAGATATATAAACGAGATAGCAACTAAATATCCAGAATGATATGCAATTTTTTCGAAGTGGTTGAAATTGTATTTTGTTATTTCTGTGATTGCTAAGTAAAGCTTATCCTTAAAGAAAGCTAAAAATAAACTTTTAAAAGAACTAATTACAGCATTCTTAATTGGCTGTGATTATGAAGCAAAATTAATAATAGGGGCATGACTGATTATCCCCAATAATTATGCTTAGCGCCATTAGAATAAATGCACAAGACTAATCTAGATATATCCAGATAGGACTTGGTTAAAAAAAACCAATTCCTTAAGCATTACAACGATAGATGCAAAATGCTTTGTGGCGTAGGATCCTCGAATCTCAATACTCTGAGTAGGTGTCCAGTGTTTGTCTCAGACAATGTCTCTTAACAGGTGCTTTCAATTCTTTGTCCATTTCAGACTGGACCTATTATAAACTTATATTCTTGACACGCAAATTTAAGGAGTCGCCATTTTATTTTAACTTATTCGAAAATAAGTGTATTCTGTTCTACTCCAGTTTGTTCTGTGGTGGATCCTTTAAAAGGCAAGGTGACGATGACGGTGGAATAATGCTGAACAAACTTTGACCCTTATTCTCCATTGCCCGGCTATGTGCTCGATTCTGCAAAGACTTGTTGGAAAATGAAGTGTCAAGGGCAGAGATTTGTCCGGTCCGAGTTTCTTTATCGTTAAGTTTAGATGTATTGGACCGACGGTAAACGCTGTTAGGATACGTTTACATTAGAAAAGTTTACTCTCCGCCGCCAGTAGGTTAACTTGCTATTGAATATGTATTTACACATTGGATAATTTAGTTGCTGACTGGACGATAAACAAAATGGTTTGTAGTGTAATCGTACTTACTGCTGCAAAAGTAATTGCAACTGCAGTTGCAGAAACTTGAATATAAAAAAAGAAGAGACGAATATGAGTAAAATAGTGGATTAAACGTAAAGATATATAAATGAGATAGCAACTAAATATTCAGAATCATATACAATTTTTTCGAAGTGGTTGAAATTGTATTTTGTTATTTCTGTGATTGCTAAGTAAAGCTTATATCACCCTTAAAGAAACCTAAAAATAAACTTTTAAGAGAACTAATTACAGCATTCTTAATTCGCTATGATTCTGAAGCAATAACAATAATAAGCGCATGACTAATTATCCCAAATATTTGTGCTTATATCCATTAGAATAAGTGCACAAGACTAATCTAGATATATCCAGAAAGGATTTGGTTTCAAAAACAAAACCAGTTCCTTAAGCATTACAATGATAGATGCAAAATGCTTTCTGGCGTAGGATCCTGAAATCTCAAAACTCTGAGTACGTTTCCAGTGTTTGTCTTAGAAAATGTCTCTTAACAGGTGCTTTCAATTCTTTGTCCATTTTAGACTGGACCTATTATAAACTTATGTTCTTGACACGCAAATTTAAGGAGTCGCCATTTTAACTTATTCGAAAATAAGTGTATTCTGTTCTACTCCAGTTTGTTCTGTGGTGGGTCCTTTGAAAGGCAAGCTGACGGTGGAATGCTGAATAAACTTTGACCCTTATTGTCCATTGCCCGGCTAGGTGCTCGATTCCGCAAAAACTCTTGTTGGAAAATGAAGTGTCAAGGGCAGAGATTTGTCCGGTCTGAGTTTCTTTATCGTTAAGGTTAGATGTATTGATCTGACCGTAAACGCTGTTAAGAAACGTTTACATTAGAAAAGTTTACTCACCGCTGCCAGTAGGTTAACTTGCTATTGAATATGTATTTACACATTGGATAATTTAGTTCTTGACTGTACGATAAACAAAATGGTTCCTAGTGTAATCGCACTGGCTGCTGCGAAAGTTATTGCAATTGCAGTTGTAGAAACTTTAATGTAAAAAAAGAAGAGACGAATATGGGTAAAATAGTCGATTAAACGTAGAGATATATAAACGAGATTGCAACTTAATATCCAGAATCATATTCAATTTTTTCGAAGTGGTTGAAATTGTATTTTGTTATTTTTGTGATTGCTAAGTAAAGCTTATAACACCCTTAAAGAAAGCTAAAAATAAACTTAAGAGAACTAATTACATTCTTAATTTGCTATGATTATGAAGCAATAATAATAATAAGCGCATGACTGATTATCCCAAATAATTGTGCTTAGCTCCATTAGAATAAATGCACAAGACTAATCTAGATATATCCAGAGAGGACTTGGTTAAAAAACAAAACGAGTGCCTTAGGCATTACAACGATAGATGCAAAATGCTTTCTGGCGCAGGATCCTGGAATCTCAATACTCTGAGTACATGTCCAGTGTTTGTCTCTTATCAGGTGCTTTCAATTCTTTGTCCATTTGAGACTGGACCTATTATAAACCCTTGTTCTTGACACGCAAATTTAAGGAGTCGCCATTTTAACTTATTCGAAAATGAGTGTATTCTGTTCTAATCCAGTTTGTTCTGTGGTGGGTCCTTTGAAAGGCAAGGTGACGGTGGAATGCTGAACAAACTTTGACCCTTATTCTTATTCTTATTCTGAATATCAGTAAAATAATTGATTAAACGTCGAGATATGTAAAAAAGATAGCAACTGAATATCCAGAATCATTTCAAACCAGGGGATACATTAAAGAACGAATAATTATTTTAAAAACCTTAAACCTCTGGCTTTGTACACCAACTCGCTACCAATTGCTTACTAAAACCATGATTTTAAATTGTTCTTCTTCTTCCAATCATGGTCAGTCCACAGTCTAGTTACATTATAGTTAAAGTATGAAATCAAATTAGATTTAAGTATCAACGTCTGAAAACATGAAATCACCTTTTTGTGTTAAAATTTCTAATCGCCATGGGCGATAGGGTGTTTGACAGTAGTAAAAAATAAATATATATTTATTTTTAGATATCTCTTTAGGTCTTGGGAATGCTAAAAACAAACTTTTTTGTTTAATTTTTTCTCGAATTCATATATATATATATTTATCGGTTTCACAACGTTCTAAGTCTTCCGATACCCAATCTTCATTCGTTTTTGTTTGCCCATATTTCATCATCTAGGCCTCTTATTCTTATTTCACTGTCTATTCCTTCTCTCCAGCTTCGCCTTGGCCATACTCGTTTTCCTCGGCCAGTTGGTTTCCATTGTAGTATTTGTTTAGGTCTTTCATCATTCATTCTTTGTACATGTCCGTCCCACACCAGTTGTGTTGTTCTTATATCATCCACTAAAGTACGTTCACCTACTGTCATAATTTCTCTTATTCTTTGATTTGTAACTCTTTCTCTTTTTGATTTCCCTGCTGCTCTTCTCCAATAGTCCATCTCCGTAGCGAAAAGTATTTTTTCTGTTCTATCCTTGATTGGCCATACTTCTGAGCTGTATGTGATAATACTTTTTACAATGGTGTTATATATAAGCTTTTTGTTATGTTTTGATATACTTTGGTCCCACGTTATTCCATTTAATAAAGTTATTGCTTTTCTTTCTTGTACGTTTCGATCTTTTATAGCTTTGTCTAGTGTTCCGTCAGCTGTAGTTTTTAGACCTAAGTATTTATACTCATCACAGGACTGAATTCGCTGTCCGGTATTTAAGATTAGATCCTGTTTCGTTCCACCGATACACATATACTCTGTCTTATTGAGATTAACGTCTAGTCCCCACTTATTGTACTCTTCTATTAGTTTTCGTTTCATATATTCGAGGTCGTCATAATCCTGAGCCACTACTATCTGATCATCGGCGAAACATAAAGTATACAAGGTGGTTTCGTCTAACGGAATTTCCATGTTTTGACATTTTCTCTTCCATACTTTAAGGACTTGTTCCAAGTGTATCTTTAAGACCTTTATTTACTTGAAAGCCTTTGGTTAGTTTAGTCAAATTCATAGTTCTTTTAATTAAATAAGTTCATTGAACTAAAACACTTAGCCACGTGATTCAAAACAGGTGGTCTACCAATCAGCTGCGAGTGACGTCACAAAACAGTAAACGCCTCCAACGAACCTATTTTCAGTGTTATTTTCTTATGGATGGTTTGCTTTGGTTTCAAGTGCGAATTATCGCCCTAAATTAGATTTTATTTTGTGTTTTACTTATAAAAAACATTTTCAATGGAAAACGGATTCTCCAAAGCCGATAGCTCCAACTTGCCAATGTTGAATTCCTTTATGGTGGCAGGCTTCTTTGCAAACAACAGTGATTTTTGTTCTGCGGAATTTAAAAACGTTAAAATGTTGATGTAAGTATTCATTGAGTTGTTTTGTATATAACTGAAAGTTTTTTTACGATATTCTTCGCCTACTTTTACTCATTTAGATTTTGAGGCTATGTTATATGTTTTGCTTTTTTGTTTAGTATACCACTTACAATAAAATACCCGATCATTATTATTTTAAGCATTAAGAAACAATAAAAAATTGCTTTTTTAAAACAAAATTTTCTAAATACATTTTGTTTCAAAGAATTCTTATGACTCTTCATAACAAATATGTCTTGCATATGCACTGCTCAGTCCTACATTTAGCCTGCATGTGCACTGCCTAATCCTGCATTTAGAGGTACTCCCTAGTCCTGCCTAGCACCGCCTAAAAATTTGTACACCTTTCTGCCTATTATAGTTGTTCACCCCTTGTAATAAACATAACCTCAAAAATTTCATTGTCATTTACGAGATAGTTATATATATTATAGACAACGTGAGAAAAATTAATAGAAATAATTTAGTTATACTCACATCAAAGTGATCTTCACAAATGTAAAGTAAAGATGTAATAGATAAGGCCCTTGGGTCTCTTCGAGCAAGTTCTAGCCACTTTTTCCGTTCGTTTACTGCTGTAGGCACATGAATAAATAGTTTTTCAGGTGTTTTTATGCTAGTATTCGAACACTGAGGCACTACACACCACTTATAGGCATTTTTTTACATAAAAAAACAGTAAAAATACAGACCAAAAACAAATAAACACTTGAATCCCGTGTATCTGTCCGCGAGTTTACTGCGCCAAGATATATGTGGCGTCATTGCAATGCCATGCTAGAAATGAGTGTTTTAGCGGCAAATTCAAATCGGAAATTAGAAAACTTGATTTTAAATGTAGTCATGATAAAATATACTATGTTAATAATTTTACGTAGCAAATTAGGGATCTATATATCATTCTAAACTCTTTTCTAAAATTTGTCAAATACCCTATTGCCAATAATCGGTCTTAAATACCAAAGTACAATAATGCAAGGTTTTACTTAAAGCCGTAAACAACAATTCCAAACCAGGGGTGAAATTAGAGAACGAAAAATCATAAAAAAAGTTTCCTGTGCTTCAGCCGGGACTTAAACTCGGAACCTCTGATGCTGTACGCCATTGCCTTACCAATTGGGCCACCGAAATCATGATTATGCATTTTTAAAACTTCCAATCATGATCAGTGCCACAGTATAAGAAGCGTATTTACTCGACCAAGCCATTCAACTGATTTTATAATTTTTCGTTTCCACTGCGAAATCACATTAGACGTAGTCTTCGTACTACTGGTGGGGAGATCATGTTTGTCTAGCGACTAGCCACACCGCGCCTTCTTTTCGCAAACCCCAATTTGTCCGTACACCATATACCAAACTGATGCAAGTGCCCCTTTACTTAAGATGCAAGTTTTCGTTCTCTAAGAGGATTTAATTTTGCCTGGTACCTCTTTGCCGAGGGCAGGGATCTTTATACTGCGTAGCAAGTATACACAGTGGACCTGCGCTTTTACACCCCTTCCGAAAGGTGAACCTGCTACATGTTAGACTTGCATCTATCTAACATCGTTATCGTCCCAGCAGAACTTGGTTAGGGACGATAGACTTTCCTTTTCAGCGCAACAGTCGTGGTCGTCGTGAGTTTACTGTAGGAGATTTATACTGGCGCCATCCTGGTACCGACTATATAGCACTTATAGCAGGCTCCTGGGTTATTATTCTTAGTTCCTCGGCTAGCTGCTTGCCGGCTCCTAGACTACACGCTGATTCGATGACGACTGTTAAACGCTGAAAAGGAAGTGGGCAGCAGGGCGACGAGATTTTTTTTGTTTTTTCATTGTTGTTCGAGACGCGAACCTGGTACCTACTGCATGTAAAGCCGACGACCATACCACGGCACCACCCTGCCGCCACATTAGACTTAAGTTGCATTATTTAAAAATCCAGAATCATATTAAATTTTTTCAAAGGGGTTGAGATTTTATTTTGTTTTTTCTGTGATTGCTGAGCCAAGCTCATATCGCCATTTAAGAAAGCTAAAATTAAACTTTTTAAAGAACTAATTACAGCACCGTTTACAAGGCACTTTTAACTTTCGGAACAGGAAATAAGATAATAAAAACACGGCACAGATTATGGCGCAACAACACGTTAAAAAGAAATAAAAACAAAAATATAAAAAACAATAAGAAAAAGCAAGAAACGATCGTAAAGTTAAGCACTTTTATTGTTATACCTGCGAGTACGAGATGGCCTGTTTTCGTGATATTTTTTATTTCTTCGCCCAACTTTTTACGACAAGTTTGCATAGAGTTTTTAAAAACAGAGAAAAAGTATTGTGTCGTATATTTAGCCGTCCTGTTCCGACAGCTATGGAACTATTGGGTAGAAATTACTTAATTGGTTTAAAAAAAACTTTTTAGGCGCTGCGGTGGACTGTAAGGGTAATAAAGGGTCGGGGGATGAAATATAGAAAAAATCAAAACTCGGAAATCATAACTTGTAGCAAAACATGGATTTCAATTTTATATTCCAATTTTGAACTTAGTTTTTATAAGAGTGAGTAATGTAAAGTATATTACATGCAGTGGCGGCTCGTCAGTTTTAATACAGTCAGGTCAAAACTAAACTTAAATAAAAAAAATTAAATAAAAAAAATCACCCAAATGCTAAATTAACTTGTAAGTACTAGTCGCAGTTGAGTACAAAATTGATAGGTATACTTATAATGTACGACATGCTTCAACTTTTATTTTTGATGCCCAAAGCGCACTTACGAAATTATACAGTTTTGTATTTTCATGAATCAGGTTATTGGGTAATTTTGTACCCAACTGCGACTAGTATTTACAAGTAAATTTAGCACTTGGGTGTTTTTTTTACTTAATTTTTTTTTCCAACCTTTAGGTTTAATTCTTATTCAGCCTTATAAAAAACACTATGCATTTACAATTCATTTAACTTTACCCAAAAATTACATGTAGATTTTCTACGGACGCGAACAGTGTTACCTTCCATTGAGTGAAGGTGGGGGAGGAGAAAAGGAGGAGGGAACTAGTAAAATGGTGTCGAAAAAAATCTTAAAGCGTGTGCTGAAAGAATTTTTGAAATCGCTCTTAATTTGTAAAAGGTATAGCTACAACTATTACTAATAAGGAGGGTGGGGAGAAGAGAGGTAGGGGGAAACTAGTAAAATTATGTTGAAAAAAAGTCTTCAAGCGTGTGCAGAAAAAACTTTTGAAATCGCTTTATATTTGTGAAAGTTATAGCTATAACTTTTACTAATAAGGATGGCGTGGAGGAGAGTGGCAAAGGCGGGGGGGGGGGGGGGGCTAGTAAAATGGTATTGAAAAAAAAATCTGAAAGCGTATGCAGAAAGAATTTTTAAAATCGCTCTCTATTTGATTGACGAGGGGAGATGGGTGAGAGCAGGGAGGACTACTAAGTAACTACAGAAAATTTTGCAATGGGTAATCAAAGGAATTTTAATAAAATCGCCTGAAATTTAAATAATTTGTATGCCTCAAAATGGCGTCTGTAGATGGCAATGTTGATTCCTGTTAAAAAAAAATATAGCCTATAGCACCTTCGGGATCAGTAGCAATTCAACGACACCTTTTTTGTGAAAATCGGTTCAGCCGTTTAGCCTCTAGCGTGACACAAACATACATATTTACTTACATACATACAACAATCGAAAAACATTCCCCTTCCTTTCGCCGTGCTGCAGATGGGTAAAAACGGCTTAAAACTACGTACATACCTTTCAGAATGTTTCATGAACATTTTATTTATTTATTTTTGTTGTAAAAAATCTGCACAAAAACTCTAGTTTAGTTATATTTTAATGGCTAGATTTGCAATTTTTTTATTGTATAAAAGATATATTTCAAGTTTAGTTCACTGTCCAACCTAAACTTAGTGAAGTTTATTATTTTTTATATTTCATCAACTTGATGAGAAATGCCAACAGCGTATAAAGAAAACATCTATACAGTGATGGTGCCACGGGCCATAACCAATGAATACACAACTATTGTGTATTCATTGCCATAACATAATTATGGTGGCCCTCGATTAATCGGTGCTTATTTTACATTTCGGGCTTATAGCCCAAATAGATAAAAAATTTCGCCAACGTTGCCGTTTTTTTTACATGCTTTGCGTTTGCAAAGTTTAAAAAAACATTTCCAAACTAGTAAGAACCTTTCATTTTGAAATTTGTATTGAAGAACTTGGCTTTACTTTTATCTCAATCCTTTTTACGGAATGCCATTTCCGCGTACTTGGCTTTTTTTTACATGAAATGTTTTTGTTATGATATTATATTTCAGAAAATATCATATCATCTCTATTATATCTAGGTTATCACGGTGCACTCTCAGAACGGTAAATATGTAAAATATTCCGAAAAGGTCATAAAAAGTGAGTTTTACGCCCTGTGTTTGCCGTGTTACTTCCCTCGACCCTGCTTATATAAAACAACCGCATAGAAGTAAGATTCCTGTACTGTCATAAAATACTATTAACCTATTAGCAAGCTCACATCTATAAAATTAACAAAAATATATTCCAGAATTATGTGTGCTCTTTATTTTAATTAAATGAATGTCGCAAATTTATAAAAAAATATCACCAAATGTCAATATATGTTTCATATATTTTAAATTAAAATAGAGTTAATTAAGTTTAATACATAGAATAGAATGCGGTTTTGCGCTTTGGAAAGGAAGAACCCACCACTTAAACCTCATCTACGAAATCTACAACCTCATTATGACTGTTCATGAGGTGAGGTAAGCGTTCATCAAATTTCACGGGTGAACTTAAGTTCACCCCCCTTTTCCACGAGGAAATAAATCCACGAGAATTCTTGGATTTGGCGAGCTTTTTCTAAATTGTGGAATGGTCATTAAAATTATTTTTTTTATCTATCCTTATCATATTAATTGAAACTATCAAAACACTTCTCTCCAAGACAAGACTGACCACAAAAGTAAGGTTGGAAACACTACTGCGGATTCATTTCCCCATGGAAAAAGATGGTAAACTCAAGATAACCCGTGAAAGTGAACATCTCGCTTACTTCACCTCACGGGCGGTCAAGAATAATGGTCCAGGGGCTCTTTTCTCGTACTTGAACGATATGATCGTCCACATGCACATCCTTTGGTTAATAGCAAACTCTGAGTGGTCGCGTGTTGTTTGAAATGGCTTGTGTCAACCAATGGCACAGTCGCCCGCTCTTCACAGTTAGTGAATTTTACACGTTTGAAGTGAAATCTGTTCTCCTGCCCCGTACCGACTGAACGCTTCTCGGTCGGATCGTAGGAGAAGCTTGCGCAATGGAGGGCTTTTCTTATAGCACGTGACGACTCTTAGTTAATTTAAAGCTTGCCAAAGCATGTGATGTGAATTATCACATCGTTCAAGTACGAGAGTAGGTAGGCTGGTCTTTGAGGCAACGTCTCTGTACGTATATGAAGTAACCTCTTGCCCCCTTCCCGAAGTAGAAACACAGAAACAATCACATTCTGTTAGCAAGCTCGCGAGTTTGCATTTTTATTTTTAATTCTGCACCTTCATTGTTACTTTTGCCCCTAGCAGGAAAGGGTAAAAATGAAGGTGAAATGGCGATTTTTGCAAGTTGTTTTTAGTAGGTCTGTTTCACAGATTATAAACCAAGTAGAAAGAATATTAGAGATTTATTAGAAATTCTAGAATAAGGTTAGCAGTAATAAGGCAGCGACTTTATTTAAATAGTGTTAGACCTTAAGGCACAAATAAGTTACTGGAACATGCATTTATACGGCTGTCCCATATCTTTAACCCCACTTTTAAGTGTTGGTGTATACCGTTGTGTTTTATGTTATGCTATGTTTATTGTTTTGTTTTTCATATTTTTAAAAGAATAATATAAATAGAAGATTTGGGGCCTGCTGTTTTGTCTGAGGCGGACGATAATTTTATAGAACTAAGGTAACGTGCCCCCATTTGAAAATGCAACTGGCTTGCGAGCAGAAAACGGCCTATGAACCTTTGGGACTAAACCTTAACAACCTAGCATTCATTTCATGCATACCTTAAGACAGCTGAGACAAATAAGTTAGTGGAACATGCATTTATACGGTCGTCCCTTATCTCTAAACCCACCTTTAAATATTTAATCATTGCGTTGGTGTATAAAGAATAATAAAAATAAAAGATTTGTGGCTTGCTTTTTTGGCCGAAGCGGACGATGATATTGTCAGGAATGTAAATTACCCCTGACTGTGCCACTGAACGAAACCAGCTTTGAAAAACGAAAAGCGCAAAACATGGTTTTGCAGAGATAAGAAAGTAGTTCCGCCTTCCTCTACAATGGTAAACGTGTAGGTGTCGCCTACCACACAGCAGGTGGTTGATGCGAGAAAAACTACTGAAAAATTAAGAATGACAGTTGTAATGGTTAAGCGAGGTAGATAGAGGGTTTTTCCTTTAACGTGATTGGCTATGGAAAAACTGTGAGATAAGAAAGTGTTGTCTATAAATTTTAATTTTATCTCTGTTTTCGATTAGGTTTTCTTGTTTAGCTCATTAGCTAGAATGTAAAGTAAACTTTAGAATTATCAGCAACGCCACTGACTTGGTTCCTCCAAGCTCTTTATAGAGGGGATAATGGATTACTTAGGACCAACCTACCTTTAATAAAAACCCAAACTTTGAGGAGACAAGTCGCTAGTCACATTCTGTTTTGTTGAACCTAAACTAAAACCTCTAAATTAATTGTCGGTAAAGAAACATAAGATTTTTCTATTTGAAGAATATTTTGCAGTTTGTTATTTTGGCAAGTTAAAGTTTTTATTTTAATATTTTGGTATCAATCTATTTAGCCTTCTTCAATCCATCTTTGGACATAAGCCTCCCCCAATATCTTCCACTCTTCTCTGTTTTTACCGTGTTCATCCATCTAGTTCCCGCGTGTTTCTTCAAATCGTCCGCCCATCTCATTTGAGGTATTTTGCCAAGGTCCCATTTACAATACATTTATTCCAACGATCCTCTTTCTGTCTGATATTATAACCGGCAAATTAACAATTTAAATCTTGCTACTTCTCCTCTGACATCCCTTACTTTTGTTTTATTTCTTATCTATTCATTCATTTTTCTATTTGTTAGCGTTACATGTAACATTTGGCTTTCCATTGATCTTTGGGCTTTTGTTACCATATCCATGTTTGATTTTGTCCAGGTCTGAGATTCATAGGTAAGTACGGGAAGGATACATTGGTTAGAGACTTTAGTTTTGAGGTACTAAGAATGTTTTTTATTTTTTAAATTGTAGCCTAATTTACCGAATGCTGCCCAGGCCAAGCTTACTCGTCTCTTGATTTCAGCTGTTTGGTTTTCTTTTTTAGTTTCATAGTTTGTTTCAGCTATATATCATATATATTCCTATACTTGTTTTATTTTCTTTTGGTTTATGCTGTGTTTGTTATGATTTTAGTTTTTCGGTAAATCAAACAAAGTCTATATTTTTAGCTGCTGTATCCAGTTCTTCCAGGATTTTTATCAGTTCTTCTTTCTTATTATTATTAAGGTGATATCATCAGCATATATTAGGTGGTTCAAGTATTGTCCGCTTACTTTGATGCCTATTTCTTACCAATCTAAGTTTTTAAAAACATCTTCTTAAGTATGAGTGATAGATCTGAGCAAAAAAAAAATCCGTGAATGTAGATGGTCGTCAGTTTTTACGATTCTCAAACTGTTTTCTTGGAGCTTGGAGTGTTTTAAAGAGATTCGCTCCTATTTTTGCACAAAACTGTTAAAATTCGGGTCAAATTTTTGATATTAAATATAAGAAAATGCAATCATTAAATAACATATAAGATATAGAAAATTAATAGGCAGGGCTGTGCATTAGGTTTCTTGTTTCCAACCGCTCATGCGTTTTTTAGGACAAAATAAAGTGCAAGTTTTAACCTAGGCAATTAGTTTAATAAAATGGAAGATTATCTAATATAGTGTTTTAGGTCGTAGTTATTCGTTAAAAAGAATAATTTTCAACCTGTAACTTAACCAAAAACAGCTTTGCCTTAAAGGAATTAATTAATTAATTTTAGCAACGTCATAGCTGAGTCCTCATTATACGTCAATGGAGGTGAAATGAGTTTTAAAGTGTATACATGAGACAACCTCAGTTAATTACTGGAAGAGCTGAAAATTGGCCAATTTTCACATTTCCCTAGTTTATAACTAGCTGCAGTCAGCAGTAGTCTTTTTGGGAACGAGTCTGATTGCAAAAAAGCAAATCAAACATGTTCTACCACTCCATTAATTAGCGCGACAAGGATTTTTGTTAATGGAAAATGGAAAAGTTTTAATTGGGTATAAGTTGAGTTTTACTTTAAGTGGTTACAAGTTAAATTACAACTAACAGCCAGCACAAAAGGTTTGATATTTTTTAGTAACTTTTTACAAATTTATGAAACGTTAATAAATTGTTTTTCCAAACATTTCAACCTCTAACAATCACAAGAGCAGCAGCAGCAGCGACGCATGATTTTTTATAGTGTTACCAAAACCAGATGTGAAAAATCTTATTTAAAAAACAAGTTTATTTTGAACCTTCCTAATAGATATAAATTTTGCTTATTGTCCTTCTGTTCCTTCCTTCCTTCTTTTTTTATTCAAAATTTCCATCCATCTTTAATTGTACCCACACGGCAGTCTACTAACGACTAATGAGTAACCAAAACAAATACTCTGCCAATATATGGGCCCCTAAGCTCACACTAGGTACTATAGTTATAGTTTACGTGTGAGCTAATATAACTAAAAACTGAATTATATTTTATTCAACTCCAGACTTATTACCTTTTGTTTGATACCACACATGCCATGTTTTGACAAACTCAAATTTTTAAAATCTACCCTCACCCTTAAAAAAAACAAAAACTAAAATGTATTTTGTTAAACTCCGGACTTAATTACCGTTCGTTTGATATCACACACGCCATATTTTCACTTAAACTCTAATTTTTGAAATATACCCCCACCCTTTTTTTAAAATAAATTAAAATTAATTTTGTATAACTCCAGACTCAATTACCTTTCGTTTGATTTTACACACGCCATATTTTCACATAAACTCTAATTTTTGAAATCTACCCCCACCCTTTTATTTGGTTTGTGTTCGGTGGATTTTGTTCATTTTAAATGGGACCATCTCGACCCAAGACCCAGCCTAGGTAACAAATTTCATTAAAATCGGCCAAGCGGTTTTTGAGTTATGCGCGTTGGTCGTTACAGACAGACATACAGACAGACATATAGACAGACAGACAGACGGCGCAACAAAAAAGTTTCAAAATCATCTGAAACGCAAAGATATATAAAAATTTTTGAAATCGGAGCAACTTTTTTTTTCTCGAAAAAATTAGGATCGCCATAGCTCACACTACTATAGTATAGTATATGTGTGAGCTAAAAATGGTAACAAGGATACAGAAACTCGCGGGCCGCCTACGCTTTCGTGCTGTAGAATTCAAGCAAGCGACCAGACGCAAGCCGACGCGACGGACCGCGTATTTACGTTTCCGTGCTGATTTCACGGCAGCGCTGTTTTGAAATAGACACGGAAATGTTGCAACATATTTGGTTACAAATGCGTGTTGATTTTAAGGCGCCGAGGCTCGAACAAGGCACGGATTTGTATTGAATTACGCAGCGCAGAAGTTTACTTATTAGTGCACATTTGAAACTTAAATTGGATTCACGTTGTTTATTAGTTTGATTTTGAGGTTATATGTTCCCAACTAACATTTATAGTAGCGGCTACATGTTCTAAAGGCTTTGCTACTTTCTTATAGTAGAAATGTGGTGATCCCAACCAAAATTTGTTACTTTTTAGTTCTAACTACTATTTAGTATCAGGAAATAGTAGATGTTTCTTAAAAACGACCCTCTAAACTACTTCTTAGGATTGTTTCTTGATAGTCGATTCTGATAGTCTTCTCTACCACAATAGGACGTTGCTAGAGTTTTACTTTCTTTTTAGTCGTTATTTCGTAGTCGCCCTGACTTTTATATCCTACTTAATTACCACTAGAAAGTTAAGCTTTTTGTTTGAAACTCGTAGACAATGATTGTGTAGAAATAAAATTTCGGACTTCCATTGTCTTTATTTATTTTAAAACACGACGTTTCGGTTAGTAAGTATCTCTAACCGTTATCAAGTGTAAACTAAACAATCTAGTCTTTAGGCTACTACTTATACTACTTGGTGTGCAGTCAGGTGTGACGGCCCGCCCCCTTTTTTAATCCTAAGACGCCTGTTTTCCTTAAGGAGTGGTTTCCATATGTTTGGTATGTCCGTGCTTGGTTGACTGAAAACTTCTTTATTCTGCATTATAAACGCAGCTTCAATAAACTTTCGTTTTCGCCAATGCGACTCCTTATGTAAAACTTTAGCTTCTGACCACTGAATCCTGTGATCATTTGACCATGCATGATCTGCTAAACCGGATTTTTCAATATCCCCTAATTGGGTACTTTTTAGATGTTCATTTACTCTAACCTGAAGAGGGCGTTTCGTTTCACCTACATATGATTTACCACACTCACACGGGATTTGGTAAATACATTCCTTATCATTTGAGGGATTGTCTGGTTTTGTTTTAGTTACAAAACTTCTTATCGTATTTCCCGAAGAAAATACTGTTTTTATATTATAGTGTTTAGCTATTCGTCTTATATTTTCTGAAATCCCTTGAACATATGGAATGTTAATAACACCTAACGGATTATTATTTTGAGAATTTGGTACATTTAGTTTGTTTTTAATTTTAAATATCGTTGAGTTTATTAATTTCTCGGAATAACCATTCTGTTGTAAGTCCTTTTTAATGTTTTTAATTTCTGTGGTTAATTCTTCAATATTACTACAAATATTTATGGCTCTTAAATACAAACTTCTTATAACTCCTTGTTTTGTAGCAACAGAATGATTAGACTTAAAATTTAGGTACTGTCCCGTGTGTGTAGGTTTCCTATATACAGTGGTTTGAATGTTTCTGTCTGATCGTTTGACAAGAACATCCAAAAAAGGTAAGGCCGAATCTTTTTCAATTTCCATGGTGCACTTGATTGTTGGTCGAATACCGTTTAAATGGTGTAGAAAATTCTGTAGTTCGTCTTCATTTTCCGGCCATATAATAAATGTGTCATCCATGTATCGTAGCCATAGTTTTGGTTTGACTCTTGCTGTGTTGATCGCATGATCTTCGAACCACTCCATATAGATGTTTGCTACCACTGGCGAAAGAGATGAACCCATTGGGAGTCCATCGTTTTGCGCGTAAAACTTATCTTTCACTTGAAAGTAAGAGTTACGGAGACAGAGTTCCAAAAGATCTATCACCCCCTCCACCGATAGCGTTGTTCTCTCGTGAAGTGTATCATCAGTTTGTAATTTGTTTTTGATGATACTGAGTGACTCATTTATTGGCACGTTGGTGTAGAGACTTTCTACATCAAAACTTACAAATCTATCGCCGGGATCTAATTCGATACCTTTTAAAACCTCGACAAAATGTTCCGAGTTTTTGACAAAAGATTCGGACTTACCCTGTAGTGGTTGAATTATGTCCAACAAAAACCTCGACAAAGTGCTGGTCGGTGAGTCCCTGGAGCTGGTGATTGGTCGCAGTGGTATATCCTTCTTATGGATCTTTGGTAATCCATAAAAATGTGGTGCCTTACTGTGGTGTGGAGTCAGGCGGGATCTAACAACGTCCGGGATATTTTCAGCATACTTCTTCAAAGTCCTGTAGATGCGTCCTTCTATAGTGGTGGTTGGATCTTTGGGTAGTTGCTTGTAGTCTCCTTTCTCCAGAACTTCTTGGATCTTTTTGTCGTAAGTCTCGACATCTATGATCACCGTCGCGTTTCCTTTGTCGGCCGGTAGAATCTTGATTGATTTGTCAGCCTGCAGGTTCTTGATTGCCCGTTGTTCTTGACTGGTGATGTTTGTCTTTTGTTGTTTCTTTCTTTCCAGCGTTGTTCTTACTTTATGGCGAAACTCATCAGCTTCGGGTTGAGGTAGACTAACGGTTTCTATTGCCGCAATAATTTCCAGTGTCGGTGTCTGTGCCGGTGCAATGGCGAACTTAAGTCCCTTACTGAGTACCAATTCTTCGTTGATGCTCAGAGTCCGTTTGGAGATGTTCACTATAGTGCTTGGTGTCGTTGCGTCTGTTCTATCTTGAGTACGTCTCTGTAGTTTCTTAAGTTTTTCTCGGTGAGTTGATCTTATCTTCTGTTGTTCTCTGTTGCACGTACTGTCAATTTTACTCAGTATTGGTTCGTAGTCTTCCTCCCATGTGTGTCGTCTAATTTCGTCAAAACGCTCCTCCATTTCGGTGTTGAAGTTGGCTTTTCTCCATCGATGCTAACTGATTTGGGATCGGATTAGTGCTTGGCTGGTCCTCTCTAAGATCTTCTTCGTTCTCACTCCCGGAAAGTTGGCTTTAAGGCGGAAACCAACCGGAATGACACCACTGTCGCGCGCCTCGCACAAGAATGAAATGTGTTCTTCTTCCTTTATCACTTTAATTTTGGTCTTCTCGTAGCCTCTGAATAGATTGTTGATTCCGGGTCCGTACCGTTCTTCAACTCTTTGTTTGAAACTCGTAGACAATGATTGTGTAGAAATAAAATTTCGGACTTCCATTGTCTTTATTTATTTTAAAACACGACGTTTCGGTTAGTAAGTATCTCTAACCGTTATCAAGTGTAAACTAAACAATCTAGTCTTTAGGCTACTACTTATACTACTTGGTGTGCAGTCAGGTGTGACGGCCCGCCCCCTTTTTTAATCCTAACCCAACAAACAATTAAAGTTGTAACGACGAAACCCCAACTAGAAAGAATTTCTTAAAAGTAACCGCAACGTACTCCCGCTACGTCTCAGTATACCATACAGCGACGTTATAATTCCCTAAGTGGGGAACCAATTTCTGGTTATAACTACTTGGCCAAGTGTTTAAAGTCACTGTAGTAACAACTACACTACTACGTCGTAGCCAAGTATCTACTACGTCGTAGAGGCTGTTTTTTTTTCCATAATGTCATAAAAGTTGCGATGTAGTTGCAAATAATATAATCGTTTCTTTTTGGTAGAATTGTTACACAATATGGTGGACACAACAGTAAACAGACTCGCTTAGTTTTTTTGTTTGGTTATGGTTATAATATGAACTATGTTATCCAAAAGTGTGAGAATTTACGAGCAGAGGATCAAAATTCGAGTGCGACGCAAAGTTTTTTGTATAACATGCATTATATATATTGCAAAAAACCGGTGCGCCCGTAAAATTGACCCGTTTTCTGGTAGCTGATGGAATTTTTGTGTTGTGATTTTGGAGGTTATGTTTTCATAATCGACAGTTAACTCCAACAAATGGTGCTTAAGAAGAGCATTTTTGGTAAGCTTCAACTAATTTGTTTATAAAATAGTATGGCTCTTTAATATGAGCTCATAAAACGACAACAAAAATATTAAATTTTCTTTCTTACATAAAAACATGGCGTCCCAAACTATATTCCCTGATAGTCGAAAAGGTTACTTGAAAGTAGTTGCGGCTTTAAAGTTGATCCAAAAAGTTATTTTGTCTACATTGTTACATCAGATGTTACTATGATGACACAAACTTTTGTGGTAAAAATTAAAGTTATAATGTAGTTGTCGGATACACTTGTTTGGGACTCCAATGAAGCTTAACTTTCTAGTGGAAATTAAGTAGGATATAAAAGTCAGGGCGACTACGAAATAACGACTAAAAAGAAAGTAAAACTTTAGCAACGTCCTATTGTGGTAGAGAAGACTATCAGAATCGACTATCAAGAAACAATCCTATGAAGTAGTTTAGAGGGTCGTTTTTACGAAACATCTACTATTTCCTGATACTAAATAGTAGTTAGAACTAAAAAGTAACAAATTTTGGTTGGGATCACCACATTTCTACTATAAGAAAGTAGCAAAGCCTTTAGAACATGTAGCCGCTACTATAAATGTTAGTTGGGAAGACGCCTGTTTTCCTTAAGGAGTGGTTTCCATATGTTTGGTATGCCCGTGCTTGGTTGACTGAAAACTTCTTTATTCTGCATTATAAACGCAGCTTCAATAAACTTTCGTTTTCGCCAATGCGACTCCTTATGTAAAACTTTAGCTTCTGACCACTGAATCCTGTGATCATTTGACCATGCATGATCTGCTAAACCGGATTTTTCAATATCCCCTAATTGGGTACTTTTTAGATGTTCATTTACTCTAACCTGAAGAGGGCGTTTCGTTTCACCTACATATGATTTACCACACTCACACGGGATTTGGTAATTTTAAATATCGTTGAGTTTATTAATTTCTCGGAATAACCATTCTGTTGTAAGTCCTTTTTAATGTTTTTAATTTCTGTGGTTAATTCTTCAATATTACTACAAATATTTATGGCTCTTAAATACAAACTTCTTATAACTCCTTGTTTTGTAGCAACAGAATGATTAGACTTAAAATTTAGGTACTGTCCCGTGTGTGTAGGTTTCCTATATACAGTGGTTTGAATGTTTCTGTCTGATCGTTTGACAAGAACATCCATATCCAAGATACTTACTAACCGAAACGTCGTGTTTTAAAATAAATAAAGACAATGGAAGTCCGAAATTTTATTTCTACACAATCATTGTCTACGAGTTTCAAACAAAGAGTTGAAGAACGGTACGGACCCGGAATCAACAATCTATTCAGAGGCTACGAGAAGACCAAAATTAAAGTGATAAAGGAAGAAGAACACATCCGAACCGAAGAAGATCTTAGAGAGGACCAGCCAAGCACTAATCCGATCCCAAATCAGTTACCATCGATGGAGAAAAGCCAACTTCAACACCGAAATGGAGGAGCGTTTTGACGAAATTAGACGACACACATGGGAGGAAGACTACGAACCAATACTGAGTAAAATTGACAGTACGTGCAACAGAGAACAACAGAAGATAAGATCAACTCACCGAGAAAAACTTAAGAAACTACAGAGACGTACTCAAGATAGAACAGACGCAACGACTCCAAGCACTATAGTGAACATCTCCAAACGGACTCTGAGCATCAACGAAGAATTGGTACTCAGTAAGGGACTTAAGTTCGCCATTGCACCGGCACAGACACCGACACTGGAAATTATTGCGGCAATAGAAACCGTTAGTCTACCTCAACCCGAAGCTGATGAGTTTCGCCATAAAGTAAGAACAACGCTGGAAAGAAAGAAACAACAAAAGACAAACATCACCAGTCAAGAACAACGGGCAATCAAGAACCTGCAGGCTGACAAATCAATCAAGATTCTACCGGCCGACAAAGGAAACGCGACGGTGATCATAGATGTCGAGACTTACGACAAAAAGATCCAAGAAGTTCTGGAGAAAGGAGACTACAAGCAACTACCCAAAGATCCAACCACCACTATAGAAGGACGCATCTACAGGACTTTGAAGAAGTATGCTGAAAATATCCCGGACGTTGTTAGATCCCGCCTGACTCCACACCACAGTAAGGCACCACATTTTTATGGATTACCAAAGATCCATAAGAAGGATATACCACTGCGACCAATCACCAGCTCCAGGGACTCACCGACCAGCACTTTGTCGAGGTTTTTGTTGGACATAATTCAACCACTACAGGGTAAGTCCGAATCTTTTGTCAAAAACTCGGAACATTTTGTCGAGGTTTTAAAAGGTATCGAATTAGATCCCGGCGATAGATTTGTAAGTTTTGATGTAGAAAGTCTCTACACCAACGTGCCAATAAATGAGTCACTCAGTATCATCAAAAACAAATTACAAACTGATGATACACTTCACGAGAGAACAACGCTATCGGTGGAGGGGGTGATAGATCCTCTGGAACTCTGTCTCCGTAACTCTTACTTTCAAGTGAAAGATAAGTTTTACGCGCAAAACGATGGACTCCCAATGGGTTCATCTCTTTCGCCAGTGGTAGCAAACATCTATATGGAGTGGTTCGAAGATCATGCGATCAACACAGCAAGAGTCAAACCAAAACTATGGCTACGATACATGGATGACACATTTATTATATGGCCGGAAAATGAAGACGAACTACAGAATTTTCTACACCATTTAAACGGTATTCGACCAACAATCAAGTGCACCATGGAAATTGAAAAAGATTCGGCCTTACCTTTTTTGGATGTTCTTGTCAAACGATCAGACAGAAACATTCAAACCACTGTATATAGGAAACCTACACACACGGGACAGTACCTAAATTTTAAGTCTAATCATTCTGTTGCTACAAAACAAGGAGTTATAAGAAGTTTGTATTTAAGAGCCATAAATATTTGTAGTAATATTGAAGAATTAACCACAGAAATTAAAAACATTAAAAAGGACTTACAACAGAATGGTTATTCCGAGAAATTAATAAACTCAACGATATTTAAAATTAAAAACAAACTAAATGTACCAAATTCTCAAAATAATAATCCGTTAGGTGTTATTAACATTCCATATGTTCAAGGGATTTCAGAAAATATAAGACGAATAGCTAAACACTATAATATAAAAACAGTATTTTCTTCGGGAAATACGATAAGAAGTTTTGTAACTAAACAAAACCAGACAATCCCTCAAATGATAAGGAATGTATTTACCAAATCCCGTGTGAGTGTGGTAAATCATATGTAGGTGAAACGAAACGCCCTCTTCAGGTTAGAGTAAATGAACATCTAAAAAGTACCCAATTAGGGGATATTGAAAAATCCGGTTTAGCAGATCATGCATGGTCAAATGATCACAGGATTCAGTGGTCAGAAGCTAAAGTTTTACATAAGGAGTCGCATTGGCGAAAACGAAAGTTTATTGAAGCTGCGTTTATAATGCAGAATAAAGAAGTTTTCAGTCAACCAAGCACGGACATACCAAACATATGGAAACCACTCCTTAAGGAAAACAGGCGTCTTAGGATTAAAAAAGGGGGCGGGCCGTCACACCTGACTGCACACCAAGTAGTATAAGTAGTAGCCTAAAGACTAGATTGTTTAGTTTACACTTGATAACGGTTAGAGATACTTACTAACCGAAACGTCGTGTTTTAAAATAAATAAAGACAATGGAAGTCCGAAATTTTATTTCTAAAGTTAAGCTTCATTGGAGTCCCAAACAAGTGTATCCGACAACTACATTATAACTTTAATTTTTACCACAAAAGTTTGTGTCATCATAGTAACATCTGATGTAACAATGTAGACAAAAGAACTTTTTGGATCAACTTTAAAGCCGCAACTACTTTGACTTTTTTTTAATGTCGATCTTTTAAAATAATCTCCTTCCTGTTTCTACTTTGAAAACGTAGACTTTTTGAAGTCGCATCTTGGTCGCACACATTCTTAACCCTACTTTTTGTGGCTCCTTTTATAATATGGGAATATTAGAAATAGTTTTGCAAATATTTTTTTAACTACCTTGAGCAGTCCATTTTTTCGAGCTCATTGCTTGACCGTTTTGCAAAACAATCAAAATGCAAAATATTGATCCAAAGTATCGAGTACCGCACACGGATTTTAAGAATTCCCTGGTCCATGCTTAATCTCCATCCTTAATCTTTTACGCTACTTGTTGCTGTTCTATTCTTGTACTGTCTTTACGGTCGTTCGTGGTTTGTGCTGTGGCACCACCCTCTCGCCATCGAAACCCTCTTGTGCGGACTAAACCGAATTCGTTTATCTATGCCTCTTGTGCTGTTGTTAAAGCTTGGTTTGAAGTGAATAAACTTAAATTTCTGCTGTGTTTTGTGCCAGGTAATATCTAATTTATGCACGGCCCCTAAAATAACCTCTGGGATATGCTAGACTTCATCTAGGAACTTTTGCGCTGTTTGCGGCTAATAAAAAACTAGTTAAATATATCGTGGTTACATGCGGATTTCTAAGCGATCTAACAAGTCTCAGAGATTGTTTTTTTACTTATAGGGCTTATAATAATAAAAATTACTGAATATTGACAATGCCAAAATATCTAAAAACAATAAAAAATACTACATACGAATTGTGAGAGCAATGTGTAAATAAAAAAAGTAACAATAAGTTGATTTCATTGATGTGACTACGTTCTTTTAGTTCCTTGACCAACACTTCCTAGAAATTCTAGAATAGGGATCATGCTCTCGACTGCAACATACATTTTTAAAAAACACTTTTTATTGGCACTTCATTTATTGTTCTAATGGATTTTATTTTATCTTGTTTTTGTTTTAAAACCTACCACAAATTCATGCTGGTACAAAACCTATAAGCAATGGTGCTGTTGTTGACAGAAACGGCAAATGACAAGTGGCGACACCCCAATAACTTGAGGGTAGTAGTTATACTTATCGCGTGGTTCATATCACTCTGTAGGCGTTTTCTAGTGGCGAAAGCTAGTTAATAATACGTTTCTGCAACGAAGGAGTAGAAATTCGAGTGTGTTATCTAGAACTAAAAAGGAATGCCGACAAGTAACCCTTTCGACTATCAGGGAATATAGTTTGGGACGCCATGTTTTTATGTAAGAAAGAAAATTTAATATTTTTGTTGTCGTTTTATGAGCTCATATTAAAGAGCTATACTATTTTATAAACAAATTAGTTGAAGCTTACCAAAAATGCTCTTCTTAAGCACCATTTGTTGGAGTTAACTGTCGATTATGAAAACACAACCTCCAAAATCACAACACAAAAATTCCATCAACTACCAGAAAACGGCTCAATTTTACGGGCGCGCCGGTTTTTTGCAATTTATATATAATGCATGTTATACAAAAAACTTTGCGTCGCACTCGAATTTTGATCTCTGCTCGTAAATTCTCACACTTTTGGATAACATAGTACATATTATAACCATAACCAAACAAAAAAACTAAGCGAGTCTGTTTACTGTTGTGCCCACCATATTGTGTAACAATTCTACCAAAAAGAAACGATTATATTATTTGCAACTACATCGCAACTTTTATGCCATTACGAAAAAAAAACAGCCTCTACGACGTAGTAGATACCTGGCTACGACGTAGTAGTGTAGTTGTTACTACAGTGACTTTAAACACTTAGCCAAGTAGTTATAACCAGAAATTGGTTCCCCACTTAGGGAATTATAACGTAGCTGTATGGTATACTGAGACGTAGCGGGAGTACGTTGCGGTTACTTTTAAGAAATTCTTTCTAGTTGGGGTTTCGTCGTTACAACTTTAAATGTTTGTTGGGTTTGTTAATATGAAAATTATGGAGCAGTTTAAAAGTATTTGTACTAATGTTACTCAAGATTTTGAAATTCTTTGAAGTTTAAAGAACACTCTTCCATTAACTATACCTGCAAAGTTCAGTGTTCAGTGTCTTAGACCGACAACTACGACGACATATGTTGTTCTGGTATTAATAAATTTGAATAATTTAAATGATTTTCACTTGATTTCTAACCACATAAAAATAGAAAGTTTCAAAAACCTAACCTAACGAAAGCTAATCAATCAAATCTAACCGAACCGAACCAAAGCAAACTGAACCAATAATTTAAAAAAAAAAAAACTTCCTACCCGGGATCCTAGAGGATGTGAATCCGAACCGAACCGATCCTAACTAAACCGAACCAAACCTAACCTAACCAAACTAAACTACAACACCATTCACACCCTCTAGGATCCCGGGAAAGAAGTCAGGGAAGTTTTTTTTAAATTGTTCGTTCAGTTTGCTTTGGTTCGGTTCGGTTCGGTTTGGTTCAATTCGGTTCGTTCCGGTTCGGATTCACATCCTCTAGGATCCCGGGTAGGAAGTCAGGAAAGTTTTTTTTCTGAAAAAAATTATTGGTTCAGTTTGCTTTGGTTCGGTTCGGTTAGCTTTGATTGATTAGCTTTCGTTATGTTAGCGTTTTAACCTGACAGTTGAATACGCTTTTGTAATAGTTTAATGAGCGATGTTCTCTTACAGATCCGTGCTCATTTCGAGATCAAAACTTTTCAAATCAACACGTATTTGAACCCAAATATATTATAACATTTCCGTGTCTATTTCAAAACCACGCTGACGTGAAATGAGCACGGAAACGTAAATACGCCGACGGACCATCACGCGTATCCATAAATGAAAGTAAGTAAGTCGAGTCGTTTAGAGTTATTTTTGCTTAAGGCCGCTTGACATGGTGCATGACGCGCTGCAAATATTTGCAAGCAAAAAATTTCGGTCAAATTGTTGCCTGCAAAAAATCTTCTTTTCGTTTGACATTGTGCATGGCCATGCATGGATTTCCCAGAATCTAGGTAAAAATTCCCCAGTTTGCATGCAAGTACAGTTTGCATGCAAAAAAATGGCACCGGACCGATAAAAATGGATTGCCTGCAACAATCAGCTGGATTTGTACTGCGCATGCACCTGGGCAAAATTTCATACATACAGCGGCCTTTACATAAACTTTTAGAAAATAAATATCAATAATAGCACAAAAAGTATTGTAATTAATATGGCATTTAACAAAGTTTATAACCATCTGATTATTTATTGTTCCTATTTTAATACGCGACTTCACGAAAGTTACTGTGTTTTTAAAGAAGTTATAACCAAAAAAAATAAAAAAATTGTCTCGTAAAAAAAAGAGGTTGGACTCCCATGTTATATGAACTTTCTTTCTTATACTACCTCCTCTATGACTTGTAAGTCATACCATTTATACTACCTGTATACTAATGTGGAACCTTAGTAAATTGTTTTTAGAATTATTTTAACCTCTTAATAATCTTTCACAAGAAATCAAGATATTACCGCAGAATTTAAAAATATCACGAGAAAACCTTAATTCTCCCACTTTCGTGGAAACTCCAATTTTTTATTCTGCTATCCGTGACCTTCTAATCTAGGATGCAAGACCTAACATATTAATGTCTTTAATTACGTATATAGGGCTTACTTTCATAAATACTCTCCCAAGCCTGGCTTATACCACAGAATGCAAATAGAAAAATTCAGTAGATCTACTCCTTGCCTTGTGTGGGGACAATCACATTCACAATAGAGGATGTGCTCCTCGGCTTAAGCAAAGATCTAGAAGCATTTTTATCAAAAGGGTTGGGACAGTTCATAACAGGGGCCATAAAATATTTGTAATATGAAACCCTAATAAATAAGTTTTCTTTATTTTAATCTCCAACAAATTTTTCATTTTTACCAAGATTTGAAAAAATATCGGGCTTGGACTGCAAAATATTTCTTTAGACTTTCATGAATATTCATATTGCCGTTTTAAAAATATCACAAGAAAACCACAATTCTTCCACTTTTTGAGTAAGATGTTAAAAATCCCATTTTTTACTTATCTATCCGTGGTCTTCTAATCTAGGATGCAAGGCCTAGCATATTAGTGTCTTTAATTACGTACGTAGGGCTTACTTTCACAAATAATCTCCGAAGCCTGGCTTATATACCAT
This sequence comes from Aspidapion aeneum, assembly GCA_963576565.1. Classification (NCBI taxonomy): domain Eukaryota; kingdom Metazoa; phylum Arthropoda; class Insecta; order Coleoptera; family Brentidae; genus Aspidapion; species Aspidapion aeneum. Next base: position 32,667,968 of record OY755043.1, read on the forward strand.
ACCATAGGATGCAAATACAAAAATTTAGTAGATCTACTCCTTGCCTTATGTGGGGACAATTACTTTCGTAATAGAGGACTTGCCCCTCGGCTTAAGCAAAGATCTAGAAGCATTTTTATTAAGAGAATAAGGACAGTTCATATCTGGGGCCATGAAATATTTGTAATATGGAACCTTAAGAAATTATTTTCCTTTACATTTAAATCTCGTAATGATCTTTTATTTTTACTAAAGTTTGGGAAAATATCGGGTTTGGACCGCAGAATATTTCTCTAAATTCAAATTACCGTTTTAAAAATATCACGAGAAAACCTCAATTCTCCCACTTTTTCAGTAAGATATTGGAAATCCCATTTTTTACCCTTCTAATCTAGAATGCAAGACCTAGTATATTAATGTCTTTAATTACGGACGTAGGGCTTAGTTTCATAAATACTCTCCCAAGCCTAGCTTATACCTCAGGATTCTAATAGAAACAATTCAGTAAATCTACTCGTTGCCTTGTGTGGGAACGGTTTGGTTTGTTAATTAAACAGTGAACCCTAAACTAATAAATAATAGAGGGATAGGCAAAAGAGCACTGATAGTACTGGAATAACTGAAACATTTTATCTCCTGAAAACCTTTGATATTCCGACACCAGAAAACTGCTACATCTTTAAACCCAAATTCACAAGTGAACAAGACGCCATCTTCTTATTCACTTGTGAATTTGGGTGCATGAGACTAAATAAATCCATTAAAGGTATTCCAGTAACAATAGACACCATCCCACACCCTACGGCAATTAAGTTAATTAAAAAGAAGGAAGAAAAACTTGAAATATAGAAAAATATACTTTTTATTTATTCAAAGATTTCAAAACAAAGCATTAAGAAATATAGTGAATGCTTCTTGGTATACAAGGAATAGTAATCTTTATCAAGATTTAAACATAGAAAATAGAAACAGTTAATGAAATATCAAAAGATTTGCAAAAAGTCACGAAAAAAGGCTACATACATGTTGACATTAAAGCAATATAACTCCTAGATACGTAATAATCAGCTAAATTAAATGAGTGAAATGATTTGAACTAGTGAAGTGATTTAGAAATGTTTGTGAACATTCAATAATATAAATCAGACTAACAACAATAATTTATAGTTATTAGATTGAAATTCCAGTAACATGTGGTGTTTTCATAAAAGTAACAGATACATCCAGCCAATTATAGAGTGTTTATGGGGGTTTGGATATCTTTTTTAAATGAAGGTTGGTAAAAAGGAATAGTGAGTTAAGTAAAGAAAAAGCTATAATAAGGAGTCAAATGTCCAGTGTCCTAAGTATGTTTTATATGTAAATCTGTCACCATAGGGTCGATTTTAAAATAAGGTCACGTTTTATTCCAATAAGTCCCTAATGATATTATTATCTTATTTTAACTACAATAACTTTATTATGACCCATTTTTCTTGGTTATACATCTTTTTTCCGACAATACCTTATTGACTAATTTGTTCATTATACTGTGACTGCATGCTCTCCATAGTGGATTTGCATAGTCTAGTAAGGCGTCCTAACCCCAAGTGGAAAACCACGGTTTTATTTTTAAATTATTACACACCACCACCGGCAGCACACGGTGAAAAACCACTTATTTTCTTCTATGCGAAAAATAGCGGAAAATATGGTGTGTTGTTTTTATTTTAATTTTCGGCTCCTAACCTGGGGATTTATTCTTTAAATAAATCGTAATTCGCACTCTCACTGGCTATCTATTCTGGATCTTGTTAAAAACAAAGCAACTTTTAAACCTGTCATGGGTCGTTTGTTTGCCTTACTGAACTTGATACCTTAAAAGAAGTTAAATGGCGTTTTTCCGAATCTCAACCGAAAATGCACTTTTATCGCATCCATATTGACAGTGACAGAGCCTACACATCTGGTAAAATTATTTTTAGACCTTAATGAAACTAATATCATTAACACTTTTGGTTTTGGGCAAAAAAAAACGTGGGCTTTGTCGTGATTTCTTTTGCAGGTTTTCACTAAGTAGACACTTTAAGGGTATTCTATAGCCTAGTCGATCACCATTACCACTCCCCAAAAAACATCCCTGACTGAACTATACTGATCAACCTACGAGTGTGGTGTGTGTTTTATATTTTGCATATAGGAACATAGAGGGCGACACTGATCGAATGTCGTTACTTAAACCAAGGCCAACACAAAAATAGAGGCCACGACCCTGAAAAAATCAGCTGTTCTCCGGGGGCTGAATTTTACATTGGGTCTTATGGGAGGTCAGAGGTTTTTTTATGATATTTTTAAAAATGGCACTATAGATTTCCGCGAAATTTCAGTGAAGTATTCTCAGACACCATCCCGATATTTTACCAAAGTTTTGTAAGGAAGCAACATGATTAAAAGGTTAAAATCTTCAAGATTTAGCAGTCCTTATTTTGAATTCAAATTACCCGTACGGCATGCCAACTGTTATATTTGACATGTATTTGACTTTGTCATCTGTGTTTGTCACATTCGCTTCTGCTTTAAACTTAATTTTTGTGTAAGCTAATGAAGCGGCTCTGAAAAATTAAGGATTACTATAGATTAAAAAAAAATGTTCTGAAGGAATATAGTAAAAACAATCTCAAAACAAGCTTTATTTAAAAAAAATCAATATTTTAAGGACAATCAGCTGTGTCGGAAAGTGACCATCAAAAAAAAATTAGCCCCGGATGTAACGTCAACAAAGTGGAGGATCGTGGCCCGTCCGTTTTGATAGCCCTGCTTAAACTTAACCTTAATCTCTACCTAACCCAAATTCAAAACGTCAGTGCGATACATATAGTTTTATTGCTATAGTGAATTTTTTAAGTTAGCAAATCAGTCGAGAAATAGAATTAAACCGAAAACATTTTTGGGCTATGATTTTTTACAACTTTCGAAGGAAATTGTGTCAACAAGCCGAGTTGATTTCTATTTTCGGTAATGAAGCACCGCATCAGTCGACAGTTTTTCGTTGGTATGGAGAATTTAAGCGTGGACGGATTAACCTTAGCGACGATCCAAGGCCAGGTGCACCAAAAACGGCTGTCACTCAGGAAAACATGGATACTGTGCGCATGTTTATCACGGAAGATCGACATGTGACACATCGCGAAATTGAAGCTTTATTGAGGATTTCAAAAACCTTAATTTAAACAATTTTCAATAAAGATTTAGGGGTAAGAGAATAAGTTTCCTGCTGGATATCGCATCTGTTAATCGAAGAACATAAAGAAGCTAGGATCAATTGGTGTCAGAAAACTCTAGACTGCTTTGAGGCAGGAAACTCGAAAAACTTGTACAGCATTTTCAGTGGTGATGAATCGTGAATTTACTCATATAAACCGACAATTTTTATTTATTATTTTTTTATTTATACTGGGACTTTCCATCCAATCAGGAGCAATCGTCCAGTTTCGCATAGGACAAGCAAGGTCATATAAACCCGAAAATTAACGCCGGCGAAAAGCCAACAAAAGCCATCCATTCTCGAAGTGTATCCAAAAAGATTGTCGCGACATTTGTCTCAGCAGCAGGTCATGTAGCAACAATTCCGCTGGAAGGTTAAAGGACTGTTACTACCGATTGGTACATTACTATTTGTTTGCCGAAAGTCATCGCTGAGCTTCCAATAATGAACCCCGAACGACGAAGCATCCTCCACCAAGACAATGCAAGTTCGCACAAAGCACAAAAACCATTTAATTTTGAACCCAAAAAACGTCGAATTGTTGGACCATCTCTCATACAGTTACGACCTAAGTCCCAACGATTTCTATAGTTTTTCGAAACTCAAGAATGGACTGCGTGGTCAAAGATTTCAGTTGTCGGAGGAAGCAGTCGACGCCTTCAAGAATGCAATTTTAACAGTACCAACAAACGAGTGGAATTGCAGTTTTGACAACTGGTTTGAGCGCATGCAAAAGTGCATTAATTTTCCTGGACAATACTTCGAGAAACAATAAAGCCTTTAAAAGTTATCCGATGTTTTATTCCATCTGTATTATATCGCATCTCCGCTAAAAAAGTGTCACAACTGAAATACTCTGCCAATATATGGGCCCCTAAGCTCACACTAGGTACTATAGTTATAGTGTACGTGTGAGCTAATATAACTAAAAACTGAAATATATTTTATTTAACTCCAGACTAAATTACCTTTTGTTTGATACCACACAAGCCATGTTTTGACTTAAACTCAAATTTTTGAAATCTACCCCCACCCTTAAAAAAAAACAAAAACTAAAATGTATTTTGTTAAACTCCGGACTCAATTACATTTCGTTTGATATCACGCACGCCATATTTTCACTTAAACTCTAATTTTTAAAATATACCCCACCCTTTTTTTTTAAATAAATTAGAATGTATTTTGTTTATCTGCAGACTCAATTACCTTTCGTTTGATATCACACACGCCATATTTTCACATAAACTCTAATTTTTGAAATCTACCCCCACCCTTTTATTTGGTTTCTGTTCGGTGGATTTTGTTCATTTTTAAATGGGACCATCTCGACCCAAGACCCAGCCTAGGTACCAAATTTACATACAGACAGACAGACATACAGACAGACAGACGGCGCAACAAAAAAGTTTCAATATCATCTGAAACGCAAAGATATATAAATAATTTTGAAATCGGAGCAACTTTTTATTTTTCGAAAAAATTAGGATCACCATAGATCACACTACTATAGTATAGTATATGTGTGAGCTAAAAATGTCATTAGTGCATGCAGTAACATTTAAAATGATTAGTTCTCTTTTCTACAAAACCGTCACTTTTCAAATTAGGCTATACACCGCCAGATGGCGGAAGTGACACTTTTATTTTGGGACAGGTAATTTGTCTTGGATCCTAAAACAGTGTCACATTTGGCTTTTTTTCTCAAAACTGTATTTTTTGAGTTGTGACAGTTTTTTAGAGGGGGTGCGATATGCAAAACTTAAAAAAGACAACCCTCGTAACTGTTTGATTATTGTAGTCGATAAACCCAGCTTTAGATTGTTTAAGCAAAGAAAACACGGAAACTTTAGGCCCTGTGTGTGTGTTCTTTTTACAGTTTTTCCTGAGCCCACAGGTGATGCAGATCAATAGCCTACTACAAAGTTTGTCCGGCCAGCCGCCTCTTCCCTGACAACACGTCCACATGCCTTCTTACCGCCCTGTATATAAAATGCGTGGTCTTATTTTGTATTAAGTTAAAAGTCACTCTGTATAAAGTGAAATATTGGCAACCCTAATTTCTCTTTAAAGCAAATTTTCTAAACACTTTGGCCGACTAAAACCCCCAAAGCAATCGAGCAAATAAATGATTTTTCGCAGGTGCCGCCCTGTATATAAAGTGCGTGGTCCTCTTTTGTATTAGGTTAAAAGACGCTCTGTTTAAAGTGAAATAATGGCAACCCTAAATTCTCTTTGGAGCGAATTTTCCAAACACTTTGGCCGACTAAAACCCCCAAAGCAATCGAGCAAATAAATGATTTATATTTTCTATTTTACTGGCGCAGAATTTTCTAGTTTATGGTCCTGGATTAAGGCCCGTTTTTGTGGCCGGGTTTATCTTTTCCGATTGATCGGTCCGCAATAATGGAGAGGTTTTAGACTTATCGGTATACGTACGCCACACGATTTTAAAATAGGATTTTCGTATTTTTTATACGCTCACTTTTTATTGAATTGGAGAGATTACACAGTTCCACAAGAAAAAAATGTAGAAATCCTTAAGATACTGAACCGAGCCCTTCTATGTATTTTTCGAAGCTAATTTCGAATCTGGGGTTAAAAATAAAATTCATACTAAAACAAAAAAAAAAAGGAGGTTTGCCAGACCATCTTTGCGATTTCCGGTATTACCGGTAAAAGTGATGAATCTCAAATTACTAATTTTTCTGGTCGGTTTTTTTTAATGTTTGATCCTTTACCCTCAGACAGGGTATAATGAATGTCTTTTACTGTTCTTAGATAAAATAAACTTACTTGGTGAGCTTTCTGGGCGGAAGAGTATGTTTGTGTTACATACCTGAAATTAAAAAAAATAATAAATTAATAATTACACATATTAATGTTTTATTGTCAAATTATCAATTTGCAAGATTTTTTAAAATTATTTTTATTATGTTGATTTGTAGTGGAATTTTATAAACGGAAAGAAAAATGCCATCCGAAATGATTACTTTTATAGGGCGAAAAAAAAGTTATTTTATGAAACATCCACTTGTTTTATAAAATGTTAAAAATGAGGTGTATGTCCTGTAGATACATAGCATTCTTTAAGGGAAAAAGCAAACCAAATTTTACTAAAAAAATTGGACATTTTTGTTGGTCGGTTTTCTTTTGTTTGAAGTTTGAACAAATTATTACGACCATTAGATCCATAAAATACAGAGGTACCATTTAGAAAACGAAACGGAGACTTTTTGGATATATCAAAAACAAATGGGTAAACATTACTCCTTGCAGGGAGTAAACATCAGCGGGACATCAAAGTAGCCAAAAGATGCCCCCCTTGCAAACGAAATCGACTTCTTCCAGAGTTTTTTTAAAAAATATGCGCGATATACCGACTGGGCCAAAAAAACTCGGACAATTTTTTTTCTTTATAACTTTTGAACTATATAATCGATTTTAATGGAACAGACTGCACTTGGTAAATAATTAATCAGAGTTTTGACTGAATATATTTCTTTCTCCGCTGTTTAGAAATCCAAGATGGCGGACGAAATTAAAATATACCCTTTAAAGATGCTCGCTTATTCTTGTGTTGCGAACATGTTTTAAAGATTTTTTTAAGTTACTAAAAAAGCTGCATTCTTGCCACGCACAACAAGGTACGAATCAGCAAAATCGGTTCAGTGGTTTAAAAAGAAAATATTTTTGTTTCAACCATTGTTTGCTTATTATGCAATTGCCTTGGCCACCATGTCTGCATTTATTTCCTTATAAATTCATTACTACTAAACCGATTTTAATGAAATGAAAAACATCCTAGTTAGAATTGATTTGGTTTTAAAGATCATAATCAAAGTTTATCGCTATCTTAAAATTTAGGATGGTTGGCAGAATCATACTTGATTCTTCAAAATGGCGTGTTTATTCTTATTTTCCAAAAATGTTTCAGTTTTTTTAAAATTTATAGAAAAGCACCGCTTTTCCCAACACAACGACGTACAAACTAGTAAAATCGGTGTGATGGTTCTCAAAAATCCATTTTTGTTTTAGCCATTGTTTTACAGATTAAACGATTGTATTGCCAATCCTGTCTGCATTAATTTCCTTATAAATTCGTTATTAATAAACCGATTTTAGTAAAATGAAAAAAATCATGGTAAGAATTAATAGCTCTTTATAGATTATAATCATAATTTGCTGCCATATTAGAATTAAGGATGTCGGACAGAATCAGACGTGATGCAATGCAATCGTATAATTTGTAAAACAATGATTAAAACAAAATCAAATTTTGTGCGAACCACTTCACCGATTTTATTACTTTATACCTTGTTAAGCGGGAGAAAAGTAGTGCTCTTCTTCTTCTTCAAAAAAACTTAATCATATTCGGAAAATAACAATAAACTTACCTCTTTGAAGGGTCAACTATGATTCTGTCCGACATCAATTCTCACCATGATTTTTTTTATTTCATCAAAATCGGTTTAGAAGTAATGCATTTATTAGAAAATAAATGCAGACATGATTGGCAAGGCAATCGTATAATATTCAAAATAATGTTTGAAACAAAAATATTTTTTTCAGAACCACCAAATCGATTTTGCTAACTCATATCTTGTTGTGCGTGACAAGAATGCAGCTTTTTTACTGATTTAAAAAATAATTAAAGCATGCTCGCAACACAAGAATAAACGAGCATCTTTGAAGGGTACAATTTAATTTCATCCGCCATCTTGGATTTTGAGATGGCGGACAAAAAATATATTCACTCAAGACTCTGATTAAAATCAATGAATAGTCAAAGTTATAATGAAAAAAAACTTGTCTGGTTTTTTTTGGCCCACCCGGTATACCCCAAAAAGCTTCTGTTTAATTTTTTAACGGTCACCCTGTATTCCCTCCAGATATGGTTGCTATCACTAGAGGGCACATTACCTTAACTTTCTTATCATCTTAATGGACGTGGAACCTAAAAGTCTGTATGCACCAAACTGTTCCGCGAATGCTCCGTATGTGCGCCGCTCGCGCGCGGTATATACGCCACTCACACTCGGCTCGCAAACACCGATTCGTCCGGTTTTCGTGTTTTTAAGTGGCGCGTGCGCCGCTTGCAGCAAGCCGTTTGCCGAAAACAAGCTTTCTTCGGCTCCCCTTTGTGTGTTCGCAGATCCTTTGCGTCGGCATCGGCAGTTTGTTGTCGATATTTTATTTCAATGTGTGTTTGATGTTTTTCCGTGAATCGTAGAAAGTTCTAGAAATGAATTTGGCGAGCGGAGCATGTACGGAGCGCGAGCGGCGCACACTATTTTGGTTTAAATTGAACATCTTCAAGATCTGTCTTTGTGCTGTCTGTGGTATAATTATTTTACGTGTTTGTGTTTGTAAAATAATTGTTAGACAAAACAGAACGTTTTGAAACGAGCAAAAAAAAAACAAAAAGCCTATTCGCAACCTTCTAAAAAACACCGAAAACAGTGCAATTCCTTTTTCAGGTATTTTTTACAGCCCGCAACACATAAACAAGCGCTTATAAAATGTTCAACTAACCGGGTTAGTTTTAAATGCCTCATTTAATTTTTTGTTTTGAGCGTGTATTACACAAAAGTTTTTTATAAAATTAAAATACCCTATTTTTCACTCGGTTGGTTTTTGGCCCACAAATTTATAGGCTTGGGCCGAAAACGCTAGCCTGCTGCACCACACTTTTACACTGATTTAATTTATCAGTGTCCAAACCACGTATTTTTTAATTTTAAATAAAACAACAAAATTTTTACACTGCGTCATATTGTCGGGTACGAGTTTGTTTTAAATCGAACCCTTAAACGAGGGTATCGTAGTAAATATCTAGTGTGTATAAAATAAATATAAAACAGTTTTAAAAACGTTACAAGCTTTAATTAATACACAATAAAACTCTGTTGCAATTTACAAATTGTTACAAGACTTTTCTTATGACCTATGAAACAAACAAAACCCAAAATATTAAAATAAAAACTTTAACTTAACTTTAACAGCAAAATATTCTTCAAATAGAAAAATCTTATGTTTCTTTACTGACAATTAATTTAGAGGTTTTAGTTTAAGTTCAACAAAATGTGACTACCGACTTGTCTCCTCAAAGTTTTGGTTTTTATTAACGCAACGGTAGGTTGGACGTTAGTAATTCGTTATCCCCTCTTTGAAGAGCTTGGTGGAACCAAACCAGTGGCGTTTCTAATAATCCCAAAGTTTACATTCTAGCTAATAAGCTCATGAGGTTGATGGCTCTTGTCTGATTTGGTGGATCACGCTTTTGTAAATCCTAATAGATCTCTTCTATAAAAAACTAGTTGAAACATTATTTCTGTTCATATGCAAGATTTTTTTAAAATCTTCAAACGTATCTTGTTAGATTTTTGATTTTCTTTTGAAAATTTCCAAAAAATACAAAAATCGAAACAATTTCGCTACAGTTTTCTATAACACAACTAGGCTACTGAAATGCCAAACATTGTTTTGAAATATTTGTTGTGTTTTTAGCCATAACTTTTTTTTTTTTTTTGAATAAAATGATTTCGCGAAAAACTGCTAAGATTCGTTTGTTAAAAATGCTTTAAAAAACTACCCCTCAAAATTTCGACGCGTTCCGCTTTCTCGTTTTCACTTTCTATTAGAACAAAGATTTGGCCAAAAAACGCGATATCAGTGTTGTCACATGGTAAGTTTTCGGACGAAGTTTGCCCCCTTAAATGGTAAAGTTTTTTTAGCATGCCTCATTTTTACTTGCACAAATATTAAAATACGAAGAAACGAACACATATTTTCGTATTTTAATATTTATAACATTTATTTCCTTATAAACTCATTACGAATATGTGTTCGTTTCAGCATCGAACCTCACCTACACATTTGTTTACATCCCAAGTCATCTTTCGATTCTAAACGATCACAATCGTTTTTGCTTGTATTTTAAATTTTCTGTAAGTTAAAATAAAGCGGTTGGAAAATTGGTTTACTTTTCAAAAAATAACAAAAGTATAAATTCAATAAAAAATATCCTACCTAACGTTTGTTTACAAGAATCAGCTGGGCAACCAGAGACAAAAAAATAGAGGCGGGCGTCCTCTTAGGTAAGTTAGTGCTGTGTAAGTTCACAAGCGTCTACATGCAGCGGCCGTGGGTTTTGCACCGACCAATAAAAAATGCTGGTTTGTTACGTTAGGCTAGGTTTTCACTAAATATCTCCAGGTTAAATTACTCTTGATTTTTATCCATAAAGCCGAGGACAGGAGAGCCAATTTAGTTAGTTTAGGAGTTAGGATACGCTGGTCCAACTTTGTAAAAAGTCAAAACATTAAAAAAAAATTCAAAAATTGCAAAAAATATCAAAATGGGAAAAGTTGCCAAAAATATCAAAAAATGCTAAATTATATTACAAAAGGTTAAAAATTACAAAAAATGTCAATAATAGCCAAAAAATTTGAAAAAATTAAAAATTGCAAAAAATGTAAAAAAAAATCACTAAATTTCGAAAAGATCAAAAATTTTCAAATTTCGATTTTAGATTTAAGAAATCGTAAGTGGCGCATTGCGGTAAATAAAAATGTACTGATAACGTGTTTTTAGACTTGATTTATACCCTATTAATTGGTCTTTGTTAATAAAATTTGGTGCAAATTTTAAATTCCATTTTTATTTGAAAGCACATGTGCTTTGCACAATTTCATAATAAAAATTTTAAATTAAATTCCCGATTTACCAGAGTATAAAAACAAAAAAGTATTTATCCAATTTTACTAGCATAAATTAAAAAAATATATATAATTTGGATTATTTTATTTTTTTCATACTAGCATTTTGTGGTTCTGGAAAGATACGAGTAAAGATTATTATATTAAGTTTCTTTTTTTCCAGGAAAATCCAAGGCAAAATTTAAATAAGTGTATTAATTCTTGAATGGGTTAGAAGGAGTATTTCGCTAATATCAAGTGAAAGTCGACCTGCGCATGCGATCTTTCTTGATTTTTCCATCTCTATTGGTCTTGACTTGGGGGATGTGAATTCTCATTTTCACCCATTTAAAGAATTCATACACAGGAACCCTTTATCTTTTATAAGAATATTGTGTTTTTTTTCTTGCAAATAATCGTAAAATACTCTCCTCCACCTCAAACAAAACACTTTGATCTAAACCGCACACTTTCACCCTCCAAATTGCCTTTCTCTACTGATTTATTTCCCATTTTTTGCCCATACAATCCGGTTTTTTATGTTTTTCCTTATCCCAAACAGATATTCCCGCTAGGTGTTCCCCACAGAATATACGAGAAACAGAAGGATTAGGTTAGTTCTTCTTATATGTATTTAACTACAACAAGGTCAACAAAAAAAGCTTTCTAAATTTTTTTTTTCATTATTACTTTTGTACTGTACCATCGATTTTAATGGGACAAACTGCACTTGACAAAGAATTAATCAGAGTTTTGACTAAATATATCCCTTTGTCGGCCATCTCAAAATCCAATAATATGTCGGACGAAATTAAATTGTACCCATCAAAACTGTTTGTTTTTTTTTGTGTTGCGGACATGTTTTAATTATTTTTTATAATCAATAAAAAAGCTGCATTCTTGCCACGAACAACAAGGTATGAGTCATCAAAATCGGTTGAGTGGTTCTAAAAAAAATATTTTTATTTTAACCATTGTTTTGAATATTATACGATTGCCTTGCCAATCATGTCTACATTTATTTCCTTATAAATTCATTACAACCGAACCGATTTTGATGAAATAAAAAACATCCTGGTGAGAATTGATTACTATTTAAAGATCATTATCAAAAATTATAGCCATCTTAAAAGTTAAGATGGCGCACTGAATTATACTTGATTCCTCAAAATGACGTGTTTATTCTTATTTTCTGAAAATGTTTTAGTTTTTTTCTTAATTTATAGAAAAGCACTACTTTTTCCCCGCAAAACGAGGTAGAAATTAGTAAATTTCGTGTTATTGTTTTACAGATTATACGATTGCATTGCCAATCCTGTCTGCATTAATTTCCTTATAAACTCATTATTACAGAACCGATCTTAGTAAAATAAAAAAACTCGATTGTTCTTTAAACATTGTAATCGAAATTTGCCCATGTCTTAAAAGTTAATCTGTCAGACAAAATCATGCAATAGTATAATTTGTATAACATTGGTTAAAACAAATTCAGATTCTGTGAGAATCACTACACCGATTTTATTAATTTGTCTTTATGTGGAAGAAATGTAGTGTTTTTCTATAAATTAAATTTTGAGGATTTAAGTACGATTCTGTCCGAAATTTTAAATTCTAAGATGGTGGCAAATTTCGATTATAATCTTTAAAGAGCAATCAATTCTTACTATATTTTTTTTTATTATACTAAACTAGGTTTCGTAATATCGAATTTATAAGGAAAAAGACAGGATTGGCAATGCAATCGTAGAATCTGTAAAACAATGGTTGAAACAAAAATAGATTTTTTTGAGAACCACCACACCGATTTTATTAATCTGTACCTCTTTATGCGGGAGAAAAGTGGAGTTTTTCTATACATTTAACAAAAAGCTAAAGGATTTTCGGCAAATAAGAATAAAAACTCAATTTTAAAGAATCAAGTATGATTCTGTCTGCCATCTTAAATTTTAAGATGGCGGTAGATTTTGATCAATATCTTTAAAAAGCAATCAATTCTCTTTTTTTATGTCATTAAAATCGGTTCAGTGGTAATGAATTTATAAGAAAACAAATGCAGATATGATTGGCAAGACAATCGTATAACATGCAATGGTTGAAACAAAACTTTTTTTTAAACCACTAAACCGATTTTTTAAATTCATATAATTATAATTATAATAAGTATAATTGTTATGCATAGTAAGAATGGGGCTTTTTCACTAATTTAAAAGAGCAATTCAATCGTGCTTGCAACATAAGAATAAACGAGCATCTTTAAAGGGTACATTTTAATTTTATCCGCCATCTTGGATTTTGAGACCGCGGACAAAAAGTTGTCTTTAGTCAAAACTCTGATTAATTAATTTTCTGTCAAGTGCAGTTTGTTTCATTAAAATCGATTATATAGTTCAAAAGTTAAATGAAAAAAAGTTGTCCGGTTTTTTTTGGCTCACCCGGTATATAGAACAGAGATATTAGAATAGCTAGAGATTGGATTTTACAACCAACAAAATAGACAGAGTGGGTCATTTGACATTATGAAAACGTGGTTAAAATAGTTAGGCACTGGTATGTATCCTGCCAGGCAGCCCAACCAATCCTACTATACTTTGATTTTATTACGGCCTTGTCAAAATGGCGTACATAGCCAAAGGGAACTTTTTTATGATTTTTCTATCTTTAATTTCGCCCCTGGTTTGGAACCGTTATACATATTCTATAATCCAGCCATAAATGGAAAATAAATTCGAAAATTCTGGTTTTGAAATATTTCGAGTTGTCGCTCTGTGTCCTTTCAAAGTGGCTGGAGAAACACTCTCCACAATAATGGAATGTTTTCTTTGGGGATTTAGATTTAGTGCCCTCATCCCAAGGATATAATGTTGTCCATTCTATAGAGCGTTTGGAATAACGGAACTAGTTTAGTGGGATTAAAGGTCATCTTTTTATAGTAACATGTTTTTTTTTAAGCTTTTACTTACGGTTAACCAATAATATTAGTCTAACGAGCGTCTTAACGCGTCTGAAGTTGTCTATTTATGCCTTTATTGTAATACTGAGGCTAGGATGTAAATCATGAGAGGGCACCTAGCCATGAAACTTTCTTTAAAAGTTTTAATCAAAATTATAAAAAAAAATCCAAAAAATTGTGAATACACATTCACGATTGTTAGTTGTATGAAACCCTATTTATCCATCTACCAGTGGTGCACCACATATAGCGCGTCACTAAAAGTATCAGACGTGGAATTTCCAACAAACAATATCAAGGCAAACTGAAAATCACAAGGTTAGTTTTAGTGCAGTGGCATAAGGGCAAGGAAAAAAAAGGAAAAATAAGATTTGTATGGATGATGTATGAAACGCTCGTCCACTGAGCTTCCGAGGCACTGATTCAAAATTCGCCTGTTCGGAAACCGTTTCGTCATCTAAAATTTTTCGTTGTTAGTATACGTCTCTAACGAGAACACGGTAGGTATTGTATGAGGATGGGAGAGGAATACACATTCACGATTGTTAGTTGTATGAAACCCTATTTATCCATCTACCAGTGGTACACGACATATCTCTGGTTCAAATCCAGCCTGAGGTAGATCTTTTTATTATTTTATTTTTCTTATTTTTTCCTTGCCCTTATGCCACTAAATTCTGCTCGTTGTATAATTTATATCTAGGGCGCTAAAACTAACCTTTGTAACAATAAAGTCTTTAAAATGTATCTACTATTTTATTCCAGCTGTTTTAAGCAAAACTTAAAAGATGTAAAATAGGTATTTTTTACATTTTTCATTCGTGAGCCTAACGGGTACGGACACCGGTTTGGGGGGGCATTGCCCCCTTGTCCACCCCTTATCTACGTCCTTGAATAAAAAAATGCTTATTTTAAATATTTTTGTTGAATATGTCATTAGATAAGGTTTTTAAAATATGATGATTTGGACAAAAAGTATTTAGAATTTTTGTACACGACAATGCGTTACAGAAAAACTAGTTTACGCTATTAGCTAGTATTTCTGTGCTCTCAGGTCAGGTGCTTCTGTAAAAAAACTACTTAACGTTATTTTTATACGTGTTGTTTTTTCTTTTGCCAATATAAAGAAAAGAACCACTCAAAAAAAAAGAGGCAATTTAACTCCAAGTGGGCGATAATTGATTACCACTTACCTTTCTCTGAAATAACAAAATTACGGTCCTATAATTGAAATGTTTTTTGTTGTACGATTTCGTTCATATATGTAGCTAGACAAAGCTGGGAAGGGAAATTAACTTCCCTTAAAAACTTAAACACAAGTATTTACTAAGATCTTAAAACTTAGCGCTTGTATCAGGGTTAATAGCCACTTGCACCAAACATAACAGAAAGTAGCATGAGTATGAAGTTAGCAGAGCACCCATTGCAAATCGAATCGCGACTAGGTGGATAATTTGCCGCTAATTAGTTGTGGAAAAATTAATTTTGTCGCTCTTATTTTTGACCGTTTCTTTGGGTGCTTCGCTAACATCATATGAAGTTAGCAAAGCACCCTCGTAAAAATGGCTTTAGACATAACGTATCGAATTCGAATATGGTGGATAATTTGCCGCTAATTAGTCGTTAATTAGTTGTGGAAAAATTAATTTTGTCGCTATATTTTTTGGGTGCTTCGCTAACTTCATATGAACTGGTTTACGTGAATTTTTTTAATACTTACGGGTCAAACAACTGCAAAGAGAATAAACTAAATTTACTTTAGAAATAAAGAAAAATCAAATAAATTTTTTTGGTAATCTAGTACAGCAGTCATAGGATTCTCGTTAAAATAGTCTCAAATTGTAGTAACACCCCTGAGGGATAAGGTTTAAAGTTAGAAAAACTAAAGAAATACTCCATGATGGATAAAAAAAATTACAAAAATTACATTGACATTTTGTGATTTAACATTATGTAAATATGTCATGACGTAACCGCTAAACTAAAAAAAACAAACTTATAGATGTATTACCGTATTAAATACGCAAGCCAATTGGGGGGAGAACATTTTTTTCAAAAATCAACAAAAAATAATTAACTTTATTGGCTATCTAACTTCATATGAATTTAGCGAAGCACCCAAAAAACGGTCAACAATAAGAGCGACAAAATTAATTTTTTCACAAGCGGCAAATTATCCAACATATTCGATTTCGATACGTCATGTCTAAAGCCATTTTTGACAAGGGTGCTTCGCTAACTTCATATGAAGTTAGCGAAGCACCCAAATAAACGGTCAAAAATAAGAGCGATAAAATTAATTTTGCCTAAATTTTAACTAATTCACGACTAATTAACGGCAAATTATCCACCTAGTCGCGATTCGATTTACGATGGGTGCTTTGCGAACTTCATGCTCATGAAAGTAGCACTTTCAAAAGTGTTACTTTTATTTGTAGTGAAAATTCGCCTGTACCAACAATTTTGAAGGCCACTAACGAAAGTGGCGTTGCCAAATTTGTTAATTTTTTTTTATTTGTGTGTTGAAAGTTTATATTTTTATGATCTTTTTTAATTTGTTTTGTTAAATACTGATCAAGAATTGATTTTTTTATTTAGTTTTTGTTTTTGTTGTTTTATAAATTTTTTATAACTAAAACACTAGTTGATTATTACTATTTTATTATTACTTTATTTATGAAATAAAAAGTTAAAAAATAAAGATATTTGTAAAGTGTTTCTTTGTACAGGGTGATTTTTTAGAATTTCAGAATCCCGTCACTCGGTTATTATTGGGATTTAAAAGTTCAAGCAAAAACTGGTCGATTTGGTTAATTATGGTAGTAGTAGTAGTAGTTAGCTCTGCAACAGTTTTTATTGCTACTTCACTATATACAGGGTGCGTTAGTAAGGTATTTTTTTAAAATTTAACACCCTCTATATTTTGAATTTTTTTGAATTAACTTTTTGTTATGGTTTTAAATATAACTGTAGATAGGATCTTTATGAAGAAAACATAGCAAACCTATTTAAAAGCAAAATGCAAAGACAAATTCAAAAATGTAAAAATATATGTATAGGGTGTTCAACGAGGTGTTCAATTAAAATAAACTGAACTTATTGACGCATCCTGTATATGATGAGATGACAACTAAAAAACTGTCGTACTTGAAATGGCCATAATTTACCGCATCGACCAGTTTTGTTTGAACTTTTAACTCCCAATAATAACGGAGTTAGGAATTGTGCAATTATAAAAAATCACCCTGTACCCAATCCAAAGCATTTAAAAAACGCTAAAGGGTCCAGCGTCTGGTAATAATTATATATCTAGTGGCGCGCCCAGGAATATGTCTTGAGGGGCCCGAGACCCCGTGATGCCGTATAATATGCTATTTAATTTTTTAATTCATGAAGTATGTGGAAAATATCTACAAAATCCATAGGCTGAGGGGGAGGGACAGGCCTCAATGCATCCTGCGTCCTTGAGTGCGCCACTGGGTAATAGTTTATTTATGATAAATATTCGCCCAAATTGACACAAATCACAAAAAAGACATGAAAGATAAAAAAACAACAAAAAATGTTTAAAAATCTCTATAAAAATCTAAATAACCCCACTGTTTTAGGGTCGAATATTCTACACTAACTAATAGAACACTAAACTGGCGTTTTAAGTGACACATTTCAACGGTGCAAGACTTTTAGTGGTCACTAACAATAAAGCGTTACCCTTGGTGTAAGTGGCTATAAGTACTAATTCTATAGACTTGACCGGTTTAAGTGAATTTTTTTAATACTTACGGGTCAAACAACTGCAAAGATAATAAATTAAATTTGCTTTGGAAATAAAGAAAAATCAAATAAAATTTTTATAATGAAATTTTTTGGTAAGCTAGTCTCTGCAGTCCCGTTAAAATAGTCTCAAATTGTAGTAACACCCCTGAGGGGTAAGGTTTAAAGTTCGAAAAACTAAAGAAATACTCCATGATGGATAAAAAAAATTACAAATATTTTCAAAGCTAATAGTTTGTTTTTTTTATTATGGGGGTTCGTCATTATACAACATTATGTAAATATGTCATGACGTAACCGCCAAAATAAATAAAAACAAACTTATAGGCGTTTTAAATACGTATCAATATTTCAATATTGTAAAAGCGCAAGGTATATAATGCCCGTTTTCCACCAAACGGACAGTTGAGTTTGTGTTTTGTTTGTGTTTTCTAGTTTCCGAAAAACAAGAAAAAATCGAAGACAAACCCAAAAATCTTGTTTCCATCAAGCGGACTAGGTTTTGTTTGAGTTTTGTTTTCGGTCCTTTTCCACTGGTAGTCGCTGGAGTCAGAACACATTTTTTTCGATTCAAAATTTCTATGTTCCCTAAAGGCATCAATCAAGGTACTAATTTCTTCAGTGGTCCACTGTTTTTTTGGAAGTTTACCACTTTCAGACATGATCTGGAATTTCTGGAAAAAACGATTTACTTGTAGGTATGTATCTAATAAATTTATCGATCGTTTGGAAACAAATTTCTTAAAATACTTATATTTACTTACCTATCAATTTGGTACAAAAGTGGTAGACAGACTAGCACAACGAAATAAAAGTAAAACATAAAAAAACCCAACACGACCCTCTCCACTAAACAGACGCGAGTTTCAAAACTCGTCGAAACTAGTCAAAACCTTTTGATGTTACCGCTTTCAAACGGGACTCGAAAAACAAAACTCCAACTGTCGCAAAATACGCCAGTCTTGAAAAAGTTGGCCAAAAGTTTCAGTTTTGTTTTATTCGACACGAGTTTATGTTTTGTTTTTGTTTTGTCCGTTTGGTTGAAAACCGGCATTAGAATCCTTTATCAGTAACACATCTACCAAAACAGTCGAAAATCGGTTCGCGCTAGCCGAGTGAAATAACACGTGAGTGTAAAGCCCGGTGCCCACCTAGGACTTTCTCGTGTGTGCCCGCGCACGCGTCACATGACTGTGATAACCATAACATATTGACTCGTTTAAAGCAGACCGAACCGTGGTCTTCTGTGGTGATAACATTTCATATTGAGATCATGTGACGCGTGAGCGGGCACCCACGAGAAAGTCGTAGGTGGGAATCAGGTGTAAGAAAGTTACTTTCTTTTCGAGTTGTGTACTTTAGTTTTCCTGCGAACACTGTTGAACTTCACTCATTTTTGTAAAAATTGTTCTTTAAATTTGCAGATATCAAATGAAACTTTTCCGCACATGTGTAGAAAAGTACGTTGCAAAACATGTGCGGAAAAGTTAACGTCATCGTACATTTTTCCATACATGTGCGGAAAAGTACTATTCCACACATGTGCGAAAAAATTTCTGCGCATGGTGGTGGTTTCATGTGGTCGTATAGAAAGAGATCTATTTCATATCTATTTTATAGGGGTTTTTGTTTTTGTATAAGTCAATATTTTTATAAAATGGCTGTCTAGTTTTTACTTAATTCGTATATGACCAAACTTCACTTAATAAGTCAGTGGCAAGTTTAATCAGAACATGATAAATCTGTATTTTGTTTCTTTTTATTACCCACACACAGTGCTCAATTTTTGTCTTTGACTAAAAGACAAGTACACCCCTATCTAGCCTTCTCACTGTTTACCCTCTTTGCGTCTCTGCCGGTCTTTTTTTTTTAATTCAAATAATATTTATTTACAGTTCTTTACTTGTATATTTACAATTTTTTCTTAATTCTATATCGCCTTTGGAAAGAGTGCAAAATAAATATTCCTCTGCATTTTAAAGCCTTAGAGGCTTGTTTGCCATGAAGTATAAAGGAAAGGATATCGGGCCACCTCAGAGTCAAAAGTTCCTCTGTCTCAAACGCTTTCTCTTGAGACACCTCTTTTCTTGCGTCAAGATGTGAGTAAGTACCACGGTGGATAGAATAGACCGGTGGTCCAGCTGATTTTTGTAAACAAAAGTTAGATATGATATGAACAACGGAACAACTAATATTTTTTGAATATTTTGAAAACCAAGGCAATTTTCCTAGAGTTTTCTAGTACATCCTTATAAAATATAATTTTCTAGACGTATTGTCGTTAGTTTTTTTAGCCCGCTTTATTTTTTATTATACAAAACTTAAACTACAAGTCAAACTGAATGTGATCGTGTAGTATCAAAGGTGAACCGAGGACTTGGGAAGTAAACAAAGATGTAGGTCAGCGGATTATTTTTGATGCTGAAACGACCACAGTATTTTCTTCGAATTTTAATTTTTGTGTAAAGAGAAATGAAGCGGGCTAAAAAAAATAACGACGGGTATGTCTGAAAAATATTATTTTATAAGAATATACTAAAAAATAGTAGGAAAATTGCCTTCGTTTTCAAAAAATTAAAAAAATATTAATTGTTTATATCATATCCAACTTTTGTTGACAAAAATCAGCTGGACCACCAGTAACGTGAAAATTCGACATATATATATAAAATCCGAACACCGGTCTATTCAATCCACCGTGAATAAGTACGACAAGGTTTCGTCCTCGGCTAAGCTAATACGAATGAATTGGGCCCGTCGCATAAGCGCAATGCTGGCTAAGTGATTCTACAGTGAGTTGGGGCATCGAAGAAATAACTGGACAAGAAGGACAACGCATGTAGAAAATCTCGAGCCCTTGTTATAACGTGAATATCGTACATATCTTCTTCGAATTTAATTTATAAAGAAGTAGGTAAGCCGCGCCGATCAAGTCTTGCACGAAAAACCATAGGCGCGCATGCAAAACAAAAATTGAATCAGGTGTCATCGGGTGTTAACGTCGGCTGTCGTCAACGCGAATGCGGCCGGTCGAAGGTCAAGCGAAACGCGTAATATTTGAAGTAGGTATGTAGACTGATTAATAAATACGTACCTACCCAGGTCGATTTAATTTTCTGTTTTATAATATTTGGGTGATCCGTGAAAATAAACCCAGAGCGGAGGTAATTGCAAATTAACAGAAAAAGTAAAAGTTAAATTTTTAAAAGGTCATAGTTTTATAACCATTTTTTGGATTTTTATGAAAATTTGAGAAATGTCGCATATTTTATATGGTTATGTTAATATTTACTGGGAGACAAAAATTTACTAAAAAATTTATATCCACGGTTTAAACAGACAGACAGAAAGGCGTTAAGGCTATTTCCTAAATTTTAAAGGAGCTAAAAACGTTTTACGCCCTTATGAAACAGACGATAGGAGCGATATTTGCAACAAACATTCTAGGTCTTGAACTTATTTTTTTAAACTACTGGGTGGGCCAAAAAAAACCGGTTTTTTTTTTCATAGGGCTGTCTAACAAAACATATGATCAAATCCAAGATGTCTTCCATAGGACAAACAAACCGATTTCCCATAAGCCGTAATGTTAACAAAAGCGTAAATTTTACAAAAACGACAAGAGCTTTAGTCTAAAAAATTAATCAGTTTTAAGAACATATCCTTTGTGCATATGGGAAAAATGCGTTTTTCTTAAAAATATTAAACTAAAGCCAGAAAATCTGAAATAAAAGGGACCATGTTTTCTTCAAAAAAGTAGGTTATGTTTTTGTTTATTTTGTTTTTTTTTTTAACTTTTTTTCTAGTTTTTTCACTTATTTTGAATTATTACATGGGCGCACAAAGGGGGCGGGGGCTAGGGGCCCGGGCCCGGGCCCCCCCAAACCACATATTTTTTTAGATATTTTCCATATATTTCATGAATAAACAAAAAAAATAGCATAAAGTACATCATGAGACCTCTGGGGGCCCCCCAAAGGTATCGGGCCCCCAAAGGTTTTTGAAGTTTTTTGACCAATGAATCAATGAACTATCAGCCCAAGGTAGAGGAAAGTAGTTCTATTCAAAGAGCTCACTTCAAGGCTCAGTTAACAGAGAGAAAATTGAAATAGACTAAACTTTTCTCATCAGATTCAGGTTTTCTATTAGGATCTTTTGTGGTACTTGAATAAACCTTTTGCTAAGTGATAGGCCTTCTATAGTGTTAAACTGTGAAAAATATTTCACTATGATTTTTAGGTTTAGACAAAGTTTAATTGTTTTAACCCTCCAGTAGTGACATGAAAAAGAGGCACAACTTATAGGTAGGTCAGTCCAACCGATCAATATGCACATATGAGTTCCAACCGAGGTTGGTCAAGCAAACTTCTAAAGGCCGCTTGACATGGTGCATGACAATAAAATTTGCAGGCAAATGTATGAAATTTTGCCCAGGTGCATGCGCAGTACAAATCCAGCTGATTGTTGCAGGCAATCCATTTTTATCGGTCCGGTGCCATTTTTTTTGCATGCAAACTGTACTTGCATGCAAACTGGGAAATTTTTACCTAGATTCTAGGGAATCAATGCATGGCCATGCACAATGTCAAATGAAAAGAAGATTTTTTGCAGGCAACAATTTGACCGAAATTTTTTGCTTGCAAATATTTGCAGCGTGTCATGCACCATGTCAAGCGACCTTAATAAGTACTTTACAAAATATGTTTATTTAAAAAAATATAAGTAAACATTATATAAAAAAAAACTTGCAAAATTAAAATACAGTTTTTCCTTGTCATTGGCCTCACACACCGTACATCACCATATGATTTTCCATGAACTATAATACATAGGGCTTAAGTACGGTCAAACCTAAGGTTCATCAGCTCACAACAGTAAGTACTGTTCAAATTTTATAACAGCACAATATTCGCTGTTGTTGTTGTATTACTACTGTTACTATTACTTTTATTTCTGTTTTTTTGTAACAATATTTGCTCAATTATGTATCTAAAAGTTTATGCAAATAAATATATACTCTACTCTACAATTGGGCGTAACAGCATATGACCCATTAGAAGTATTAGAACCCAAGTTTTTTTGAGAGAAATTGAAAAAAATATCTGAGAGAACTTATTTGTTTTTCTTGTGGTCATCAAAGTCAACAAAGATTACTTTTTTTCCATCTATTATTAATGATGCCATAAAAATTTTTTTTTGGTAATAAGCTCAGAACAGTACCATATAAATTTCACAACAGGACTTGTAGTAGGTCCAGTCAGATACTATACAAATTTTACGGTGTACAAGTTTTAGGTGTCAAAAAGCATGGAAATAAAGGAAAATTTGCACCAAAATAGTTTAAGATAAAAAGAGGTTTGAGTTAGGGAGATTGTCAAATTCACCAGTTTATTCTAAACTGTTTTGAGGTCTGTAAAATAAATATTTATTAAAGAAAAAGAAACTTTGATGATACAGGACTTCACTCGACACTATACAAGACTCTACACTACCAAAAGTTTATTTAAGAGTTCTGTAGGATGGTGTACAAATTTGGTTCAGCTCATTATTCACACTTTAACCTCATATTGTTTTCCTTTTCTTTCTTCTCTAGACCCTTTTTTCAACCATCATTTTTAAAATTTTTCAACCGTTTTGAAATAATAATCCATTCAGGAGAGACCCAGTCATGATCATTGCTGTATTCTAGTTTTGAAAGTTGCTTGCCTAGAATAGTAAAAAAATCATAGTGAAATATTTCTTACAGTTTAACACACTTCTGCAAAAGGTCCACTCAAGCACAAAAAAAGATCCCAATAGAAAATGTTGCCAAAATGGCAGTTACACATTTATCCAAACCAAATCTGACAAAAAACTTTCGAATATTTCAATTTATCCTCTGTTAAGTCAGGTAATAGAGCACTTATCCACTTTCTTTTCCCTTCTTTGACCTGATACCTAGTTCATTTAAATCAAGATGATTTTTTAAGCTCAAAATACTTGGCATTCCATCAAAACTAACATTATTAAGCTCTCCCCAGCTGCCACAATTCATAACAGCACAGAAACTAATAATAATGATTCAAACTGAGTAAAAAACTGGAAAAAAAGTAAAAAAAAAACAAAAGTAAATAAAAACATAACCTGGCTTTTGAACAAAACATGGTCCCATTTATTTGAGATTTACTGGTTTCAATTGATTTTTTTAAGAAAAACGCATTTTTCCCATGTGTACAAAGGTTCAATACTTAAAACAGCATCTTTGTTGTAAATGAAATCGTTTCACTTTTTTTAAAAATTACGTTTTTGTTAACATTGCGGCTTATGGGAAAACGCTTTGTTTGTCCTATGGCGACCATCTTGGATCGAAAAACAGCTGATCGTGACAGTTCGTTAGACAAGCTAATTATAACATTTGAATTATACCATCGATTTTAATGGGACAACTGCACTTGCCAGAGAATTAATCAGAGATTTAAATAAATATATTTTTTTGTCCGCCATCTCAAAATGCAAGATGGCGGATGAACTTAAATTGTACCCTTCAAAGATTCTCGTTTATTTTTGTGTTGCGAACACGTTTTAATTATTTTTTTTAAATTTATAAAAAAACTGCATTCTTGCCACGCACAACAAGGTACGAATTAACAAAATCGGTTCGGTGGTTCTAAAAAAATATATTTTTGTTTCAACCATTGTTTTGAATATTATACGATTGCCAATGATGTCTGCATTTATTTCCTTATAAATTCATTAATACTGAACCGATTTTAATGAAATAAATAACATCCTGGTCAAAATTGATTGCCTTTTAAAGACTATATGATCAAAATTTACAGCCATTCTAAAATTTAAGATGGCGGACAGAGTCATACTTGATTCTTTAAGATGGCGTGTTAATTCTTGTTTTCTGACAATGTTTTAGTTTTTTTTTAATCTATGGAAAAGCACTACTTTTGGCTCGCACAAAGTAGTACAATCTGGTAAAATCGGTTTGATGGTTCTCAAAAAATCTATTTTTATTTCAGTCATTGTTTAACAGATTATACGATTGCATTGCTAATCCTGCCTGCATTCATTTCCTTATAAACTCATTATTACTGAACCGATCTTAGTGAAATATAAAATCATTAGGATGTTTTTTATTTCATTAAAATCGGTTTAGTAGTAATGAATTTATAAGGAAATAAATACAGACTTGATTGGTAAGGCAATCGTATAATATGCAAAACAATGGTTGAAACATTTTTTTTTATAAACCACTGAACTGATTTTGCTGATTCGTACCTGGTTGTGCGTGGCAAGAATGTAGTTTTCTTACTAATTTAAAAAAATAATTAAAATATGTTTGCAACAAAAGAATAAACGAGCATCTTTGAAGCTTACATTTTAATTTGGTCTGCCATCTTGGATTTTGAGATGGCGGCAAAAAAATATATTTAATCAAGTCTGATTAATTCGCTGCGAAGTGTAGTTTGTTCCATTAAAATCAATTCTACAGTTCAAAAGTTATAATGAAAAAAAATGTCCGGTTTTTTTGGCCCACCTGGTATATAAAAATGTTTAAAGGTTTTTTTTATTCGAAGGTATTTTAGAATTTGGCGTGTACGCCCTTTTATTATTACAAGCTTTTATTTAACTTCACCTGTATGTATGTATGTATGTATGTGGGTATGTATGTAATCAAATCTTGCAACTCAGTTTTGAAGAACTTCCAAACATCCGATTAACTTCAAATTTCGCATAGCGTCTTAGTTCCGATGACAATACAATAATATGGTTTCATCCGGTACCTACCTCCCCCCTAACGTGGTGGATGGAGAGGGGGTAAAACTTTAGTTTGTCCGATTTCAACCAAAATTGGTATCTGGGGGTTTTTGAGTATGAGAATTACAAATTTTTGATCAGATGATAAAAATTCAATATGGCGGATTCAAATTGGACGATTTAATGTCAAGTTTTTCTGATTACTTTCAACTGACTTCCACGTATCCGATTGACTTCAAATTTCGCATACCGTTATAGTTCCGATGACAATTCAATAATGTGGTATAACTGACTGCCTACCTCACCCCTAACCTGGTGGGCGGAGAGGGGGTAAATTTTTAGTTTGTTGGATTTCCACCAAAATTGGTATCTGGGGGTTTTTGAGGATGAGGATAACGAATTTTTAATCAGATTACAAAAATTCAATATGACGGATTCAAAACGGACGATTTAATGTCAAGTTTTTCTGATTACTTTCAACTGACTTCCACGTATCCGATTGACTTCAAATTTCAGATACCGTTATAGTTCCGATGAAAATCCAATAATGTGGTATCACTGACAGCCTACCTCCGCCTAGAGTCCTTGTATGTTGACATATTTGGATATAAGTCAACATACATGGACTCTACCTCCCCCCTAACGTGGAGGGCGGAGAGGGGGTAAAATTTTAGTTTGTCGGATTTCCACCAAAATTGGTATCTGGGGGTTTTTGGGAATGAGGATTACGAATTTTTGATCTGATTACAAAAATTCAGTATGGCGGATTCAAAATGGACGATTTAATGACGATTTTTTCTGATTACATTCAACTGACTTCCACGTAGGTATCTGATTGATTTCAAAATTCACATGCTCTCTCACTAAAAAGGGGGGGGGGCGTAGAAGAGGTAAGGCTTTAGTTTGTTCGATCTCGACCAAAATTAAATCCTTGCGTATAATAATGATCATAATAATAACGACAGTTTTAGCATATGTTGCCTTCTCATCGAAGACAGATATTTTAAAATTGACAGGAAAGACTCCCTACAATATCGATGCGCAAGCTGAAATGCATAGACTTAGACAAATCTAAAAATTAAAAAATAAATTAAGAAAAAAAAACATCGCTTTTATTATTCTGATATCAGAACACTCAAAATATTATTTTATTCTTTTTAGTCCATTTTATAAAAGCTTGTTTTCAAAAAGTTTTTTTTTCTAAATTTATTTCAAATGAAAAACGTTATTTTTTTAACTAATAAATAGGAAAACAGGGTTTATGAAAATGTAAGTAAGTAATATTTAACTTTTAATCAAATAAGCTAGGTATACATTTTAAGTTATGTGCTTTGTTAACTTTGATAGTTTTTTGAGTTAAATCTTAAAAAATTAATAGAATATTACAGTGATGTAAGGTAGATGAGGGTATAAGGCTCACCTTTTTTTACGACTGAATTATCTTAAGACAAAAGTAGAAGCTAATATTTCTGTGACAATTTCCAATGCTTTATAGAGTTATCCAACTAACCCCATGAAAAATGGCTAATAATGCAGAGGCCTTAGTGGTATATCTTTGAGCCAAAGTGTTAAGCCTAAATCATTTATTGTTGTAATCTGCAGAGATTTTCATATACTGGGTGGAAAAAAAATATGCCACTTTAGTCAAACTCAGTATATAGGTACGTGCGCACAATAGATCCATTTGTGGTCGCAGTGCATGGAGGTCCAGTAGGGCCTGCCACCACTTTCGAATACATACATACATACAACCCCATGAAAAAAAACACATATAGAAATATTTTACCCCTCTTTCGAATAGTACTGGTCGCCTAAAACTACACTATCTTTTTTTTTAACGTGGCAGAAAGGCACTACCACATTTGGTGCGAAAAATTGCCCTAGCTTGTGAAATGAGAAATAGATTGAATGTTTAAATATACCTCTACTTTTTTTTATAGTTAGAGCAGTATCAGATCTTTATTCAGTTTTAGGGCATTCTTATTATTTTGGCCACCACTGTATTCCTATTTTATTACCCTTTCTCTTGAGTAAACTGTTCACGCAATGATCCCGTGTCAACTCGCGAGACATGCATTGTTTCGCGACACACGCCCGCTCTTCATATAATTTTATTGGCTTGAGAAAGTTAGGGTGACCATTCGGGCTACTTCGTTGTCAGCCCAGTATAGCGTCTATCTTGTCGAAGACGCGACGCAACGTCGTCTTATAATTTGGCGTACATATAGGGGCACTTCCGGGGCATTGCGGGGGCCTTGTCTGGGCATTTCCCGGGCCTTGCGGGAGTTGCCTGGGCTTTTCCGATCCATTGCTGGGTAGGTCGTCAAAAATTCTTTAAAATGACCGGAGCTTTTTTTGGGTTGTCAAAAATGTTATTCACCAAAGTTATTGGACTTCGAGGGCATAGCCTGGGCATATATTGGATGTTTCAATGCCTTTTAAAGTAAAAAAGTTAGCACCGATGAAGCCCTCGGACAGGATAACCAGCCGGGCCATTTTGCAAAAGAATAATGCGAAAAATAAAGAAGCTTAGCAATATACGTTCAACTTATATACACCCAACAAGTTTTCGTAGCTACAGGGGTAAAAATGGTCTCGTTTCTCTCGTATTTGTTCGTGGGTAGCTCGAAAGCTTAGTCTAACGAGGGTCCAACATCTGATGGATCTATTAAGTGTTGAGAGTTAATTGTTTCGCCCTTATTGAAAAAAAATTGCAAAGAAATGGTGTAGCAAAAATTTTATAACACACGGCGCCGCGAAAAAACATTTTGGTAAAAACTGAAAAACTTGATGCCGCAAGCGAAAATTATAAAAAAAATTTAAAATCTTCGGTAAAAATAGTATCAATTGTTAACATTTTGGTTAGTTTTGAATATTTTTGCTACCGCAGTTGGAAATTTTTAAATCAATAATTAATAAGAAAAACAGAGCATTTCACTGGCCTTGGAATGACGCTAATTTCCTCCTAGTTAACAAGACCCCCTGTAGTTACTTTTATGTGAGACGCACGCTATATAAGTAGGTATGTTAGAGTTTAAGGACGTAGGTTTAGTGTAGTAATTAATATGTACTGCATGACAGTTTTTATTTTATCTTTCCTCTAAAAACCTCCGAGTAAAAAACTTTATTTTGTTCGGTCTAAAATTAATGTGGTGAGATTCAGTAAAATGCTATGATTTTTTGCAATAAAATAAATATAAATATTTTTTTTTAGTTAAACGATTTTATTATAAAATTTCACAAAAAAAAATAAAAATAATTTGCTAGATTACTACTGTCTAGATGTACCAATAGCGTTACTGGTACATTAGATATTTTTAAAATCGTGGCGCGATTATTAAAGATCAAATTGAGATGTATACGCGCCACATTTTTATCCCGAACGTAGAATTGATGGGTGTCAATATCTTTAATAATTTACCCCGACTTTGTATTGAACTTAAAAATATATAATGTGCCAACAGAAATCTTCTAAGGTATTTTTTACTTTTTAGTACAATTTTCGAAAAAAATCGTTTAACTAAAAATATAGATTTATATTATTTTTTAAATTTTTTTTAATGAAAAAACAGAAGTATGCAAGATGTATAATTATGGCTTTCACAGCCTTTCCATTTCTAGTAGTGCCTCATAATTACAAGGTTTCTTTTCTGACAATTTTATACAATCCCATTCCTCAATCCTTAGTTTATCATGCGATACCTCCGTTTTTTTCATAAAATAGTATTGTCAGCAGAACAAAACATAAATCTGAAAATCGCATGTTCGTATTTATTTAAATATCAAAGGTCAGAATTTACCTCTTTTGCACTTCTCACCAACCCCTTAATTCCGTTTTTTTTTTCATAAAATTGGATTGTCACTAGATCAAATCATAAATCTGAAAATCGCATATTCGTATCTGTTTTGATTACTAGTTATGAATTTACCCCCTTTACAGCCCTGACGTCCCCCTACCGCCGTTTTTTTATCATAAAATTATATTGTCACCAGAACCAATCATAAATCTGAAAACGGCATGTTTCTATTTGTATTTTTACAAAGTTCTAAATTTACCCCCTTTACAGCCCTTACCCCTTACCACCCCCTACTTCCGATTTTTGTTCATAAAATTGTATTGTCACCCGATCAAATCATACATCTGAAAACCGCATGTTTGTATCTGCTTTGGTTTCAAAGTTCTGAATTGCCCTCCCTTACACCCCTCACCTACCCCCGTATTTCCGATATTTTTAAATAAAATTGTATTATCATTACACCAAATCATAAATCTGAAAACCGCATGGTCATATCTGATTTGGTTTCAAAGTTATGGATTTATCCCTTTTACACCCCTTAACCACCCTCTACCACCCATCTGTTTTCATAGTGTTGTATCGTCATCGGACCTACACTACTTTGCTAAATTTCATTAAAATCGGTTCACGGGAAGTGTGTCAAAAATAAATCGCTAGATTTGATGACAGACATCGCCAGGCTCTGTGAAGTTAATAAAAACGTTTAAAACATGGTCACCTTAATAGTGTATCTAAACAGGAGCCTTGCATGCCTCCGCCACTGTAACTCGCAAAGTAACGATCGCAGAGCCCTCTTCTTCTGGCAAAGTTTAACTGGGCTCGCGATTGAGCGATTTGGCCGAGGTTCTTTAGATGTTATATGTTCTCTGGTTGGGGCTAGTCCGGGCAAAACACGGACAAAAACGCATTATATTGTATGGGAAAAACCTCTTTTTGAATTAGTTCAAAGATTTCAGTCAGAAAAACGACTTTATTGAATGTAAATGTAAAGAAGTTTTTGCAATTGCTCTAGAATCTACAAAGCTAAAGTTTAATACAAATTTTCTTTTTAAAACATAATTAAACTTAATTTAAACTAGTCTTTTTTACCTACCCGCGTAGCAATGGCTAGAGAAGGTATTATTTTCGACGAAAAATTTTTTTTGAGATAACGCCGAAAATGTGTTATTTGGGTGTATTTTGACCTATTCTAGCAATATCGTCGTGATGTCTGTGTGTGTGTGTATATTATTTCTGTCCGTAACACGATAGCTCCTAAATCGCTAAACCGATTTTCATAAAATTTTTAGGTAAATAGTGCTCGACACTCTTACGAGCTGATTAGATTTTGGTCAAAAATGCTAATGACAGTTTTTTGAGAATTAAAACTTTAAAAATTACTCTGCCAATCTATGGGCACCTAAGCTCACACTAGGTACTATAGTTATAATGTACGTAAAAGTTAATATAACTAAAAACTGAAGTATATTTTATTGAACTCTAGACTCAATTACCTTTCGTTTGATACCACACAAGCCATGTTTTGACTTAAACTCTAATTTTTCAAATCTACCCCCTACGCTTTTTTTTAACTAAAATGTATTTTGTTTAACTCCAGACCCAATTACCTTTTGTTTGATATCACACACGTCATATTTCCACTTAAACACTAATTTTATTAATTTACCCCCACCCTTTTTTTTAAATTAACTAAAATGTATTTTGTTTAACTCCAGACTCAATTACCTTTCGTTTGATATCACACACGCCATATTTTTACATAAACTCTAATTTTTAAATCTACCCCCACCCTTTTATTTGGCTTGTCTTTGGTAGATTTTATTCATTTTTAAATGGGACCATCTCGACCCAAAACCCAGCCCGGATACCAAATTTCATTAAAATCGGGCAAGCGGTTTTTGAGTTATGCGCGTTGGTCGTTACAGACAGACATACAGACAGACAGACAGACAGACAGACAGACAGACGTCGTAACAAAAAAGTTTCAAAATCATCTGAAACGCAAAGATATATAAAAAGTTTTGAAATCGGAGCAACTTTTTTTTTCTCGAAAAAATTAGGATAACCATAGCTCACACTACTATAGTATAGTAGTAGTGTGAGCTAATTCTATCTTTTTAACGGAGCATCGTATCAATATAAAATTTTCGGAATGTAGTAGGTTATATTTTGCTTAATAATTAGTATTATAACCAAAAACTTCGTACGAGCTTTAGTTTCTGAGATATTTAATAAAAACTATTTTCAAGGCTGATACATTATTATCATAGCTTCACTTGAAGTGTGCTAATAGGCTAGCTAGGAAGGTATCAGATCCGTCATGAATCCATTTATTTTTATTTAATAAAATATAACTAGGACATTAAGTTTACTGGTCTAAAAAGCCTACCTTGAGACATTAGGTCACTACCAAAAGGTGACCGGAAAATTTTGGTTTATTTTATTTATTTTATTTTAAAAAATCTTATAAAGCTCATAATGGTAGGTCAAATTACAAGAAAAAATAGATAGCTACAGATGTTTTCCTACATATATACAGGGTGTTCCAAGTTAAGTGTCCACCATTGCTAACGTTGTTATTATTTAAGATTAAAAAAAAGGTTATATTGGCAAACTAGTTCAATTTTTGCCGCTCTTTAAAGCTTGTCAATTCAAAAAAACAATCGAGCATTGCGTTTTCGAGTTGTTTTCAAAAAACATATATTATAAGTCTTTAAATTCGAAACAAAAATAATTTTTGATTTTTTTTTAAGTTAAAAATAACGAAAATATTTAAAATTACGCTTTGACTGCTTTCTACCAAAAAAAAAATTAATACTTGTCTTAGCGTCATTTTGAATTAAAAATATCTTCGTTATTTTTAGTTTTGGAAAAAAGACCCCTATTTTTTACCAGTTATTTAAAAATAACTTAACGCATTGGAACACTTGAACCAGATTTGAATAACGAATTAAAATAGCTTCTTCTTTTATATAAACTTTCTTTTCGTGCCCCAATAGTTTTAAAAGTAAAATTAAATAAAACATTTTTCTTTAACTTTTTTTTAAGTTTTATTTATTTTTTGACAAATACAAAAAAATATTTTTTGACCTATACATTTTTAAATACATTTCAAAGCAAGTATTTTAAACGTTGATCCATAAAGATTGGATAAAAAAGTTTAAAATTTTTTTAAAGAGACGTCTTTCCGCCATTTTTAATTTGCCATATTAGTGTGTATAATCTTATTAATTCTAACACTAGGCAGTCTTTATTACGCCGGCAGCTATCAAAACTTTAAAACATCGTAATATCATCGGCCATAATCATGCAGGTTCATTTTATAGCGTCAATCATAAACAGGCAGCCGTAACAGGCAGTTACTTTTAATAGAATCAAAAAAGCTACGAACAAGCATTTTCCAGACTGTGTTCAGATCAACGCGTCTGCCGGTGAACTTTAGCCAGGGGTATTTTCCTAAACGCGAGGGGCTCTATTCTCGTACTTGAACGATGTGATCATTCCCATCACACATTTTGTGTTTGTGTGTCGACCAATAGGATAGCCGCGCGCTCTTCACAGTTTATGAATTTTACTCGTTTAAAGCGAAATCTCTTCTACTGCCCCGTATTGACTGAACTGAACGTTTCTCGGTCGGATCGTATGAGAAGCTTGCGCAGTAGAGGTGACGGCTAGTGGATCAGCGGCGTTCACACGTAGTCTCAAGTCACGCAGTTTTATAGCGTACACTCCAATCGCGAGTGCCTAAGCGCGTGGCATGACGTCGCTACTGCGACAACTCAGAATAACGATAAACATGATTTTTCTCACCAAAAACACTTTATTATGATTGGTCAGTATTGTCGATTGTCGACACCTTGTTCATGTCATTCTATCTTTTTTAATTCAAGACCAATTTTAACACGTGAGACCTTTTTATTTGCGACAAGAATAAAGCTTTTTAACAGACCCAAATTAAACATGGCTGCGGGCGCGAAATTTTTTTATAAGGGGTTTAAAATTGGCATTTTTAAAAAACGCCTGCCTAAAAGTGGCAGGCATTTTAGCGAAATGTCGATTTTAGAAATGGGATCGTATAATTTGAAGCTTTAGCTTTCCAACAAGCTGAAAGTCTTTGAAATCGGTCCAGTAGTAACGAATTTATACCCAAAGAAAATGAATGTGGCAGTTTTATGCGGCTTTGAACCACTGTGCGTCGGCGAGTTGGTCAGCTTGTCGGTTTTGCACGATAGAAATTATTTTATGATTGTAATTTTAACAAATGGATGCTGAAAGTTAGGAAATGTCAACTAGCGTTGAAGTAAAATAATGTCGCATAACGTTTTTTTCCTCTTAAGTAAATAACTTGAAAATTGATATTTTGAGAGTGTGTGTACGTAATTAGCTTAAAGCTTTTTTTTCTTTAAAATAATTTTTTCATTAAAATTTAACTAAATTTATTAATATTGCTATACTAAATATCAATATAGATCAATGACTATCAAATTTTGCAAGTTTTTTTTACCATACACTGATATTCTTTATCGTAATCTTTATATTCACTATTTTCATATACATAGTTGAAAACAGATTGATTTTTGTCCTGTGAAACCGGGCTTGTGCCACACGTTAAGTAAATTACGTCGGCCAATCCCATGCGCCAACGCTGAAACAATAAATCATAGTTAATACCCCGGCAAGAACCGACAGCTGTCTGTAGCACAAATAAAACCCTTGATGCATGGTTGAAATAATAAAGTCACAAAAGCAATTGATACGTAATGATACGGACTTTTTTAGTTCAATATACCGGGTGGGCCAAAAAAAACCGGTCAATTTTTTTTTTATTATAACTTTTCAACTATACCATCGATTTTAATGGGACAAACTGCACTTGACAGAGAATTAATCAGAGTTTTGACTAAATAGATTTTTTTGTCCGCCATCTAAAAATCCAAGATGGCGGACGAAATTAAATTGTACCCTTCAAAGACGCTCGTTTATTCTTGTGTTGCGAACATGTTTTAATTACTTATTTAAATCAGTAACAAAGCTGCGTTCTTGCCACACACAATAAGGTACGAATCAGCAAAATTGGTTCGATGGTACTAAAAAAATATATTTTTGTTTCTACCATTGTTTTGCATATTATACGATTGCCTTGCCAATCATGTCTGCATTTGTTTCCTTATAAATTCATTACTACTAAACCGATTTTGATGAAATAAAAAACATCCTGATCATGATCAAAATTTACCGCCATCTAAAAATTTAAGATGGCGGACAGAATCATACTTGAATCTTTAAAATAGCGTGTTTATTCGTATTTTCTGTAAAATGTTTCTTTTTTTAATCTATAGGAAAGCACTTTTTTTCTCCCGTTTAACAAGGTAAAAAGTAATGAAATCGGTTAAGTGGTTCTCACAAAATCTGATTTTGTTTTAACCATTGTTTGACAAATTATACGATTGCATTGCCAATCCTGTCTGCATTCAGTTCATAATAAATTCATTATTACTGTGCCGATTTTAGTGAAATAAAAAACATCATGGTGAAAACTGATTGATCTTTAAAGCTTGCGCCATGATGTTTTTTATTTAACTAAAATCGGTTCAGTAATAATGAATTTATAAAGATATGAATGCAGACAGGATTCGCAATACAATGGTATAATTTGTAAAGCAATGGTTAAAACAAAATCCGATTTTGTTAGAACCACTAAACCGATTTTATTAATTTGCTTTATGCGGGAGAAAACTAGTGTTTTTCTATTAAAAAAAACTCAAACATTTTCGCAAAATAAGAATAAACACGCCATTTTGAAGAATCAAGTATGATTCTGACCGACATCTTAAATTCCAAGATGGCGGAAAATTTCGATAAGAATCTTTAAAGAGCAATCAATTCTCACCACGATTTTTTTTATTTCGCTAAAATCGGTTTAGTAATAACGAATTTATAATGAAATGAATACAGACAGGATTGGCAATGCAATCGTAGAATCTGTAAAACAATGATTGAAACAAAAATAGATTTTTTTGAGAACCACCACACCGATTTTACAAATTTGTACTTCGTGGTGTAAGGGAAAAGTAGTGGTCTTTTATAAATTAAAAAAAAAACTAAAACATTTTCGGCAAATAAGAATAAACACGCTATTTTGAAGAATCAAGTATGATTCTGTCCGTCATCTTAAATTTTAAGATGGCGATAAATTTTGATTATGATCTTTAAAAAGCAATCAATTCTCATCAGGATGTTTTTTATTTCATCAAAATCGGTTAAGTAGTAATGAAGTTATAAGGAAATAAATGCAGACAAGATTGGCAAGGCAATCGTATAATATACAAAACAATGATTGAAATAAAAATATTTTTTTTAGAACCACTGAACCGATTTCGCTAGTTCATACCTTGTTGTGCGTGGCAAGCATGCAGCTTTTTCAGTAATTTAAAAAAATAATTAAGACATGTTCGCAACACAAGAATAAACGAGCATCTTTGAAGGATACATTTTAGTTTCGTCCGCCATCTTGGATTTTGAGGTGGCGGACAAAAAAATATATTTAGTCAAAATTTTGATTAATTCTCTATCAACTGCAGTTTGTCCCATTAAAATCGATTGTACAGTTCAAAAGCTATATTGAAAAAAAATTGTCCGGTTTTTTTACAAATTTGAAAAATTATAATAATTCAATACACAACTTTTATCTAATTTTTTTAATACGCAAATTAAAACTTTGCAAATGGTTTAATAGTAAAATTTAAAGATACTAACCCATATTTATAATATACGTAAAGAAATCACCATATAAACTCTGGCACTTTTTAAAAACGCCTGTCCGCGAGGAATAAGTGCGGATCATATATGGCAAGTGACGTGAGTGAGTTAGTTCGTCGATTTTCTGCATTGGGGTTTACTAATAAGGTAATTGGGCACTTTTTAACACTTAGTGGTTATGATAGAAAATAGTTCGATATTAGGGTTTCGATCGTCTAAATTAGTGTGTGGGACGCCGGCAACATGTAAAACAGTTTTATGCAAAACGCGAAAAATCGATATCTTGCTATCGACATTTCCCGCCCTAAATAAAATTCCTAGATCCGCCCCTGGCGCAAAATCTAGACTAAAAAATAAAGAAAAAATGCCTATAAATATTTTTGTTGAATATGTCATAAACTAAATTATTTAAAACGTGACTATATGAAATACTCTGCCAATCTATGGGCACCTAAGCTCACACTAGGTACTATAGTTATAGTGTGAGCTAATATAATCAAAAACTGAAATATATTTTATTCAACTCCAGACTCAATTACCTTTCGTTTGATACCACACAAGCCATGTTTTGACTTAAACTCAATTTTTTTTAATCTTACCCCCACTCTTTTAAAAAAAAACTAAAATGTATTTTGTTTAACTCCAGACTCAATTACCTTTCGTTTGATATCACACACGCCATATTTTCACTTAAACTCTAATTTTTGACATCTACCCCCACCCTTTTTTTAAAAATAAACTAAAATTCATTTTTTTTAACTCCAGACTTAATTACCTTTCGTTTGATATCACACACGCCATATTTTCACATAAACTCTAATTTTTGGAATCTACCCCCACCCTTTTATTTGGCTTGCGTTCGGTGGATTTTGTTCATTTTTAAATGGGACCATCACGGCCCAAGCCCCAACTTAGGTACCAAATTGCATTAAAATCGGACAAGCGGTTTTTGAGTTATGCGGGTTGGTCGTTACAGACAGACATACAGACAGACATACAGACAGACAGACAGCAAAACAAAAAAGTTTCAAAATCATCTGAAACGCAAAGATATTTAAAAAATTTTGAAATCGGAGCAACTTTTTTTTTCTCGAAAAAATTAGGATCACCATAGCTCACACTACTTATAGTAGTAGTGTGAGCTAAAAATAGTATTTTGAATTTTATCTAGAGTAGCCTACGCCTTTCCGCCTACATTATAAGCACCCCATTGAATAAATAGACCCCGTATATCCAGGTATATTACTCTATTTGTGCTCTATCTCCTTGCTTATTTCTGGAAATAACTGCACTTACTATTATTATGCGAAATTATTAAATTACTAGAGTTTTACGATCTAGCAGGCGGCATCGGCAGTGCTTCCGGCAATAAAAGCGAAACGTTACGTCACCAATTATGGCCTCGCGTAGCTGGGCCTAAATCACGTGATTTCATTACAGCAATGTATGACACAACTATATTCAAGAAGCTGTCAAATATTTTAACTTATAAAGCGTTTCTCCTAGAAATTACTAGTCAATATACTTTGGTGCTAAATGATATGACGCCATATTTACTCGAAGTGACGAGTTTTATGACATTACCAGTCAGTGACAGAGGCTACTTCTATAAGACTGGGGGTGCATTCAGCGGCGGGTGCAGCTAAACTAAAATTAGCATTACTTGTTCCGAAGCGGCTCTAGCTTGCCAAATGTAGTGATCATAATCCGTTCGAAATCGGCACCATTTTGTAGGAGCTCGAGCCCGCCCCCAGAACTGACTGAAGGGTTTTCTAACCTCAAAAACCAAAACTTTTTTGTTATGTATTGGCATCTTTTCGTGTTTTGTTTGCAATGGAATATATTGACTCCAGTTTTGTGGATATTCAAAATAAAAAATAAGAAAATTATAGGGTTTTTCTAATGGTATATATAACGTTTGTGTTCTGACATTTTTGTAGTTTTGGGCGTTCACAAATGGTTAAGGAATGCCGAGCTAATTTTTTACATTTGAAGTTAAGGGGTAAAAACCACTTTTGCTTGGGCTTTGACCAGCGCTAAACGCATCCTGGTTACCCTGTATAGCGCATTTACTTTTGTAAGCAATTAAACAAGTAAGAACGTCATGAAAGAAAAAACCCCTTATGCAATTGTCAAATGTCACTTAGGTGTAAGAAAATAACATTTGCATATGCCTGGTATACCTGTATGCCTCGGAACCCAAACCAGCGTCACCCGTTTGCCATCGCTTGTTGTCTCCAGTGCCTCTGCGTATTCTTCCACCAAGGCGTCAGCAAACTTAGGTGCGCCGAGGGCCTTCAGGGTGGCCTGGTTGTCAGATAATATGTATATTTGTTCTTCCTCGAGATTCCTGACCTCTTCGAGAGTTGCCGCCATTGTTATGGCGTTCACTTCTGCTTGGAAAACAATAGCATGGTCTCCGAGCGGATAACTCTTCTGAACTTCTAGTTTTTCACGTATACTCCCGCTCCTGTGGCTTGCCTCACTGATATTTTGGATCTATTAGTGTAGTTAACTAAAGCACTCTTCTTAAAGATTGTGTCTTCGGTCTGCCACGCTTTCCTATCTAGGATCTGTAGAATAAATTTCTAATGGTATACCGTTTTTATTTTGACATTTTTGTAGTTTTCGACGTTCATAGACGGTTGAGCAATACCGAACTAATTTTTGACATTTGAAGTTGAAGAGGTAAAACCACTTTTGATTTGGCTTTTGCCAGCGGTGAATGCATTCTTGTTACCGTTTGTGGCACATTTACGCTTGTATAAGCAATTAAACAAGTATGCACGTCATATCCTTCATGCAATGCCCCGAAACACAAACCAGCGTCACCCATCTCCAGCGCTTGTGTGCATTCTTCTTCTGGGTGGGCTGTTTGTCATATTTGCTCTTCCTCGACATCCCTGACCTCTTCGAGGGTTGCCGCAATTGCACGACACTTCTGCTTGGAAAACAGTAGCATGTTCTTCGAGCGGACAGCTCTTCTGAACTTCTAGTTTTTTCACGTATACTCCCGCTCCTATGGTTTGCCTTGCTGATAGTTTAGATTTATGAATGAAGTTTTGAAGTACTCTTCTCAAGCATTGTTTCTTCGGTCTGCCTCGCTTTCCTTTTTGGGATCCGTAGAAGAATTAACAATTTTGGTTTCTTCAATGCCTAAAAAGTGCAGGGGTGTGTTTTAAAGCGGCAATGTGTATGAAAATATTCTGAATGACCGGCGTACGTGGTTATAGCCGATATTACGTTCGTTATGATTAAATTACGATACGTTTACGGTGTTACGAGTATATTCGGCTATGTGTTTATGTTCCAAAGCATGTATGTCTGTCTGTGTGTCGGGCGTATGCAGCAGGAAATGATATTTCCAGGCGTGGTTTATACGATGCGACCGTAAAGCTCCAGTTGATGAAATGTATACGCTATAAGTCATTTTATGACCATGATGATATCATCTTTCTTTGAATGATTCTGTTTACTATGCCACTTCTGTAAGTAGGCCCAGAACGAAAATATTTTCGCCAAAAACGTCGCATTTTTATTTGATCTGACGCACACGAAATGGTTGTAACAACTAAAAAAATTCACTTTAAAATAAGAATTCTCTAGTTGCGATATAATGTGACAATGTCCTTTGCCAGTTACCATAGATCTATATGGTTTTTTGGAGACAAATTGATCTAACTGAAAGACTAAATTAACGATGTCCAAAGTTTTTTAAACTGTGGAATAGTCTGTTTTGTTTACCATTCTGAATGGCGACAAGGAACTGCTGCTGGGGTTGATGGAGTGGTTATAGCCTAGAAACCAATAGGGATGCACAATAAGCCACTAGTGGCTGCAGGGCAGTGTATGAATTCTTGAAATAGGAGAGTGAGAAAGAACAACTCCCCACGTCAGGACCAATTTAGATGCGGAAATCAAGTGAGATTGCATGCGCAGTTTGACTTTCACCCGATCTTGAGCGAGTACTTCTTATTCGTTCAAGAATTCATACAGAGGCATGTTGAAGTCACGATCGACATGTTTCAGTCGGTAGGAATCCGACAATACCCGGCTTTCTTGGTAGAGGAGAAATGACTTTGGCAGGAAAAGAGAACCGGTTGTCTTATGCAAGATTTCCCCTTGGTATTCTTGAAAAAAAAGTCTGGAAATGCCAATAACTCAACTTTTAATTTTTTGGTTTTGGCCTAGTTTTTTGTCTGTTTTCGATCTGTAACGTTTATATCTTTGCTTTTTAACTTTTTTTTTACCTAAAGAATAAGAATTTGTTACGGACAGAGAACATATAACATCATGTACCAAATTGCAAATGATGCAAGGATCTAAAACTATAAATAACAAGTGAAATTAAAGAAAGAAAAATAAGAAAAAAGTTTTTTGCCGAAGCAGAAAAAATTTTTTCTTCTTTTTTCTTATTATCATGTTCTCTGTTAAGGGGCCTACAGACACGCGAACATTTCTAGAGATTAGTACGCGCGTACAAGTTTGCGCATACTAATCTCTTCGTGTGTAGACAATATCCGCCTAAAATATCTCTCGAAGATTTGTTCGCGCGCACGATGTACGCGAGCAAATCTCTCGGTGTCTAGGCAAAACGCATTGATAATATCGTGTTTATGTTTAGAACGTTTAATTTTGTCTTCGTGTGTGTAGGCAATTCCACCAAACGTACATGTATGCAGAGATTAGTTCGCGCGTACTAATCTCAAGAAATGCTCGCGTGTCTGTAGGCCCCTTTATGGATAATGGTAAGTGTACAAAAGTGTAGTGCTGCTTTTTAACTCTAATCTCTTCATATTGTATACGTAACCTAAGTAAACACCCCCCAAATAATTGCCTGCAAAGTACTGCCTTGTAAATTCAGTGTGACTTTTATAAGTTTTTATGAAAAAGAAGTTTAATACTTAATTTCTAAGCTAGCATGAATTTTATCGATATTTTGTTTTGAATTAAGAAATCTTTGATATGTTTATGATTTTACTTTATTTTTATTATTTAATATAAGAAAGTTAAACTTTCTTTTATCCCGAGCCAGGAAATTCAAAATACAGTAAATCATCCTGTAAATACATGAGATATACCTGGATATACCTACCCTGTGACCTACCCAAAAAACTCTGTATATCAAAAAATACATTATTAGAATTGCCACTGTCACTGGCAGTAAATCAACAATATTGAGAATCAAAACATTACCCCAACGTTTATAAACCACTCGGTTTTCCTGAAAATCCTAAAAGCACATACATGCATACCTAAATACAACTAAACCGACAGAAAGTGCAACAAATTGCAATTTGAATGGCACGGGATCTTCCAGTCTGCTGAACGACCGGGGAGCAAACTGATTCGATTTGGCAAGGTAAACATCATTTTGCAATTAACTAAAATCTGTTTTCTCAAAATGCTCGTTAAAACCTATCTTTAATGTTGTAGTTTACTGTTTAACAAGCTCTTTACAGGGTGATGAAAATGTAGACAAAAAACATACTTACAACCCAAAGTTTTTGTACTTTTACACAGCCTACAAACAAAATTAGATCAGGCATGTGAACTTAAGGGGGCAAACTTCCGTTTGACAACGCTGATATCCCAGTTTTTGGCCAAATCTTTGTCATAATAGAAATAAAAACGAGAAAGCGGAATGCGTCCAAATTTTGCGGGGTGGTTTCTTAATGCATTTTTAACAAACGTATCTTAGCACATGGTAAAAATTTTTGTCTACAATGAAAACACGTTCTTTTCTTGAATAAATTGTTTTACCTTTACAATTTGTTTTGAATGAAAATATTTTTTTTTCGTTCAGCGCAGCGTTTAATCTTGAAATGAGACTTTATTTTTCTTGTTTTGTTTCAGTATACTCCGTTTTATAACAAACTAAATTGTTCATATAAGTCATATTTTGCTTCCAGAGAAAACGGTGCCTTAGATTAATTCAGTTTTAATTTAAATTAAAACAATGTCTGTTTAACATTAAAATAAAAACGCAAGACATTTTTTGTGCTATATCAAGAAAATATTCTCTTGGTGAATAGGAAAGCACAAATTATTTTACTTTAAAGCAATTTGCTTTAATCCAAAACATTTTTTTTTACCGTGCAATTTTTCGCTAATTCATTTTATTCAAAAAATTTAAAAAAGTTATGGCTAAAACACAACAAATATTTCAAAACAATGTGTGGCATTTCAGTAGCCTAAACTCCATATCATAATTTTTGAGATAACTTTTTGACATTTATCAGCTGTTTACCATAACAAATAGCATAGGCCAACGAAAAAAAGTTGTAAAAAGTTGTCTCAAAAATAATGATATAGATGTTGTGTTATAGTGAAAGTGTTTCGTTTTTGGTATTTTTTGGAAATTTACAAAAAAAAATCAAAAATGTAACAAGATATGTTTAAGAATTGAAAAAATTTTTTTTATATGAAAAGAAAAAGTGTTTCAATTTGTTTTTTATAGACGAGATCTATATATTATAATTTATAAAAAAGTCGTCAACTTTATATTGGCTGCAGGACACCAAATCAGCCAAGAGCCACCAACCACCTGACCAAACTGCAATCCCTCATATACCGGGGGCGAGTCAATTCGATTGAGAAAATTTAATTAGGATCACGTGACCCGAATTTTCAGATTATTTTCAGTTGTTTTGTTATGAACAAATAAAATGTTGTTTAATATAAGTTAAAACCTTATAAGTAAGTATTTAAAGGCATACAATATCACGGGATTACGAACCGATTCATAAGATAGTTTGTGATAATAGTAATTTACCTAACAAGTGCGGAAGATGCGCTAAACATACGCATTAGGTATGTGGGTATGTACCATATTTTGTTCTACGAGGTTATGGAAATAAATATAAATGATACAATGATTGCCGAAAACTTTACTTCTTATCCTAACAGCATCTTTAGATCAGGAGAAGTTCGTTTTCATATTCTGGATCCAAGATATTGGAAGTTCTTTAAGATCTTTCTTCTGGATGTATTTGATGGCAGGCGCATAGTAGCATTGTGTTCCATCCTTTACTGTGGCTAGCTCTTCTTCGAGATTATCGGTATTTTCTATCACAGTAAACAAACATTTTTTTCTATTTTTATTTATAACAAGACGAAACTGTCACTATAAAAAAAGACCCTTTAATTTTGCCTCAGGTAGGCGTTTACATAACGCATTACCCCTTCCAGTTACCTTGTATAATAATTCGATGGCCTTAACACTTTTTAAATATAAATATTTTGTTACAGAAGCTGATTCGATCTCAAGGCAAAATGTATTCTGCTAAAGCCAAAAAACCAAATTCCGAGGGTAAGTTTTTTAAAGCAAAATAAATCTATAAAAAGCAGTCTGTGTGTACTCTAATTCAGAAATATATATTCGTATTTAAAAATTTTATATATTTTCCTTTAGAATTGTTAAAGGCGATAACCGATGCATGCTTTTGATTTTAAATAAGAAATTTTAAATAAAAAGTGTTCATTTTTATTATTTATTTATTTATTCTGACAACTAAAAATCTTAAAAAATTCAGAACTTTTTCTTATACCTGGTTAACAGTGACAACTAATCCGGGGATTTCTTTATGGTCAAGAAGTTGGAGCTTGATTTCAGCAATGTTACACAGAAATCGACATCACATAAATTCGTAAAATAAACAACTATTAACTGTCTGCATAAATTTACCGAAAAATCCACGGGAATTGTAAGCTCTATTACCCTACAAATGGTCTTAATTCCAGAACTAATCAATGAAGGAATCTATGGATTAATTGTCAGTGTAAAACAGGAAACTAACTGACTTCAAGCTATTATCACAAATACTTGATTTCAGCAAAAAAATCATCGATGCGGCAAACTTCAATCGTCAACTTCCTGGACAAGGAATCTCAGCAAAAATTCATGGATAAATATTCCACCCCGACAAAAAATCAATTAAACAGCAATGTGTTAAGCCCAATTAACAACAACGTTATTTATCCTTCTCCGATTGTTGATTTAAATGCCGTAAATAAGGACAAAGAATTTTATTCTTTAGATGAATTCAAAATTGATATGAACACGACAGCTTTTAAGAAAGCTTTGTTTAATGCTGAGAAAAAATTTGAAAGAACATTGACAGCTGAAGAAAAATTTGATGCTTTGCAAGAAGACAAAAAGATGAATAAAAAGAAGTATAACCCGTGCCGGTACTTCAATAATGATACTGATTCTGATACTGGCAGTTACAAGTCTTATAATATGGACTTTGATTCTGA
The DNA here is from genome assembly GCA_963576565.1 of Aspidapion aeneum. Lineage (NCBI taxonomy): Eukaryota > Metazoa > Arthropoda > Insecta > Coleoptera > Brentidae > Aspidapion > Aspidapion aeneum. Next base: position 32,712,173 of record OY755043.1, read on the forward strand.
CGATGTTATGAGCAGTGACGATAACAGAGGTAAGTGATGCCACAATTAAGACAGTAAAATAAGACAATATATTCTTGAGAAAAACAATTTTATATTTCGGTTGAGGACTGCATCTGTGTAATTCTCTGTTTTAGTTATCCCTTTAGAAAATTCCGAAGAAAAAGTATTAAATGAACAATCCCATATAGGAATAACTCCTAATGGTAATATAATATTTTTCCCTAAAGCTTAGATTAAACTTGTGATGCCTGCAAAATTTTCTCTGAAACTATTTGTTTTAGTAAATCCCTTAGAAATTCATGAAAATTCCGAAGAAAAACCCCCAAAAGAAACAAAACCTAATGGTAATATTATATTATCTAGTAGAACTTATTTTTAAATCAAAATTTCGGATTTTCATAGTTATTTTTTTATTTAAATATACAACTTCAAGTTGGAACTATGATCTAATTCCAAAGGTCTCTCCCTTTCTTATTTTTTCTGAAAATTTTTGTTTTAGTAAATGTTTTGCAAAATTCTTAAAATCTTTGAGTGTCTTCAGGTGTGAACTCAGATCTAATATTAATGTTACAAACGTATATATTACTTAAGCGCATTTAAAAACATAAAAAACACAACCTACCTCCTTGTTTACTGAAGTATGATATTCTTCATAAAAGCTAGTTTTAGCGCCTTAGCGCCTTTTTGTTACCTTATTTTTTTTATTTGTTCCTTGCCCTTATGCTTCATAATATTTCCACATTGAAAAAATGTTCGGAGGTCTGTGTTCACACCTAAATGCGATCAATGATTATTAATTATGTTTAAAACAAAATTAAGACAATGAAAAGCAATTTAAATTTTTAGACGGCAAGCTCCTAAATAAGAAAGTCAAGAGAGATGCTTTACGAGTAAAGCGTAAGCCAAATGAAATCCAAACTGTGTCTCAAGTTTGCCCAGTTTTGACCAGAGAACCGGCTAAAGAAAGTTTAAGACGCGCTTTGGAAGATCTTGGAATTTCAGAACCATCTTATATTCAGCGTTACACTTTTGGTAAATGTTTGGAAGAGCTTGGAAGTCAAATTGTTAATCAACACTTTAAAGATGCAGTTTTGGATGCAGAAACAAAAAATTGGAAAAAATGCGGAAACTGCGGATTTCGAACTGAATCCAGATTGGTAATGGGATTACACCTCGAGCAAAAACATAAAGGACGTTTTAAGAAGTGGCCTTTTTCTAGTAGGATGGATTACTCCATGTTTACTAAGGTCTAAATAATGGAAATTTTATTAAAATGCTGAATTTCGACTGTTTAATTAATTGTTTATTTTTGTTTTAATATACAAATCATAGGATTTTTAGAAAAAAATATGGAATTTTTTGTTGATCTCAAAGATGCAAAAACTTCATTTTTTCTACGTTGAGTTTTTTTTATGTTTTCTAATATGTTATTTTACTAAATATTCAAATAATAATTTTGTTTTCTATTATCTCTGTTAAATTTGATCTTATTTTTTTGTCTGAGTTAAGGTTTATACTGGGTGGTAGTTTAAGTTTTTTAGTCTCTTTGGTGTATCTCATGATTAGCTTTATTTTTAATTGCTAATTTAGCAATTTTTTGAAGGATCAGTTTAGCTATTTGTTCTGCAGACGTTTTTGCTGAACCAACCAAAGAATTATAGCTATATTAATTGTACTGTTTGGTTTTACAGTAGCATTAATTATACAGGGTGTCCTATTAGTACCGGGATCTCGAAATATCTCCAAAAAACAAACAATGTGTCAATGTCAAAGCCAAGGTGGTGCCCTTTTAGGTAGATAATTATAAGCCCTAAAAGTTTAGTTTGAAACATTTTTTTCTAAAATCGTGCTTTGTCGCGATATTTCGGGTTCCTGGTACTAATGGGACATGCGGTATATTTGCGGTTATGTAGCTATTGATAGTAGTAATATATTATGTTGTTTAGTAAATGTCAGTTTCCCAGTTTTTTTGTAGTTCTAGTTACTGGTAGCAACAGTATTTAAATGTTTTTGATTTATAGTCTATCCCAGCAGTATAGTTTTTGCAAAGTCAGTTGAACAAAGGTTAAAGCCAACCATCGGCATATCCGTTAAAGAAAGTGACATGGGCGGCGGTAGATATACTCATGAAAATTATTTCATTTAATTATGGCGTAAACTAAAGAAATAAAAACTTTCTATTCCTATACCTACAGAAACGACACTGATTTATTTTCTAACTCTGCATACTGCCGACTAAAGGAGTCCCGCAAAGAACGCCTGAAAGCAATTAAAAGCGCATCTCAAAAAAATCTGCCAATCAAATGCCGTCTAGCCACCTGTGCTGGGTCGGTCAGAAAACAAATACTTTGTCGTCGGCCCGCCTTTTCTCTGTCGGTAGGGTTGAAATTATACCAGGAAGATTTTATATGAATTTGGATAACTTTTAAAGGGCAGATTGAAGCAAAATGTCATGAAATCGATAGAACCCCGTATTAGGAGCATTTCAGGTGACTTTGCAAAAACTATACATAATAATCTCCTTTTTAGTAAAAAGCTAAATATTGTGAGTAAATTTGTCAAAAAAATGTTTAAGCTAGTTTCAAAATGTTAGCCTATAAGTAATTACTAAAAGAGACCTGACTATGAGCTGTTAGTTTTAAGTTAAGTTGTGAAAATAAAGTTTAATATTTGTTTTATTTTATTTTATGTTTGGCTAAACATTTGATACGTAAATAAAAATTTGTATTTTTGTAGTTCTGTATTTTTCTTCAATTAAAGTAATGCGAATAATTTAGAAAATTATTTAATATTCTTTAACCCGTTTTCATTACATTTTATTTTCTGTCCTCCAGGTTACAGGAAATGCAAGATTTAAAATTAAAAACAAATATTTAAAAAGCCACAGCAACCACGGCATTAAAAATGTAATTTTCAAGTGCACTCCGAATTAGCTTTTTGCCTGTGGGGACCAAAGCTTTTTTTCAAGCCTGGCAATAATAATAATCTGCAAGCTTTCGAATATCACTATGCAGCAAATATATATATATATATATATATATATATATATATATATATATATATATAAACTTGAGTGCATAGAAATCGGCCCACTGTAAATCTTTGGACTTTAACTATATTTTTTTAAAGAATTATTTATCAGATCAAAAAAAGAAATATGCTGTTTGAATGACAATATGCTTTAATATGAGTATACATTTTTTAAGAAGGCTTATATGCGTAGCAACCGGTAAACACATGAAACGTGTTTATGGGGTGATGGTAACGAAAATAACAAATTTGACAAATTGCCTTTGCAACGGAAATTTGCATATTATTCGTTTTTTAAAATGTCAATAGTGTTCAAGTGTGTAAGTTTAATGTATACTACACCAAAAAAACCGCCCAAGTTATTGCTTTAATCGAAAATGGAGCGAGCTGTTGCCAGACAATTGAATATGACCTGCGCAGCGGTTCGAAGAGTGTACCAGCATTATAAGGAGACTGGAGACTTTCATAGGCGACCTGGAACAGGCAGAAGCAGGCAGCTCATCGGCAAGCACGCCTGCGTTTTGCACGGGGTCATCTGAATTGGACGTTGGAAAAATGGGGATCTGTTATGTTCTAAGATGAGTCCAGAATATGCCTCCATGTTACCGACCGAAGAAGGAAAGTGTACCGAAGACCAAGAGAGCGATTTGCAGATTGCTGCTTTGAAGAGCGGAGTGCTTATGAAGGTGGTTCCTGCACGATCTGGGGTGCAATTTACGGTGGGCCGATTTCTATGCACGCAAGTGTATATATATATATATATATATATATATATATATATATATATATATTGGGTGTTTCAGACCACCCGCACAGGCCTATTATCTTAAAGGGGATAATTATTTTTAAACATTTTTAAATCACTATCAAGGTAGTGAGATGTGCTCTTTCTGATGATGTAGGTTTTAAGGTCCTAGCCTTAAAGGAAGTGTCAAAATTCCGCTGGACGTTGATTTTTTTAAATGGAACATGCTATTTCTGATTGCGGATTTCAATTCTACGCGGAAAAATTAAAACGTTTTATTCGAAAAATTTTTCCCAAAAATGCTTTTTTAAACATCAAAACTGATATTAAATTATTTCGCAGTTATAACCAAGACAAAAACGGAAAGTAACCAAAGTCTAAATCAAATGACACAAGACGGGCAAAAACAATCTTTTCAATGGAAATGTGTCACTGAGTGTCAAGAAGTTTGGGAAGTAAATATTTTGGTTACTTTCCGTTTTTTTCTTGGTTATAACCGAAATAATTTAATATCAGTTTTGAGGTTTAAAAAAGCATTTTTGGAAAAAAGTTTTCGAATAAAACGTGTTAATTTTTCCGCGTAGAATTGAAATCCGCAATCAGAAATAGCATGTTTTATTTAAAAAAATCAACGTCGAGCGGAATTTTGACACTTCCTGTGAGGCTAGGACCTTAAAACCTACATCATCAGAAAGAGCCCATTTCACTACCTTGATAGTGATTTAAAAATGTTAAAAAATAATTATCCCTTTTAAAATAATCGGCCTCTGCGGGTGGTCTGAAACACCCTGTATATATATATATATATATATATATATATATACAGGGTGTTAATAAAGTACGTCGCCAAACTTCAAAGGATTATTCTTTAAGAGATTTTAAGAAAAAACTTTGTCTTTGTGTAAACATGGCTTCGCAAATGCTTGTTTTCAAGCTACAGGTTGTTAAAGTTTTAATTTTTTATTTGTTGTTCTTTATAACTCGTTGAGATGTTTAGCTCAAATCTTGAACGTGTATTTAGCTACAAGGCATACATTATTAAGCATGCTAAATGTTCGAAAAAAACTACAGGGTTATATTTTTCCGGGGTCTTTTTTGCAGTAAGTCACTGGGGCAGATTCAAAAATATAAAATCAATTTCTTGTTTAATTTAGAAATTTGATCTCTGGAAATGTTTTGTATGTCTAACCGTATTTGGGAAAAAAGACTTAAAAGAATTTGCAACAGATCAAAAAGTTTTTGAATAAATCAAACAATCTATTCTATATTTTTGACTCTGCCATTGCCTTACTGCAAAACAGTTCTAAGGTAACAAATGGGGCTTGACCCATGAAAATATATCACCCTGTAGTTTTTTCCTGATGTTTGGCATGCTTTATGATGTAAGCCTTGTAGCTAAATACACAAAAACTGCACGACCTATAAAGGAAAAACAAACAAAAGCTTGAAACTTTGACACCCTCTATCTCGAGAATTAAGCATTAGCGGAACCATGTTTAATTGAGGTTTTTTCTTAAAATCACTTAGAAAATCATCCTTTGAAGTTTGGCGACATACTTAATTAACACCCTGTGTATATATACAGCGTGTTCCAGTGGCGCACCCAAGGGGATTTAAAGCTTCGGAATAAGCCACCCAGACTCCAAAATTCGGGAATAAACATCAATAAAAAAAATTCAACCACATACTTATACCGAACCAAACCGAACAAAACGGGATTTGAATATAAATGGTATTTTTCCCATTTATAAGTTTTTAAATATTTTTAATTAAATATTGTTTTTGACATCAACAAGCATTAATTATATGCAAGACTAGGTTAAGAATAAGTAAAATTTATGGCAACACCGGCAACTTATTTTTTGGCATGTTTTCAGGTCCGCTGTATTTTAATAAAAGTTGTATTCGGCTAATATGTCCTTTGAGCCACACATCAAAATAATTCATATTTTGTAACTGAAAACAAATTTGTTAAACTATTTTCAACTTTTAAAAAACACACTGTGTAATTTTAACTACTGCCGATTTTCTCCAGTCTTAAGTCCACGCATCTTTGCTTGCGTTGGTATTTTGTCTCTTAGTGGAGCGTTTAAAGTGCAGGCTATCTCTTTCTCGCCAAAGCGACGAGGAGTATAGTTCTAGCCAATCAACGACAAGCTTTTTGTGCTTGCAAACGTAGGGTTACTTTGACTGAGACAGGAAACTTTCGAAAGTCGTGTTCTTTAGTTTGGCTTGGCTTGGTTCGCTTCACATCTTTTAAATTAAAGTGGGGTTTTTTTCTTCAACTGGGAAAATGTTAAATTTTGTAAATCATTTTAACTTTGTATAAAACTGTTAACTTTATTATTCATAATTATTTTAGTCTTTTCTTTTGGAGTTTGTTAATTTTAAAGCTTTTAATTCTTACTGTTTTCAGTGTTCTGAAATAATGTTTTTAACTGTTATATCGTTTTTTAACATCAAAATACAAACCATTCGTTGCCCTAAAATCGGCATGTTTAATCAATAATATATCCCAAACCTAAACAGTAATATTAAGTAAATTAAACAGTTGACTGAATAGTTTCACCTATTCAATCAACGTTTAAAATGTTGATAAATAAAAATATTTGCAACAAATATACAAAAGGTTTATAAAACCTAAAAGTTTAAGAAGTGTGAATATTTGAATACAAAAGTTTAATAGTTCAAAAATTTGATATTTAAATAATAAATATAAGAAGTGAAAATGTGAAGTTTCAAGAAGAAAATTGAAAAGGTATGTATAGATTTTCCTACATTGCTTATACATTTGAGAAAAACATTTATAGCATAAACCTTCTCCAAGAACCGTCAAATTCCCTTTCGAGATCGTGTAAATTTAATAACATATAGTAACTTTTAATAATTTTATCAATTTTCAAATAGTTGCATAAATTGGTAGCTCCCAACTCTTAAGCCTTGGCCATTTGAGTTGACAGTACCACTGTCACACCAGGCCCCTGTTACACTTATGCCCCCCCCCCAATATTTGCTAGGTGCGGCACTGGAAGTTCTGGTCTCCTCTGAATTTTTACTTTAAAATATTAATGTATTATTGGCAGCGCAAAAAGATGAAATTTGATTTTAATATGCATTGCATTTCCAGAACTTTTTTGTGAATTGTAGATATTTTTTGTTAACTATTTATAGAAATCTAAAAAACAAGGTTAACTAACAAACGGATTTTAAAAAGTTTTGAGCTTTTAATTTAATTTTATTGTTAGCACTGTTATGTCATTGCATATAACGACCAGACCGGGGTTTAATGTTCGAAGGACCAGACTAAGATGAATGTGAAAGTTTCTGGAAGAAGCGAAAGAGAGTATTCTTAAATTACGTAACGCAAAGATTTAGGATTTTTGACTCCCCGCCCCTCACGGTAACGCATTTTAAGAAAGAAAACATTATAACCCAAGGGTAAACACCCCCTTTTCCCTTCGAGCATTACGTAATTTAATATGGTTCCTAAGTCAGGCAAGGTTCTTTTGAAAGATAGACCTACAATTGAAAATGGAAGGTTAGTGTATTTCTACCTACACTGTGTAGGCTACACCTAGCTCGCAGATCACTGTATAGTAGTAAAAAAACCAAGCTAGAATTGACATTCATAATATAGTCAATCTATTCTGGAAAGACTAGCAGTGAAATAATACTTTTTGTCTTAACCGTGTTTATTTTTGGTGTTTCGACATCCGACGTATTACTTGGGTTTACAAATTTAAAAAATAATTTTCTTTGTTTAAAATCTGTTAGCAAGGCGACAAGTCGTAAGAGACCGATAAGCCTCAAAAGTAAGAATTTTATACAATTAAACGACAAATTTGTAGAATGGTTTTATAAAAAAAACTGTTCGCCAGATTTTAATCATTTTTGGTTCAGGCGGGCTTACTACCTCACACTAGTTTCGTCAATATCACTATTTCTATCCTTTTTTCGACTGTAAAAATAGATAACTAGACAGAAATAGCTAGTGTTGTAAAAGCTTTTTCCTGCATACCGTAGATAAAACTTTTTTAGAGAGCATTCCAACTATATTACCTGTAGTTCGAATGCAGTTTCCAACTTCTGTTTTAATGGGTTAATTCAGTCCAATCCAGCTTAAAATTGCATCTGATACCCACACCTTAATAAGATAATAAAGACGCCTTTATACGTTTCTATTACCAGTGATCATAATCTGTATTATAGAAGCACAGAGTAACAAAATAAAAGTCCTTGTGATCAAAGTATTAACATAAAGTAAGTAGGAGCTTACTTTAAGCTTACAGCGTACAGACCTGAACACTGAGCCGAGTAACGATCTGAGCGACGAACCACCACCGCGAATGGGGTTTTTTACTTTCGACGAGCAGAACATTGAATATAGCGTTTGTGTTGTTGACACAAATGCTCTCAGTTTTTGTCTGTTCACCGTTTTATTTTTTCCCGTCCAAAACTGCAAACCCATTGGGATGCATTATCTTTGATTTCTGGGTCAAACCGACAAGTGATAGGAATTAGGCGAACCGTTCACCTAATGACTAGGATTCGCAGAATTGTTTGCGAACCCGCTCGTGGCCTCGTCCAAACTAGTGTCCGGTTCGTCGTTCGGCGTGTTGCTCGGCTCAATTTTCATCGAGATGTTCAGGTATATACGAGGCTTTATGGTATTCAACACATAAATCTCGTAGTTTCATACTTTCAGAATTAAAGCGTCAGCTATTTGGATTGGGAAAATCATTGGAATGTAAAAGACTATAATAGTTTTTAACTTTATTTTTTAATATAATGTTTTGAATTATAAAATCTTTTATTGCCGCACCCGCCTGAGCAAAAATCTTTTTGTTTTCTTATTTATATCTTGCCCTTATGCCACTAAATTCTCTTATGGAAAATGTAATGTTCACTTTTATTCTTGGAAAATTATGTTTAGTATGTGAAAACTTTATCAGAAAGGAACTGTGATTTTCTTAAGATATTTTATTCAATGTCTCAACAAGTAGATAAAGTCGTATAAAGACCAAAACGCCATCAAAATTTAACTATTCCCCGAAGAAGTTTTGCGATGATCTTTGCGCTCTTTAACTTAATAAATCTATGAATAAAATTCACATAAAAGTTGCTTTTTAGAGGCTATTAAAACCATTCGAAATCTTCCAAAGCCAAGCACCTCCGGGATTGGTTTTAAAATCATAATAATGACTTTATCCAAACCCTTGAGAAAAATACCTATTCAAAACAAAATCTGTAACAGTTAAAATTCTCGAGAATTCTTAATAATATCCGCCAGTAAAAAATGTCTAGCTTAAAATAAAGACTTTTTACAAATATTTTTAAAAATTCTTAATGCGTTCAATAAATTGAACTCGCCAGTATTGAACCTTTTAGGAAACGGCCATACCTTTTATCTCCTTATATCAATGAATACACGTTGTGTATTCATTGCTTATATGCAAAAGAAATTATACTCCGAAATCGATAAATTACTTGAGTTAGGAATCATTAAGGAATCGAACAGTCCTTACTGGTCGAGCTTGTTGTTTGTTAAGAAGTATTTGAAAGATTTTAGGCCATGTTTGAATGCCCGCGATTTAAATCGGATAACAGTTAAAGGTAGATACACTTACAGTCTTCCTAATTTAAATCGAATATTGAACAAGTTACGAAATGCTCACTATTTAACTTCAATTGATCTTAAACAAGCTTTCTGACAAATTTAACTCAGTGAAGAGTCTTGTAAATATACTTTGGAGTTATCGGTAAAAGTACCGACGAATTTTGCTGAATGCCTTTTGGACTTTGCAATAGTGCACAAACTATTCATGCAAATACTTATGGATACCTTATTCGATCTTTCGATGAAGGACAATAACTTCGTTTATTTGGACGATTTAGTGGCAGTTAATGACAATTTTCCTTCCCATATAGATTAAGGTCACTCATCGTCAAGCAGTAAAGCTTGCTTGACGATGAGTGACCTTAATATAGATACCCTCCAGCGAATTTTAGAGACTTTACAAAGGGCAAATTTGACAGTATTAAAAAATGTAATTTTTGTCACAACTGTTTTAAGTTTCTAGGCTATATAGTCGATAGAAATGGGCTCTATTCAAACCCTGACCAAAACGCGGCCATAGCAAAATATCCTATTAAGGCGCAGTCACAGAAATAAAAAGATTTTTGGGCATGACCGACTGGTACTGACTTGACAGCACCTTTGACAAATCTAACTATAGGTAAACGAAAATGTCAGAAGATTGATTGGAATCCTAAGGCTGAGGAGGATGTTTAATTTTGATATTGGTCTTGACAAATCCAGATTTTCATAAACCTTTAATTATACACACTGATGTATCAAGCTACGCGATTGCTGCGGTATTAGTTCAAGGGGAAAATGACGAGGAACGGTTCGGTTCGGTTCGGTTCATTCGGGTGGTATCGTACGCACTTAAAATATCGCAGAAACAAATTATACCGTGACTGAAACGAAGGCTATGGCTATTTTGTTCGCGGTACAGAAATGTCGTTGCTATATTGGACATTAAAAATTATCTGTGATCATTACTCATTGCTCTGGTTAAACCGTCTCCGAAATCCTGTTAAAAGGCTCGCCAGATGGTCAGTTAATTTTTTTGTGGTTCTAGTTTTATTTCACCTACCTAACATTTTTCTTTATGCTTCTTAATCATGAATGTTTAATTTTGAATGTCAGTTTGTTTAATTGTCTCTTTTATTTTTTAACTATCAGCAGAATTGACTTATTGGTAACTTTTTTAACACATATAGCAAGCAACGTAAAAAAATGCTAGAGTCAGATTAGCCCTTTCTTGCACCGCCTAAAGTTGCCAAAAATGGTTTTATAGAGTTTATATTTTATATAATTATTTTAGCTCACACTACTACTATACTATAGTAGTGTGAGCTATAGTGATCCCAATTTTTTCGAGAAAAAAAAAGTTGTTGTTGTTCCGATTTCAAAAATTTTTATATATCTTTGCGTTTCAGATGATTTTGAAACTTTTTTGTTTCGCCGTCTGTCTGTCTGTCTGTCTGTCTGTATGTCTGTCTATAACGACCAACGCGCATAACTCAAAACCGCTTGCCCGATTTTAATGAAATTTGGTACCTACGCTGGGTTTTGGGTCGAGATGGTCCCATTTAAAAATGAACAAAATCCACCAAACACAAGCCAAATAAAAGGGTGGGGGTATAATATCAAGCAAAAGGTAATTGCGCCTGGAGTTAAATAAAATACATTTTACTTTAAAAAAAAAGGTGGGGGTAAATTAAAAAAATTAGTGTTTATGTGGAAATATGGCGTGTGTTATATCAAACAAAAGGTAATTGAGTCTGGAGTTAAACAAAATACATTTTAGTTTTAAAAAAAATGGTGGGGGTAGATTTGAAAAATTAAAGTTAAGAACGGTAATTGAGTCTGGAGTTCAATAAAATATATTTCAGTTTTTAGTTATATAAGCTCACACGTACACTATAACTATAGTACCTAGTGTGAGCTTAGGTGCCCATAGATTGGCAGAGTATTTTAAATATTGCAGGATTTTAAAAGTAATGGGCTAGATTTGCAATAAGTTACTTATACTTGTCACTTACAGTGGAGCTTTGTTAAATAGGTACAAAAAAAACTGCTCTCAGTCTCATCAACAAGGTCAATATCAATCTTCTTCACGAGTGCTCAACCCCCTTTTCATTCATCAGATCTAGAGAGATCCATCAACAAGGGGGTCAGGTGTTATAATTTGCTTTTGAATTACACTATACTGATAAGATCAAAATAAATTTGAAACACGTGTATATGGCTAGTCAGCTTCTGGCCTGTGTCGTACCTGCGAGACCCCACTTAATGGATCTCTCTATTGAAGAAACGATTGAGCACTAGTGGAGAAGACTAAAAGAAGTGTTTTTTTTTTCATTTTACAAAGTTCTACTGTAGGTAACGGACTCATTTTTAAATTTTGTCTTTTATTTTCATTTTAAGTAAAAATCGATGTAATGTGTCCATATTTTCTAATATCTCATGATTTATCTCAATATGTTACACCCCTTTTAGACCCTTCTCATTTTGCTTTTGTCATTTTAATTAAAACAAACTCCCTTTCGAACTCTTGCAAATGACCTCTCTTTGCTCGCACCACGATATTCCAATTCCATTTTCAAAGCGTTTAATGCGAAGTTTCGCTAATACCGAGAAGCAAAATGGGATTGTGTTTCGGTTAAACTAAAACGTTTGTATTATCCCACGACTTTGCCAAAGTCACGATACACATAACGTATTTGTATCGTGCAAACAATTAAAGTAACTTAGCAGCGCGGTCGCATTTTTCTATCTAGTATACGTATTCGCAAATCGACTCAGCGTTGGATTCTGAACCCTTAGACAAGGAATCAAAACTGTAGAACAAGAGAAGATATTGCCAACGGAAACAAACCGAACCGTTTGCTTAGTTATAAAATTAGATACGAAACTAAATGACAGCAAAAATTACGAAACCAACCAACCAAATCAAAGGGACATAACTAAACCAAAATGACCTAAACAAACTTAAAGTAAATAATTTTCGATAACATGCGCTGTTAAGCGCTAGTGGTTTTTAATCGCAGTTGGGGTTTATTATCTGCGCTCACGTATACTATATTGAAAAATGCAGTCTGGTCTAAATGAGGTATTAAACCTCCTAAAGCTAAAAAAAGCTTTTCATATCTCACTATGTTGTAACTTATAAAAGTTCTGTACTTTTCGCTGAAAATCTGACCTCATAAACTGGCTATATTGGAATCATCGACTGCTTTAGTATACCAAGAACTCATATTGGCATCTGACGATGGCCCTGAAACATGAGCTAACCAATCGCTCTCAGAGTCTCCGGGAAAAGAAATAACGAATTAGAGGCGGCAAACTCCCAGTTAAAAACGTAAATGTTCAGATGCTGTTCTAAACAGTTGATTTAATCTGATACGGCAGCTGTCTTCTATATTTTTAAGCCAGATTGTTCTTTCTAATTTGTCATCTCTTAATGACGTGATCAAAGTACCTAATTCCTTTTTATTTTTTAGAATGAGTATATTTTTCTCTTCCTTTTAAATTCTCTGAATCAGTTCTTGTTTCGTGACTCGGTATTTATACTTATTCGTTTTTATTTATCCACGTGCCTAAGATATTAACTGTGACTCACTTTCCATTATTGCTTTGGTATGGTTTGTCAGATCTCCATCGACGGAGCACAGTGGTTTAAAGCCGCACAAAATTGCCGCATTCATTTTCTTTGGGTATAAATTCGTTACTACTGGACCGATTTCGCTAAAATTAAAGATGGCAAAGGTTTTTTGAAAATCGAACACGGTAACTTTTAGCTACAAAAATCATTGAAATTGACAATATTCACCAATCATAACAAAGTGTTTTTGGTCAGCAAAATGGCTATCGTCATTCAGAGTCGGCGCAGTAGTGACCTGTCATGCCACAGTGATTCAAAACTATGTAAAACTGACGCATTCAATTTTCTTTGCCATTAAATTCATTAGACCTTATTCAAAAATAAAACATATGAATTGCAAATAAGATAATATTATTATAATTATATTTTTCTTTTATTAATTTGACGGTATTGATTATTAATTGATAATGCACATTAGTTTTTAGCATATAGGGTGGCTGGAATAGCTAAAACTTAAGTTTAGTTTGTTAGATATTGATATGTAAATATTGAAACCTTTTCACAATTTAAGGCGCTCAAAAATCTGAACAGTCAAACAACAAAACAATCTTTTTTTACTTAAAACTGATATCTATTTCTGTTTAAAAGTTATTAGTTAGGATGCATTTTTACGGCCATACTGTATATTATATACTAAGGGATGAAAATGACACTTTTTGCCCCGAGGAAAAAATTTGTAGGTTAAGCGTAGAAAGAACTACAATTCTTTGGGGGATAAAAACTTTTATCACGAGGTATATTATCTATTTTTCGCAATTTTGGGGACAAAAGTGTCACTTTTATCCCTTAAATAAGAAATAAAAATGCACTTTTTATCGAAAAAAGTTACATTTTTTTTCAAGACAAGCTAATTTGTGATTTACTTTCTATAGTAAAAGATAAAGAACACTGTGGATATACCTTAATAGGACGGGTGAGATATTATAAGCAATAAAAGCAGTAATATATATGGTTTTAACGTTATTAATTTTTAAGTTGAGCTAGGTGAAGCTCTAAAGATATATTAACTTGAATCTCAAATTTTTACTTCCTCTGATGAGAGAATTTGTATAACATTGATTTCTCCGCTATCTATCGTCCTACACCTCTGAACATTTTTACTTCCTTTGATGAGAGAATTTGTTTTGGCTTTGAGTATCTTTATAAGTTTTTCATGTTGTTTATACTAAAACATAATATTGCCACATGAATTTTCTTTAGGTACAAATTTGGCTGTTACCGCCGTGGCACAGATTTCTTGTGACAAGTTGTTTTATTTCATTTTCAATGGATACAATATCAAAATATATATGTTTACAAATCTACAAAACTTCAAGTTTTCGTTTTGGTAATTCTCAGTTATTAGCCCACCACTTTCAGGGCAATGTTTGTATTTTAAAACTTGACAAATTAGTGTCACGTTACCGAAGGGATACTTGCATGATTAAAAAAGGTTGTTTGTTGGTTTCTATGGTTTCTACTCAATAACTGCCGACTTTAAGAGGTATCATAGTCAAAGTTAACCGTATTCTTTATAATAAAATTTAGAAGGCTTAGGTAAGCCTCCAATAAGTTTTTTTTTGGCCTGTGAGAGCCAAAGTTTGGTTTTGTTCCAAAAAAAAGTGCCATCATATGTCTCAAGTATTGCTTGCTGCTGCTCTGTCAATGAAGAGATGTATGTCAGCAATATATCTAGATATAGTTTTGACTATAAGCATTTTGAGAGTAAAGAGGCTTCTGTCAAAGAGATATTTAATAGGCTATCCTCGTTCTTCTAGTTTGGTATCTAACATTCTAGTGCAGTGACAAAGATTTTGAATAAAATGGGGGTTAGCACACACTCTTGTTTGATTTTCGTTTGAGTAAGAAAGAGTTCGGTGAATTTGCCGTCCCTTTTAACTAAGAATAAAACAAAAAAATGCATACTACTAAAAATTTTTATTAGCTGAAAGAAGCCAGTCTTAAATAACAAGAGGATTTCAACCCTGTACAACATGTTTACATTGTCTTTTAGAAGGGAGACACCACGGGAGCAATAATAAAGACAAATGGGATTTGCAAAAGAAATCTCAAAGCATAAAGCAAGCCCGAAAATTGGGCCATCAGTGAAAAAACACTATTCATCAGAGATTCGAAATGATATATGACAGCATTAAAGGCTGATATTCCGAAAAATATACTTAGGGATCGAATATCACTCGGCTGATGGTCTTATCGGAAATAGGTCTCTGCGATTTCGTTTTCCAGGGACATAAAAAGTTGGATTATTATCGCAACAAGAAAATAAATCAAATCTAATAATATATAAGTTCTTTTTTTTGTAATTGTATCAACAGAATTCTTAACCTTAAAAGTGACTGCTGACATCTATCTATCTATCCACGAAGCAACCAAGCCAATCCGCATAAAAAGAGGTGTCAGCCAAATCCCCTAAAGTATTTAACCAGGCCCTAGAAGATGTTTTTAAAAACTTAGATTGGGAATAAATAGGCATCAAAGTAATAGTCTATGGACAAATAAAGTTTCGTGTGCAAATCGTGCCAACTTTCTGCCGATAAGCTAACTTTGTTAAGGGCGTCCCATATAACAGGTTTTGACTTGTTGTCATTCTGGTAAATGCGTTTTTTGAAAGATATGGCGGATTCAAAATGGCGGAAGGCGTATCTTTAAAAAAATTGTAACTTTTTTATTTCTTATCCGGTAAAAATATATTTGTCAGAAAATATGTATTTTTTTGTATTTGTCAAAAAAATTAAAAAATTCAAAAAAAAAGGTAATTTTTTTTTATTTTATTTCTAAAACTATTGGAGCTAGAAAAAAAAAGTTTATATAAGAAAGATAGCTATTTTGATTCTTTATTTAAATCTGGTTCAAGTGTTGCAATGCGTTAATTAGTTTTTAAGTTATTTCCAAATAACTGGAAAAAAAATAGGGGTCTTTGGAGTATATTTAAAAATTATGCTTTTAATGAAAACCATAAGAACCTTTTGAAAGTAACTTAAATTTGGTACATAACATACCTAGCAGATCAGGTTTTGACTTGTTGTCATTGTGATAATCGCGCCTTTTTTTAAATTGCGGAAAAGCATATTTAAAAACAAATTGTATCTTTTTTATTTTTTATCCGATTTTAATGCAACAAAGGTTAAATTACTTGATTTAAAATATATTAAAAAATACTTTTAAAAAAATGTATATAACATATAAAATAATAAATATAAAATATACATTTATATGAGACTTATATACACCAAATTAAAGAAAAATGTTCGTTCTTTAACTTTTATTTAAACTTTTTTTAAAAATTTTGCTTTGGTGTTATTAAGAATGTAGGTTAAACTTTACTAGCTATACAAAAAAAAAGTAAAAATTCAGTTATTTTATTTTTTCTAAAAAAACGAAGCAAAATTTTAAAAAATATGATAGAAAGTTATTTTATTGCGGGTTTATTCATTTGATATTTTTTGCAACCCCCTACGACTATTTCTAAGAAAGATACATCGTTTTAAAAAGTATCGTGCAAAAAAAAGTGGTGGGGGCCATATCTTTTAAAAAACGCATTTACCAGAATGACAACAAGTCAAAACCTGATCTATGGAGTGCCCTAAACAAACTTGGGTTATCGCCAAAAAGTTGGCACGACTTCCACACGAAACCCCCTTTTAGGCCCATTTGTCCATAGACTATAAGCCGACAATACTTGAACCACCTAAGATATGATGATGATATCGCATTAATAACAGATAAGAAAGAAGAACTGATAGAAATGCTGGAAGAACTAGATACAGCTGCAAGAAATATAGGCTTGAGTATGAACAAAACTAATATCATAACAAACACAGATGAAGATATCACGATCAGAATACCTGAGACAAATTGTTAAACTAAAAAAAAGAAAACCAAACAGCTGAACTTAAGAGACAAGTAAGATTGGCCTGGTCAGCATCGGTAAATTAAGCTACATATTAAAAAATAAAAATATATCCTCGGTACCTCCAAACGAAAGTGTATAACCAATGTATTATTCCTGTACTTACCTATGGATCCCAGACCTGGACACTTACAAAATCAAACATGGATAAGGTAACAAAAGCCCACAGATCAATGGAAAGACAAATAAATGATTCATGTAAAGCTAACAAATAGAAAAAGAAATTAATAGATAAAAAATAAAACAAAAGTAAGGAATATCAGAGGAGAAGTAGCAAACTTAAAATGGAAATTTGCCGGTCAAAATATCAGACAGAAAGACGATCAATGGTACACATGTATTGTAAACTGGAGAACTTGGGAAAATAAAAGAAGTAGGGAAAGACCCCAAATGAGATGGACGGGCGATTTGAAGAAAAATGCGGGAACTAGATGGATGAACACGGCGACAGACGGAGAAGAATGATTTGGTTGGAATTGTCCATTCTGCAGTTTTTCTATGAATTCTTGAATACTTTTTTTTCTATTAAAAAAACAATAGCATCGACAAATTTTGCTAAATGAGCAGCCCTTCTTGTCACAAAAGAGGTTTAGGTCTTAGTTAATTTTTTGATTTCTTAATAAATAGCAACTTATATTTTATCCATTCAGTGGTAATTTTGTCTAGTAGTAGTAGTAGTGGTAGTGGTGGAGAGACCATTTTTGGTCTAACGACTCGGCACACGGTGCGCCCTTTTTGCAAACCCCGATATGTCTGTACACCATATATCAAACTGATGCACGTGCCCCTAAGGATGCAAGTTTTCTTTCTCTAAGAGGACTTATACTGCGTATCAAGTATACACAGTGGACCCAGGCTTTTACAACCCTTCCGAAACGTGGTACTGCTACATGTTAGACGTGCATCTATCTAACATCGCTATCCTCCCAGCAGAACTTGGTTCTAGACGTCCCTTTTCAGCGCAACAGTTGTGGTCGTCGTGAGTTGCCTGTAGAAGATTTATGCTGGCGCTATCCTGGTACCGACTACATAGCACTTATAGCAGGCTCCTGGCTTGTTATTTCTGGTTCCTCGGCTGGCTGCTTGACGGCTCCTGGACTACACCTGTGTATATTCTCGATGTTCAAGGTCAACTTATATTTTGCGTGCATCGCATCGCATGCTAATTCGATGACGACTGTTAAACGCTGAAAATGAAGTGAGCGGCAGGGCACTTTTTTTGTTTTTGCATTGTTGTTCGAGAAACGAACCTGATACCTTCTGCATGTGAAGCCGACGACCATACCACGGCACTACCCTGCCGCTCTATAATTTTGTCTACCTAGACGTCAAAAAAAAAACAGTAAAGGTAACAGAAATCGGATCAACGAAACTGCGTATCTGGTCATATCTCCAAATTTATGACACGCAGGGGGAGATGATCGAAAAACACGCCGCCTTCTAATCTTTCCGTAACGTGATTTACAAGGGATATAACGGCCGATATATGCCTATGAATATCGAGACAGAATTCGAAAAACGGGATTATTTTACCATCATTTATTTCTCTCATACAGGTCAAAAAGAAATCACGGTCTTAGAAAATCAGCACGTTTCTCAGATGTCATTTTACATTAACACCTAAAATTTCATTGCGTATTTGATGCAAATCGGTTTAAAAATAAGAAATTTCGCCATCTTGGATCCATCCTTTGATTTTTACCTTCCTAGCCCGCGTAGCAATGGCTAGAGAAGGTATTATTTTCGTGGAATTTTTTTTTTTAGATAAAGCCGGAAATGTGCCATTTGGGTGTATTTTGACCTATCTTAGCAATATCGTCGTGATGTCTGTCTAGGTGTGCGTATGTGTGTATATTATTTCTGTCCGTAACACGATAGCTCCTAAACCGCTAAACCGATTTTAATAAAATTTTCAGGTAAAATATTGTTCGGCACTCTTACAAGCTGATTAGATTTGGGTCAAAATCCATTAATGCGAATGACAGTGTTTTAACATTTAAAATTTTTTTAAAATGTTAACTTTTTAACGGAGCCTCGTATCAATATGCGGTTTTCGGAATAGAGTAGACTACATTTTAGTCAATGTTATAACCAAAAACTTCGTAGGAGCTTTAGTTTCTGAGATATTTACAAAAAACTGTTTTAAAGGCTGATATATCAGGACTTTACTTGATTGATGTGTGCTAATAGGCTAGCTAGGAAGGTATCAGATCCATCATGGATCGATTTGTTTTATTTGTAATACAAAAGTGTTGCATTGTATTTAAAACAGAACACTTTACAGGTACCAGATTTATCACAATTACAAAAGGTCGAAAACATAAGGTCAAAAGTACAAAAGGTCGAAAGTACAAAAGGTCAAAAGTACAAATGATCTCGAAAAACAAATTGTCGAGAGTACAAAAGGTTGAAAAAAATATGGAAACACAATATATCGCTATTTTGACCATGCCCTATTTTTACCGGGATCCTAAAGCGTGTGTAACCGAACCGAACCAAATAGAACCGAACTTACCCGAACCGAACCGAACCTAACTTAACCGAACCGAACTCAGACATACACCCTCTAGGATACCGGGAGAGAAATCAAGAATCTGTTTTTTTTTAATATGTTGGTGCGGTTCAGTTCGGTTCTGTTCTGATTCTCACCCTCTGGGATCCCAGGAAAGAAGTCAGTTTCCGGGAAAACGGTTGACGACAAATTTACGACAGTTAATAAGTTATATAAATATAAAATAAGTGAGATCTGTTCCTATGGATCAATTCTGTTGATTCCTAAATTCTGTGAGAAACGTACAGGAAACGGTGATAAATACGTGACTTGAAAAGTTAACAGGCCTGTTAGCCTCTTAAAATTATTGATAGCCATCGTTCGGAAAACTACATTATACGATGAGGAAAGTAAATAATCTGCTACTTTATTGCTGATCCAATAAATCTGATTTTATGTTGCGATAAAAGTACCTTGAGGGTGGATTTAGCGACTCGGAAGTCTACACGGGATTTAAAATAGATAAGTAAAAGTCAGCGAATATAAAACTTTTTAAAAACATTCCACTTTGAAGCATTGAGCTATATTTGTGCACAAAAGAATTTATATCAACTCAAAGCATATTGCGGTGGCGGCAATAGAACCGCAACACCGCAAGAGTCAAATCTAGTAGAAGCACCGACCGGAAGGTGCTTACAGGCTCAAGCGTTTGATTTGACGCTCTGAAGCGCCCAGCAGCTCTTCCTCTTTTTTTAAATGGGTTGCATGCTCTTTAGTGCAACCTATTTTAAAAAAAGAAAAAGAGTCACCGACGGTTTTGGGGCGTCAAATTAAACGCTCGATTCTGTTAACACTCGGTCGGTGCTTCTGCTAACCAACTTATTTGTATACCAAAACTATGGCTACGATACGGAAAATGATGATGAACTGCAGAATTTTCAATACCATCCTAATGGTATTCGACCAACAAACCAACAACAACCATTCGGCGTTGCCTTTTTTGGATGTTCTTATCAAAAGAATAGACAGAAACATTTAAACCTCTGTATAACACACGGGACCGTACCTAAATTTTAAGTCAAATCATTCTGTTGCTACACAACCAGTTTTTACCTATTTAAAAGCCGTAAATACTTTAGTGAAGAATTAACTGCAGTACTACAACATTAAAAAGGACTTACAACAGAATGGTTATTCCGACACATTATTAAACTAAACAATCTCTAAAATTAAAAACAAACCAAATGTAGCAAATTCTGAAAATAATCATCCGTTGGGTGTTATTAACATTTCATATGTTCAAGGGATTTCAGAAAATATAAGACGATTAGCCAAACATGATAATATTAAAACAGTATTTTTATTGGGACATACGATAAGTTTTGTAACTAAAACAAATTCAGAGAATCTCTCACATAATAAGGAATGCATTTACCAAATCCCGTATGAGTGTGGTAAAATATATTTAGGAGAAACGAAACGCTCTCTTCAGGTTAGCGTAAATGAACATCAAAAAAGTAGCAAATTAGAGGATAATGAAAAATCTAATTTAGCGGATCATGCATGGTCAAATGATCACAGGATTCAATGGTCAAAAGCTAAAGTTTTGCATAAGGAGTTGCATTGGCGAAAACAAACGTTTATTAAAGCTGCATGCAGGACTACGATGTTTTCAGTCACACCTCACTGCGCAACAACTAGTTCAAGTAGTAATCTGTAGACTGGATTGTTTAGTTTACACATAAAAACGGTTAGAGATACTTACATATCGAAACGTCGTGTTTAAAATAAATAATGACAGTGCAAGTCCGAAATTTTGTTTCTACTCAATCATTGTCCACAGGTTTCAAACAACGACACGGCATTATAGATTAAAATCGTCGTGTCGCGCAGTTCCGCCACAGTGCGGCTCGCATATTTGTAAATGACGTCCATGATTGCGATTCGGTTGTAGCCCGAACGCTGCCGTAACCGTGTCAATGATGCCCTATTCTACATTGACACGGTTCGGTGACGTTGGCGATCGATTGACAACGGTTAGGTTTCACATTCTCTAGGATCCCGGGAAAGAGGTCAGGAGAATATGTTTTAAAAAAATATATGTATGTTAGAAATTTACGAATTCTTTCTTAAGAAAGATTGTTCCAGACTGATTTTTAACGAACATTTTTGCGATCACGGGTGTTAGTTACCCAAGCGATTTACCATATCGTCTGCTATTTACCAGAGATGTTCGGGCGAAAGCCGAC
The DNA here is from genome assembly GCA_963576565.1 of Aspidapion aeneum. NCBI lineage: Eukaryota > Metazoa > Arthropoda > Insecta > Coleoptera > Brentidae > Aspidapion > Aspidapion aeneum. Next base: position 32,733,831 of record OY755043.1, read on the forward strand.
TGGCGATCCTGGGTTTGTATACAAATATGCGTGCGGCTCCGCCTAATGCAGTCTAAGCCTCATATTAAATCAAAGTAAATGGTATCAGTTCAAAACAAAATTATTTTTTTATTAATCCCCTTAATCCCGCCCCTTGGCACGGCCTTGACCGAAAGTATAGTACAGAGAAGATATAGTGCTCTTTTAAATATATATATATATATATATATATATATATATATATATATATATATATATATATGTATATATATATATATATATATATATATATATAAATATATATATTTATCGGTTTCACAACGTTCTACGTCTTCCGATACCCAATCTCCACTCGTTTCTGTTTGCCCATAATTCATCATCTAGGCCTCTTATTCTTATTTCACTGTCTATTCCTTCTCTCCAGCTTCTCCTTGGCCGTCCTCGTTTTCTTCGGCCACTTGGTTTCCATTGTAGTATTTGTTTAGGTAGTCTTTCATCATTCATTCTTTGTACATGTCCGTACCACACCAGTTGTTTTGTTCTTATATCATCCACTAAAGTACGTTCACCCACTGTCATAATTTCTCTTATTCTTTGATTTGTAACTCTTTCTCTTTTTGATTTCCCTGCTGCTCTTCTCCAATAGTCCATCTCCGTAGCGGAAAGCATTTTTTCTGTTCTATCCTTGATTGGCCATACTTCTGAGCCGTATGTAATAATACTTTTTACAATGGTGTTATATATAAGCTTTTTGTTATGTTTTGATATACTTTGGTCCCAAATTATTCCATTTAAGTTATTGCTTTTCTTCCTTGTACGTTTCGATCTTTTATAGCTTTGTCTGGTGTTCCGTCAGCTGTAATTTTTAGACCAAAGTATTTATACTCATCACAGGACTGAATTCGCTGCCCGGTATTTAAGATTAGATCCTGTTTCATTCCACCGATACACATATACTCTGTCTTATTGAGATTAACCTCTAGTCCCCACTTATTGTACTCTTCTATTAGTTTTCGTGTCATATATTCGAGGTCGTCATAATCCTGAGCCACTACTATCTGATCATCGGCGAAACATAAAGTATACAAGGTGGTTTCGTCCAACGGAATTCCCATGTTTTGGCATTTTCTCTTCCATACTTTAGGGACTTGTTTCAAGTATATCTTGAAGAGCGTAGGCGAGATACAGCAACCTTGTTTAAGACCTTTATTTACTTGAAAGCCTTTGGTTAGTTTTGCTTTTTTTTTAACTTTTGCCTTACTATTGCGGTATAACTCTTTGATGGCCTTAATTAGTTGTACGCTTAGGTTCGTGTTTTCCAACGCTTTCCAAAGTAGATTTAGTGGTATACTATCATATGCCTTCTGCAAATCGACGTAAAGCAGATGCAGCTCTTGTCCGTATGCCATTTTCTTTTCAATAACTTGGGTTATACAAAAGAGATGATCTGAAGTCGATCTACCCGCCCTGAAACCAGCTTGTTCTTCTGCCTCCATGTCTTTATATTCGCTCTCCACTTTATTTCTTATTATTTTACCGTATATTCTGCTTAGCGTACTAGTCACAGATATACCTCTATAATTGTCACATATATCTTTCCTTCCTTTTTTGTGTATTGTGGATATATATGACGTTTTCCACTCAGTTGGTACTACAGTTCCATTTAAATATTTTTGGAAAAGATTCCGTAATCTCCAGAACAGTTCTTCAGTGCCATATTAAATAAGTTCGGCTGGGATATTTCCGGGTCCGGCAGATTTACCACTTTTAAAGGTTGTGCACACGTTTTCGACCTCAAAGATTGTGAGGGGTACTGGGGATCCCATCGTTCTAATTATATTGTCACTTGCGTCTTCCTTGAATTCTGCTCTATCTTCAGTTAAAAGTTTTTTAAAATGCTCATCCCATTCTTTGTCTGGTATTGGTGAAATGATATCTCTGCATGTTTCTTTTTTAATCGATCTTATAGTTTTCCAGCTTTCGGTACTTCTCCTACCTCCTAAGTAAAAATCTATTTTCTGGCACTTTTGCGTCCACAAATAATCACTGATCATTCTTCTCACCTTTGATTGATTGATTATTTCAAATCGAGTTACCGCTTGTTTTAAGTCGATAAAAATACTTGTTTTGATTTGAGAAAATGAATGTCTTGTTTATAAATAAATATTCCTATTGTTTTTTTTTTCTTGGATCAAAAAATATAGCTTTGGAATTAAGAAAATAATAGGTTTCAGTCAAGTTCTTTGAATCAGGTACAATTCTGTTTGTTTAAATACAACCAAGAAAACTTAGTATTAAGTTTTTGCGCGTTTTCGAGGAGTAAAAGGGAAACTCAGAACCGGCCGTAAAACAACAGCGATTTGTGGTTTAATCTTGCACCTATTTGGGGAATTTATAGCATGGATGCTGTGCCGCCCTTTGAAGCCTTTAAAATCCAGTGGTGTCCCAGATGAAAGTAACTGCATGGGAATTTTGGAAACGGTTTCTAAAAAAAAGTAGATTGCAAAGATAAAATTCTTTAACGTCATCCGATTGGCCGCAGCCGCTTATTTAAAACTACCAAATATTATTAAATTTGTTTACAAGATGGCGACGATATTTTAATTTTTTAAAAAAATAACAATTATAGGTTTTTGTTAAATACATATTTTGAAAATTCCTGTAGAGATGTTTAGTTTTAATACAGTGAGCGATTGGGTTCAGAATAATGCCACATTTTCAACCATTCGTCAAAAACTTTAGATTTTCACTCAAACTAAGTTAACCAAACCGATCTGCCAAGCTTTCTAATGGTGTCTGGCTGTCTAGGATGGCTTCGAAACGAAATAGCGATGTATAAAATAGCGGGTATTAAAGTAGCGATACCGAAATGGTGACAATTGAAATGGCGATGTAATGAAAGAGCGACTGTCAAAATAACGATGTAACAAAATAGCAATTGTAACAAAATAGCAATGTAACAAAATAGCAATTTAACAAAATAGCGATGTAACAAAATAGCGATTGTAAAAAAATAGCGATGTAAAAAGAAAGCTACGATTACAATAGCGATGTAACAAAATAGCGACTATTTAAAAAAAAAACTTTCCTGACTTTTTTCCCGGGATGCTAGAGGAAGTGAAACCGAACCGAACCCAATTCTCTCGAAAGAAGTCATTTTGATTGTCGCTATTTTGATAGTCGCTATTTTGTATATGTCGCTGTTTTGTTACAAACGTCATTTGGATAGATCGCTATTTTGATAGTTGCTCTTTCATAACATGGCTACTTTGATAGTCGCTATTTCATTACTCGTCATTTCGTATGTCGCTATATTGTACATCGCTATTTTGTTCCGGGGCCGTCTGGGACACGATATTTTTTTGGCACGCCCGTGGGTCTAAAATCTAGACACCGGAAGGCAGAGGAGAGAGAAATTCAGTTAGCCGTCCTCGTAGGATCGGATTTTCAAAGATTTATGCCTTTTGATGCATGTGCCTGTACTTGCAGTTCTTCTAGAGTCACAGCATCTATAGTTTTTGAGGAAACTCTCTACTTGTAGAAAATCCTCTTAACCGCCTTTAAAACAAAGAAGAAGACGAAAAACACATTTTATCACTAAACTCCTATCGGAAATTAATTCAACGTATTTTGTTTTAAGAATTTCTTCCTAAATATCTTCTTTTACGGATTGTCTAGGTTACTCAGTATTACATCATATTCGCAGCCGGGTCCATACAATCTTCTACCACAAGAATACTAATCTTTAATCTTTAATTAAACCTTTCTAAAGTGTCATATAATAAATTTTCTGTTTCTTCTTCAAGTGGTATTGAAACACCTGGAGGGTTTTGGCCTGATAAACCAGAACCCTCCATTTTGCATCCTCTTGTGCGATTCTTCGCCAACTTCTTATTCCTGTATTCTTGTTGTCATTTTTGACATCGTATTTTCCCCATTTTCATAACCTCCCTTTTACTCTTCTTCCCGCATATCTTCGGTTTATTATTTTTCTTAGTTTTCTTGTGTCATCTATTAGTTAGAAGCATTTCTCTCGTTGTATTTACTTTTTGACTAATTTATTTCCAGTCCTTTGGCTTCTTTCCACATAGCACACGTGTTTAGCACGTAAAAAACGTTTATTTTTTATATGAAAACAAGTTCATTCATTAGCGTGATAAAAAATAACGTTGCTAAGAGCGGCGTTGTAACAACGTCATTATCAAATCAAAACAGCAATGTTTTTACGTTATTTTCAAGTGAATTCTAAGTAGATTTCAATGTCAAAATCACATTAGGTTCGCGCCTTTTCTACACGAATTTTTGAACGCGACTTGCATTTCTACCAAATATTTTAAAGATTTTACTAGAAGTAGTGCCACCTATTGGCGACATTTTTCACTTCGACAAAATCTATTCGGGAGTGCTTTACCTCTAAACTCCAAAAACCAGTTTATGAACTGATCCCTGATTCCCTGATCCTTCACGGTCACGAGGCATGAGTTATAAACATGATAAAGACACATTGCTATTGTGTGAATGTGTTTACTGTTGTAAAATCTTGTTTAGTTAGTTTCTTCCCTTGAGCGCCACCATTTAAAATTGTCTTGAAGTGTTGTAGTCTTAAACTAGTAAACTTTTAGAACTTACTTTCGCATCCCTTTTAAGTTAAAAAAAAGTTATTAAAAACATGAAAAAAAAGACACAGTTATTACTTTTAACAAGTCTTTATCTAGAGGGCTTTTAGAACAGGCCTTTGCGCCTGTTTTTGATTAAAAAACATATAGAGAAAAACGTGACAAAATAATACGCAAAAAGTTAGTAGGTTTGAAAAGTCTTAATCTAGTGGCGTTTTAGAAGATGTTGTGGAGGACTTTTCAAGTGTGAACTTGGCACATGAAAATAACGAGGGTAAAAAAGACGTTATATACACAGCACCAGAAACTTCAGCAAAAATTACATTTTTATAGCTTAATTCCTCCTTGCTTTTAAGTTATCTTAAGCATGTAGATTTAACAAAACAAATATTACATGGTATGAGATTGTTTTCTAGTAAAAAATAACTTTATTATTTTTGTTCACGCTAATTTAACGTTGTGTGATTTTTGATTGCTTTGACAGAAAACTCATTATGCAAATATCAATGCCCCGCCCGTAAGTGTCAATTGTCAATTATTTTTGCAGCGGCGCGTTATTCCTTATAAACCTTTAAATAATTAAATTACTTTCGAATGTTATTTTTTTATATAAATTAATTAAAATAAATGATTAAATTTTAATATACTATTGCGTTTTAAAATATTTCCAGTCTAGACGGAAGTATTTTCGACTAATTAAAACTTCCAAACGGAGGCCTCAGACAGTTAATTAATTATTAAAATTATATATATTGTAATTAAAAATACCAATTTATTCCAGACAAGAGTTTGCGAGTATCCTTTTAGAAGATATATTTAGATATTTAAATAAATCTGGATAGGATAGGATAATCAAAGCTTACAGAAAGTATGATTTCCAGATAATCTGAGGGCATTGTATGAAAATTGAGAAAAATAATTTTTGAAGATTATTTCTCTATACCAGGTAATTCAGGAGTCTAAGTGACTCTAGCATATGGCAAAGCAGGAGCCTCACAGTGGGGAGCATCTCGCCAGTGCTCTGATTACAATACGACCGCGCCATGTTAGTTTTAACTACATGCTTCAAACTAAAAAAACATGAAAAGCGATCCCATCTACTTTAGTAGTCAAAGAAAATTTATGTTAGTCGTATCAGGCAAACTAAAAAATTTACTTTTCTGTAAACGTTTTCGAAATCCCCATGCACCTACTTTTATCAGGGTAACTGTAAAGTTTTAAAAAAATCCTGCAGAATGAAGATAAAAGGTGTATTTTTGTTTTAAATAATAACAAGGTCAAAATTTATTTATAAACCAATTCCAGTACCTAGCCAAATAAATTAGGTTGGTCACCCATCGCTAAAATCATTTTTGTTTTGCAGAGGCCAAAAATGTTTTGAAAGAATTGAGTTAAGTCCAGAAGCTTTAAAGCCTTCTTCATATAAAGGATTAGCTTGGCCATCCAGAGAGGAAATACATGGAAAATACCATTCCTGTGTTGGGAACAGTAAAATCAGCAATACCAGGGAAATAATTATGCTTGGCGATTTTAATAGTCGAACTGGGAGACAAACCAAAAGCAAAGTGGTAGGACCATTTGGAGAGAAAGTAATGATGAAATGATAATGGGTTAAGACCGATGCAATTGTGTGAAACCCACAATCTAAAAATCAATAATGGTTTTTTTAAACATAAGGAAGTTCATAGATATACCTGGATTCAGCCAACAAGAAATCTTAAAGCAATCATTGATTATGCTATAGGTGAACAACACTCGGAACTAAAGTGATAGGATGTGCGAGCACTTCGTGGTGTTACCTGTGGAGCTGACCACCATCTGGTAAAACCAAAAATATTATTCACTGTAAGAAAAACAAATAGAGACGAAGGTATTGGAGACAGTGAAAACCTAGAATGCATCGAAGAAAATCAAAAATACAACTTTAGAAGTCTAGAAATCGAAAATACGCAAAGATTGTATCAGAAACGATTAGATTCATTTGAAGAGATATATACAAACATAGTAAAAAGCTTGAAGGAAGCAAGCAAATAAGTTGTTGGATACCAAGATAATAAAAATAACAAAAAGATGTGGTGGACGGAGGAAATACAGGAAATGTTCAAGGAGAAAAAACGTACATATTTGAAATGACTTAGTACCAAAGAGCAAAGAGACCTAGAAATCTACAGGGAAACCTGAAGACAGCTAAGAAATCTGATACGCACGGAAAAAATGAAATGTTCGAGCGAAAATGCCATGATATAAATACACACGTAGGAGGTAGGCAGAGTTCTGAAGTATGGAAATTCATTTCAAATTTCATTTTAAAAAACCCAACAAAAGAAAAAGTAAACATCCAGATCATCAAACCAAACACTACAAGAGACTGCTGCAAGAAACAAGACCCGAATATCTGTCAGCCTCTCCGAGGAGAGACATAGAAGTACATGGAGAGGAAGTGATTATCGAAAAAGAAATTATAAAGAATAGTATTAAAAAGCTTAAATCCGGAAAAGCTAGCGGACCTGGGGGAATATACGCTGAAATGCTCAAATACGGATCAGAAAAACTACTAGAAAATCTCACATATATTATCAATCAATGCATAAACGGGCATCAAGTACCTGATGATTGGAAAATAGCATTCATATCCTCAATACATAAAAAAGAAAACAAGCTGGATTGCAACAACTACAGAGGAATTTCAGTAACCAGTACTCTAAGTAGATTGTACGGTAGGATTGTTAGGATTCAAAGTGGGTTTCGTGCAGGCAGATCTTGTAGTGATAATGTTTTTTGTCTTAAACAAGTAATTGAGAAAAGGAGTGCCAGAAATATAGAGACTCATGTTACCTTTGTGGACCTACAAAAAGCATATGATACCGTTCCAGTAGAAAAATTATGGCCAGTGTTAGAACAAACTAATATCAATCATACATATATAAAACCAATAAAAGAGCTATACAAAGTGTCAAAAACTAAAATTAAAATTGGAAATCGATTTTCAAAAGAATTCCAGGTATCGAAAGGCTTAAGACAGGGATGTTCTCACTAACTCTTTTTAAAATATATATCGCAGTAGCTCTAAAAAACTGGAAACGTAAAGTACACGGCATGGGAATACAACTTAACGACCGATTTACCATATACACACTACAGTTTGCTGACAACCAAGTAATTGTAGCTAATGATAAAGAAGACATGGAGTATATGATGAGAAAGTTAACGGAAGAAAACCAAAAATGGGGGTTAACAGTGAACGTGGACAAGACACAGTACTTATGTATTGGAAACGAATCAGGTAAGTTAGAACTAGACAATGGACAAACAATACCGCCATGCAATGAGTATGTATACTTGGGTGTCACATTTGATAAGACAGGAACAGACTGTAAAGAACTAGAAAAAAGAATAGTAAAAGCAAAAAAGGTAATTGGTTGTCTTAACAATATTTTATGGAGCAGAGAGATAAAAATGTAAAATTTAACATATATGAAACATTATTGGCTCCAATAATTTTAAGATTTACTAAATGTTTCTGTAATTTGTTGCACGTTGACCATTGTTTTATGTTTTGTCCTGTGATATAACTACGATTAGCAATAGATCACTGATGGTGGCGGTATAAGCCAAAACTGGTATGATCGAAATAAATTTAGTGGAGGACGACTTAGAGTTTTCAATTTTCTTGACTTAAACCTCCATTTAGAGATATGGATTACTTCTTCAGAAATAATATACACACACACACAGGCACATAGACAGACATCACGACGATATTGCTAGGATAGGTCAAAATACATTAAAATATCACATTTTTGGCGTTATCTAAAAAAACATTTTTTCGTCGAATGTAATACATTTTCCAGCCATTGCTATGCGGGCTAGGAAGGTAAAAATTCCTTTCTAGCTAGCCTATTAACACACTTCAAGTGAACTCCATGATATCAGCCTTGAAAACACTTTTTTTGTAATTATCTCAGAAAAATATAGTCTACTAAAAAGTTAGCATTTTAAAAAAGTTTTAATAGTCAAAAAACTCATTAGCAGTAATGTATTTTGACCAAAATCTAACCAGCTCGTAAGAGAGTCAAACACTATTTTACCCGAAATGCTTATAACAATCGGTTCAGCGGTTTAAGAGCTATCGTGCTACGGACAGATATACATACAAACACACACACAGACGATATTGCTAAGATAGGTCAAAATACACCCAAATAATACATTTTCGGCGTTATCTAAAAATAAAAAAAAAATCGAAAATAATACCTTCTCCAACCATTGCTGTGCGGGCTAGGAAGGTAAAAAATTGTTTTTTTAGAATACATCGATTTTTATTTTTTATGGAAATGGCCTGTAAATAAATTTTGCCAACAATGTAATTATTACTTTTTAAAATTATATGGATATTTTTCAAATTTTCCCATTCGATTTTCACAGGCACCGTTTAACCGGGCTTATCAGTGCGGGGTGTTGGGACTATTAGTCATGATCAGGACATTAATTTTCAACAAAAACAACGGTCGCGTCGTCGTGTGTGTAGGGGGCGCTCGGTGCGCTATGGTCACTCTTGCATGGACCACCCATAAATCTATGGCCTGTTTAAATTTTGTTAGTGTGCACATAATCCGTTGGGTCATGCTTTGCTTTAATTTAGGCTAAGCTTGTATTTAATGACATACCTACCTATGTTTCGGGGAAAATTAGTTGTTTTGCATTAGAATAGAAAATGGGAGTCTTTTTCGTTAAAAAAATTTTATGTCCCCTAAAGCCTCGGAGGGGTTAAAGTGGTAATTACCCTTCCAGGACTCAAAAGACTATAAGGGCGCCTGTTAAAGGCAAAAAAAAATATATATTTTCACTTGAGAAAGAAGTCGCCTGTGGAAAAAAGTGCACATAGGACACCCCCAAAATTTCGAATAAATTGCAAAAAGCTGGATCAAAGTATTGCAATATTACACGATGAAGTTGCAAAAATGGTACATTTTCAAAGCCATCAAATAAAAAAAAGTTGTATTTCTTTTGCGTTTTTTTGTATCTGTGCGAAAATCTACAACGTTTTAATATTATAGGGACTCCGGATAAGTAAGTTTGATCAAATATTCAGATAAGTTTGATGAAATATACTACTACTATGTCGGTTTAGAACGTTTTTCTACGTTGTCCGACGCCTATTCTCCACCTAGTTCGATCCTGACAATCATCTTCCGTCAGGTTTTTTTGACTCATTGATCTTTGGATTGACTGTTGCCATTCCAGTTTAGGACGCCCTCTTTTTCTGCGCCCTATTGGTTGCCATTCCAGGACCTGTTTGGGTAATCTTTCGTCGTTCATCCGTTGTACATGGCCGTACCATATCAGTTATCTTTTAGTGATGTCATCCGTTATGCTTCCCTCGATTCCCATTTTTTCTTTTATGATCTCATTTCTTATATGATCTGTTATAGATATTCTCATTGATCTTCTTATTGAATCCATTTCGACACTTTTCATTTTTGCTTTGTATTTTTCTGTTACGCGACAAGTCTCTATTCCATACAGCAGCGTGCTTTTCACCATTGTTTCATATATGTTAAATTTTACATTATTTATTATCTCTGTGCTCCATAAAATACTGTTAAGACAACCAATTACCTTTTTTGCTTTTACTATTCTTTTTTCTAGTTCCTTACAGTAGTTACAGTGATCAAATATACACACTTTTTTGTTTTATGTCCCGTTGTAAATATTGCCTACGACCTTGGGTAAGGAAAAATATCTTACTCTAGGCCTACGACCTACCAATTAATGATACTAGTCTTCTAATGGCCATAAGAGGTTTTAAACAAAATTTATATATAGTTGCGAAAATGTCCAAATGTTTTTAAGATAGATAGGATTTTTAAAGTTAGAGTAGTGGGGAAAAGGGAATTACCAAAAAAGAAAATTTGTCACAATCAAATGAATTCTCAGCCATAATTGTGATCCAATAATGTATTACTTTCTTTTTTGATGAAATTACAAGTTAAGGAGATATAGGCTGTCAAAATGATCTCCACAAATGTATAAAAATCTTCAAAAAGTTTTAATTTTATTATTATGTGTCCGTAGAGACTAACAAAAAGTATGAGCAAAAACATTGCGTTTAATATGACATTACAAAAGTTTGTTCCAAAAAAAAAAGTTTTTTCTGAAAAAATTGATCGCATAATTTTTTTAACAAGTATTTTTAACTCCACTTATTTTTCTTGTTCTGATACACAACTTTTAAAAAAGATATCAAAAAAGTGTAAAAATCGCTGATTTTGATGCTCTGTATAAAATTGCTATATGATTCCTAAAGTTACACACCTGGTATACTACCCTATTTTTGTGAACAAAATTAAGATGATCAAATAACCTGTAAGAGTAGGTACCATTCTAAATCTAAAGATTTATTTTATTATGATTTTTCTATACGTCAAAACTATTCTGTTTGATTTCGCTATGTACTGTTTTACTATGTGCGCTTTTTTCTTTGCGCGCTTTTTTTAGTGTGCATTTTATTACGCGTGCGCTCTTTTCTGTGTAGCATTTTTTCCTGTGCGAATATTTTATTTTTGCTTTTTTCCTCAGCGTTTATTTTTCGGTCACCGTTTCACTATTACCACCAACACACTTTTGTTCCAGAACCGATGTTGAGGCCCAGAAATTGTTTTTGGTAATTGTTTGATATACTTTTTATCCTGGAAGCGAGAACCTGATGCATTTTACCAAAATCACTCAGAAAATGTTAAATAAATATTGATTCAATAAAAATAATTTTTAAACCTTCAAATGTATACGTCCGAAACGTGTTCTCAAACAAGTTTTTAATTTTCAAAAGCCCTATTTCATGCAATATGGTATGGTATGGTAGATATAGACAGCATACCATATTAAAATTTAAAGTTAAAAATATCGGAATTACCCCTAAATAAACATAGAATATATTTTTGCCCCTACGCTTTTTGTCTCTGTCCGAAACAGCCAAAAATACAACAAAAAAATTCGCTAAAAATGGTAAAATCAAAATATTTAAGATGTCTGGGAACAACACTTCCAGGTTTACAATAAAATTGAGTAACTAAAAAAATAAGAGGACCAAGGTAGGAGCAAGTACCCATTTAAATATAATATTTTTTTTCCATATAATAATAATAATTTGTGCATTTCTTGTGACGTCATAACCCAAAATTTTGCGGCATAATTAGGTTAAATTTTATTGTAAAATTGAAAGTGCCTTGCTATTTTGGCCCTAACTTATTTCCATCCATTTCATTTATTTAAGTATATCTCATGTTTTCCAGTACCAACCTCAGCCTTAAAATAAACAAGATGAACTAAATTTTTGCATTATTTGTACAACCCAATGACCAACTTTGCAGAGACAAAAGAGAGATGGAGTGAAAATAAATGAGGTTATTTTTTTTTTGTGTTTTTAAACATTTTTTTAACCACATGGGGTAGTTCCCGGACTGGGTTGCTGGCTGTCTCATTCTATCCAATGTAGAATGCTGACAGCATATTTGGTTCGGATCTCCCCTATGATGGAATGATCGTGGAAGTATACATTTTTTTAATAACCATTAAGTAGGTAATTAATTGAGTCTCCCACCACTGACTCAAATGTAGGTACACAATGACCTGTTGGAGATGTCTGTCTACCTATAAATTGTTATCTATTTGCGTCATTTTAATTCTGGGTTAAAAATTCATTTAAAATGTTTTAAAATTTTATTTTGTTTATAATTCAATTTTTTTTGTTTTTTTAATTACACAAATAATCTGGAAGGCTCAGAAGTGAGTAGAATTTCATGGTTTAGCTACAACATTTGAGTCGAACTGTATTTTAATTAAGATCCTTTTTGTAAGACATTGGCATTAAAACACATATGGCGCTTACATTTTTCTTATTTCTGAACCCCCCCTTCTCCACTGTATAAATGTTACCGGGCATGCCAATGTTTTACCTAGCTGGGAAATACAGTTCTGCTTCCAGTTATTTGTTTAATTACACATAATTACTCAGTAATTAATAGAGTGGTTACATATAAGTATAAGTGTCGCAAATCGTCGCACAACGTTTTATAAGTATCACAAATGTCGACCAACGTTTTACAAGTGTCACAAATTAATTAATTTATTTAGTCTTTGACTACACCTTAAAAAATTGTGCGAACAAATGTGTGTTGCTCCGAATGCAGATAAGGTTTGGCTTCTAAAACCAAAAAAATACTCGTTTGCAACACAAATTTTAGTATTTTCCGGAACATTATGAAACTGCAACAATTTATTTTTTCTTGCCTTTGCTTGTCATTTATAAATTGCTATACTGCAAATACAGTAACTCAACCTCAAAAAACGAATTCTGGTTGGCATTTATGAATATCTTACAAATGTTAAAATTTATCTTTATCCAGAAATGGCTGCATCTACAGTCCGAAACACGACTGCGTATTGGACGGTAGACAAACTGCGTTCTGTACAAAGACAATTATCTCAAAATCAATCTTATTTTAAATGTTAACATCGTTCTTCTCCTCAACACCAATAATTTTCAAAGCAGACGGCAGGAGGAAGGCAGTATAAAGTTGGTATCTCCAAAACCATTAACCCATATTGAAAGTTGCATCGAGGCCGAACTAGTTTCAGAGATAAGATGTCTGGCAGTTGCATATACTGGAGAATGCGGACGGTAGTGTTTAGAGCGACAAAAATGTTTTTCAAGAAACAAAGAACTCCAAAAAAGTCTTGGGTGTAGGGATGGAATAAGAGAAAACAAAACCAGTTATTCTTCAACAAAATTTTTCAGACCTGTTAGTAGTAGTAGAAGTAGTAAAGGGAGATGTAGAGGTGGGAACTCTCTTTGACAGTTGTTGTTGAAATTTTGTTTTAAATAAAGAGCAGTTGGTATCTGCAAGTTAGCATCCCATATCAATAATTTTATTGTCAAAATTTAACTTTTTTGGTTACTTTGCTATTCAACTCCCACAGTGCACTAACATTAGTAAGTTCAAATTGCATTCTAGAAAAAACTGAACTAAATATTTGACAAAGTTTTATTATATTTCAAAACTGTGTAAATTAATAAATAATTAAAAAAAGTGTACTAATTGACTCGCTAATTCAAAAATTAAAAACAAACTACCTTAGTATTATCAGAACATACAAAGCATATATAGTCCTTGCCATACGCAGTTACACTTTTGTGACATTTCCAACCTCTTTATTTATCATATGCATACCGACAGCAACACAAAAACATCTAAAAAATGGCATGTCTTTGAGTTGTTTTTATCTGTGCATTTTTTTTGTCAACCTACAGTCAGCATCTTTTTATCCAGAGACAATGATAGATTTACCTTTAGTTATATACCAACATGACATGTTTACTTTTTAATATATTTCGGGTTAGGAAATATGTTTATTTTGTGTCAAAGTCACAAAAGTGTAACTGCGTATGGCAAGGACTATAGCAACAAAAACAGTTTTACGAGCTATGCGATAGATAGCCAAATATATATATTTTTCATATATCCTTCACAACACGAAATTTTGTTGTCCAAATTACCAGCGTCCATTTAGGAGGAGTTAAATTATGTCTTGGCCGAAGTTGTTTCGTAAATATCATACCCCATATTCGGAATAGATATACGAACGATATTTTATGACATCAGAAACCTTAATTTCTATATTTAGTTTTGGTGTAGTATGATCAGCGGTGGCGTGTGCCCTTAAATAGTAGTATACATAACTTCTAAACTAATGAAAATTTTACATTTTACAAAAAAACATATTATGGGGTTTGAAAAAAGTCTTCCCGATGCGCCGCCGCCGTGCATAAAAATAAAAATATGTTTTATAATGTTTTAATGAACTACAGTCAAAAACATTTTAAATTGCCGTGTCAAATTATAAAAAATACTCAGCTAACTATCAAATTTTCATTTTGGTGTAAATTGCTATTTTATAGTTTTTTTTTAAATAAAAAATTCAACTGTCAAATTAAATTTCACCTGTCACACGGGTCGCCTTAATCAAGATGCATTTTAACTTTTCTTGTAAATCGAGCCTCGCAAGTGGAGGTCGATTTTTCTCTATAGCCCCCAGAAAAACATGAAACCCCCCAAAAACATGAAATTTGTTATTATTAAATAATACAATAAAAAAAGAATTAAGGGGTAATTTAAAAGTACGAATAAAAACACAATTTCAGACTTCCATTTTCTTTATTTATTTTGACTGACCTTCTTTATTGTGCATTAAAAACGCAGTTTCAATAAACTTTCGTTTTCACCACTCCTTATGCAAAACTTTAGTTTCTGATCATTGAATCCTGTAATCATTTGACCATGCATGATCCGCTAAACCGGATTTTTTCAACATCCCCTAATTGGGTACTAACCTGAAGAGGGCGTTTCGTTTCACCTATATATGGTTTACTACACTCACAAGGGATTTAGTAAATACATTCCTTATTTTCTGGTTTTGTTTTGGTTACAAAACTCTTTATCGTATTTCCCGATGAAAATACTGTTCTTATATTATAATGTTTGGCTATTCGTCTTATGTTTTCTGAAATCCCTTATACATATAGAATATTAATAACACCCAACGGATTATAATTTTGAGAATTTGCTACATTTGGTTTGTTTTTAGTTTTAGAGATCGTTGAGTTTATTAGTTTCTCGGAAGAACCATTCTGTTTAAGTTCTTTTTAATGTGGTTGATTTCTGTGGTTAATTCTTTATCATTACTACAAATATTTACGGCTCTTAAATACAAACTCCTTATAACTCCTTGGTTTGGAGCAACAGAATGATTAGAATTAAAATTTAGGTACAAACTGTACCGTGTGTGTAGGTTTTCTATATAATTATAGTAGTTTGAATGTTTCTGTGTATTCATTTTACCAGAACATCCAAAGGTAAGGCTGAATCTTTTTCAATTACTAGTGTGCATTTGATTGTTTGTTTTTCCGGCCATATAATGTGTCATCCATGTATCGTAGCCATAGTTTTGGCTTGACTCTTGCTCCGATGATCGCATGGTCCTCAAACCACTCCATGTAGATGTTTGCTACCACTGGCGAAAGAGACGAACCCATTGGAAGTCCATCATTTTGCGCGTAAAACTCATCTTTCACTTGAAAGTAAAAGTTACGGAGACAGAGCTCCAACAGATCCATCACCCCCTCCACCGATAGCGTTGTTCTCTCGTGAAGTTTGTAATTTGTTTTTAATGATACTGAGTGACTCATTTATTGGCACGTTGGTGTAAAGACTTTCTACATTAAAACTTACAAATCTATCATCGGGATCTAATTCGATCCTTTTCAAAACCTGGACAAAATGTTTTTGCCAAAAGATTCAGACTTACCCTGTAACGGTTTAATTATATCCAACAAAAACCTCGACAAACTGCTGGTCGGTGAGTCCCGGGAGCTGGTACTTGGTCGCAGTGGTATATCCTTCTTATGGATCTTTGGTAGTCCATGGAAATGTGCGAAAAAAGTACTTAATAATTTTTCTTTAAGGATCCAGAATGATTATGCGCATCTCATAAAAACTGAGCAAACATTAGCTCACCTTGTTAACCTTATTTTTAGTTTTGCCCCAAACTGGAGACCCTGTTTGTATGACATATTTCTTTGAAGTACAGGGTCTCTACCCCAACAAGTTCTTAATCTTTTAAAATGCATTTTATTTGAGCGTCTTCAAAACGTATAAAAGTTTTCTTTGGAACATCGTCGTCTACACTCCTTGAGATCAGTTTCCCGAAAGAAAACTATAGCTTACTCCAAAAGAAAACTTTGCTGGTTCAATTTTTACTTTTCAGCAAAGGTTTCCGGTCTTATTAATTTTCTAATTAGTTGAGAAGTTTCCGTTTGGGAAAAGTTGAAATAGTTGACTGCAAATGCCAAAGATAGGACAAGTTCAGAATTTTTTATACAAAACGGGGCACAATGTGGCACTGATTTGATATCTGAAGATAGTTGTTTACAGTTCTTCCTCCCTAACTACTAAAGTTGGAATAAAACAGTAGATAACTTTTAAAGACTATTGTTTCTCGAAGTATTCTCTACGAAAATTAATGTACTTTTGCGTTTGTTGGTACTGTCAAAATTGCATTCTTGAAGGCGTCGACTGCTTCCTCTGGCGACTGAAAACTTTGACCACGCAGTCCATTCTTGATTTTCGGAAAAGTATAGAAATCATTGGGACTTAGGTCAGGACTGTATGGAGGATGGTCCAACAATTCGACGTTTCGTTGGGGTAGAAATTCAATGGTTTTTTGCTTTGTGTGAACATTGTCTCGGTGAATTACCGTCTACATATAATGCAGTAGCAATGACGATGATATTCCTACAATTTTTATCGAAAAATTTAGTTGAGATGTATTAAAAGATACCAAATAACTTTTTTTTTATAAATAGAATCCTAAAGGGTCTGCTAAATTGGATTTAGCTAAAAAGAGATCCGATTTTAAAACAGTTTCTTCTTTATTGCATTACGCTACTAAAATAAATAAGCAACAACTAAAAAAGAAAAAGCAATCTAAAGATTTGTTTTTATTTTCCTATAAGAAGCATTATACAGGGTGACTATTTTAAAATTTTCATAGATTCCATGCCTTACCGGGGTGAGTTGCACCCTCATAAGTTGAATAGTAAAACTGGGTCGAGCAATACTTTGTTTGAGAGGTTATTAAGATGCCTTTACACATCTGTAATTTTTTTCGAAATCTAACTTTCAGTTTCCAAGATCGCCTTGGAAAGTACCATGAAGCAAAAAATCATAAATTGTTGTTAGATAAATGACAAAAACAATTTTCACCTTCAAATTAAATAATTTTATTCAAAATTGTTTTACAAATTCAGGTCATATCTTATCAATTGTTCGAAAATACCACCAACTTCTGTCATACAGTAATACAGTCTTTGTTCGAAGGCTCTTCTTACATTAGCTAACAAGAAAAAATCCAGGCGGATCCTTTTTAATTTTCCACCCTGTATGTTTGTTCGGTTTTTTTTATTTTATTGTAAACATTCTGCTTTTGTTCCCCCTAAATTTCATGCTGCGTACGCCCATGAATTGTAGGCACGATTGTAGTGCGGTGTCCTTAAATATGCTTCAATTCAATTCAATTTGCTTTTAATCCTTATTTTTTTCGCCGGGGCTATTAAACACAACACTATTAATCTCAAAAACCACCAACGTGTACGAATGCAGTAATTCAATCTTATCATTTTCTTTGATCAACGTTGCAACTTTTCTCTTTTCGACACGGTAAAGTTAAAACGATATATGTGGAAAGTTTCTTTTTTCGAGAAACTTTTCAAAGTTAAAACGAACATATTAATTGAAATTCTGATAGGGTGTTAGTTCAAACTGCACGTGATTTGGATTTTCATCTTGTAGTTGGTTAATGAAAACCAAATATGACTTCAAATCAAGCGCATTTTCTAAAGAGAGTTTAATTTTCCATGTCTATCCATTATTTGCATCATGTCATAACCCTCCGTACGTTCTTCTTCTTTTTAATTTTATGACTTTCTAAATCTCATTTGAAGCTTCTATTTTCTATTATTTGTTGTACCATTTCATCTGAGTTCATAATACGTGTAGCTTTACTGGTTGTTTTTTCCAAACGGAGAATGCCAGAACTTCTCAAATAATTTATTCTAAAAACTTGGTTTTACGTATCAAATCTGTCATTAACTAAAGTCGGCCTAGTCTGGACTCAAGAAAGTCTTGTTGGTATAATTTTTACAAGAACAAAGACACGACAACAAAGAAAAAAACCCAATAAGGATAAACACATGAAATGAAGGATTATCCTTCGCAAAGTACCAAATCTCCTTTGTGGCCTTAAAGCGTCAAAATTGGCCCCAAAAGAAAAAAGACATTTAAGAAACAATCCCCTATAATCCCTGTATGTATGAAAGGATAAACAGTTTTTCTTGTTTTTTTCTTATAGGAAGAGAGAATCTAACCCATAGATCAGTAAATTCACTCTTCCAGTAGTCCAAGGTAAAGAAACTAATCGTAGAGTAAGCTCTATAAAGCATGCTTTAAAATAAATAACCTTAGTCCTAGGTCAAAGAAGTCTAAAATATGGAGACTCGTGACAGAATTTAATAAGCGAAAGAATTAGGAACCTATTGATATGAACATAAACAATTATTAATAAGGAATCCCTCAGGTATTCTGTAGTTCTGGAGTCTTTCATATTCTCTTTTATGGAATTCAGGCACTACCTTGGGTGAAACTAATTTAGCATATTTTCTTGCTGGTCAAGTAACTGCAATATTAGAGTCCGCGCAGCGAGAGTTGAAGCCACCCACGTCATGGCTGAGGAGGATCTACTGGCCCCGCCTGTAGCTTGTGATTGGCTGTTTCGGAGATCCGTAGGCTTAGTTTTTTAGACCGCTACAAATTATTGTGTGTAATTTATTCCGCACGACACTGTCTGACCGTAAGTAGGCGAATATCAAAATAAAATTGATGACGTGCGTGGCATCAACTTTCGCTGCGTCTACTTTATCAGCGGATGGAGAAGATTACGATAATGAATCAGGCAATGTCAGATTGTGTGTTGAATTAGGCAATAAAGATGTACTTGAAAGAATACCAAATTACCCTAAAGTTATAGTTTTTATAACAATAAAAGGGTTACTAAATCGTGACGTGAAGTCTCTTAGCCGAGGATGCACTTGAAGAAAAAATCAAATCCCCATTTCAAACAACTTGTTTTTTTGAGTGCTACTACTCGATCTAATGTTAGTCGTTTTGTATGTGACAAAAGTGCCGAAAAGAAAAGAAAAGAGATATAAAAAGATCACTTTGTGGCACAAATGGTGCATAAATATAATTTTAGAGATGCTGTTTGCGACACATGAGGATGGATGGCGTCTGAGCAGAGCAAGAAAAACTTGTTTAGAGTTATGCGCGTAGCTCGCTCTATGGGAAAATTCACGAGGTATAGAGAAGATATATAGAGCACATTTTTACATAGGAAGTATGTAGATTGCGAAATAAATGGGACACATGAATAGTTGGATAATATTTGTGTTTATAGTGGATACGAGAAAAAAAATGTCGAGATTCGTAAGGTCATGTTATTCCTATGTATCTTTCGACGCTGAAGCCGGATTTGGGGTCAAACAAGTCCCTAGACGTCTGTTTCCGATGTAAATGATTTTCGGTACATTCAAGTCAAGGAGATGAAGAATCCTAAATTTCAAAGCTTTGTTATCAGTAGTTTTTGTTGAATACATTTTTGAAAATCAAAACTGCCCATTTGGATTAAAGATGTATGAATATAAATCCAGATATTTCGAGAAGTACTCAGATTAGGTTATCAATATATGGCTTTATTAAAAGGTATTTAAAATACCTTTCGAACAAAGTATCACGTCATTTAATCTTTGCAAAGAAACCTAAACTCAAAACAATTAAAAAACAAGTTTGAATTTGTGTAGGGATGACGGGGGTACATGTAGATGGGGGCACATGTGGACAGGGGCACATGTGGACAATTCAAATACCCCGCCTTTTTGAACATAATTTAAGCTGATCACACACAAACTTGCATAAGCCGCAGAATGCGTAGCATAGGGCTCTTAACCAATCAGCGATCGAATAGCCGTGGCCATATTGAATTTGCATAGGAAAAGTCCGTAAGGTTGAACTTTTTACGGAGGTGTCTTATGCGTAGCCACTAGAATCACGGCTTCGTATCACGTGGTCATATGTCATGTGGAAAACAATTGAAAAAATAATAACTGACGGCGATTTTTTAACTACACTAATGAAACTATTGTTAATACAAAAAGTTCATCCATTTTAAAGCAAAATAAAAACTTCAAAAGATTAACAAAAACAATTAGAATTATATTGGCAATCGCCCATTGCGATTAGAAATTTTAACACACGAAAAGGTGATCTCATGCTTTCAGACGTTGATTCTTTACGTCTAATTTGATTTATCATACTTTTGACAGTGGGAAAGAAGAATATAAGAGGTCAATTGGATGACTTGGTCGAGCCAATACCCTAGAATTTCCCGTTCCTGTATTGAGACACCGCGCACCTGCATAGATGGAAGTTTTCCGAAAATTTATGTATGGTCTTCGGTAGTTCAATGGTTAGAACGTTTGCGTACAGAGCAAGAGGTTCCGGGTTCGAGTCCCGGCCGAGGACAGAAAAACTTTTTTCTTATTTTTCTTTCTTTAATTTCGCTTGTTGTTTAAAAGCAATTAGGTTATGATAATGTTTTTATTTCCCTCTTTATTGAAGGCCTTTACTTAAAACATATGTCGCTAGGTGCGGCTAGTTAAAAAATGTTAATATTTTGTTCGCAAAACATCGGCAGTGGTGATTGATTATTATTTTTGTGCATTAAAAGTAAATTTTTGGAATAAAAACTGATCGCCAAATGGTGAGTTTAGGTGCAAGAAATAATTAAAGTAAATCCACGGAATCGTGATTAAATTAATTTTTAAGAGCTCAGATTCTAACCTAAGTACCTCAGGGGCAAATGTGGACAAGAATGTTGGGGTGCATATGAACAAGTGCCCCGGGCTGTCCGCAAGTACTCCGTTTTCTTATAAATAGTTATTGGTGCCCTTTTTTTATTGTTTTTATTTTTTTAAAGTCTGTGTATAGTTTATTTACTTTAAAATAAATTTTATTGGTCTAAAAATTTCGAAATTAAGTTAGAATATGTTATAAAATTCTTAAAACTTGTTCCGGGACAGAGGTTTGTATTCCCTGATAATGATGACATCTCGGAAGTATCGATAGAGAATATAGTATTTAAACTCTCGTTCCCAGTTAAGTCCGCCGGAACAACCAGGTCCAGTTTCTTTTTTAAGTGGGGCTACAGTTTTGAGGGTTACAATATAAGTAAATATGTTTTTTTAATCGTTTTGAGTTTGTTACAAATGTACCAAAAATCGTCAACATCCGAATGATTCTACCAAACCTCTTTTTTTTGTTGATTTCATATTGTGAAAAACTCCAGACGTGTAGGGACTGCGGGTTCCGACCTAACGTTAAAAAATTCATAGGAATATCATGGGCTATTACTGATATCGACATTTGTTTACTGTGGAGTTGTGTAAAAAATGAGAAAAAACTAAATAATTTCAAAAATACATGTATTTAATTACTAGTTTTACCTGCATACATTTTAACATAATTTTGCCACAGAGGACTTAAATTTGATTTAGTAATGGTCTTTCAACTAGGTAAAAAAATACTGCATGGCCTACAGTTTAAATTCGCTGAGTTTGGAAAACACGACACGGACATGATTCAAAGGCCTGTCACGTCTTAAGCCATCTATGAAACGACAAGCGCGTGCAAATATCCTGGAGCTACCCACTAAGGTCAAGTATAGTTTGGTATATATCGGCTGACAAGACTCTCACCCAATACAGATTTATGTACTTACTGATTAATACTCTGTTGAAGTTAATTGGCAAAGAGGTGTTTTGTTTATAAAAGAAAGTCAAATTGTGAAATGGATCAGTACTAAAGAGCAAAAAGGCCTAGAAATCTACAGGGAAACCAGAAGATAGCTAAGAAATTTGATACGCACGGAAAACAATGAAATGTTCGAGCGCAAATGCCACGATATAAATACACACTTAGGAGGTAGGCAGAGTTCTCAAGTATAAATATTCATGTCTACGGGAAAAAACCCAACAAAAGAAAAACTAAACATTCAGATCATCAACCCCGAACAATGGGCAGAACACTACAAGGGACTGCTGCAGGAAACGAGACCTGAATATCTGTCAGCCTCTCTGAGGAGAGGCATTGAAGTACATGGAGAGGAAGTAATCATCGAAAAAGAAATGACAAAATAGTATTAAAAAGCTTAAATCCGAAAAAGCTTGCGGACCTGGGGGAATATACGCGGAAATGTTCAAATATGGACCAAAAAAACTACTAGAAACACTCACATATATAATCATTCAATGCATAAACGGACATACAATACCTGATGATTGGAAAACTGCATTTATATCTTCAATACATAAAAAAGGAAACAAGCTGGATTTCAACAATTACAGAGGAATTTCAGTAACCAGTACTCTAAGTAGATTGTACGGTAGGATTCTTAGAGATCTAATAGAGAATGATGTTCATGAACAAAAACAAAAAGAGCAAAGTGGGTTTCGTGCAGGCAGATCTTGTAGTGATGTTTTTGTCTTAAACAAGTAATTGAGAAAAGGAGTGCCCGAAATATAGAGTTGTCATGTTACCTTTGTGGACCTACAAAAAGCATATGATACCGTTCCAGTAGAAAAATTATGTACAGTGTTAGAGCAAACTAATATCAATCATACATACATAAAGGCGATAAAAGAACTATATAAAGGGTCAAAATCTAAAATTATAATTGGAAATCGACTTTCAAAAGAATTCGTGGTAACGAAAGGCTTAAGACAGGGATGTTGTATCTCTCCAACTCTGTAGAAAATATATATCGCAGTAGCTCTAAAAAACTGAAAACGTAAAGTACACGGTATGGGAATACAACTTAACGACCGATTTATCATTTACACACTACAGTAACTGGAAAAAATAATAGTAAAAGCAAAAAAGTTATTGGATGTCTTAACAGTATTTTATGGAACAGAGAGATAAAAAGAATGTCAAATTTAACATATATGAAAAAATGGTGAAAAGCACGCTGTTGTAAGGAATAGAGACTTGTCGCGTAACAGAAAAATACAAAACAAAAATGGAAAGTGTCGAAATGGATGCAATAAGAAGATCAATGAGAATATCTAGAACAGATCATATAAGAAATGGGATCATAAAAGAAAGAATGGGAATCGAGGGAAGCATAACGGATGACACCACTAAAAGGCATCTGATATGGTACGGCCATGTACAACAGATGAACGACAAAACATTACCAAAGCAGGTCCTAAGATAGCAACCAATAGGGCGCAGATAAAGAGGGCGTCCTAAATTAGAATGGCAAAAGTCAATCCAAAGATCAATGAGTCAAAAAAACCTGACAGAAGATTGTCAGGATCAAAGGAGGTGGAGAATAGGCGTCGGCAACGTAGAAAAACGTTCTAAACCGACATAGTAGTCGTTTAAGACAAGAAACTTCCGCGGACTAGTTGTTTCTGTTGGTTTCACACAGCTTATACAAGAATGATTCATATCCTTGTGATAGACGTTGTGGAAAAAGGAAACAACAGTTTTAATAAATTTTCAACGAAAGCATCAAACCATCAGTATAATTCAATGCCGGTAGGGGTATTTTCCTTCGGAGTAGTTGTTTCTGTTGGTTATATAGATTGTGCTTTACACGGAGCTATTGCCTGCATCCACCTAAAAATGGCTCCAGAAGGGCCGAAAAAGGTTGTGGATTGGCATGAATCACTGTGCCTTCAGTTTGTCAGAACCTGTTCCAAACAAATATGGCTCATATGCTTGAGTGAATAAAAGTTGGAGAAAAAAAAACATAGTTTTAATAAGATCCCAACGAAAGCATTAAACCATCAGTATAATTTAATGCCGGTAGAGGTATTTTTCGGTGTTAGCTCATCATGATTCTAGCAAGTCACTTGATACCTCATTTTATTTAAGATTTTTCTAAGAATATGCTTTACAAAA
The DNA here is from genome assembly GCA_963576565.1 of Aspidapion aeneum. Taxonomy (NCBI): domain Eukaryota; kingdom Metazoa; phylum Arthropoda; class Insecta; order Coleoptera; family Brentidae; genus Aspidapion; species Aspidapion aeneum. Next base: position 32,758,060 of record OY755043.1, read on the forward strand.
TCACAACTAAACCAGATTTGACAGGCGGTTACAATATGATTAAATTTTCATAATTGTAAAAACTCAATTGTTAGCAGTTTTAGGTTCTATAAAATTTACCTACTCCGAGGTCCTTAAACCACCACTCTCTTGATAATTAAATGAACGTGTACGTCTTTTAATACAGAGAGATTAGGGAATAAATTAAAATCCTGTATATAATCCCCGCCTATTCATCTTGTAGTAGCTTTCAACATTACAATTTGTTAAAATGATGGAATTAACTTTTAATACCTGTTTTACACTGTGATTTTTCATGATGATACAGTGTAATACAGATCACAATTCCCGTGAATTTTTCTGTGAACTTATATTAGATGACAGATGATTTGTGTATGTTTACTAGTTTGTTACTGGCAGTAATTTGTTTGGAATATTTTTATAAATTAAAATGATGATGCTCTGTGACTAAAATGTTACTTAAAATAAACCAAAACCCAAACAAAATTTTGATTCTTTTGTAGAAAACATAACGGTTTGACACTCTATTGACAGTTGTTCCATTAAAATTTAAAGTTGGACTTTAAACTTGGTAAAAATGAAAGGGTGTTCTAATTGCGTTATTAATTCCATGAATTTATTCGACGTCGGTTTTCGAATTAGTCCATGACGAAATTCATAAATTAATTGTCAGTGTAAAACAGGTATAAGACCAAAATTTTGGGCTTACCTCTGGTAATAATCGAAGTGTCATTGTACCAACTAACTCTTGGGATGGGCTTGCCGCTACCAGCCTCGCAAACCAGGTCGATTTCATCACCCTCCTGCTTTGGACCCAGCAACGAACCATTTCCTAAGGTGATACCACCAGGTCCAACTATGCGAACTCCAGTTGGTTTAACTGTAACAAAAATGTAGAAATTAGAGACTCAGTTTATTTAGTTAATTATCTTACAAACTTTTACCGATCCCAATCATGGATTATAGAACATTAAATGATTGATTGTTTTAAACTTGTAGACAATGATTGAGTAAACTGAAAACGAGAGATACTTACAGACCAAAACGTCGTGTTTAAAATTAATAAAGATCATGGAAGTCTAAAAATTTGTTTCTGTGAATGGATTAAATTTGAACAAGGTTAAAGTGGCAAATCCAAAATGACCGACGGCGACGTCTCGTTACTGTATCAGTTTAACATATCTATGTCTGGTTTCGTTACAAAAATAACAATTGACAGTCTGCCATTTTGAAAATTCCGGTTATGTCAAATGCATGGTGTCCCCTACTCGTTTTTATTTTGATTGGTTGTGAAATCAAATCTCTAGTTATTTTAAAATCTCTGAGCGATATAGATTTGTCTGATATATTGAGGTTTGACTGTGTCTTCCAAGAAAAGATATCTAGATGCACGGTTTGTAGAAGAAAGCGGTCGTCGCCTGTTTCCCGCCATTTGATTTTTTGACGGCACTGACTGTCAAGCTGATTTTTGTTAACAAAAAATAAAATGACGGAAAAATGCGATGACCGCTTTCTTCTAGAACTCTGGATGTATATAGAGTACTATCGACGCTTTATCAGAGGCAGGGTAGTGCCGTGGTATGGTCGTCGGCTTCACATGCAGAAGGTACTCGAACAACGATGCAAAAAGAAAAAAATAGTCTGCCCTGCCGCTCACTTCCTTTTCAGCGTCATCGTTAGCGTGAAATGCGATGCACGCAAAATATAAGTTGACCTCGAACATCGAGAATATTCGCAGGTGTAGTCCAGGAGCCGACACGCAGCCAGACGAGGAACCAGGAATAATAACCCAGGAGCCTGCTATAAGTGATATATAATCGGTACCAGGATGGCGTCAGCATAAATCTCCTACAGTGAACTCACGACGACCACGACTGTTGCGCTAAATAGGAAAGAAGTCTATCGTCTATAAGCAAGTTCTGCTGGGATGATAGCGATGTTAGATAGATGCAAGTCTAACATGTAGCAGGACCACCTTTCGGAAGGGGTGTAAAAGCGTGTGTCTACTGTGTATACGTGTTACTGAGTATAAAGATCCCTGCCGTCGACAAAGAGGTGCCAGGCAAAATTAAGTCCTCTTAGAGGTAGAAATCTTGCATCCTAAGGAGCACGTGCATCAGTTTGGTATATGGTGTATGGACAAATCGGGGTTTGCGAAAAAGGTGTCCCAGTCGCTAGACCAAAAATGGTTTCCCCACCACCCTTACTACTACTACTACTACTATCGTCGCTTTATAACATTCTGGAAATGGTCAAAACATTTATTATTAAAGATGAAGGATCATCGTGCCTTGATCAGTTAAAAAGCTAAAATAGAAAGGCGAGTAGAAGGGCAGGCAATTCGTCAGGCATGCAACGAAACTTACTATGCTTTGATTTTGTCGCGGCCGACTAGCAGTTGTTATATTTTATGTGTTTATTTTAAAAACAAAAATTTTTGAAAGTTATCCTAAATTTAAATAAAAAACTGACATTTCTAAGCCAGCGGAAATGTTAAACTGAAACAGTAAGAAGATAGCTGTCATTTTGGATTTAAGTTGCCCAATCCAATCCGTTAATAGGTGACTTTATTTTAGAGTCGACTTTATTTTGACACATTTACACAGAAAACTAACAGCTGACCTCTCAAAATTGACATACCAAAGCCAAATTTAATAATAAAGACGCTAACTCTCATTTAATAAATACCGACACTAATAAATCCGGTTTTTAAATACACAAAGGCCGAATTTTGAACGAAAGCAGGTGCTTCTTATATGTAAATCTGTCACCATAGGGTCGATTTTAAAATAAGGTCAGGTTTTATTCCAATAAGTGTCTAATATTCTATAATTCGTGTTCTTGATAAAGTCCGTAGTCCCCGGGGAAAATTCTTAATAATCGACTTATCTCCTTTTTCCCTGGCACCACGGAATGGCTCTGTGTTGCTGCAGTAATTGTTTATTCAAATATTAAGACATACTGTTTTTACATTGGTACCTTGTAGAGAGTTATTAAATTGTGTTAGTGTGTCAACTCGTGCATAAGATGGCTCTCAGATATAATATCAAATCCAAAACGTCAAGAGATCGCTAGACAAACAGTCAAACTGCAATGTGGCTTTATTATCAGATTTTCTGCTCTAGAGTCAGTCCAAACTTAATTGTTGGAAAATCAAAAAGGAATGCAATCATTGAGTTTTAAAAGACCCCGAAAGGGCTATACTAGTCAACGCGTGCAACTGATGGTTTTCCACTGGGATATTTTCAATGTCTAAAGCTCCGATAGTTTATTTTAAACCTTCCTTTGATTAAATTAAAAAAAGAAGCATCTGTTATCTAGACTATCGGGTTGGCACAGAACTAACAAGATACATGGTTTAAGATTTACATATATATGTAATTATCTTTATCATACACATTGAAGAAATAACTTATTTATTCCATGTCATACATCATTCTAATCTTGATTCCAATTCAATATTGGCAATTTTAGGCATTGCCACAAAAGCAGAATGAAAGTTTCTTTGAGTTTATAACAAACTTTCTAAGATTAATCACCTCCACCTGCTCAATGTTGTATTGTATATAAAAATAACTCTGACTATTGCGCCAACTATAACATTTTTATATGAAAATGTTTCCATAGAATTTGAAATTGAATTCATTAATCAAGAGTCTCTATTAATGATAACAATCACTGACAGACGAAAGGCGATATATTAATTTCCCCCTTCAGAGAAGCGTCTGATTTTAGAGGCGTCTCTTTACTTTATGATTTATTCTGCACGAAAGTCCTGTCGTCGCAGTCGCCGCTTACCGTCAAACGGGGTGGATCGAGACAGCGACTGTTTTTTACTATTTAAATGGCCCCTGTATCTCAAGGTTAATGTTTTTAGGTTCAATAATATTCAAACTCATAGACGATATCTTAGTGAACGCGTTTCTGAAAGTCGCCGGCAGTGTTGCCAACCCTACGGATTTATCTGTAGATCTACGGATTTTGGATTTCGATCTCCGATATCCGATTTTGGATCCAAATCTACAGATTTTTGGCAATTTTACTAAAAAACGATAAACATCGAAACACAACGGCGGCCGCGCCTCATTCCTCCTTATCAGTCCTCAGTAAGGACGTATTGCAATAGTGCCAGCACAAATTGTGCCGGGCACTATATTGACAGTTTCTCATTATAAGAACAGCTGTGTCCTTTCAAAATCAGGCCTTTGTGTATTATACGAGCCGGATTTAATAGTGACGCCACTATTAATGGAAAATAAACGACGGGATTTATAAATTCGACTTTGGTATGTCAATTTTGAAAGATCAACTGTCAGTTTGTAATGCGAAACTGTTAATATAGTGCCCGGCACAATTTGTGCCTGGCACTATTGCAATAGGTCCCTATTATCTTTACTCTTTACTTTTTTTCCTACATTTTAATCATTTTGTAAAAAGGTTTTGCTTGGATCAGTGACCTTATTTTTCTAGACATCTAGCGGACGGTCGTTGCAACATTATTTAGAACGAATTGTATTACTTTGCGCGTTGTTTGATGGGGAGTCAAACAACGCTTCGCGGCACAAAAGTTAAACTATGTTTTACGTTATGTATGTTGCACTAGAAAATATTAGTGTATGTACGTACCTTAGTTAAATAAAAAAGGTTAAAAAAGTACGTACTTTTTATTTCTTCTAATTATAACGGGTTATCCATTTAAAAAATTGGCGGCACTGCATAAAAGTTTATTTGGATCCGTTGGAACGGAGCAGTAGGTACCGTACCGTTCTCGTGCAATTCCGAACCAAAAAAGTTGTGCACTCCTGTCACTGTCAAAATATAAACTTTTAATTGTAAAAAAAGCACCTTTTTTTGTTTTTAGTCTTCTTTTAACCTACGGATTTCTACAGATTTTTCGCGTTCACGCTACGGATTTTCGCTTTCCAATAGTTGGCAACACTGGTCACCGGCCAGTTCAGTTTATCTTTTTAAATGGAGCAGCACGTAAAAAAACCAACAAAATTTTCGCGGTATTTTTTAAGTTTTATGAATAAACCTCGTTTTCTGGCTTATTTTTCAAGTTTTTTTTTCCGGTTTTTTTTGCAAAATAATTCTTTAACCTTCTCTGTCTGTCCATTACAGGGGCTAATCGAGCCTTAATACTGAAACAAATGGGATGTCCCTCACTAAAAAATATATATAAAATCACCTGTCAAACTGACAGATATGTGTGACATTTCAATTTAAAGCTCCAACAGTAAGCTATCATTTGGCGGTGGTTTGAAGCTTTTTTAGAAAAAAAGTTATTTTGAAAAATATCTGAAAATCGTCCCGATTCACCCCGTTTGACGGTATATTTTCATAGTTAAATTTTATATTGCTATAGTTTTTGATATTTGGATTTTAACGAATGATTTTGGCATGCCAACGCTGATTATCGCGGGTAGAAGTAACTTGCATATGGCCAAAAAACAAAAGCTTTTTTGTTAAATACTAGATAAACCACATGGGGATTTCGGATAGGGTAAGAGATGCAATTTGGGTTAAATCAGAAAAAAGTTGCGCTATTCCAGGCTTAATCAGATGCTGTATCGAAATTAAAAATATCTACAGGGGTTTACAAAATACAGAGCAAAACTTAAAAGTTGTGTTTTTCGATAAATTTATAATATCTCCGCTATTGTAAACAAATTCTAAATTATTTGGTAGTTTGGTATTAGCAACTACGGTCACTCGAATGACGTAAACGAATTTTTTCTAGCTCATTAAATAAAGCATAAAAAGAGATAATGAAAAATGTGAATTTATTATTATAACTAATACATCGTCAAATTTTATAAAATTTGTTCACATGATAATGGAGACATTTGAATTTTTCTAAAAACACAATTTTTAGTTTTTGCTCGATATTATGAAAACCCCTGTAGATATTTTCAATTTTAATACAGTATCTGATAGGGTTTGGAATAGTGCAACTTATTAATTTATCATTTAACCAAAATTGTATTCCTTAGCGTTTTCGAAATCCCCACATAGTTACTTTCATCTGGGACATCCTGTATTGTTTAAAAGGTAAGTATTTGGTAAAATCCTAAGACTAGAGTATTATAAACTTCTTATTTTAGTTTCTTAGTTTCAACCGATTTACTTACAGGTCAAATAACTGTCAAGATTTGGGTACAAATCAATATTTAAATATTATACGGGGTGTACCATTTAAAACGTTCCACACGGGATTTTTCGAGAACTGATAAAAAATTTTAAAAATGCCGAGACACGTCGATTTTGTTTGCGAGGGCGACACATTTTCGTGATTGTGCCTCATCTCTATCTGGCATCTCATTCCTTGATTTTTAATAGGGAAAGTGGGTTGAGTGATACCTCGTTGGAAAAGTCTTTTAATTCTTTATTCAGAACTGGTTTTGTTTAAATGAGCAATCTAAATCAACCGCATAATTTCACTTAGACACATTTTCGTTATAACTACTTGCCTTGAAATTTGACCATAACTTTGATGAAAATTAAATTAATCCTTTATCTTTTATTTTAATCATTTTTCGGATGTTTAGGATTGGTCCTAAATTAGTTTCTCTTTAAACTAAGTTTTATTTTAATTGTAAAAAAATGGTCTACTCCCTTCACAAACAAATTGGGATTTTTAAAATTCAAATTTGAAGACAAGAGGGGGGAGAGGGGATATTATGAATTACGTAGTCCTTAAAACGATAATAATGCAGTTGTGGAGGTCTAAGGGAAATTGTGCTGTTATTTCAAAGTGCTAATTTAATAAATTCTAATTCAAATAACTCGAAAACTGGTCGTCTGATATAAAAAATAAAATCAGTTGAATAAAGAACTAAGAGACCTTTCCAACGAGGTATCATTCAATGCACTTTTCCTATTCAAAATCAAGGGGTGTGACGCGTCCCAGCTAGTATATCGTAAACAAAATCGACGTGTCTCCGCATTTTTTTTAATTTTCAGCAGGTCTCGAGAAATTCCGGGTAGAACGTTTTAAATGGGACACCCTGTATAAGGCGCAGATTAAATTGGAATCCTATCTCCGTAATACTCTCTCGAATAATAAATAAAAAACATTTGGACAACGTCCACTGGACAAAATAATTAACATATAAATTATGGCAACAATCAAATTTTGTACACTGATTTACCAGTGGCGTAGTCAGAATTTGGCAAGAAGTAGAGGGGAGTTTGGCATGTCAATAATAATACAAAGGAACCTACGCACTAAAACGTAAATTTGGAGAAAATTATCCAATCTTCGTCTTTTTAAAGCTAAAATATCTAACACTTTATCTTCAGACACTGTAATATTTTTATGATTGTAAATAAGAGCCAATCCATTCAATCTTTCTTCACCAGTCGTATTTTTTAAATAGTTTTTCAAATATTTGAGGAAAGAAAGACCTTTCGCAACAGCAAGTTGTTACTGGTATAGCCATAGTTTTAATTAATTCGTATACCGTTGGGAAAATATTTGGATTGCCACATTCTAAAGTAAGTTTTGGGCTTATGTTCCATGATACAGCTAAAATATCTAACACTTCATCTTCAGAAACTGTAATATCTTTATGAATGTTCATAAGAGCCAATCTATTCAATCCTTCTTTACCAGTCGTGTTTCCTAAAATGTTTTTTAAATATTTGTGGGAAGAAAAAGACCTTTCGCATCAGCAAGTTGTTAGTGGTAGTGCCATAGTTATAATTAATTCGTATACTGTTGGGAAAAGATTTGGATTGCGCAATTCTAAAGCTTCCATACAATTTTTGGGTTTATGTTCTAAATTTAAAAAAAAGTTGTGACCAGAAAACTATTTCCTCTTCTGCACCAATTGGGTCCATTTAATAAAATTCAATGAGATCTATTGGTTGTGGAGCCCAATCCACCGAACCGAACCGAACCGAACCGAACCGAACCTGGACTCAGTAAATCATTTCCAAAAATGGATTAAAGTAGTTCCTGCGATAATATATTTCAACCCCATATTTTTTATTGGTATTGGTACTCTCATTCGCCAACGGAGAGGGGGTTCGACCCCTAAAATCCCCCCGTGGCTACGCCGTTGGATTTAATTTGATTTTATTTGACATCCCCTATTGAAGTTTGGAGGTTTGAATACTTTTATGTTTAAACCAAAATAAGTTTTTGTGTGGATAAAAAATCATTGTCTAGATGATTTAATTAGAACCAAGCGATGAGAAATATATGTTTTTTATGTTGTCGGAAATAAAATTTGTCTTTTATTTTTAGAAAAAATTCAACAAAGTGGCAGTGCTTTTTTAATTAGCACTCCTGATTCTAGTTAGTTTTATCTGCTGTCGCCTTGAGCCACAAAAACCATCATTTTCAAGATTTTCCAGCATCTCGAATGCGCTTAAAACTTGGAAAGATTTTGCTTTCCCGTCTTTTCTGGAAAGAGCATCCTCTTTTGATAATTAGTTTGTCTTGCTCATTAAACGGCTTTAAATCTGGTTTTCTCTTGTCCTCTTTTCGCAAAATATCCTTTAGAGAAGATGATGAAGAATATTACAACCGAACCGGACAGCATACACACGCACAGACAGACGTCACGACGATATTGCTTAAATATACCCAATTAATACCTTTTCGGCGTTATCTCAAAAAAAAAATCTTCGAAATCTGTCACAGGGAACGATTCTCGTACCAGTTTATACATTATGTAGCTATGAGGAGGTGGTTCAAGTTCAAACGAAAAGTTACACTACATCCGCTGTACTCACTCAGGACTAAAGTAATAGTGATTAAAAATTCGCCTAAGAACCGAATGACCTGATACGGGACCCAGGTCTATCAAAGCAGGCATCCGAAACCAGAATTAAATTAATATTTATATCGAAATAGAAGGCAATTTATTTTTGTAATCAGCACCAAAAATTTACCTAGAAAAGGCTTAAATATTGTTGTGAATAAAACTAGTGTAACTGGCGAAAAGTTAAAGCATAGCTTTTGGAATAAAATTTTAAAATATTGCGCCTTGCACAACCGTGTGCTATACTCTATTCATTATATTCTTATATTTTTTTTTAATTAAAAAACACATTATGGTAGATTTCTATTTCTAAGAGGTGCAGGTATATTTAAAATTAAGAATTTCAAATGACGTTAGATGAGTGCCTGGAAAAATGAACGCTAATTATTTTTTGAAGAGCTCTGATGAAAGCCGTCTAGGTTTTGGATAAATCAAGCCGCAAGACAAGCAAGAATGTAATTTTTTTTCCATCATTTTTGTTTATTTTAGAAGTCCTACTTCTACTATAATCTTTATTTTTGTCTGAGGGTCGTCATAATTATAATTCCTACACAGCAAAAAAAAACAAAATCAAGAAGAAAACGTATTTTAACGAAAAAGTCCTCAGAGGTAAAGTTGCTCGGGAACGCTGCGTTTCATCCTCATTAGGCAAAACATTATCTTAATTTGCTACCCCTTTTTTAGCATAATTCATTTTCTAGATCGTGGTTATTGAATACTCCAGATTGCTGTCTCTCCAGTAACCCTTTGTGTTATAGTCACTGACCATTTCCCCCTAACTTGACCCCGCTAAATTCTAATATCTCAGTTGTCAACTCGAAATATCGGCAGGGACGGAAAAAATCCCCCCCAAACCTTGAAAAATCTGTTTTTGAAGTGTAAACTTCGGCGCGTTTAGCAGTTTTTGTGGGTAGTGAATTGAACTGAGCGTCAGGCTCGGCTATGTGACGCTCATTCGGTTGAAGTCGGCTCGAGTCGACTAACTGTTAGAGGAACATTCAGCGAGCGATATGATGATGCAGATGAAGGCCAGTATTATTAATTTCGCCTTGTTGAAGTTTACACTTCTGCCGTGTGGTCACACAATTTTTTTTCAGTTTGATTCAATTGTTTTGAAAACTCACCTTTTTATCTAAACTTGCAAAGAACAGTTTTTTGTGGAGAACAAGATTCCCTTTCCAACAATGTATTGGTTGATCAGGTTAGAAAAAGGAAGTAGATCTTTAATGGCGTCCGTAAATTGGGATTATTTAGAAAATACATGTTTATTATAGGTTTTTAAAAACAAATTCAAAAACTACACTTTTTGGGAAAAAATGTGCAGTATACTGTATTGTAGATAATATATTTTTTTGCTAATTGGTTCAATATAATGTGTGGTTTATGTCAAATATAGGTCTCCAGGGGCGTAGTTAATTAATAAATTTTTAAAAATAATCAACATAATCAAATTTTGTTGCATATTTTATCTATTTTTAAAACAAATTAAGCTTATAAGGAAATTGACTTCTTGAAATTGAAATTTGACAAAAATGTTCTTTTTTGTAATTTTTGAAACTGACCCCAATATACGGACGTATTTTATTATCCGCCTAAAGTAAATTACTTATGTTGTAGTTGGAACCTTAATTCTTAAGAAAATTGAATAAAACCAATAAAATTGGTTAGTTTGGTGATTTGAAATAATTACTTTAAATTAAGGAAACCACTGGAGCGGTAACTATGGAATAACTTCCACTTTGTTATGCGTGAATTTTTTTTTTATTATCTACGACAAGGTTTGCAACACATTTTTTGCTAAAGAGCTTGTTTTTAAGAAAATCGAATAAAACGTGTAAAAACATGTTTTTTTTTATTATTTTTTCTAAATCACCCCCATTTACGTACGTCACTGGAAAGTTATTTATAAGTTAAATCTCACTGAGTGTCACATTGTTGAAAAGGAAATTTTCCTGACTACAATAAAGAGTAGTATATATTTTTTCATATTAAGCGTAGTTTCTGAGATAATTAAATAAAACTTGTAACAAAAATGGCTTATTTTCTGATTTTTTAAAATTGATTTAATTTTCGGATGCCCCTAAAGATTTAATTATCCATGTTATACATCATTCTAAAGGAGATTTTATTGACCAAAATAAAAATAACACATATTTGCCTGTAGACGTTGGTTTAAAAAAAATCAAATAAATCATGGGAAAAATTACTTCAATTAACGGACACCGCTGAAGAGTTTGTAACTCTAACCCCATTGAATTATACCTTGTTAAAAAGGGAATTTTATTATATACAATAAAGTATAAATTTTTCCTAGAAGCTTAGTTTTTAAGGAAATTTGAAAAAACCTCAACCTTTCAGATTTTTGGAGGTTTTTGCAGTTAATAAGAAAAACTAATAATATCATTTTTTGTTATATAAATATATATTTTAAATGTACAGCTGTGTCAATTGGGGATTTACAGCGCTTATTTCGGCGCCATGTTGGCCGCCATCTTAAGTATCTCAACTCTGTCAACATTTCGAGGTTGCAACCGGGATATTCGGATTCAGCGGGGTCGAAATAAGGGGAATTAACCATTTGCCAAAAAGTAATATAAAATGCTTCTGGAAAGTGGATTTTTCGAAATCTTGCCTTAACTATTAGAACTTAAATGTTAAGATTATGGCTTGGCCTATAAATCCTAGAAACCATTAACGCGTAATCCATGCAAAAACGCAACTTGACTTCCGTGAATATCGTCGTCGTGCGCCTGAATAGCTGCGGTCTCGGTTAAGTGGCTGAAAGCTGAAACAGCTACTAGCTACGCTAACTACATGCAGTCATCCTGCTATAATACTTTAGGTAGCTGACTGGATGGCTGGCTGCACAGAAAAAAATTATATCAAATCAAAACAAAAACTGCTTTCCTATTCACCTAAGCAATATCCGCTTTAAAAAAATAATTTTTCTTGAAATATTGCTCTGGTTTTTCTTGTATCTCGATAGATCGCACTTCTTGCGAGGGTTTTCTCCATATAGATATAGGATTAGAGACAAAACCGTCCAATTAACATTGCAAAGGTGTCACATTGACCCAGCACTGTTGAGGTGGGACTCCTCAAAAGGACGAAACAATTAACTGTTAACACTTATGAGGTGTCCATTAGATCTTGGACCCCCGTGAGGTTAAGCTTTCGAGCTACCCACGGAAAAATATGAGGGTACTAATATTCACGTTTGTTAGTATTATTTGGCTTAAAAATTCCGTTGATTGACGTTCGCGTCTGATAATGGGTAAAAACGCTAATCAGGGTTGCTCTGACCTGTAAGACAGAAGAACTGTCGTAGGTCACGGATTGTTTATTTTTCTTTGCAATCGATCTTTTCATTGATCGAGTTTATACTTGCCTGCTCTTGTTCTAGTTTTTCTCGTATCTCGCTAGATGGCGCTTTTGCGAGGGTTTTCTCACTATAGACATAGGATTAGAGACAAAACCATCTAATTAACTTTGCAAAGGTGTCACATTGACCAAGTAGTGTTCTGAGGAGTCCCATAAAGACGAAACAGTTAACTGTCAACACTTATAGGTGTCCATTAGATCTTGGACCCCCGTGAGGTTAATTTTTCGAGCTACCCACGGAAAAATATGAGAAAAACAAAAGCTCCTTTTTACCCGATTAGTCACGAAAACTTGTTTGATTGCAAATACTAAAGGCAAACCATCTTTCATTATAAAATACATTTATTTCGCTCCAAGAAAATAATATTGGCTTACTTATAGAAAAAAACGGAGATTTGCATTTTTAGATAATTGTTAAGAATGAACCCATTCTTAACAATTATCTAATTCTTATATTTATCTAGTTGCTAGGTATATGTAAATATATCTCTATTCAAACCTAACTATATTAAGCTTATAACTAAACCTAAACTATTACAGACTACCTATTAGTCTTAAACTATACATACCAAATATGGAAACACATATTGTATTTGTAATTATTTTCAGTCAGAACGTGTAAATAATATTCAAAAGTAAAGCGCGCTCTCTGTTATCTGTACTATAATAATATAATACTATATATATGTAGTTGTTGGTTATATCGAATCATCGTCATCTTGATTTAACACATTTTTTGTTGCCCGACCAGGAAAATTAGTATTTTTTCAATAAAGTTTATTCTTTTTTTAGTTTGATCAGAGACATATTTCATTAGTCCCTGGTTTGATTGAATAAATAAATGTAGTCTTGTGAGCGGAAAAATTTCATGCATTTAGGCCACCTTGCTGGGCCCGTAGCCCACTCTCCACGGTTTCAGCCCTGAAAACCGGCCGCCTTGGCAAAGGAGTAGATTTTTTTCGGTTGGACCTTTCTAATATCGCTAGGGCTAAGCACACAACTTCCGAAATGCGACTGTCTTAACGCGGCGAGTGCCGGGCACTCGGTTAAGATATGTAGAAAAGATTCTTCATCCTCCATACACCATCGACACTCCGTCTTCAACGATTCCCAGAATGCTAAGGTGTTTATTAGGGCAACAGTATCCTGTTAAAAGCCCTGTCACCAGTCTCATATCTTTTTTCCCGAGTGTGAGAAAAGACATCATCCTGGAGGCGCTCACCTCCCCGATAAGGAGTTTGCCTCATTTCTTCCATGTTTTCTCAAAGCGCCTGAGAGCGCCTGTTTAAGTTAGGTTTTAGGGTCTCTATGATGAGACACTTTGCGATGCCCAGCATGAGTTCCGGCCCCATTGGATCAGCTGATGATCCCATTCGAGCTAGTTGGTTAGCCTGCTCTGTTCTAAGAATGCCCTCATGTGGAACCCAGAGGAGATCAACCTTGTGGGGTCCTGCCAGGGTTTTAGTACATCACTACACTTGGCTACAATTGTAGAGCTTACTCTGGCCTTTTTAATGGCGGACAGTGCAGCACTACTGTCTGAACAGATCCAGATGTCTTTTCCTGACAGACATTTCTAAGTTTTTTATAAACATACATATATCAGAATTGCGTAGGTATACTACTAATAAACAGTGGCATACTTACCCTGGACAAAATGACATTTCTCTCCTCTGGTTCTATAGTAAACCCCTGCTCCAGACCTCTCCGCCATTTTACACACTTCCTTTCTATCCAGACTTCCCTTTTGGGTAAAAAGACTCTTACAGGAGGCTTCGGTTTAGTTTGTAATGGTATCTTGTCCCTGTTCATATTAAGTAAAGGGCAGATCTCCGATACATCTCATAAAGTTTTGCGTAACTCTTAGGGCTAAGATTAATCCTAAGATCGCCGAGGCTTTGAAGTCTATACATAGTCCTCCATATGTTCCAGGAATACAGGCAGAGGGGGCAGTCCCCCAGTAAAAACAGTTTTTTATTTTGACTGGGTGTCATTTCCAAACTAGATATTAAGAAAATACATGTAAATTTGTTATATTTTTTTCTGTGTGACTTTTCATAAAAAAAAAGGGTGAAACTTGCCTTATTATTTTGAATGAATGGATGAATATACCACTTTAGTGTGTTCATGCCAGGACTGCCAGACACTGGAGCTGCGCTATTGCCTGCCAGTTTTCAATTTTTTAAGGATTTAGCACGGTTGTAACTTCCTAATGAACACTTAACTTGTGCACAAGTGCCTATTGAAGCATTTAAATTAACTGACATGATGTTCTGTTTTTCTTTTTCTGTAAATATAGGAACAGCACAAATATTTTCCGAGTCTGCATGGTGGGTTAATAACTTGGCGAATCCGAGCGAAATTCAAATCTTAGGGAAACAAAATTAATTCGAAGGAATTAAACAGGGGATTAGGTATTTAAAAACAAAAATGCAGTTTTTGGAAACTTCGTTTCAAATTATCGATCGACAACTATTTTTCGAATTTCACACATTTTATTCAAACAGAAAATTTTGTGACAAAACAGTTTTCGAACACATTTTCTTCTCGAATGACATTTTTAAAAAAATATTATTTTGTCCGCCTTTCGAGAGTTCGATATCGGTGTTAGCTTAACCTTCTTAAATTGATCGCAAACATATCCTAACCTAGGATTTTAAACTCTTAAAAGGAGGACAGAATGTTAGTTTACGGATACAATTTTTCGAAAAAAAAATTTTGAATTTTTTAAAAATCTTTTTTCAAAGATTATTTCCCACCTGTCAATTTAAACCAATCAAAAAGACGAAACAGAAGACAGACAGATAGAAGTTTATCCGATAAAATGTTTGGTCCTGTCAAAATAAAAAATTGTTGAAATTTAGTCAAGTTTTCGGTGAATGACTTTGAAAAAACAATGGCTTAGCAACCTAACAACGCTTTCATTTTGAGGTAATTTTTTCAAAAAGTGTTTCTGTGCAGCAAAAATCAGCAAAGAAGTAGAAAAAACATCCACAGCAACACAGTCAAGACACATAGCAGCATTTGGAAGCAGTACATGAACTTTTGTTCAGAGAAAAAGTATGTAATTGATAGAAATACCACAGTAGTAGCTTTGAATTTAATTCTTAAGGACTGGGCATGGACATCGAAAAAATAACTTATTTTTCGATGGCATCGAATATGCGAAAAGTCAATGGCGAAGAGTACAAAGAGCATTGCGTAAAAATAATGTGGAACATCGTGGCCAAAAACCTACAAGAAACCTTTTTTATCAACTACAACATTGTTTTTGATCCGTTTAAAGATATTGAATTCAAGACCTCTCGTGACGCTAGAAATGCGAAAAGAAGAACTCTTCAGAAGCAGGAAGACAAAAGGAAAACAAGTTCCACTTCACTAACGCTCGATGAGTACTACAAAATGGTGTCTTCGTGTGATGAAAACGTGAATAACGCTCGTCTTTTATTTCAAACAAATTACTTGTCAACTCTTTTTTCCAAATTTTTTCGGATAAATTTGATGTACTTGTCATATTACCCCCGAAAAAATTCGGTTCTTAAAAGAAATGAGTTTAAAAAAATACTTTTGAAAAAAAAGTTTTGAAAAAAAATTACAATTACACATTACTGGCAAATTTTTTTATTTATTTTGTTTAGGCACTTTTAATTTATTTTACTTTATGGTTACCTTTACCTTTAATTAAGGTTACTTTAAATCATTAAAAATAGAGCTTTTAAACTTACCCAAAGATAGCATTTTACTATAAACGTAACCCTACCTTTTGATTGACTTTTGTGTTTTAGTAGACTCTAAAACAATGAAAAAATAGCGCCATTTACCTAAATTGTATGTCTTCCTGTTTTCAGAATGTGTCCCAAATAAAAATATTCCGTCTAAAATACGAGCCGTCAGGTTTTTTATTACTAATGATATAGCACCCACTGCAGATAAACTTTTTAGGCATAAAATAGCTTCGTTCCATCATCGCGCGCGACATTCATATAACGGTACGAAAAATCCTTTTTGCGTTCCAGGTCGACGTTGTACTGTTCTTGGACAGTCATTTTTCCGTTCCAACATGCCACTTAAACCGGTTTCGGACTCCTCCAAAATACAAAGATTGAAGACAGGCGCATTAGAAATGTTTGCATCTCACTCTTTTCTTTGTCTGTGTTTATCATATGTTGCACTGGAAAAAATATATGTAAATTCTCATCCACTTCGTGACAACAAATTTCTAGTTTACATCAGCTGAGATAAAAATATACCATAAACTTACATTAACATTACATTTCTCTGAGAAAATTACAAAATACAGTAAATAACCAAAAAAATTAAAATTTTGGCATTTAAGGAAAAATAAACTGAATTTCACAACCAATTTTAACACGTAAACAAATCCCCGGAAATTTACGTAAATATACAAATTGTGCTACATCTACAGCATCTCTTGATTTTTTCGCAAGAGCCTACAGCCACTTGCACCAAACATACCAGAAAGTAGCACTTTTACCACACAAACTTTTACCTCCCAATAATAACTAAGTTAGGTACAGGGATTGTGCAATTATAAAAAAATCTCCCTCTACATACAATAAAAACGCTAAACGGTCCAGCGTCTGGTAATAATTGTATCTCTGATACCCAGTGACGCACCCAAGAATATGTCGTGCTATTTAATTTTTTAATTCATGAAGTATGTGGAAAATATCTAAAAAAATCCTTAGGCTTAGGGGAAGGGGCAGGTCCCAATGCATCCCGCGTCCTTGGGTGCGCCCATGGGCACCTATATATTTTTTGAAATGGAAACCCAAATTGTATGTATATGTATGTATAGTTTGTGAATATAAATTAAATGAATGTAATTTTATCTGCATTTTAAAGACCTAAAATTAAAAATGTATTTTGATAATCCTATGTAATTTTATAAAAAAAATGTGTGATAAATAAAACTAGTGTGGCCTAATTTTTTTAAATAAAATTTACATTCAATAAGCAATTTTGCAAAGTAATTCGCAATCATCTTTTTTCTGTGTGCATCTTTAATTTAGAGCTCTCGAATTCACACCTTGCTTTCGATCTACCTTTTCGAGAGATGGCGAAACCTACCCTTTCTTTTAGTCACGTGACCTTCAATTTAATCACATGACTGAAGTAAATCGATCACTACGCCAACAGTATTCGTTTTTTTTTGACAGTTATTTGGTCGTTCCATCTAACCAAAACCGTTTTGAAACAGTACATTGCGCGCGCATTGGGATTTATGACTGTCGAATCGGATGATGGAACGCTCTTATTGAAACGTTTCCCAAAATTTAAAAATTGATTCTCAATTTTTGCCAAAAATTACAAAATGGTTATTATGATTTATTTATTATGTGTTTCATTTTGATGGCAGTTTGTATGTACATACTTTACATTTTAAGCTAAACTTTATAAAATAGAAATGTTTACACTACAATGACAAGAGCAATAATAGATTCTTGTACGATCTGCGAATATGTGATTAAAGGCTTAAACAGTTGCACAACTAGTTTATTCCTCATTTCCCGTCATTTTCCGCGCCGCGAAATCGCTGCTACTGGTTGCAAACACGTGCCTCGTCCAATTAGAACAATATTGTATCAGTCATCACTTATTAATATCAAGCTTTATGTTTGTCTAACTTGCAAAATATCTACAGCTACCCTAAATATAACAATGTATAAAAGGCAAGTTCAAAGGGGTAGAGTCAACCACGGTCATCGGTGTTTTGGAGAACGGCATTTTATAAACCTATTTATTCATTTAACGAGTGAAACTAGAGTAAACCAAGAAAACTAAGTCCATGGCTGGACGAAAACGTCCACCTGTGTATCAAGAAGAAAGCCATTTCGTCACAGTTCAACCAGAGCATACAATCACCGTCTCCACGACCGGTGTCGATTTGGAACCGAAAACAATGAGTTAACAATGTATTATACAAGACAACTTCAACGGGGTAAAGTCACCCACGGTTGTTTCGGAAAAAGGCATTTCTATGCTTAGCGTGGCTTGCCTAACTACAGTAAATCAAACTACAAGACACAAGGTAAATCAAAAAGAATGAAAAAAATTTACTTTTTTCTGCTAAAATTTCCAGATTTTAGCGAAAAACCTTGATGATCTTCAAAGAATTATGGACAAACTCGTTCGTTACAGCGAAGAGTATGGACTCACACTCAACGCAAAGAAAACTAAGTTCATGAAAATAACAGAAATGGTCCAAAATAACAATGAACAGCTAAATATCAAAGACAAACCCATCGAACAAGTGAAAAAGTATACTTATCTTGGAACTACGATCACCTGTAATAACGATTACACCGAAGAAATAAAAGTGCGCATAGAAAAAGCAAGGTCAAATTTCAATAATATGAAATTTTTTTTTGCTTTAATCTTGGACTTAGACTGGTTAGATGTTATGTCTTTACCACTCTGCTTTCAGAGATAATCAGAATGCTCGAAGCTTTTGAGATATGGGTGTACAGGGTCGATCGAATAACTAACTTAGAAATACTTTAGCGACTAAACATCGAAAGAGGATTACTGCTAACAGTGAAAAGCAGAAAACCTCAATAAACCAAGATATGCCCTACTTCAACTAATTGAGCAGTGTAAAATCCAAGGAACACGAAATGTAGGAAGAAGAAGAAGAATATCCTGGCTGAGAAATTTGAGAGAATGGTTTGGATGTTCCTCGATAGAGCTTTTTAGAGCGGCTGCATCCAAGATAAGAATTGCCATGATGATTGCCAACCTTCGAAGCAGAGATGGCACTGACAGGGAAAGATTGAGGTGCTGATATTACAGTGATGTAATTTTGGCATTTCTTTCTGGAGGTTCTTCAGAATTACACTTAATATTTCATGTGTACGTGGAAAATTTTGATGATTGCCGAATGCTAAGCAGTTTAGAAAGCTTGAAACTACATAGCTTATGCTTGCTTGTTCGGTAATTTGAATTTTCGGCAAATGCATTTCCTTTTGGACGAAATCGTTATCAAATTATTCAATTTAATTTATTCCATTAATTAAAAAAATTATAATAATGATAGTAAGTAAGAGAACAAAAATTACCTCACTTAAATACACTTATATTACTGGAACTGAATAATTTCGGTTTAATTTGCATGTACTATAAAAATACATAGGCCACCTGTGAACTGCTAACACTTCAGGCTTAGTATCTCAGCAAGGGTACTACACAGGAAACTAAGTGATGTCTCATTTTATAGGCTATTAGTCTTTATTTTATATTGGATTTTTTGAAAAATAAGCAGTTCCCAAGTTAAAGGCCACTAAAAAAAATTGATCAAAATCCAACTCAAAGTCATAACTCAAAACCCATTCGTCAGTAACAAACTAATTAAAAAAAAATCTTTTTGTGCACATTGAATCCAAGATGGCGGGGGGACCGGCCCCCCCAAGATCGAAAATTCAAATTTATTTTTAGGACTCGAAAATCGCGACTATACCACCTTTTGTAAGCTGAAATTCTATAATGACTGGACTATTGGTTTATTCCTACAGCAAGTTTAGGTTATGGCGACCCTGACACTGTAGTTTAGCTTATTATATCTCTTGCTGTGTTTTTTCCTAATTAAGAAGGTTTAGACCTCGCGGGACAATATCCTTTTTGTTAGGTTTTTCTGACAGTCTGCGCCCTTGGAGAAATCTTTTTCCAGGAGGCTTATGATTCTGCAGAAGGCTAGTGCTGGGCACTCGGATATGATGCGTCGGCCTTATTCATAGACCTATAAACGAACGGACTAGCCCTTATGCTCAAAAATTAATTCCAGAGTGAGACAGAGCTAGTCATGGCAAAAATGTAAAGCGTTGCCATTGTTCTTACGTCTTAAACCATTAAGAAATAACTTGTCACTAATTTAAAATACATATTATTTATCAAGAAAATAGGTTTCGAAATGTAGGAATATTCAAATATTAAGCAGCATCTCATACTAAACTATATAACGCGCATTTACTAACAAGGTACACTGATGTGCACCGGCTGAAAACACCCTTCGTGTGAATATGTTTCCAACTGCTACACTAATAATCGTAGAAACTATATGTCCACTAATTCCAGTATAGTGAGTGTATCTCTATATCCTCGAAATTGACAAGTGAAATCCCTTAAACCGACCGAGGCAAATGCAAAGTGGCCGAGTAAAAGCACATAAATGCTTTCAGTAATGCCGTTTCGATCAATGACATGCAATGAGTACTTTGAATATACCCTGCGAATCGCGCAAATAATAATCAAAACAATAATTATAGACAAACCGCAAAGGGCCAATATTTCTGTCCATCTATGGGCTACTCCAGTGGTAAATACCTCGGTTCCAATTCTGATTGAATTCTTGCTAACTTTGAAATCCGCTGAATGCTACAACTAAACAAAACCGTTTGAAAAGATTTGGTTCAAGAAATGGTTAAGGTTAAACAACCGCCTGGATTCAGTATATCGTTCACAACCGCGATAAAATCGACTGCAACCGACACAAACTCACTATTTATTATGGTGTGTATAGCCGGATCTATAAAACCACTTGGGTATTATCCGGTTTAAAGTAATGACGCTATCTATGATGTTCAGAGATTTTAGAACAACTAGAGATAGGATTTCACAACCAACCAAAATAAAAACGAAAGGGTACACCCAAGGTCTTTATAATTTTACACAGGTTGTCTACAGAATTTGGCCAGTCATGTGAACTTAACTGAATCACTGTACATGCGTTATCGGGCTTCCATAAAACAAATGGTTTAATGCAACTTGGGATGTAGATTTTTTAATCTGATTACAGTTGGCCAGTCAGTTTTAATGACCTTTTAAATTCTGTAGGTAACCTGTTTAAAATTATAAAGACCTTGGGGTAAACCATGCGTTTGACGTTATCATTGAAAAACTGAAATATAAATGGGAGTTGAAGGGCACTCGTAAGCAGCCCATTGGGCGCGGCCTAGTGAAAAGGGCGGATACTGTCAGTCGTTATTATTTTTGTTGTGTTGAAAAAGAAAGAAATACCTCGGACTTTACCAACTCAAATTAAAAAATAAATGGATCCATGATGGATATGATACCTTCATAGCCCATAAGCACACTCCAAGTGAACTCCACGCTATATCAGCCTTAAAAACAGTTCTTGTAAATATCTCAGAAACGGAAGCTGCTACGAAGTTTTTAGTAATAACATAAATTATTGAGAAAAACGTGTTCTACTATATTCCAAAAACTGCACTGATTGATGCGATGGTCTGTTAAGAAGTTAGCAACCGTTAAAAAATCTAGTCAGCTCTATCGTACATTATTTTACCTGAAAATTTCATAAAAACCGGTTCAGCGGTTTAGGAGCTATAGTGTTTTGGACAGAAATACACACGCACACACACAGACACACGTCACGACAATACATAATACACCAATCCAAACCAAATCTAATTAAAAAAACTAAAAAACACTTAAAAAAACAGTAACGGGACTGCGGTCATTTTGGATTTGGCACTTGAACTTTGGTCAAATCCAAACCTATTTAAAAATGTATTTATAAGATGTCAACTCCATAAATCAGATAGTAATCACATTCAGTACTACAGGGAATATTTGTATACATATTCGTTATGTTTCATGTGCCAAAAAATTCTTTTCAGAACCATTGAGTTCATACACAGGTAAATTTTTACTTTTTATTTTTTCTTGTTGATAAATTTCTTTATTTAGTGTCACTTGAATAAATCACTAATCAATTATTGCACCGTGGACTATATAGTGGGTTTAATAAATGCCTGTTTTGTCTGTCTGAGGCTTACAGAATTAGTCGTTATCAGTTGTACCCAACTCATACTC
Organism: Aspidapion aeneum; assembly: GCA_963576565.1. Classification (NCBI taxonomy): domain Eukaryota; kingdom Metazoa; phylum Arthropoda; class Insecta; order Coleoptera; family Brentidae; genus Aspidapion; species Aspidapion aeneum. The sequence goes on from OY755043.1 coordinate 32,780,064, forward strand.
ATAGTCAGTGGAAATACAGTTAAATGATTCGGACATATAGACAGACAGAGATATAACTGGACGGACAAATTCAGTGTATGCTTAATGCAGATTGATTCTAATTTATTTTAGAAAAGGCACTTCTCTTAAATAAGGAATTATAGCTATCAAAAATGTTAAAAACTGATGAACGAATGATTTTTCTAACATTAATTGTAACTGATTAAAAACCAATAATCGCAAAATCTCTGTTAAATGGTTATTTTGGTATGACACTTGACCAAATTGAGCTGGAAAGCACACATGTTAAAAAGAAAAAAGGAGAACTTGAGATAAGGTATAGAAAAATTGGAAGGAAGTTTTGACAATTCATAATAAGTTGCTGCTTTATAGACAAATACTGAAACCAGTATGGACATGGTATGGTATGGTATTCAACTATGGGGTGGTACTAAAGAGAGTAACATTCCAGTTTTGCAGAGATTTCAAAATAAAGTATTAAGAAACATTATCAATGCATCTTGGTACGATCAAAATAGTGCCTCCATCGGGACCTAAATATCGAAACTATAGCAGAGACTATAAAAACATACTATGTTAGTTCGAATACTAAAAAGAGTAAAGCCGTTTGAGCTAGTGCACTAAGTGAAATAAATAAAACAAAATAATGCTCACAAATATGAGTTAGAGATAAAGCAAAGCGAGGAGAACTGTTTAGTGAATGTTTAAATCTAACTTTTCTTGTAAATTAAGTTGAAACAAAATTGCTAATTTTAGTCTTATTGACTAGATTGTAATACAATAAACACAGTGCGTTTGACAAATAAAAATTTTATTATTGTTATTTATTTTCAAATAGTTGAATTGGTTTTTGGACTGTCTTGATGATTTCCCTTATTTCCTGCTTCCTGGTATGTTCGTAACTATGTCTAACAAAACTAAAGTCCGTATCGGTTTTATAGTGGCGTGCAGTGATATAATCAAAGCACAGTAGGCATAAATTGGCATTGTTTTGTCACTTACACGCTTACGGCACACACACACACTAAACTGCAAGTAAAAATTAAAAAAAAAAACTGCTCAAAATCTCTATTATCAAATATCAAAATAAAATAAGCTAATAGAAAATATCGAAGGCCCTTAAAATAATCGGATCCATGGTGGACCTTCCTAGCTAGCCTATTAGCACACTTCAAGTGAAGCCACGATATATTAGCGTTGAAAACAGTTTTTTGTAAATATCTTAGAAACTAAAGCTTTTACGAAGACAAGTTTAGAAAAACATGTCTAAACTAGTAAGAACCTTTCATTTTAATATTTGTATTAGAGAACTTGGCTTTACATTTATCTCAATTTTTTTACGGAATACCATTTTCGCGTACTTGGCTTTTTTTTTACATGAAATGTTTTGTTATAATTTCACTCCTTTTTTAAAGAATATGGATAATATTTAAATTTTAAAGTAGTAAAATATGGGGAATATTGTTCAAAACTTTTGGAATGCCTTAGGTTTTTTAATTTTTTCCTATGGTTTTATCATAGTTTCTATCAGTCTGTCAAAGCTGATCTCTGTAGCATTCCTGGAAGTGGACAATGTTATCTTTACATAACTTCAAGTTTATTGGGGGGGGGGGGCAGTAAAATAAAATGTTGGTGTTTTTAAATTTTTTCCTATAGTTTTATCATACTTCCTATCAGTCTTTCAAAGCTCAGCTCTCTAGCTTTTCTTGAAGTGGGCAATGTTACATTTACATAACTTTACATTTATAGGGGAGGAAAGTTAATAAATTTTTTTTTCTTATAGTTTTATCATAGTTCCTATCGGCCTTCCAAAGCTCAGTTCTGTAGCGTTTCTGGAAGTGAGCAATTTTACTTTCACATAAATTTACATTTATAGGAATGGGAAACAAATTCAAATTTTGAGGTATTTGGTGTGCTAAAGCTCAGCTCTCTAGTGCTTCTGGAAGTGGGCAATGCTAATTTACATCACTTTACATGTATAGGGAAGGGGAGTAAATTAGAATTTTGTAGCATGTCTGGAAGTACAGTAGAATTTTAATGATCTAAACATGAGTGAGTGAGTGGCACTACTTTACTACTTTATGGAAGTCCATGAGACCTGGAGGGGTTGTTAACTCTATGAAAATCTACGACTGCGCAAAGTTTGAGTTTCGTAGCTTATTCCGAAGAAGAGTTTTAGGTAGGTCAAATATGGGCTGAAATTGCCGCGAACTTGGCCGGGCACTGCGGTGCCGTCGGATTTTTTAAATGGTGTTATGCATATGTCATGAGTTGCTAAAATTTAATGATATAAAAACATATTTTATTAGGGTAGGCAACGGCTTTCTGCCTACATTATATGAATGCCATTGCGGTTTTAATTAGTTTTTGCTGTGCTTAGGCAGCTATCCAATGTATCTGGAGATGCAGAACTTATTACTATTTAATTTTCGGTTTAACGGCACCCGAGTTTCCGGTAAATTTAGACTCAAGCAACCGATAAACCAGAATCCGCAAACAACTTGAAACTTCTGCTCTGTCGGGTCGGGCCGGGCGGCCAACAACTTTTGGCTGGGAGGCCCGCTCGACAAGTCTAGTTCGAATTAAGCGGCATATTGTCGAAGGTCGACCGGATATCCTGTCTTTGGTTCCTGTCGCCAACTTTGGATCGGGTGCGTCTTTAAGGGGTTTGGAGGACGATTCATTAAAACTAAAATTATATATTATGCATTTTAAGATACATAAATCGAAGATATAATTTATTGTGGTCTTCCTGTTCTTCGTCTCCATGTTTGTCTTACAAAATCAATTTAGTCACGTACAAAGCATACCTATGGGTAAAAACCATCAAGCAACGTGTGTCGAATAGATGTAAACGGCAAAGAAGGATGGCCCGTAATTACACTGTTGTCAAGTTGGCTTAAATTTGTATCCCTAATAATTTCGGTTGCGACATAGTCATGGATCCGAGTGTACATTTAAATAGCAATAATAGTTGAGAGGCTTATCGTCAAAAATCGGGTCCCGTGGGATAGTTGTGGATGATTTTTTAAAACTGCTTTAAATCGATTGATAATAGATCACATAATTGTAAGACACCGGGTGTTTGCCTCCAATTGGAGTGGGCGGGCCTGTGTCACAAATCCAAGATGTCGGCTTTTATTAATGTTTTTTCACAAATTTTTGGCTTATAACTTTGGGTGAAATAGTTTCGTGGAAAAACTGTCATTACATTTTTGGTTTCCAAGAGAACACCAATTAATATAGTAAAATAAGTAGCTTTAATCTTAAAAAGTAACAACGATATTAATTTTTCGAAAATAGAAAAAAAATTGTAAAATTTAAAAAAGGAAGGAAGTTTAAGATTATCTCAAATCCATTGGTTATGGATCACTGAATTTTAAGTCGACGGGTATTTGCCTCAAATTTGAGCAAGAGTGTCTGTGTGACGTCATAAATCCAAGATTACGATGTTTTTTCACAAACTTTTTCGTTTAACTTTTGCCACATTAACTTTAGAGAAAATATGTTTAGCTAATAGTTTTTTTGCAATAGAACGGCAATTTAGTTGCCGTTCTAAGAAGCTTTATATCTCAAGAATTAAAAAAGATTTTAAATATTTAAAAAGTTATTAAAATTCTAGATTGAGCAAGAAAGTTTTAGACTACCCTCGATCGATTGGTTCGGTTCGATGGATCACTAGATGTTAATTCGTGGGGTATTAGCCTCCGATTTGAGTGAAATTTCCTGTGTGACGTTATAAATCCAAGATGGCGATTTATTATTTAAACAAATAATAATCTCTTTGCTAGTTTATAAGATATAAAGCGAATTTCTTTACTATATTCACCGCTCTTCTTTGACAAACAAAAACCTTATTTACATTTCATGTAAAAAAAGCCAAGTACGCGAAAGTAGTATTCCGTAAAAAGAATTGAGATGAAAGTAAAGTCAAGTTTTGAAAAACATTTCCAAACTAGTAAGAACCATTTATTTTGAAATTTGTATTGGAGAACGTGGCTTTACTTTTGTCTCAATTCTTTTTACGGAATACTATTTTCGCGTAGGCTTTTTTTTACATGAAATGTTTTTTTTATGATTTCACTGCTTTTTTTAAAGGATTTGGATAATATTTAAGTTTTAAGTAGTAAAATATGCGAGATAATGTTCAAAACTTTTGCAATGCCTTATTAAAAATGTTGAGGTTTTTTATATTTTCCTATGGTTTTATCATAGTTCCTATCAGCCTTCTAAAGCTCAGCTCTCTAGTGTTCCTGGAAGTCGACAATGTTAATTTTACATAAATTTACATTTATAGGGGAGCAAAGTAAATTAAAATTTTGGTATTTTTAAATTTTTTCCTATAGTTTTATCATAGTTCCTATCAGTCTTCCAAACTCAGCTCTCTAGCGTTTCTGAAAGTGGACAATGCTAATTTACATAACTTTACATTTATAGGGGAGGGAAGTTAATTAAACTTTGGGGTTTTTTAATTTTCTTTTATAGTTTTATCTCAGCTCTCGTGTCTGGAAAAGGGCAATGTTACTTTGACACAACTTTACAGGTATAGTGGAGGGAAGTAAATGAGAATTTTGGAGTGTTTTAATTTTTTTCTATAGTTTTGTCATATTTACAATCGGCCTTCCAAAGCTCAGCTCTCTAGCGTGTCCGTCAGTGGGGAGGAAAGTAAATTATAATTATAAAATATTAATGAGAATTTTGGAGTGTTTTAATTTTTTTCTATAGTTTTATCATACTTCTCAGTCTGCCATTTCTGGAAGTGGGCAATGTTATTTTTACATAATTTTACATGTATAGGGGAGGGGAGTAAATTAGAATTTTGAGGTTTTTTGATTTTTTCCAGGGGTTTGGTCATAATTTATATCAGTCTGCCAAATTTCAGCTTTGTCGTATGTCTGGAAGTACAGTAGCATTTTGATGATCTATACATGAGTGAGTGAGTGCCAATTTCGACGTTTTTTGAAATTTCAAATACTTTACTACTTTATGGAATTCCATGAAACTTGCAGGGGTTGTTAACTCCGTGAAGATCAACGATTGTGCAAAGTTTGAGATTGGTAGCTCATTCCGAAGTAGAGTTTTAGATAGGTCAAATATCGGCTGAAATGTTTCAAGAAAAGATGATACGGCGCGCGAACTTGGCGAGGCACTGCCGTGCCCTCAGATTTAGCAAAGATTATTAGCGAGAGTTTGTAAAAAAATTGAAATGCCGCATTTTATATTTATAACGTCATATAGGCCCTCCTACTTTAATTTGAGAGATTTTGGGTAGTCTAAAATTTTCTTCCTCAATTTTCTTTTTTTTTGGGAAAAAAAAGTTGCTATTTTTTGTAATTTTTAAAAATTAATATCTGTTAGTTTTTAAGATATGAACCTCATTCCTTTACCGTCTTACTTGGTGTTCTATTGCAAACAAAAACATATAGTTTTTCTTTAAATAATAAAAAGAGTATGAAAAAACATGAAAAAGCCGCCATCTTGGATTTATGATCTATTACCAATAGATCAAGGGTAGTTTTAAAAAAATTTCCACAACTATCCCACGAGATACCACAAGGTAAAATAAATACCTATAGCCATTTTGTTACCGCTTAATTAAATTTCTCTCAAGCTCAGGAATCGACCTCTAAAATATGTTTTCGATAGTCAGATATCTAGCAGTAAAGTTATAAAATGAAGTTCTGGGATGAAGTTCATAGTCAGGCCAGGAAGATCTTCTCGTCGAGAAAGTTATATCATCTTACTTCGAAATTCGATTAAATGTTTTGAATCGAACTATTATTCAGAATCATTATTATCTCGGCATAGGAATCATAAAATAATAATTGAATTTAATAACTTTAAATTTTCAAATAAGTATTTGAGAATTATATTGGCAATCGCCCATTGCGATCAGAAATTTTAACACACGAAAAGGTGATCTCATGGTTTCAGACGTTGATTGAAATTATGACAGTGGGTAAACGTACTTTAGTCTATGATATAAGAACAAAACAACTGGTTTGGTACGGACATGGTGGCTGAAGAAAACGAGGACGGCCAAGGAGAAGCTGGAGAGAAGGAATAAACAGTGAAATAAGAATAAGAGGCCTAGATGATGAATTATGGGCAAACAGAAACGAGTGGAGATTGGGTATCGGAAGACGTAGAACGTTGTGAAACCGATAAATATATATATATATATATATATATATATATATATATATATATATATGCATGGTCTTCGGTAGTACAATGCTTAGAACGTTTGCTTACAGAGCACGAGGTTCCGGGTTCGAGTCCCGGCCGAAGACAGAAATACTTTTTTCTTATTTTTGTTTCTTTAATTTCACTTGTTGTTTATAACTTTAAATTTCTTTTGATATTTTGCTTAGTACTAGTCCCTACATTTTTTTCCTTAAGTGGTAACTAGTAAAATAATAACCACTTAGATGACGTTGATACAATAAATCGATATACATACCCATATCGGTTCCAACCGAGGTTCCAACAAACATTTAAACAAACTGCCAATATTTAAAAAAAAATCTTTATAATAAATATTTAATACGTAAATGTTACAGAAATAAAAAGCTTTCAAAATCAAAATAGGGTCTTACGCCATTATTAAGTTTTTTTTTAAATTTAAAAACCACTGCGTTTCTCCTAGAAAAAGAAAAATCACTAATTTATCAGTGGTTTATAAGAAAAAATAAATATTTGCCCAACAAAATTTGATAAACTTATCTTTTTGATAAACAACACAATTGCGACGTGTCTATTGTTTTTTCTACAATCGTTTTCAAGCACCTCAAATATACAATTTTAAAATTATTATTTTATTAATACTGTTTACTCTGCTTTATGTTTGTTATTTATTTTTTCATATCTGACAATTTTTGGAAGATTATCAAAACAAATTAAACCATTCATATCTGGCAATTTTTGGAAGATATCAAAGATATCAAAACAAATGATATACCAATGATGGCATAATATTATTTTAAAATGTCATTGTCAGTCATTATTGTTTTGAACTTGTCAATTTAGACAGAAAAGTGGGATTCTCAAAGCTACATAGCTATATTAACACGACTAAGGGCAGCACTTTTTTTTTAAATTAAATGTTTTTTTTGTTTGCAGCGGATTTTTTGCTTGACCAAAACATCGGAGGCCTAAAGCAATAGATGCATCTTATAGCCAGATCAATTCTCTTTCGAACAATGTGCTTTAATGCTACGCAGCTTATATAATTATAGCTGTCTTTAAAATGATCATGCGCGGTGACAATCCTGCTGCACTGCATCATACGCCAAGTACTGCGTAGGTATACTTTTAAAGGCGACGCCGACGCTAGAGGGCGATCATTTGAGGACCTACTGGTTGGACACTAACCGTTTAGGTGCTCTCAGTTTGGAGGGGGTGCAGCGTGGTCCTGCACCATATGCCATTTTACCACCATAGAAATTCTACTATTTGCATCATAAATAGGCGAGCTGAAGCTAAAAACGGCCTATTTAAAACCTGACTATCTGGTGGTATAAGCTAATAATTGAATATATACGTTTTAACATTTTGATTCCAGCATGACGTGACATTGGTTCGGAAGCCGGGACGGAATTTGTTTCATTAAACCTTGATCCTCCGTTTTTTATTCTTTCAAAAAGTTTAATTAAAAAATTTAGCCCCGTTTTCGTTCTATCTTGGCCGTCACTCGCGTCGGCGTCGGCTCGGCCGTCGGCGTCGTTATAAATTCTAAAACGCCTTGCTTGCACTTTAATTGTCCGGAATTATATTAACATTCATCTAAAAAGTTTCTTTCATTTTCCATTTTAGTTTAGAGTTTTTAGTTGAATTTGGAGGGAACAAGAGAAGGATTGCGTGTGACAAGAAGGAATAGATTTCATTACTAAAAAACTGTAATAAGTATGGGTAATTGCGGCAATTAAAGTCCACCTTAGAAAAAATGTTTGTTTTTTTTCGAAAGAGGCAAAAAACAACAATGGATCTGATACTTTCTAGGCCAATATTTTAATTTTAATGCGGCTGCTTTCGAAAGACATGTCTAACTTATATATTATGTAACTATATAAGTAAGTAATATTGTGTTTTTGCTTTGTCTAAAAAAACGTCTTCTCCACTAATGTCTTTATTGTTTCCAGTTTTATTTAGGACATGTTTCGAGTCTAAAGAGACCCATCATCAGCTGAACCAAAATAAATAAAGAAGTGTAACTACATCCGAAGCAATTTTCAGTCCCTATTATATAGATTCAAACTGGAATCATAAAAACATATTGAAAGGAATCAAATAATCACTTTCATGTACTCTGAAACTGACGAAACTGCACTGCTTATAAAACACCCTTAAAATGTAACGTACCTTTCAAAAACCTTTAAAAGACACTCATCCCCCCAGCAAGCTAATGCTAAAACTAGTATTAGCAACTTTTTGAACCCAAAAAATAGCCTCTAATTAGTGTTGCCGCCGAGACGAGAGATTCTCGCCCTCTCTCGACGAGACGAGAGAGATATTTTCTCTCGAATGAAAGCTCAAGAGCAGAGGAGAGAAAGACCCTCTCTCGTCGAGAAAAAGACCCATCTCTCGTCGAGAGATTCTCCTTTCTCTCGTTCTCTTGAGCAAGCAAGGTTGTTTTTATACATTTTTATGATTTACCATCTGTTCGTGTTGACCTATTATAGAGTTGAGCTGATATTTATGTACTGTTTTTCTTTTAAATAAAATGTATACAAAAATTGTCATTTATTCCTTCCTTGACAACATGTACTGTGGTTTACCATTCGTTTACTGAAAATTGTAATGTTTTTGTTGATGCTTACTGACTGACCATTTTACCATTACTGAACATTTTTTTTTCGGAAATTACTGTGAGGTTAAGCTTTCAGACTACCCACGGAAAAATATAAGAGAAACAAAAACTCTTTTTTGCCCGATTAGCCACGAAACTTGTTTGAAATTACTCATAAGCGGAAAATTTTAGTTTTCTTTTCTAGCTTTTGGCGTGATTTTTTGTTATTTAGAAATCTGTCGATTTAAAAAAATGTTTTTGGACGAGTCTTTAAAGAGCTAAAATTACGAAAATTACTTAATTTTCTTGCCGAAATAAGATTGTTTTTATTTTGAAAAATATGGAAAATTCAGACGAAAAATCTGCTAGTTAAAAAAAGTTTAAAGGTATTGTGCGTTTATTTCAAAAAATATAGAAATTGCTTGCGCAAAAACATGTTTTTCCCTGAAAAATTACGAAAAATTAAGATTAAAAGAAAGTTATTTAAAAAGAAAAGTTTTGGTTAGTTTTGAGAAAAACACATTTCCGCAAGGAAAATCTGTGGTTTCCAGAATCTGAAAATTCCATAGAGATCTTCAAGACCCAAGTATTTTAAATATTAGATTTGTTATTTTTAAGGATTTATATTATTGGCAAAACACAAAATAATCTTTTATCAACGAACACTTGGGATTTTTGGTACAGTTTTAAATAAATAAAGCCATGCAAAACTTTTCCACAGCTTTTATTTTATCGGCATCAACGAGGTATTTTAGCATCAACATGTATTGTATTTACTTCTTTATTTATTGAATGTATGCACATACAGAGTATATCCCAGAATGGACTTAACACTTTATTTTAAAAAAAGGTAAATACCATAAATAACAAAATTCACCTTTAAAAAATCCTTTTACATAGGGTGTCTCAAAACTTTTTATAGCTGATATAAATAACGAGAGAAAGGCTCGTCTCGTCTCGCGGCAACACTACCTTCAATGCTTTAAGTAAATTATCTGTGAGTTCATGTCCAGAAAAATAATTAAAATTTCTTTTCACCGAGCTGTTACTGTTCCTCGCTAAGGCCCTTTAGCCAAGTATGGGGCATGAAATCTCCCTCTGGGGATGCTGACCGAGGAAAATACTAAGATGGTAATTATTTTAAATAATAACTTTTTTATCACAAACGAAATCTCTTTTTATAAGGCTAAAAACTAAAACAAGTACCTGAAAATTATAAGCATTTCTTTCGTTGTTTTTTGAAAAGTTAATGTTGTTTGGTTTTGGCTCATTTATTTTTAGTCCTCATTTTTTGGCTTCTAAATGAAACACTGTTACAGTTTCAGTCAAAGATTTTTCTTCTCTACTACGAACATGCTTGTATCAAGCATCCTCACAGAAGCTTAAAGGACCAGAATAAATAGTAATGAACGTAACACATCACCTTTTATATTTACTATTTACATATTTTATAATTATATTTTGTATAGACTCGGGATAACACAGTGGTACACTGTGTCAGAATAGAAAAGACAATGATAGTCTAAACATATTAAAAAATGTCTATATGTGTAATACGTTAGTTACATAAATTTAAAAATTCATCTTTTTTACTTTTGCCAATCAACGTTTGGAAACAGATGAGATGGTGCGAAGAGATTTCATTCAGCCGCCATTTTCTCTTATTTTTACGGCATTCGGACGTAATTTGGGGCCGAGGAGGTATAAGTCTGTAAAGCCGGGTCCAGATTTGACGCGTTATAAGACGGTTTTAAGATTTTAAGCGGGTACTGATTGTATCATAGAGTACCTACAAGCTGTTCAATAAATAAGGTATCTATATAGTTTAGATGATGATGATATTTCATATGTAAGTAGGTCTTGCAGCCCTTGCATTGCGACCACCAGTGGGTGTATTATGGATCACTTTTGAGTGGTTTCTCACCACTGTATGCCTAGTCCTTCGAAAATGGTAACTACCAGTGTGGGCGAGGCACTGTTGACATATTTGAATCAATCTGAGGTTTACCGAAAATTTTCTGACCTAAAGTGCAATAGCCGGACATTCGCTCAGTACATGTCTGACTATATTTCGTCATTCTTCAGACAGACCCTATATTCGGTCTCTTCTTTTAGTCCATCTCTGTGCATGAATACTTTTAGCCGGGGGTGACCCGTAAAAGCTCCAGTCACTATACGGATCTCCTGTCTGATAAGTCCAATGCTGTTCCCAGTTTTTTTTTCCATAAGGTCAAGTCTCATTAATGAGCTTTTTAGACTTATTCGGTATTGTTGGAAGCTGTTCTCTATTCGATTCAATATTGTTTATTTAGCATCATTATATGCTATCCCTGGACTGATTCTAGGCCGAAGATATCCATTCCGTTTAGACACTTTTATCTTATTTCGCTTCCATGTTAAAAACATGGAAAATCCTTCAGTAGCTCAGTACAATTTATTATGACTAGTCCTAACTCCTGAAAAAAACTAAGCTCTTCTAACAGTTTTTTAAATTGACCACACAGTCCAGTGCCCTTCTAGTATCAGACACTTCCTATTATCAGCGCTGTCTGCTCAGCTTTCATGTATGATATGTATGAATGAAATCCTGCTAGTTTTCTTTCTTTATTCAGATTCTTCGCCTCAATCTGTTGATCTTTTATGCATAGTCCACATCCAGTTTCTTCCTATTCTATGCAACGGTATTCTCGACGACATTTTTTTGTGTATAGGCCAAATATTCTACTTTAGGTATATTATTCTCTTATTGCAGGGTTCCAGGTTTAATGAACTCCTTGAAATGAGCTAGTTCTGAAAGGTTTCTTAAAGACTGTTCGAAGAACATTCAGTTTGAGATAGTGAATTAATTAAATCTATGATTCAACATATTTATCGATGGCATCAGGTTTCTGGTGAGCCTTAGTGTCCTCAATTATTGACTTCAGATAATTGATGAACCTTTAACAAATATCACTGATTCATTTAATTTAAATTCCAGTTTGTAATCGGTGAATTTGCAAACTCGCACTGTATCTGCAGCATAACCGTTCTTAAAGAGAACCTGTAACAGTCAAGCTGTCTGATCTTTTTGGAAAATATTTTTGACCCATCGGTGTACCAGTAGCAGTAGTATGTATGTATGTATGTATGTATGTATTCGAAAGTGGTGGCAGGCCCTACTGGACCTCCTTGCACTGCGACCACATATGGATCTATTGTGCCCATGTACCTACATACTGATTTTGACTAAAGTGGCATATTTTTTTTGCCACCCACCACAGAAAAAAACTCTGCAGATTACAACAATAAATGATTTAGGCTAAACAGTTTGGCTCAAAGATATACCACTACGGCCTCTGCATTATTAGCCATCAGTAGCAGTAGTGCGTCGGGGAACAAAGCAAGACACGCCCCAACCCAGATTTTTTTATGTAGTTTACTTCTGCTAGTGCAACGTAATGGCAAACTGTGCCTTTTGGTGTACAAGAATACAATACAATACCCAACTCTCGCCCCCTAATTCTATCTATCTATCTTCCACTCTTCTCTGTCTGTCGCCGTATTCATCCATCTAGTTCCCGCGTGTTTCTTCAAATTGTTCGCCTATCTCATTTGGGGTCTTCCCCTACTTCTTTTATTTTCCCAAGGTCTCCAGTTTACAATACATTTGTTCAATCGATCGTCTTTCTGTCAGATATTATGACCGGCAAATTTTCATTTTAAAACGTCCTTAAATTACGTAACGCCAAATTCAGGATTTTTGATCCCCCTTGCCCCCTTCGTAACGCATTTTTAAGAAAAAATACATTAAAAGAACTTTAAGTGTACTATACATATTCCTCTACTTGTTCTATTTTCTTTTGGTTTATTCTAATCGTAATATCTTCTTCTATGTTTGTTATGATTTCAGTTTTAGTGTATTTCATACTTAAGCCTATATTTTTAGCTGCTGTATCCAGTTCTTCCAGAATCTTTATCAGTTCTTCTTTCTTGTCTGTTATTAAGGCGATATCATCATGTTCAAGTTTTGTCCGTTTACTTTGATGCCTATAAAAATAAATACTTGCTGGAAAAAGTGTATATATACTCTAAAATCCAGATGCTAAGATAACTTTATCTGAACCGTTGAATGGCACTGTGACCGTTTCGCTCTTAAAAACCCTGCTTCGGATAAATAATATAATAATAAATCTTCTCAGCGCAGTTTTCGTCGTTATTTCGACAGAGATACCGATTTTGTTTTTCTCTTATCTGATAAGTCCGAGCGTCGCGTTTCTTTCAAAACTGTCACGGGCTTTAATCTTCGAATTACTCGAGATATTTTTCAAAAAGCTGAGAAAATTAAATTTTAAGATTTTGCGAACCTGGCTTACGGAAAATACAAATTTATAGGTACAGATATTTAGGTATATATTCATGGTGACGATACAAAGTGTTTCCTAAACAATAAACTTATATCTATTTTACTATAATTTACGACTTTATTCAAGACTATTTTTATGATGCTGTATTGTTACACAGCTCACAATTTCCTTGGCTTTTTTCTGAAATAATATAAGGAGACACTTCACAGTTCACAGTCGATTTGTTCATGTTTACTAGTTTAGACTTTTTTATAAATTAAAATATTGGAGTTCTGTAAATAAAATTTTACTCAAAATAAAACTAAAATCAAACCAAATTTTTCTGTTTTTGTACAAAAAAAATGATTTCGTATTTTATTGACAGTTATTCTTGTATTCCGTAAAAAGTTGCGTTTGAATTATGTTTTGATATAATTGCTATACCAGTTGCCTCGTATATTACTTTGCTCAAATTCGACTTGAGTTGATCAGCGGCACTTTTTGGACTCTTTACTGCCAAGAGAGCAGCCTCACTCCCTGTTATGGCTCACATGCTTTTGACACAGTAAAGTTAAAATGAATTGAAATTAATACATTGCTTTATATCAAAATCAATCAATCTTAAATTATAAATATACTTTGACATGGTTTTGTAAACATGAAATTTTGACATTTAGCAATGACATTATTTTCAAATAAAACTTAATACTTTTTACCAATTTTAAGACTTTATGTATAATTTCCAATTATACAAAATCTATGGACTAATTGTTAGCGTCAAAAAGTATTGGAAAGTATTATTTGGTCAAGACATTACTACTTTATTAATTTAGTAAGTTTTAAAACTTTCATACAGTGATTAATGAACTTGAATGATTTAACTAAAAATTAAAAACTAAAGGATACTTATCGGAAAAAGTAATAGTTGCAAAAGTAATTAGAAAAAATGACGAAAGGACTCTTGCAAAACAATCAAAAAGCCTAGCCACAAAATATTTGCTAAAACTAACAGAAATAAATGAGTCTATGACGGATCTGATACCTTCCTAGCCTATTAGCACAATCCAAGTAAATTCCATGATCTATCAGCCTTCAAAACAGTTTTTTGCAAATATCTCATAAACGAAAGCTCCCAAGTTTTTGGTAATACATAGATTATTTCAATTTTATTTTCATCGAAAACAATACCGTCTTTAGCCATTGCTGCGCGAGCTAGAGACATATATATAGATATATATATATATATATATATATATATATATATATATATATATATTTATCGGTTCACAATGTTCTACGTATTCCGATACATAATCTCCACTCGTTTCTGTTTGGCCATAATTCATTATCTAGGCCTCTTATTCTTATTTCACTGTCTACTTCTTTTCTCCAGCTTCTCCTCGGCCTTCCTCGTTTTCTTCGGCCAGTTGGTACCACACCAGTTGTTTTGTTGTTATATCATCCACTAAAGTACGTTCACCCATTGTCATAATTTTTCTTATTCTTTGATTTGTAACTCTTTCTCTTTTTGATTTCCCTGCTACTCTTCTCCAATAGTCCATCTCCGTAGCGGAAGGCATTTTTTCTGTTCTATCTTTGATTGGCTATACTTCGGAGCCGTATGTAATAATACTTTTTACAATGGTGTTATATATAAGCTTTTTGTTATGTTTTGATATACTTTGGTCCCAAATTACTCCATTTAATAAAGTTATTGCTTTTCTTCCTTGTACGTTTCTATCTTTTATAGCTTTGTCTAGTGTTCCGTCAGCTGTAATTTTTAGACCTAAGTATTTATACTCATCACAGGACTTAATTCGCTGCTCAGTATTTAATCCTGTTTCGTTCCACCAATACACATATACTCTGTTTTATTGATATTAACCTCTGGTCCCCACTTATTGTACTCTTCTATTAGTTTTCGTGTCATATATTCGAGATCGTCATAATCCTGAGCCACCACTATCTGATCATCGGCGAAACATAAAGTATACAAGTTTTATTTTAACTTTTGCCTTACTATTGCGGTATAACTCTTTGATGGCCTTAATTAGTTGTACGCTTATGTTTGTCTTTTCCAACGCATTCCAAAGTAGATTTAGTGGTATACTATCATATGCCTTCTGCAAATCTACGTAAAGCAGATGCAGCTCTTGTCCGTATGCCATTTTCTTTTCAATAACTTGGGTTATACAAAAGAGATGATCTGAAGTCGATCTACCCGCCCTGAAACCGGCTTGTTCTTCTGCCTCCATATCTTTATATTCGCTCTCCACTTTATTTCTTATTATTTTACCGTATATTCTGCTTAGCGTACTAGTCACAGATATACCTCTATAATTGTCACATATATCTTTCCTTCCTTTTTTGTGTATTGTGGATATATATGACGTTTTCCACTCAGTTGGTACTACAGTTCCATTTAAATATTTTTGGAAAAGATTCCGTAATCTCCAGAACAGTTCTTCAGTGCCATATTTAATAAGTTCAGCTGGGTTATTTCCGGGTCCGGCAGACTTACCGTCTTTTTCGCCTTCCTTGAATCTTCAGTTAAAAGTTTTTTAAAATGCTCATCCCATTCTTTGTCTGGTATTGGTGAAATAATATCTCTGCATGTTTCTTTTTTGATCGATCTTATAGTTTTTCCAGCTTTCGGTACTTCTCCTACCTCCTAAGTAAGAAACTATTTTCTGATACTTTTGCATCCACGATTGATTTTTCTTATTACTGATCATTCTTCTCACCTTTGATTGCGCGATTTTGTATTCTTCTCTGCTTCTATCTGTCTTTTGGGATAAGTAGGTGTGATATAATTTCCTTTTTTCCTCTATTTCACTTTCAATCTCAGCATCCCACCAGTATGGTTTTGTTCTTTTAGGAGTTTCTTCCACTAGAGAGATAAAAAGCAGAAAAAGTTTACCATGGGCCACTTGAATCTACAATTAACCAATTTCCAAACGATTTGAGGTTTTCCTGCACAGATAATTCACGTATGTAATCCACAGCATTCAAATATTTAAATTTCGCATTAAATTGGTCAAAATAGTATGTAAATCTGTTCACTATTTGTTTGTTTCAATCCCCCAGAGTTTACTCTCGATATTGGCGTTGGGATTTTGCGAAATATTTGACGCAATAATTCTAATATTAACTAAACCCATATAGCACCTGAGCAAATTGCAAAACTTATGTTTTACCAAACCTAAAAACAAGAAAAAATTTAATTTATCTATATTATAGTCATACATACACACAATAAAAATTTAGAGCAAAGCTTCTTATGTTTTTTGTATATTAGCTTTGTATTGAAAAGTAGTAGAATTTGAAAGGGTATATTAGACTCTCTCAAGTCATTTAAATGTTCAAAAAGCCATTTATATTAAACTAAGTCTATCATTGTTTGATTAAACTATTTCTACAACGACGAATGCTTAAATTACTTAACAGAAAAACAACATTTTCAAAATTAAAACTCTGCTTTTAATATAATTTTTATGATGCTAATTTTAAAACCGACTAAATTAATCTTGCTAGTTAATTAAAAAATAGAGCCACCTCTAAAACAGAATAAAGCTCCTTTTATACGCTGTTAAATTTACATCATAGATTATAAACAGTACAGGCAGATACAGATTGGTTTGATATTAACAAAATGTTTTACAATATTATAACACTTTCATTTGAGAGAGTTGTAAATGAGTTAACTGACTAAACTATTTAGCGTTCCTTTTATTAATTGTATGTTAAAAATATCTCGTTATTCTGGATTATCTGTGGCAGTTTTAGGTTTGTTACTCCCTTAGTTCATGAGATGTTTAACATCTGTCGATAACACCTTTTTGCCGAACTTATACATTATGTAATGTAAACTTCTAACATGAATAAGATCAGGGAAACCACTTCATAAGTAGGACCTTGCTGTCGAAATGATGAATGAATTAATTAATCAATCAACGTACGGTGAAAGAGAGTATATTTTTATTCATTTGTGGTATCATTTGGTATACAATGTTCTGCGTTTTATTATAATCTGAGTAATACTTCTTCTTTTAAAATTTTATAAATAATTCAAGCCAGTTGTAGTGGTAGGAGCCAAGAAAAGTCGCTATTTAGACTAATAGAATGCCTTTGTTTTCACCTTTAAGAAAAGCAAGAAAGCATTTGGAAATAAGAGTATTTCCCTGCTGCTTCTTAGCTTTTGTTGAATTTGCGGCTTAACCGAACGTTTCAATGTTTCTATTGAAGTAGCGCGATTTACGATTCTGTTTGATACTTTCAACGGATTTAATTCGCAAGAGTAAATTTTTAATTTCCGGGTTTTTTACAGTGTCATTTTATTTCACTTCTTTTATCCTTTTTATATAGATTAAGGCTCTGGATTGGCGCTTTCTAAATAAGCAGTGTTCCTCTTTTAAGTTTAAGGCTTGTTATTATTTAACTCTTAGATGATAACTAAGCATAAATTATTATACATTTTCAAAGAATTTTGATCGTATCGATTATGAAGATCATTGCCTTGTTAACCCATTATGAATTTAGTGAATGAACCTGAAGACTTGCAAAAAATCATAGACAAACTGGTTTAATACAATACAGTATGCTACACAACTGCAGTGTTACGGTCTTCAATATTTAGGCCTGCTGTAAAAATTAATGAATGATTAAACAATCAATGCTGAGTAAAAGACATAGAACATCTTTATTATTTTTTTCATTTATGGTAACCTTTGGTAAACTATGTTCTGCGTTTCAATATAATCCGAGTAATACTTCCTCTTTTGAAAGTTTGTAAATAATTCAAGCGAGTTGTAGTGGTAGGAGTCAAGAAAAGTCGCTATTTAATACTAATAGAATGCCTTTGTTTTCACCTTTAAGAAAAGCAAGAAAGCCTTTTGTATTTGGAAATAAGAGTATTTCCCTGCGGCTTCTTAGCTTTTGTTGAATTTGCGGCTTAGTCGAACGTTTTAGTGTTTCTATTGAAGTGGCGCGATTTACGATTCTGATCCTTTTTAAAATATTCGTAGAGATTTTAATTTGTTCCACTAAATTGTTAATATATTTTTTTTATTTTTGTTTTGACTTAAGATTATTCTTTAGCAATACTTTACGTTTCACGACTCAATTTTTGTTTCTTTAAAATTTAGATTGGCGTTTTTTAAATCAGCAGTTTTCCTTTTTTTGGTTTAAGTTTTCTTATTATTTAACTCTTGGATTATAATTATTTTTATCTTATCGATTATGAAGATCATTACAAATCTGTTCACAAAGAGCATTACAATTCTTGTTTAGAGGTAAAGATAAATTGAGTTCTTGTAGTTCTATAACTCATGGCACCATGAATTTAGCGAATGATCCTGAAGACTTGTAAAAAATCATGGATAAACTTGTTCAATACAAGACAATAAGTTACACAACTGCAGTGTCAGGGTCTTTAATATTTGCTGTAGAAATTAATTAATGAATCAATCAATCAATGTAACGTAAAAGAAATAGAAGGTCTTTATTATTTTTTTCATTTATGGTAACCTTTGGTAAACTATGTTCTGCGTTTTAATATAATCCGAGTAATACTTCCACTTTTGAAAGTTTGTAAATAATTCAATCCAGTTGTAGTGGTAGGAGCCAAGGAAAGTCGCTATTTAAGACTAATAGTATTCCTTTGTTTTCACCTTTAAGAAAAGCAAGAAAGCCTTTTGTATCTGGGAATAAGAGTATCTCCCTGCTGCTTCTTAGCTTTTGTTGAATTTGCGGCTTAGTCGAACGTTTCAGTATTTCTATTAAATTGGAGCGATTTACTATTCTGTTTGATACTTTTAACGGATTTATATTGTGAAAGTACATTTTTAGTTTCCAGGTTTTTATAGTGTCATTTTATTTTATTTAATTTATCCTTATTTAAAATGTTCTTACAGATTTTCATTTGTTCCACTAAATTGTTAATATATTTTTTTATTTTTGTTTTGGCTTAAGATTATTCTTTAATTCTTTACGTTATAATATAAGACTCAATTTTTGTTTGTTTAAAATTTGGATTGGCGCTTTTTAAATAAGCAGTGTTCCTTTTTTTGGTTTAGGCCTTGTTATTATTTCACTATTGGATGAGAACTCAAAAGAAATATTACACATTTACAAAGTACTTTTATTTTATCAATTAAGAAGATCATTGCAAATCTGTTAAGAAAGGAGTATTGTAATTCTTGTTCAGGGGTAAAAATAAATTGAGTTTTTGTAGTTTTAAAACTGACGGCACCATGAATTTAGCGAATGATCCTGAAGACTTGCAAAAAATCATGGGCAAACTGGTTCGATACAATACAATGTGCTACACAACTACAGTGTCAGGGTTTTTAAAAGATATAGAATATTTTTATAATTTTTTTCATGCATGGTAACATTTGGTAAACAAGAAAGCCTTTTTTTTTTCTCCTTGCTGCTTCTTAGCTTTTGTTGAATTTGCGGCTTAGTCGAACGTTTCAGTATTTCTATTAAATAGGAGCGATTTACTATTCTGTTTGTTACTTTCAACGGATTTAAATTGCGAAAGTAAATTTTTAATTTCCAGGTTTTTACAGTGTCATTTTATTTCATTTCATTTATCCTTATTTTAAATGTTCGTAGAGATTTTCATTTGTTCCACTAAATTGTTAATATATTTTTTATTTTTGTTTTGGCCTAAGATTATTATTTAATTCTTTACGTTATATAAGACTCAATTTCTGTTTGTTTAAAATTTGGATTGGCGCTTTTTAAATAAGCAGTGTTCCTTTTTTTGGTTTAGGCCTTGTTATTATTTTTAACTATTGGATGATAACAAAATAAAATATTTTCAAAGCTCTTTTATCTTATCGATTAAGAAGATCATTGCAAATCTGTTAAGAAAGGAGTATTATGATTTTTGTTCAAAGATAAAGATAAATTGAGTTTTTGTAGTTTTAAAACTGACGGCACCATGAATTTAGCGAATGATCCTGAAGACTTACAAAAAATCATTGGCAAACTGGTTCAATAGAATACAATGTGCTACACAACTGCAGTGTCAGGGTTTTCAATATTTAAGCCTGCTGTAGGACCCAATGAAGGAATCAATGTAACGTAAAAGATATAGAATATTTTTATAATTTTTTTCATGCATGGTAACATTTGGTAAACTATGTTCTGCGTTTTATTATAATCCGAATAGTACTCCCTCTTTTGAAAGTTTGTAAATAACTTAAGCTAGTTGCAGTGGTAGGAGCCAAGAAAAGTCGCTATTTAAGACTAATAGTATACCTTTGTTTTCTACTCTAAGAAAAGCAAGAAAGCCTTTTGTATTTGGGAATAAGAGTATTTTCACTGCTGCTTCTTGGCTTTTGTTGATGTTACGGCTTAGTCGAACATTTCTGTGTTTCTATTGAAATGGTGCAATTTACGATTCTGTTTGATACTTTCAACGGATTCAAATCGCGAAAGTAAATTTTTAATTTCCAGGTTTTTATAGTGTTATTTTATAAAATTTTGTTTTTCTTTTTTTAAATGTTTGTTCGAATTTAAATTTTGGTTTGTTCCACTAAATTTCTAATTATGTTTTTATTTTAGGCTTAGACTGGATTTTAGCGATTCTTTAAAAAAATTTAATTATGTTATTCCAATTATTTTACAATTCTGTATGACGTAGATATATGTAGTATTTATGAAGATTTTAAACAGGCTTTTGAGAAGCTTCATTAGGCTTATCAACGCTCCTATTCAGGGTTCCAAAGCGGTAATCAGAATAAATAACCAGTTTTCAAGGCCATTTTGGGTAACTTAAAGAATAAGGCCAGTTGAAGCGTTATCTTCATTACTCCTTAACCTGGCCCTTAAAGCTTCTGCTACCATGATCGACACAAGCAGATATATTAACACTAAATCAACCCAGATCGCTGGCTATGCGGATGATATTGGTGTTCATAGTAGAGACGAAATATGTTTGACCGAAACCGTAGAACTGCTCGATATAGAAGTCAAAAAACGAGATCCTAAAATAAATAAATTAACTTCTCAAAAAACAACGAGAGAAATGCTCATAATTTTCAGATACTGGGTTATAGTTTCGAGCTAGTGGAAAAGTTTACATACTTGGAAGCAAAGATAAACAAAGGAAACTTTATTACAGAGGAAATAAACCAGAGAATATTAAATGGAAAGTAAGTCTTACGAGCATCGAAAACTGCACCAGTCAAAGATCTCTAACGAGATCTCTTAAACTAATAATTATTTAGGAACATTCCAAACAGAAGATGGTTACAAATACGGATGAATTATAAATTGGAACCGTCAATAAATTCATCAAAAGTAGAAGAAGACCTTGATTGGAACATGCACAGAAAAAAGATGAGACAAGAACACCAAGAAAAATAATGTACTGGAGACCTGCAGGAACGAGAGTAGGGGGAGGTCATGAAAAAGTTGAATAGACGATGTCGAAGATGACATAAAAAATATGGGAATAGAAAGGTGGCGAATAATTGTACCATAGGGGTCAGAATGGAGGGCTCTGATTAATCAGGCTAAATTAAACCAGCATGTATTGCAACCTGAAGAAGAAAAAAGAATATGACACAAATTTGTTGGTCTTACTAGTTTTTTTAAATAGTTTGTGAAGACAACAAATCTTTAGATTTGAATTTATTTAAACACAACAAATCTTAAGATTTGAATTTATTTAAAATTTCTTAAAAATGAAGATTCTGATCATCCAGCTAAGAGCACAGCTTCTAAAACAACTAAAGATTGGATTTCACAACCAACCAAAATATAAAAAGTGGGTACACCATGCGTTTCACATTACCATTAAAAAATCTGAAATACGGACATGAAAAGTTGGGTGGTCGTAGGCAAGCCGCTAGTCAGCGCAAACAAACTTGCTTTACTGTGATTTTATTACGGCCTTGACTTTAATGGTGAAGACAGTCAGTTGTTGTTATTCTTGTTGTGTTTTTGTTGGAATAGAAGAAAGAGCTGGGACTTCCCTACTAAATGGAAAACGTAATGTTTAAATAATGTTTAGACCCTAAACCAGCTTTTGAACAGTCAAAACCAGTGGCGGCTGGTGACGTTATAAATTGGGGGGGGGTTCAGTTCAGGGGTAGAAATTTAAAGTGCATGAAAAATGAGATAAAAAAAACTTATCGAAACAATTTTATTTTAGTATTTTCCAAACAAGCAGCTACTTGGTGTAGTTTTTAGTTTATTTGTTTATAGATAAAGTCCATTCGCCTTTCTTTTGTCCCGTAGAGCAATCTCAAAAATCCCACAGAATTTTAAAGAGTCTATTAAAGTACATGTCTAATTTTTGTCACATTTTCATTATGTTCGGTAATGTTTTGCCTATAGTCTACATAATATCAGTCTTGCCTAGTAATGAATACCACTTACTTTGTGTCTTTTTAACTTTTCACTAAAGTGCCCTTTGCATGCAGGATCACTTCGTGGATTGTTCATAACAAGACAAATAAAGCAAAAAAAAAGCATTTCTTTTTTCACAACCGCACAACCAGTTTTCAGCATCGGTTAATTTTTTATTACAATTTTTATGGAACAAACCTCGGCATTACTTACGCTAAAATTTTGTTTAAGTTTTAGGTCCGGTTTATGTGGCCCTAACGATTTTATTTGTAATCGAAGTTCATATGTAAACATATTTAAATTTGCTCAGTTAATTATGTAATCGACGGTACTTATTTACATTTTATTAACAAACGATAACAAAAACAAACAATGACACGCAATAAAAACAAACTTATAGGTCTTCACTAAGCATAGAACCGGCTTCGTAGCAAGAACAACGGACGTTTTCGCACGATGAACATGGCCGACTTCAACAAAAACAAACGTCCCTCCCGCCCCCGCTCGAGAACATCCACCCATACCCAGCTGAAAAACGGGTGAAATTGAAACCTTGATCGCCGGCTTGTAATTATTTACGCTAAAAAGATTCACCCAATTAATTTCTTGCTGTTAACCACAGATAATACAAAGAACTAGACAATCATGTCGTAAAGGAAGATTTAACTTTTTTTAATAAATCAATTAAAAATACTGTTTGTTGTCTAGTTTTGGGAGGGCACTGCCCAGTTGCCCTCCCTGTAGCAGCCGCCACTGGCCAAAACTGCAAATTAACAAAAGCAGCGGTTGCCAAGCACTTGACATTTCTAAACCAAAGAACGAAACGTCAAACTGAAAGAAGAACGGAACGGCGGCAGTAATTTACTATTTGTCACTTTAACTTTGGTCAAATTCGATCAGTTAGTGTTCTAAAATCTGTAGCTAGAAGTAATTCCTTTTATAGGTTTTATAATTCTGATATGATAAATTTACCACTTTAGTATTTTGCCTCAAAGTAAATTTGCTTACTTAAGCAATCCTTTCCAACCTTGAAACTTAATCCAAACTTTACTAAACCAACTATCTAAAACCAAGTGGTTAATCTTATACCTACTTTGTGTTAGAGGGTCTTTGTTTGTTTAATTTTGCTCTTTGCGAATAAAGGGCAAAGTGTCTAGCTTCGAGGCGTAAACAACCCTTAATATGGGGGTTGTACTTACTGACGAGATAGCCTAACTTTGGTTTAGTTTGTTTCGGTAGCTAACTAAAGGTGTACATTATGTTTTCAAGAGTTAAGAAGAGAATAAATCGGAATAACAAAACAATACAAGAAAGTTTTGTTTTGAATTACGTTAAAAAATTGGACCCTATATTTTAAGTTTTTCTTTGATCTTAATAAGAATTTTTACGTTCCTAGTAGTCCACAGTACTTGGGACTAAATCAAGCATGCGAGTTTAGCGACAATGTTGTCATTCACTTTTCACACATTTCTTAAGCCACAAAAAAATGTTCGTTACTTATTCTGTACTGTTACTTTTTTCATCTCGTAAATTACGAGATGAAAAAAAGAACAGTAAATAATTGTAACCGATAATTTTTTTTCTGTGGCTAAAGAAATGTGTGAAAAGTCAGTGGTAAAATTGTAGCCATCGTATGCTTGGTTTAGTTTAGTAGTTAGTTAGTAGTAGGTTAGTAGTCCGAAGCTCGAAAGTTTCTACGCCCGCGCACTCTGTTAGGAATTACTTTCAAAAATTTTCGCAGAGAAAAGAATTGTTCATCTCTGCAAGATAAACCTATGTACGAAAATTCAGCCTGTTACTCATCATTTAAAAAATAGACCGATGTACTTTGGACTATAGTCCCCGCAGCAATGGCTAGAGAAGGTATTGTTTTCGACGAAAAAAATTAACTTAGCAATAACGTCGTGATCGATAGCTCCTAAACCGCTAAACCGATTTACATGAAATTTTAAGTTAAAATAGTGTGCAATACTGTAAAGAATACTGTCAATTAATTTTTCTTAATAATTTATGTTATTACTAAAAACTTTGTGGGAGCTTCTGTTTTTGAGTTCACTTGGAGTCTGCTAGTATGCTAGGAAGATATTAGATCCATCATGGATCAATTTATTATATAATTTGAATCTCTCTCTACTTTACTAAGATGAATTTTATTTCACCAAATGTATACGAGTTTTTATTATACGCTTTTATTTGATCATTATTTGTGTATTGAAAATTTATTAAAAAATGTTGGATGCAAGCGACAAGAATTCTGATTTTTGCCTGCTCAAGTCACACCTTTAAAATAAAGCATAAGTGGTTAGTTTACTTAAATAATACGTAATTATGAAAGTACTTTAAGTACAAGTACCAAGTACATTAAGATTTGTAAAAGTACTTGAGTCAAAATTTTTAACCTGAAAGGCTTTATCTTTTGGAATATTATTGTATGTAAATATATATTACTTATAAACCTAAATTACATTTATTTATTTTTTCTGAACATGTTTAGAGATAATTTTATTTAAAAAACGCTGCGAAATTGACCCAGTCGCATCAAAATGTTTTTAACGTTTTATAGTTTTTCAATAGGGTTGTTACAGTTTCCCCGAATTCCGTGGTAAATGGGACCAACACCAAAAGACAAAAAATTTAAAATATATTAAGTTTTTCTCTCTCAAATTGCATACGATTGTTTCAAATAGATCACATTTGTGTTAGTCCAAATATATTTGGCTTTGTAATGAGACCTACAAAAAAATCTTGTAAAACCGGAATGCACGTACCCTACCTTGCCTTATTTATTTTTTGGTGGTGCATTTGGGGCACTGTTATTACCGTCAATAATTTCTTAATCACTCATATAAGGTGCTATTATTATAATAGCCCACAAAACTGCGTAAAAACTTATTTAAATCAAATTAAGAATAAATAAGCATAACAAACGTAAATATCCAAGGAATTTTTTGAGGTGGATCTTGTCAGAATAAATAAATTTTCGGGTTCGTTAAACCAACCTCCATCAAACGTAGAAATTACGTCTGATGCAAAGGTGAGTGGGTGGATCCTCAAAAATCTGCACAACCGTACTACCGACACCCCTCAATAGACAACATGGCTGTAGTAGCTAATCACACTGAATTTGAATTTCACGTTCCACGAAATAATAAAGGTGCGTGCAAAAAATTAAGCCTATAAGCATTATCCTTTGGATAAGTGTGTACCTAATATTACGATTTTTTGGGCGATTAATTAGGACATACCTATGAAGGTTGCTAAAATATCGGACTTTCCTGCCAAGTTGATAAAAAAACCGGCACCCTGAGGTTACAACTTGTCTTCGGCGCATTAAAGTCACATATCTACATACAAGAATATTTTATTGTATTTGAAGTACTTTTAATGTACTTGAATTACTTTTAATGTACTTGAAGTACTTCGAATGTACCTGAAGTACTTTGAATGTACTTAAAGTACTTATAATATACTTTAGGTACTTTACTTGATAAAATCAAGTACATTTCCAAGTATATTGTTAAAAGTACTTCAAGTACCAAGTACAATTACCGGATTGCAGATGTACTTCAAGTACAGTACTTGAAGTACTTGACAGTACTTAAAGTGCAATTTCAAGTACTGTACTTGAAGTACCTGAGAAGTGTGAATACTATTTTGGTTAAGAAGGGACGCACGCGCTGTCTGATAGTTACTCTCTAAAATATGTCCATTAGCTAGGAATACACTCAAAAGCAGTTCTCTAGAGTATTTTTTTAAATTGGAGAAGCACTCTTACAAAAAATCCATTCCAACAAAGATAAGGTGAGGTTGTTCATCACTGTTAACAAACGTGTGTCATCGCAGTAGCAGATATTATAAAATTAAAAGGGCCCTGTGTCCTACATTAGGTTGACAACTTAATAATTTAATGCGTTTCGCTTTGCTACATTAGAGAAAAAAAGCCACGACTTTGCGTAAACGTACCGTACGTTACGTAAATAGGAGACGATGTATGTAGGAATGAATTAAGAACAGAATCATAGCAATAGTCAAACTTATAACCATAGCATTTGTAATTGGCCTATCAATTGCCATCGTTTTACACTACAGGACACTAAAAAGAATTTCACAGGTACTAAATTTTACGTGTGTAGTATTTTTGCTTATACTCCGCTGACCCGACATAAAACGTCGCGAAAGCGGCAAAAACGCAATATACCTGAGGGACAAATTACATCACGGTCATGGATACTGTTTTTCGTTTCATCTGCCTGCCTTTTGTTTCATTTCTGGTTATTTCTTTTGTATTTGGTAGATGTCGCTACCTGTCTGACAAACATACGGTATCGCAGCCATTATTTTTATTTCTCTTATCAATATCGTAAGATAGGATTTAAACTCCATATCATAATTTTTGGGATAACTTTTTGATAGTTATCAGCTGTTTACCATAACAAATAGCACAGGCCAACAAAAAAAAGTCGTAAAAAGTTGTCTCAACAATAATAATATAGGGTGTATATAGACCTATTAGGATTGACGTCACACTAAGAAGCACACAAACCAAAACAGGCTATAAACAATGATGACACTTTCAAATTTATTTATTAGAAATTTTCAAAGTCACGGCAAGAACATGACAGCTTTGGAGGAAGATTCTATAATTATTTGCATTGGGTCGAATTTAAGCCTAGATCTCTTTCGCTTTTGTGGCTTTAGAGAAAGACTACTGGTTGAATACGATTCTAGTAGAATGCTCTGTGCCTCTCGAGGGGTCACATGACCTTAATAGGTCTATACCGTGTCTCCAGCTTCAGTTCGGAAGAGTCCTTTAAGGACGAAACAGTTAACTGTCAACACTTAGTAGGGGTCCATTAGATCTTGGACTCCCGTGGGTGTACACAGCGTTCGGGCTTCCCACAGAAAAATACAAGAGAAACAAAACCTTTCTATACCCGCTTAGCCACGAAAAACTTTAGTTTTCTTTATTCACGGGTACTAAAATTTAAGTTTGTTAGAAATATCCACTTTAGAATATTAAAATTAAATACATTAAAGGCCGGTTTCTCAATCATGGGTTAGCCCTGACCCGTGGGTTATCTTTGAGAGCTGCCTTTTTTTAGCATGTGGTAAATATGTTAGTCATCTCTTTTTTTAACCCACGAGTCAGGGCTAACCCTCTATGAAGAAACCAGCCCTAAAACACTTAAAAAATAAGTTAAAATGACCAAAACACCATATTGTCACGAGGGGGTTTTATCGTGACGTAACACAGTTTAAGTTAGGTGTTATGGTTTTATTTAACAATACTTATAATTACCACTTACATTAAATACATCTTGTCTACAAATGTGTATCTTCTCGATACGCTTGACTTCTTTTAACTTCTGACTATCGTACTACTTGTCTTCACTGTTAACTACGCCTGGGATGCTTTTATTACAAACCGTTTGCCATTGATAGGATATCGAAATGTGTTTTCAATCGCTTCATCGGGTTGAAATTCGGACGAACTTGTACAACTTTTTTTGATCTGTGGTTACGCTTCTAAGTTCACATGCGCACTTGTCCAAAACGTACGTTACGTCAAGATACGTGCTGTGGCTATTATTCCCTAATATTCCGTTTTTCATCTGTGCGAAAAGTAGATCTTTTTTGCGTGATTGTTAGAACGTTTTAACGTCATAAATCAAAATGATTTATTGTTTGTTTAAATCTTTAAAAACGGGGATGATTTTCTTTATTTTAAATGGAATACTGTCTGATGAAAACCTAAAACGATTTTTATTTTAATTTTATTAATTTGTTACTTTTAGTTAAAGTTAGAAGTTAGTAAACAATGTTTATGTTTGGTTCTTTTTGACATTAGGGACTTATTGGAATAAAACCAGGCAGTATTTTGACACCTTCACATTGTAAGATCAGCTGTGACCTTTCAATAGACGGCCATTTTTTTCTATATGAACCGGAGTAAGTATTGCCTTCCTTTATTCATGTAGAAATGGTTCACTGTTCTACCGGTAGAGGCCACCGCTAGCTGCGTCAGCTATGGCCTTAGAGGATACTCTTCTAGCACGTAGCGCTGTGGAGAGGACCGACTCTTTACTCTTGCCAATTTCACGTCTTAGTATGAAATTATATGATGTAAACAATAAACCTATTCAGGCGGGATTTTTAAATTAAGTATATCTCCTATGTCCTCGTTTCGGGAGGTATAAATCGGTTCGGTTCGGTCCAATCGAGACAGGTTAGGACCCGTTCGCGATCATTTGACGGTTAGGTTAATACCGATTTCGAACTTCCACAAGGAGGACAGGGGAGACATAATATAAAAATCTCGCCTAAATATATTTATTGTTTACATCCCAAATAAATTATTTCTTTACGTAGATTATACTCTAATCGCCTTCTTTTTCTACAACCACAGTTGGCAGCGCCTTCCAGCGGTAGATGACTGAATCATTTCTACACTTTACACTTTCCATAGTTTACATTTTGATAAATTACTTTTTGATAACTTCAGTTGTGACTTCAGTTTTCTACGTTTTATTTTTCGTTCGATCACATTTTGTTAGCATTATCATTGCTACTAACTTTTTTTTTACAAATTTTGTGTCTAAATTTTGCTTTCCTATAAGTTATGCGCCCGTTTAAACCTGTCACTTCCTTAAGTCAAAATATTAATACATAACCTCTTTTTTTAGCCTTACTCAAAGTTAATGTTGTAAATGTTGGAGACTGCTGATATTTTATCATTCTTAAGACAAGCCGCACAAAAAAATCTACAAACAAAAAAAAATTACCACCTCCACAACGAAAGGGCTCCGTAGCTTACGGCAGTGGTAATGGTTAATTACTACTACGGAATGCCATTTCGGTAATGCGCAAACGCAGTGCTTAAAACTACCACAACGAAGTTTCAAATAGGCGTTCCAACATCCTCCATAATATCTAGAAAATAGTAAATTGTTGAACTGCAGTTCCAGGAGTATTTTTAAAAACGTTTGACTACGATTTAAATAATGCGTTTCGTGTTCTTATATATTTAAAAAATTAACGTCAAAGATTTCTTGTTTCTTTTGGTTTGATCAGATACCTAAACCTTTACAAAAATATTATTCGAAACAAAATTAAATAAAATTGGAAAGCCGGATAAAGCAACATATGAGAAGAGAAAATATTATCTTTTCCTTTTAATATATATCGGAAGACGAAAGGCATATTTCGCACAAATATATCGCGCGAGGGTGAATGGCAGCTTCACTCGGTAAATTTTACGATCTTTAGATCGTAAAAGTTACGCTACATACCTTCTATATTTGAGAGGCTCAAAGAATTACAAGGATCATTCTGACAAGAACTAGCACTTTTTAGGAATGCTGCGATAAAAATTCTCCTCCGTTTACTTGCGTCATTTCTTCTCAATATCTTTATTGTCTCTATTTAATATATCAGTGCTAACCTAACCTAATTGTTTGTAAAAGTTAAAAGAATTTTCACAAGAACTTTTGACACATTAAAAATTATTCTTCAGTGTCCTTCAGCATTCCCTTAATATTTATATCAAATCTTTATAAAATATCAGTGTACATTCTTAATTGTGTTTATAGACATTTATTCAATTCTGCTTAAGTCATAAAATTTTATAAGGTATGAGCTAGACAACAATTTGTCATCTGCATAATCTAGGACAATTATTTAAAGTCCAACTCTCCTAGGTTCTTGCGTAAGTCTAGCAAGCTTTATTATCAAATTAACAAAGGAAAGACCTAGACAACAAAATATAATCTGCATAATCTAGGATAATTATTTGAAGTCCGACTCCCTTAACTTCTTCCTTACCGAAGTCTAGCAAGATTTGTCGTCAAGTGAAGGGAATGAGCTAGCCAACAAAATATTAGACACATATTGGAATAAAACCTGACTTTATTTTAAAATCGACCCTATGGTTACAGATTTATATATAAGAACCAGCTGCTTTGCTTCAAAATTCGGCCTTTGTGTATTTAAAAACCGGATTTATTAGTGTCGGTATTTATTCAATGGAAGTTAGCGACTGTATTATTAAATTTGACTTTGGTATGTCAATTTTGAGAGGTCAGCTGTTAGTTTTCTGTGTGAATGTGTCAGAATAAAGTCGACTCTAAAATAAAGTCAGGTTTTATTCCAATAAGTCCCTATTATCTGCATAATTTAAGCCTAATTACCGCTTATTAAAATCTCCTAATTCTTTCAATATATGGACAATTATCTTCAGTTCAACTCAACTGGCTTCTTGGGTCTAGCAAGCTTTACAATCAACTTGTGAAGGGAATGAACTTGATAACAAAATATCTGCATAAGCTAGCAGCTGTTTAAATCTTCTAATTGTTTCGTTGTATGGAAAGTAAGCTTAAGTTTTGCAAGATTTATCATAAAATTTTGGCAACAAAAAATTATCTGTGTAAACAAGGTCTAAATGCCTCTGATACAAATCTCTTAATTTTTACAAGCTTTTATTTAACTTCAGATGTTCTATAACTATCAAATCTTGTGAAGCGTTTTTGACACACTTCCCATTATCCGATTTGGATGTAATTTGGTACACACATGGTGGTCCCATGACAATACAACATTAAGAAAAAAATATCCTCCCACCCTACCCCCACCCCTTTCATAGAAAAATGAGTTTTTGACACACTTCCCATTATCCGATTTGGATGAAATTTGGTATTCACATAGTGGTCCGATGACAATACAACAATAATGAAAAAATATCCTCCCACCCCTACCCCCACCCCCTTCCATAGAAAATGCATTTTTGACACCCTTCCCATTATCCGATTTGGATGAAATTTGGTATGCATATAGTGGTCCGATGACAATACAACATTGAAAATAAAAATCCTACCACTCCTACCCCCACTCCCATCTATAGAAAAATGCGTTTTTGACACACTTCCCATTATCCGATTTGGATGAAATTTGGTATACATATAGTGGTCCGATGACAATACAACAATAATGAAAAAATTTCCTTCCACCCCTACCCCCCACCCCCTTCCATAAAAAATGCGTTTTTGACATACTTCAATTCAAATGACTTTTATAAAATTTGGTATATGCATAAAGGTCCGATGGCAATACAGCTCAAACAAAAAATATATTTCTACCTCTACCCCCACCCTCTCCTTCCCCCAATAGAAAAATGAGTTTCTAAACAAGTCACGATCAGCGATTTCATTATAATCTAGAATAAACTCTTCTGTTCTGTTATTAAACAAATATTTTCATTAATAGAGTAGATAGCTGAGACTAAAAAGTAGAAAATAAATTGGTAAATTTTTTTTTTGTTTGATGTGCCGCAATGTTATGCCATTGCCATACCTATGTCAGAGAAAGGCTGGGGTATCTTAGGTCGGGTTGGGTGGGTTTGGTACCTCTGCATTTTTCTGCTAGATTGATTCTTGCAAATAGTGATATTTAATTGATACGGATATCTTATCGTGCTAACATCGTCAAGATTTCCATCTGTCGGCCATCGCTTTTATTATTATGATAATATTAGAATGTTATTTTTTAATTTTTAGTGCATTTTATAAAAGCTTGTGACTTAAATTTTTTTTTTACCAATTTATTACATAGCCAACCAAATATTATCTGCATAATTTAAGCCTAATTGCCGCTTATTAGAATCTCCTAATTGTTTCAATATATGGACAAGTATCTTCAGTTTAACTCTTCTAGCTTCTTGGGTCTAGCAAGCTTTAGGATCAACTTGTGAAGGGAATGATCTAGATAACAAAATATTATCTGTATAAGCTAGGTCTATTTGCTACCTATACGAATCTTCGAAAAATTATCTTAAGTCAAATTCTCCTAGCTACTTAAATTTAGCAAGCTTTATCATCAAATTTTAAAATAAATAAGCTTTACAACAAAATATCATATGCATAGGTCTTGTTGCCGCTTATTTGGATCTGCTGATTGTTTTATTTTATGGACACTTATTTTAAGTCCAATTCTCCTAGCTTCTTGTTTAAGTTTAGGTTATTATTATTTTCAAACGAAATAAGCTATATAACAAAATATCATCTGGCTAAATGTAAAAAATTTAATATTTTATAATGTTTGTATTTTTATTTATAAAATTAATAATAATTTACTACCAGATTCCTTAAAACAATTTATAAATCAAAATTATAATTATCATACTTACAATACCCGGACAAAAGAAGATTTTCATTTAAGCACTACATCAAAATTAGTTGTTCAAAAATCAATATTTTCAAAAGGCTTGAGTGAATACAATAAATTAAACGTGTCAATTAAAAATGAACCAAATTTTAAAAAAATTTAAAAAAGTATAAAAAAATATTTATTTTCAATACAATTTATATAAAGTTATAAAATTTTATTAATATAGTGTTAGTTTATACCTATTTATTTATTTGTTGTATAAATTTGAATTTTAAGTATAGTTTTAAGTTGATTTAAGAAAAAATTGTAGCAAATATGCTAAATAAAAGCTTAAAACAAAAAAAATCTAGATCTGATTGCCGCTTATTCGAATCTCCTGATTCTTTCATTTTATGGACAATTATTTTCCTAAGTTCAATTCTTTTAGCTTCTTGCTTAAGTTTAGCAAGCTTTATCATCAAATTTGAAAAGAAATGAGCTAGTCAACAAAATATCATCTGCATAATCTAGATCTGATTGCCGCTTATTCGAATCTCGTGATTCTTTCATTTTGTGGACAATTATTATCCTAAGTTCAATTCTCTTAGCTTTCAAGCTTTATTATCAAATTTGAAAAGAAATGAGCTAGTCAACAAAATATCATCTGCACACTCTAGGTCTGATTGCCCTTATTTGAATCTCAATCTTTCTAGCTTTTTGCAAGCTTTATTAATAAATTTTAAAAGAGCAGAGCTCTACAACAAAATATCATCTACATAAACTAGGTCTATATGCCTCTTATTCAAATATCTTAATTGTTATATTTTATGGACAATTATTGTCAATCCAACTAAACTAGCTTCTTATTAAGTAGGTGTAGCCAGCTTTGTCATCAAATTCTGAAACAAATGAGCTATAGTCAACAAAATTTTATCTGTATGCTCAAATTATTATGTACTTAATAAATATTTTGCTTGCTTATATTTGTTGCCTTGTTATTTTTTTTATTTTTATTTATTTCTATGTTACTTTACTTTACTTTACTTTACTTGTCTTTATCTTAAGCTGCTATTAAGAAAGTGTATAACTCTTGGTATTTTGAATTTTGTTAGAAAAGAAATGTTCTCTTTTAACATTTTTGTTACCACCAATTTACGTAAGCAATTAAGGATTCGAAAACAGTACAATATTCAAGATCTTTACTTAAATAGTGCTGTGTCCATCACTCTTTGCCAATTCTCTATCTTATTCTTAATTGTACAAATTGCCAAAGGAAATATTTTTTGCAAAGAGTGAATTTACTGTTTGACTCAAAATCCTATGACAAAGCACATTTTCTGGTGTGTTTTAAGTCGAATTTCGAGGTTAAATTTATGTTTTAAGGGTCGATTCTGAAACAGAACGTGTTGAGTTTAGTTTTAAGGGCGTCTGCAGGTCGATCTCTTTTCCGGGGCCCTTATCTTTTTCGGGATTTCGTCCCTATTTTGAGGGTGCCGAAAATTTATAATGCCGCACTTAAAATTCATAGGAAGTAACCCAGGTGTCGCAGTTTTAAAGTCAAATTAGGACTTTCGAAACATGCGGGTGATCTAAAATCATAAACTTTAGCTGTATTTTGATGTTTTTCATTTAACTTTTTTGTTATAAATTAGACTTTTAATTTTTGCATGTAGTATGTTACGCCCATTGGTTCAGGCACTGAGTATCTGACCCATATAGAGTGTGCCAGCCGCTTTGCAATATTGAGGGGTAGATGGCTCTGAAATAAATTCGTCTAGTACGCAATGTTCAGAGACATGAACCTCGGAACTCGCATATGCAACTAAATCGTCCTAGTAGTCCCTAAATATTGCGTACTAGATGAATTTATTTCAGCGGCATCTACCCTTCAATGTTGCAAAGCTTGCCAGTTGCCACTCTATATGGGTCATATACTCATTTGTTCAGGATAGTCACACCCACTGCCAATACCGGTCCTCTGTACATTCCGGTAAAGTGAATGGAAGAAATTTCTGACACCGATTGTTTCCACTAGCGTGGCGATTTTTTTTTTCGACAGTTCATAAAGAAAATCGATCGAGAGTAGTTGTACATAACATATTTAGAAATTTAGACGATATAATCTTTTTTTTAAGCTTGTTTTTTTATAATATTTAATGCCGTGTCTATAACAAACTAAAGTTTTTGGCTTACCTAGCGAAACAAATAAGAGACCTTTTGTTTTAAAAGCAAATTCTTTTATATTAATTTAATAACTAACTAACGAATTAAATTCTCAAAAATACCACCGCTTTGTGCTAAACAGAATCGAGCCTATTATTAGGTGTCACTGATTTTAGGGTGGTGATTATTTTTGCCCGAAGTTTATCCATAATTGTATTGGTATGCCAAATCTGGTGATCCCGAAGGCCAGCTAAAGTACCTTGCCTGCTTGTAATAAGCCGCCTTGGAAACGTTTCATCTAAAAACACTCCCACTCGCAAAGTGTCATGAGCTGGGTAACCACCTTGCATAAAACAAATTCGGTTAAACATCTGTCAACATTTGGCATCTGTCGAATCGCAGGAATGATATAGTCCTGCAACAGAGTTAAATAATTTATCCCTCGTAAATTACCATTAATAAAAAAGGACCCAAAATCCCAGGGTGAAATATCGCTCCGTTCCCTTTCTTCTCCCATTTCACGAACAGGAAGTGCCTCTCCACCACTGCATTTTTGGCAAAAATTGACACATCCTGTTCGTTGAAAATGGGTCACTATTTTTGGAAACGTGCTACGGCTTGGAATAGCCATTCCTTCAAACGTGACATCAAATAAATTTGCCAGATCTTGACAGCTATTTCCCCCGAAATACCATTAAACCATCTGTACTTTTTCCTGAGTGCAAAATGTAAAACAAATACCCACTTCTCACCTGTTTCGCTGCACACGGCGGAATGACGAAAAACTTCGTGAAGACGAGAGGTCACGACGTATTTCCCTACTTTCCCAATACCAACCCGAATACAGGTCTAAAACAGCGAAAAATATTTCAAGAGACCGCCCAAAATATATACCAAGAATTGACTTAAAAAGCAAGAAAGCACTATCAAAAGTGATCTAAGTATGTAGGGAGATAACAAGGATTGAGGAAAATTTTATACATCCTTGCAGATACTAAAAAGCGTCAACTTTGATGATATTTTAGTGCCGAGAACACTTCCTTTTGACAGACCTAAAAGTTGGCCCTTTAAGGTTGAAAACGCACCTTTACATAATTTGAAAGGGTAGCCGTGATGCTATAAACCCTTTCTACAACTTTAATACACCTATAAACACATTGGCCCCTGTGTAGGTAACACGCAGAATTACGTGTTTATAAATATTATAGCATCTATTCAGTTTATAACTTACAAATGGATAGTGTTTAGTGGTGTATTAACGCTTAAGGTATCAATTTTAGCCATTTTTCTCTGAAATTGCATTAAAAAATACATTGAAGTCTTAAGGGAGATGGGCGAGGCCACATAATGTCGTATTTTATGTTATTTAATATGTTTATTGATGAAATATGTTGAAAATATGTAAACCAAAAATTAGTTTTGGGAATCACGGACCCCCCTGGGTGCGTCCATGTAAAAATATACGTCAACTGGTCCATATTTTTGGCAATATCTTTCGCTTTATGATACCATATTTTTTCTGAAAATTGCTTAAAAACAGCACAATCAAATACAAATTCTTATATTTTACGCTTTTTGTTTGTAAAAGTAGATATTTTATATTGTCATTTATTTATGTGGGATCATATGAATAAGGTTATTAGCAGAAGCACAGACCGAGGGTGTTCACAGGCAACTATATATACTACGTTTCCAAAGTAGAAACAGGAGCTGGTATTTATTTTAAAAGATCAACATTAAAAAAAAGTCAAAGTATTTACGGCTTTCAAGTTGTTGCAAAAAGTTATTTTCTCTACATTATTACTTCAGATGTTACTATGA
The DNA here is from genome assembly GCA_963576565.1 of Aspidapion aeneum. Taxonomy (NCBI): domain Eukaryota; kingdom Metazoa; phylum Arthropoda; class Insecta; order Coleoptera; family Brentidae; genus Aspidapion; species Aspidapion aeneum. Next base: position 32,816,661 of record OY755043.1, read on the forward strand.
TGCCACCAACTTTTGTGGTAATAATTAAAGTTATAATGTAGTTGTCGGATACACTTGTTTGCGCCTTCAATGAAGCTGAACTTTCTAGTGATAATTAAGTAATATAGAAAAGTCACTGCGACTACGAAATAACGACTAAAAGGAAAGTAAATCTTTGGCAACGTCCTATCGTGGTAGGGAAGACTATCAAAATAGACTATCAAGTAACAATCCGAAGAAGTAGTTTAGAGGGTCGTTGTTACGAAAGCTCTACTTTTTCGTGATACTAGATAGTAGACAGAACTAACAAGTGCCAAATTTTTTTTGGGATCACCACGTTTCCACCATAAGATAGTAGCAAAGTCTTTGGAGCGTGTAGCCGCTACTATAAATGTTAGTTGGGTAGATACGGCGTTTTGCTTAGGCATGGCGGTAAAGAAATTGCAGTGAAGGACGCTTCAAATGCATAGCAATATCAGAACCGCTCTTCTTTAGATGAACGTCACAAGTTAGGCCTGACCCCTTTTTATGATTTTGTTATTTTTGATTTTGTCCAGTTTGGATGTAAGACGTTATACAGAACTTCGATATTGCTTTTATCTTGTTTTTAAAAATGACGTTTTTGATAATGTCCCGTTATTAATAATTATTTTTCTAACATAGGACTGTTATGCCATGTTCCTTTATAATCTTAGACGATTTTTTATTTGTCCTTTATCATAAACTATGGGGGCCCATATTTATTTGTATGTCTAGGTAAACAAATCTTGTTCTTGTTGAACATTCCACTTAAGGATATGGATATTGCCCCCCTACGCCTTGTCGCGGGTCTACTTCGACCTACACAATGCAAACATAAACCTAAGAAACAATAGCTTGGGCTCGCCAACTCCCAAAAGGCGAGTATATAGTGCACTAAGATAGTTCTCTCTATGTTGCCGCTTGCCTCTTCGGTAATTACTTGTCGGGGTAATTTAAATGTAAATTTCGGCCATCGACTTACATACTCAAAAGGTAGGGTACACTTATTTAAATTAAAGTTAGTAGTTTCCAAGGGCGGCAGGATAGTCCCGTGGTATGGTTTTCTACTTGACATGCAGAATGTCCTTGGATCTCATATCGAACAGTGAACGCAGTTTAATTTAAAAAAATCTTATCGCCTGATGCTGTTGCCGCGAGATGGGACGAGACGCGAAATGGGTCTCTTGTCTCGACGATAGGATTCTTGTATCGCTCGAGAGAGCCTTTCTCTCGTCTCGTCTCTCGTGTCTCGTGATTTATATCACCTACAAAAAGTTTTTGAGACACCCTGTGTTTTTTCTAGATGAATTTTATTATTTATGGCATTTACTTTTTTCTAAAATAAAATGTTAAGTCCATTCTGGGATATACTCTGATGCATACGTACAATAAATAAAGAAGTAAATACAATACATGTACTAAAGTACCTGGTTGAATCCGATGAAATAAAAGCTGTGGTAAAATTTTGCATCGCTTTATTTATTTAAAACTGCACCTAAAATCCCATGTGTTCATTGATAAAAGATTATTTTGTGTGTTGCTATTAATATAGATCCTTAAAAATAAAGCAATAAATCATTGTATCAGGTAGCAAAGCAATTAAGATATTAAATTGTAAATAAAAATTTACGAATATTTTTACCACAGGTTACCCAATAAACAGACAAATAAGCCGGCTGGTGGTCTTTGATCTCGGTGAGATCAACGATGGCTGGTCATTCGGAGTTAATCTCAGGGTCGGATTAAAATAAATTTACTATAAAATATGAATGTTTCACATTGTTTTTAAGAAAAAATATTTGTACTGCCAGAAAAAATAAAAATCTTAAAATAGTTTTGTACTGCTCTTAAAATTGGGTGCTAAATGAAATTTAAGTCTCGGTCGCGTAAAAAATTATATGTTGTCCTCTGTAGGGGACTATGGCAATAACGTGTGATTTTTTGCTTAAGATTAATGTGATGTAAAAATGTAAAAAATCATTAAAATTAATCCCTATAGCTATGTCAACTTAGAGACCCTGTATGTATGACACATTTTTACTAAAGACGCGACAAACCCATCAAAGTGACTGATATTAACATTTTTTGGTTATGTTATTTTCTTGCCAAGTTCATTGGCGTTTCACTCAAATAATTTAAATTGGCAGCGGTGAGTGACATTAATCATCATGAAACATATAAACAAACATATTTGTCGGTCACCCCCTGTAGAGGTTTTGTTATAAAACGTTTATTTGTATTTTCCAACGCTTATGAATTTTGAAAACATCTCTGTCTAAACATCGCTAAAGTATAGAAAACCGATATTTTTATCCTTTAATTTTGACTTAAATAAATTTGACTTTGAAGAGTTTGTCGCGTCTCTATATATTTAAAATGTGTCATACAGACAGGGTCTCTGTGTCAACTTAGAAAAGATAATAATCACAAAATAACATTCTGAACTTAAATACGTTTAGCTAAATTTTCTTTCGCTATGCGCTTACATAGAACTATATATAGAACTATTTATTTGCAGGTAGTAAGTTACGGTCTCTGGTTTTAACATTATAATTAATTTTATTATTATATAATTATATTTAACTTCCAGCCTTTAGCCCTTTAGCAACAAGGCCTGTACCTGCTCCTATAGAAGTGCTAATGTTTTATGTTTTAATTTTCTTTATAGAATTTGCTGGCCAAAATATCTAACCCTACATTTTTAGATTTTTGTTTTCTTCTTATTTTAAAAATAGTTAACGCATTAATAACATAAATAATAAATTTATCAGAGCATATAGGAATATATTACAGTCATATAGGAATATATTACAATATTTGCATACCTTTTATTTAAAAAAAACCAGTACATAAATATCAGCTTAACTCTATAATAGGTCAATACGAACAGATGGTATCATAAAAATTTGTAAAACCAACCTTTTTGCTGGAGAGAACGAGAGAAACGCGAATTTCTCGACGAGATGATCCTTCTCTCTCGTCTCGTCTCGAGCTTTCATTCTATCTAGAGACAATATCTCGAACCACAGAAGTGTACAACATTAAAAGGACTTAACAGTATTATCCCCATGAATTATTAAAATCAGCAATCTCTAAAATTAAAAACAAACCAAACGTAGCAAATTCTCCGAATATAATTATCAGTTGGGTGTTATTATTTGTTTCGGTTTCGCAAAAAACCTTTTTTTCTTTTAATCTAATTTTTATTATTTTTTCAGAACATTTTATTTTTATTTTTAAAACTCATATTTTGGGTTACAATTGGGTATAATTGGGTTGTAGTTTTACTCAATAGGTTAAGTTAAATTTAAAACTTACAAACTAGCTATAAACTATCAATTTGGCATAGTTTAATATTTAAATTCCAAACGCATTTAATAATATATTTCTAATTTTAATTCAATCCTCATATTACTACCGCCCTCTGCATATTTTAATTTAAATCGCGTTTTTATTCTTTTTAATAAAATTAGAATTCTAAATTCTTTTTATGAGAAGTGATGCGATTTTCCTATAGAGGGCGAAGAAACACGCCGCAAAAACCAACAGAACCTAAAAGTGAGTCGCCATACACACACGCTCTCGATCGGAATATTTTGAACGATCAACGCTTTTATAACAAATGGTGAACTCTAAAAACCATTAACTTCCTCTAAAACTCCAAACATTGAAACTCGGGAGTGCTGGACCCCTATAGAAGACTTCTGGCGAATCTGGTGCACCAGTTGGAAGAGATCAAGACATCACCGGTAAGTCCCTCTCCTATAAGATCGCATCATTAATATTTTTCTATTATTTCGCTCTTAAATAGTCAACATATACCAATATTCTTTTTATGTCTCAATTAAATTTCACTTCAGAAAGGTACGATTTCGCGTGCGTTCCTATACCCTTCAAATGAAAGCGAAGGACTTGTATAAATACAGTCCACTAGGTAAACCACAATTTTTTGAGCTATCGGAGTGAGACATTATTGTTAGAAAACATAACGAATAGCCAAAAACTATAATATTAAGGAGTTTTGTTACTAAAACAAAACCAGAAAATCCCTTTAATAATAACGAATGCATTTACCAAATCCCGTTTGAGGGTGGTAAATCATGTAGCAGAAATAAAACGCCCTCTTTAGGTTGAAGTAAAGGCACATAAAAAATATCCAATTAGGGGATATTAAAAAATCCGGCCTAGCGGATCATGCTTGGGCAACTGATCACAGGATTCAGTGGCCTAAAGCCAAAGTTTTGCATAAGGAGTTGCATAAGCGAAAACGAAAGTTTAATAAAGCTGCATTAATAATGCAGAACAAAGAAGTAAACCAAACAAATGGGAACCAGTCTTCAAACTGATCTCTATTCCCACTGTCAAAGGTATGAAAACTCAAATTAGACGTAAAGTATCAACGTCTGAAAACATGAGATCACCTTTTCGTGTGTTAAAATTTCTGATCACAATGGGCGATTGCCAATATAATCCTCAAATACCAAATTGCAAATAATGCAAGGACCTAAAACTATAAACAACAAGTGAAATTAAAGAAAGAAAAATGAGAAAAAAGTTTTTCTGCTTCGGCCGAGACTCGATACCGGAATCTCTTGCTCTGTACGCAAACGCTCTAAACATTGAACTACCGAAGCCATACATAAATTTTCAGAAAACTTTCATCTATGCAGGTGTGCGGTGTCTCAATACAAGAACAAGAAACTCTCAGGGTATTAACTCGACCAAGTCATCAAACTGATCTCTATAATTTTTCCTTCCCACTGTCTATTTCACTTGTTGTATATAATAATCAGTTGGGTGTTATTATTGTTAGATAATACATAAGACGAATAGCCAAAAACTATAATATTAAGAAGTTTTGATAATAACACAAAATCAGAAAATCCCTTAAATATTAAGGATTGCATTTACCAAATCGCGTTTGAGTGCGGTAAATCATATGTAGCAGAAATGATTTAAAGAAGCTCTTCAGGTTGGAGTCAAGGCACATAAAAATATCCAATTGGGGAATATTAAAAAATCCAGCCTAGCGGATCATGCTTGGGCAGCTGATCACAGGATTCAATCACCTAAAGTCAAAGTTTTGCATAAGAAGTTGCATAAGCGAAAACGAAAGTTTAATAAGGCTGCATTAATACTGCAGAAAAGTCTGTATAGAAAACAAACGTTTTTGGGGTCGTCACATCTGACTGCACACCACGTAGTATAAGTAGTAGCCTGTAGACTGGATGGTTTAGTTGCATTTGAAAACGATTAAAGATACTTACTAACCGAAACCTCGTGTTTTAAATAAATAAAGACAATGCAAGTCCGAAATTTTGTTTCTAAAGTCACTTTTAGCCGACAACCACGATAACTTTTGAAACCTAACTTAGTTGATGCTATTAATAATGTGTCTGTAAGCAAAACTAGTAGCCATAACATACATACAAGGTGCAGTTGTTAAAACATGGTTAAACTCACGTTATGTACCTCAAACAACGCATCCGAGACTAAACGTATAATATGGTTTACGTAGGTAGTTACCGAGCAGTTTCAGCAAAGTTCAAAATTGCAATTTCCAAACTGGATATGGTCAGTTTCGAATTGCGTTAAACATGGCTTTAGCCAGCAACGAATTGTTATTGTTATAACCAAAAAGCCGAGTTGATGCGACCAGGCTTCGTTTCCAAATAACAAAAGGGTTTCAAATAAAAAGAAGGATTTATACGAGGGTAAATCAAATATGAACAAGAATTTTGTTTTAAAAATTTTATTGGTACAGTAAATAAGTTTAAATTTGTCTTATTTTTCTACATGATCTTCTTTATTATTTAAGATTTTTGCCGACTGGATCACAAGTTTTTTATTTCCTTCACCAAATAATAAATAACGGTTTAAAAAATCAAAAAGTGAAGCAATAATAGCTTGCTTTGGCAACAATGGCAAATTTTAATTTGCAGACACAAATTTTCAAGTGCGCATGCGTGTGTTTTGTCACGTAGAAACACAGCTGCTGTGAAGATGGACGCGATATTTGTTGTTTATTTACATTTTGCGTTGTGTCACATGTGTCATGTAATATTACGTTTTCTTCTGTGAAGAATGGGAAATAAGTCACGTAAAACAGGTGCCAAGGAATTCCAACTCATAAGTAAGTACTTATATTTTTCTTTATAATTATTAAAAAAAGTTAGAGTGGATTATAAATGCCATTAAACACTCTTCATAATCACCACAATAAATATACAAAATGGTCCGTATGTTCTCCGGAGATAAGAATAGCACCAAGGTAACCCCTAGGCCTGTCGTAAGAGGCGACTAAAACCCGGTTCCCACCTACAACTTTCTCGTGCGTGCCCGCGCACGCGTCACATGACTGTCATAACATTTCATATTGAGAAAGTCGTAGGTGAGAACCGGGTGTAAAGGGCCTCGACCTATGGGTAAATGCGTAGTATGGTAACGGACGAGCATTGACCAGTATATTAACAGAAAAAAAAACTAATAACCTTTAGGATCACACCAGATAACATCTATGATAAAGGGGATGAGTTAATGAGGTGATTCTCTTAATGGATTCGGTGGCCCGGCCATTCAGGAAACCACCACATGGGACAGGGTATATGGAGTGCCTATTTGGAGCTAGCAGCTATTGCGGGCACATTGTGGCTCTGTGTACCCTGTTGATTATGTCAAACGGTTTATGACTCATTAGTAGTCTAAGGCTACAACCATGGCATTATGTAGTATTTTATGATGACTAAGTTTCTGGCCAAAAATATAATTTGAAGTCTACTGGGTTCTGTATACTAGATAGTATTTAAATTATTATCTGAGTCGAACACAGTAGGTACGTGGTGCACAACGGGCCCAGACACAGGCGACCTAGGTGCCAGGTTAGATCCTTTAAGGATGCTAACCGCCACTACCGTACATTCATACATTTAAAAAATCTACACAATTAATATTAGAAAAAAACGACGAATTTAATCCAGAATTTAATAAATTATCGCCGGATCAACTAGGTTTTAGAAAAAAAGATATAACCTTAAACTTTTGACAATTATCAAATAATGTAGTGACGTAACGGAGCATGTTCCAAAACCATCAAAACTGACACATACGCAGTTTCCGAAATCCTGTCTACCCGAAAAAGGAACATATAAAATTAAATAGGGTCCTGACTGCAGTCCACGAGAAAAACCGACACGGGCGCGGAAATATCACGTGACCGTAGGAGGGTCACAAAAGAACGCCTCCCGGCCAGCTGTCATTATAAAACATGTGTGTTTTCAGTTTTGGTATGTCTGTTTACATCGATTTTTTTTTAATTCGGGCACGAATTTTATGTGAATTTTATCAAAGTTATTAAAATAACGCAGCCCACGAAAAAGACTGTCGTGATCTGCGTTAAAATAATTAATGGCTAATGAGTAAATTAAAAAGAAAATACCTGTAAGATAAACAATGCCGCGAACGTGTAGTGGTGTTGGTTGTCGGTCCAACTATAAAACTGAAACCAAATATGTGTCAACTTTTAATTTGCCAGAGGATAAGCAAATGCATGAAATTTGGTTGCAAAAAACTCCTAATGATTTAAGTATCTTAAAACATCCACAAGTTGAAAGCTAATGCAGTTTATTGAAATGAAAGCAAACGCGAAAGAAGTGGTAAAAGATAAGATTGATCAAGTAATTGACATCCTTAGTGACATTTTCGATAGTGAGAGTGAAAAATGTGTTCAATTGTCATTTCTTATTGAACAATTAGGTCTCTTGAAAAGGTCACCTGAGAATCGAAGATATTGTGGATACACTTTAATGTTGGCTACATCTTTGTTTATCCAGTCATCCAGTGCATACATGTCAATTTACAAAACTAAGGCATCTTCTGCACCCTCGCAATATTAAAAAACTGATTTGTAAATTATCGTTAACAGATAGTAATCTCTCCGGTTGTGTGCAATATTTAAAAAGTAAGATACAGCTTTTAAAAGAACATGAGTTGGTAGTTAAAACACATTCATGAAATATATATTAAACTTTGTGACAACAAAGACAAAGAAAAATTTAAAAAGTTAAAGCTTAGGTTTGTTATGTCCAATTTTAAAATACTTGTATAGATTTGAAGTAACTATCGATATTATGTACCTAATATATGTACCTGAAGATATTAGACTGCAAATTTTTTAAAAATTTTTATTTTATAGATTCAGTTCTTTTATCCATAATACCATAATACACATACATCAGCATAATATTTTTTCAATTTTTGCCTATATGAGAACACAAAATTTGGTCAATTTATTTAAATTGTGTAATAGATAATATATTAAGCAATACAATACGAATCCTGGAACTCCTAAGATCACGTGACCGCCGACTTGCTTATAACGCACCATGGCCGGTCTTTATCGTTGGCTGCGATCCTGACTACAAGCAACGCGTGTAAGAATGCATGTATTAATGCATGCCCTGTAATTATGCTCTAAAGTATTTGTAAAGGTAACGGAACCGAACCGACCCTCCTCCTGGTATCCCTACCAAACATTATATACCTATAATAGAGAATTACTGTTCATATTTTTTTATACTTATAATAATTTTTTTCTAAATAAAACGTGTTGTTATTGTCGTTGTCTGATTTTTCCTTATTAAAAGCTCCGTCTTCTTAAATACGTACAGAGAGTATTTTATTTCTTACCGTCAATCGAGAGTTAATATTTGCACGGCACTTTGCTGCTCGAAGGCAAACAGAATCGAAGAAGAAAGCGATGCCAAGGAAATACATTGAGCACCTTATAAAGTCCCAAAAAACTTCAGAACAATAAAGATGTAGTAGAAGTACTAGCTCCTTATGAGACTCAGCAGCATGGCATTGAGCAGAGAAGTAGCAAGGAAGTAAATGAAAATACACTTGAAACATAATTGATGAAGGTCAAAATAATTAAAATGTAAACAACTTGTAACTCATTATATAGTATCTTGTGAGGGGAATGTAAGTTGTTTGCCAGAAGCGGTCAGTATATACGTTAATAAAATTAGCCTAGATATTGATTAAGCAGACGGACTTAGATCATATATATCTAGTCTAGATAATGACAGAAACAGAACCCAAAAAGCTAACCCCCTTAATTTTGGTTTAATTGAAACGTTCCTTTAACAAAAACAATTAAGTGGAATTCTCTCTATTTTGATAATTTTTTGTATGTAGCAAATTTAAATTTGTGACCCGTTCGGAATAAATTTGTAACAGTGATAAGCACTTGACACTCTGAAGTTAAGAAAGCGTTTAGCCAAGTAGAAGTGGTCACGCTTTAGGACATCTTGCGCGGGGAGTAAGAGGTATTTGCCAGAATAAGGTAGCGGATATTAATGGCACCAATACTGAAGAAAAATGAGCCTAGGGGTTGACTTAACAGACGTAGTTAGGTCATGAGTGTGCGGCCTCGAGAAGAACAGAACCCAAAAATGTAAGGAAGGTAATAATCACATTATGGTACGGGTAGACCTCATAAAAGGTCTTACACGGAGGATTAGCACCTGTCTAGTTTCCTTTTCCCAGGGATACGGGAGAAGACCACACCGGTATGAAAGGCGGAGAGGAAGGACCTCGTTACGGCAAACATAGCGTAATTGGCAACCCTTCTTTTAGGGATAATATAAAGGAATTAACACTGCAACATCTGACTCAGAATGAGAGGCTGCAAACAGCGTCTGTCCCAAAATGGGCGGCTCAATAAAAACTTACCAACACGCCTGACAAGCGTGGTGTTTTAACGCCACTACCGCCCAATGGAGAAATCATGGCGAATTTGAAAATCAAAGGAAATGGTCCCCAGGTGGGAAGGAAACACTTCGAATCCCACACCTCTATGGTCTGCCTCGCGGAATCTGGAGAAACGAAAAATTCGCCTGTGAAACATTCAAAAATAAGACAATAATCACTAGACACAACTGAGCAGCTATCTAGGTCACCAAGACTGGAGAAAATTTAGCCTACCCAATGATCAAACAGACGGAAGTAGATAATAACGATAAAGTTAAACTACCTAATTTTTTTTCTAATCAAAACTTTTTTCGCAGAATTCTCTTTATTCTGAGAATTTTTTCCCGTTTCGCACACTGGCACTCTTCCAGGGCTTCTAATCCGATCACTCGATGATGTTTTGTTTGCTCGCTGTTCATTCACAATAGCCTACTTGCTACCATGAGTCTGGAAAATGATGGTGACAGTTTTGTAGTATCGAAAAAAGAAACAAATGTGAACATCGCTGCCCATTTTACTTTGTTATCTACAATTTCCTTGTAATTTGTTCTCTTTCTTACCTTTTATTTTCCATGTTTTTGCATTTACGTCGCTTAATTATTCCCCAATTTTATGTTAAGGATTTTCCACGTAAATGTCCTTGGATCTTTTTTATCTTTTTTAAACATGTGTTGGTGCGGGGATTTTAATTTCCATGATTCTTTTATCCTTATCTTCAAAAGTTTTAAAAACTATAACTTTACTTTGTACTAAGGTTACAAAGTAGAGTGACGTGTTATGTCACTTGCAACAGTTATTTTATTTTACCTCCGCTTTTTTCTTTTTTGCCTCTTTCTACTCGAGCTTTTTTTTCCCTCTTTTTCGTCTTAGTTTGTGTCTCCAGAATCACGTGTATATATTTGCCAAGCTTGCTCAGGCTTTTTGTCTTATCTTATATATATGGGTGACATGACAGGGTTTCTGTGTTGGCTGTTTATTTTTGTATTGGGTTTTGTAAAGGGAAAGTTGGATGTGTACTCCAATATGCTTATAACGGAAAGTAGATAGATAGATTACCTACGTTTCAGACACGTGTTTACCTTGAGATTGGGTTTTTCAAGTAAACATATCTCTTTTCAGAAATATTTGAAAATAACTTTAAGAGCAAGACATAAATTGTATAAGAAAGTTAAAACTGTTTGGTTTTCACTATCTCCAACGTCGATCAAAGGAATACCAGTGATCCCCGTCTGGAACACGTCCTGATAGTCAGGAACAAGTGATCCATGCCAATCCACGACCGGACCGGTTTCGACCTTTTGGGCCATCCTCAGGTGAATGTAGGCGATAGCTCCGTGTAGAGCATAAGTTTTGTGAAACCAACAAAAACAACTACTCCGAGGGAAAATACCCCTACCGGCATTGAATTATACTGCTGGCTTGATGCTTTCGTTGGGAACTTGTTAAAACTGTTTGGTTTTCACTATCTCCAAAGTATAAGAAAGGTCACAAATATTTTATTTTAAAGTACACAATTGTCCATTTATTGGAGGTGGAAACAGCCTTACTAGCACAGTACAAATCAGTGGCGTATGTAGAAAAAACTTTTAGGCTTGGCCCAAGGCAGTTTTTGGAGGGGACCCCATGAGGCCGTATTTTATGCTATTCTATTGTATTTATGAAATATGTGAAAAAAATCCAAAAAATTATTAGTTTCGAAGGCCCAGGCTCCCCAAACCCCCAGCCCGACCTCTTATATACCTGGTACAGATTGTCCCAACATCGATATTTTTGGGAGTATTCAGGTGTTTCCAGGGGAGATAAAACAAAACCAACCACCACTTGCGAGGCTCAATTTTTAAGAGATAAAAACCGTATTCTGATATAGCAAGTTCTTTCCTGAAGCTACGGGAGGTTTGTAAAAAGTCTGCATTTGGAGAGGGGGAGGGTATGTAATTTTTTCCTCTATGAAAGTTAAATCTTGATGCAAATCGCTTTTTTATCTGGGGGCAGAGCAGTTCATCTTTTCTTGAAACATTTCAGCCTATATTGGAGCTATCTAAAACTCTACTTCAGAATGAGCTACGAAACTAAAACTTTGCACAGTCGTAGATCTTCATAGAGTTAACAACCCCTTCAAGTTTCATTGACTTCCATAAAGTAGTAAAGTAGTTCCAAAATTTCAAGAAACGTCTAAATGCCAGTCACTCACTTACATGTATAGATTATCAAAATTCTACTGTACTTCCAGATATGCTACAAAGCTGAAATTTGGCAGATTGATAAAAATTATGACCAAACCCTTGGAAAAAATAAAAAAAACCCCAAAATTCTAATTTACTCCCCTCCCCTATACATGTAAAATTATGTAAAAGTAACATTGGCCACTTCCAGAAGCGCTAGAGAACGCTTAGAGATACTCACTAATCACAACCTCGTGTTTTAAAATACATAAAGACAGTGCAAATCAGATAAAGATGTCCTTGTTTTTTATGGAAATTTAAGTAACTAAATATTTTATTTTTTTAAACAAAAGCTTATGGGTAGCTTGACCATGAAAAACTTTAATTAAGGTCCCTTAACCCCGAAATGACGTTTAACTGCCCCGTGAAAAACCGCAAAATGTCAGGAGAGTTAGGAAGTTTCTTGCGACTGGGCTGACCAGGAATTGGACGACCGCTACAAGTCGTTTAGTCTTAGCAGTAGTCTTAATTTTATTTTAAATTAAGTCAAAAGTTTATTTTTTAAGTGATAAGTAAGATGCTGCATTTTCGTTAATCCGTCCATCCGACTTTTTCCTCTGGGAGAATTCTTAAAAGTTACTTCTAACAGAGTAATTTTTTGGCCAAAAAACAAAATTGGGCGGGTACTAATTCCTGACTGTTATTTATTTGTAGGTCAAACTTTTCTTAATATTTGTTTAGATTTAAGCAGAATATTAATTGATACTACTGAATGAATTTAAGTAACGGCAGAGATGCTCAAGTACGGTGGTAAAGCTTCATATCCTTCTGAATAAAGTACTTAAATAAAAAATAATCACAAACAACTGGAAAGAATCCATAACGAATATTCTACACAAGAAAGGCGATAGAGCAATCCTAAAAAACTCCTTAATGGAATTTATAAGCTTTTCACGAAAATATTAACAGAGACTAACAACAAATTTTGACAGCTATCAATCAAAATATTCAGCAGGCTTCAGAAAAGGTTTCAGTACAGTTGACCAATAGAAAGAGCCAACGAATACAACATTCCACTACATATAGCGTTTATAGAGATTGAACATTTTTCGATAGCATTGATCACTGGGAAACAAAAGAATCTTAAATGAATAGCCGAATAGATCACAAATACATAGACTTAATAGCCAATATATATAGCAAAGTATCTACATCAATCAAAATCCACGAAGGAACCAAGCCACTCGGCAAAAGAAGAGGTGTAAGAGAAAGTGACACAATATCCCCTAAACTATTTAACAAGGATCTAGAAAATGTTTTTAAAAACTTAGATTGGGAAGATATAGGCATCAAAGTAAGCGAACAATACTTGAACCACCGAAGATATGCTGACTATATCGCCTTAATAAAAGACAAGAAAGAAGAACTAGTAAAAATAATGGAAGAACTAGATATACAGCAGCTAAAATATAGACTTGAGTATGAACTAAAACTAAAATCATAGCAAACACAGATGAAGATATGACGATTAGAATAAACCAAGAAAAAATAGAACAAGAAGAGGAATATATCTGGGACAAATTATTAAACTAAAAAAAAACCATACAGCAAAAATGAAGAGACGAGTACATTGGCCTTGGCAGCCTTCGGTAAATTAAACTATATACTAAAAAATAAAACATATCCTCAGTACCTGAAAAGGAAAGTATATAACTAATGTATCCTTCCTGTACTCTTTTAAGGATCCCAGACATGCACACTTACAAAATCAAACATGGATGAGGTAACAAAAGCCCAAAGATCAATGGAAAAACAAATGTTACATGTAAACTAAAAGATAGAAAAAGTTATGAATGGATAAAAAATAAAACAAAAGTAGGGGACGTCAGAGGAGAAGTATTAGACGTAAAATGGAAATTTGCCAATCATAAAATCAGATAGAAAGACGATCGATGGAACAAACGTATTGCTACCTTAGAAAATAAGTATAGGGCAAGACCCCAAATGAGATGGGCGGACGATTTGAATAAACATGCGGGAACTAGATAGATGAGCACGGCGACAGACAGAGAAAATTGTAAGTTATTGTAGAAGGTCTATTGAAATTTATTTATTCACCAATATGATACATCATCGAAGGTTTTGTCACAAAGAGAACACTGACTTATAAAATCATGTAAATAATTTAAAAATTTTAAATCCTAATATTTAAATCTAAGGTCAGTCTTAAAATATGATTTTTAGTAAAAAGTTACATACATAGTTTAAAAAAAAATGACAAAAAATATAAAGAAGTACAAAAACAAATACACAAAAAACACTACTCTAATTTCCCTAGCAGTTATTATTACACAGACAGATGTAACTTGGAGATCAAAATTAAATTTTGGATTCATTAAAATCAAGAAATTCTTGTGTAGAGTAAAAGGCATTTTTACATAACAGTTTTTTTACATACTATAGGAACTGTTTTTCACTTAAATTTATAACTTTTTCTGGCAACTTGTTATAGAATAAGGGGCCAAAATAATTTTTTGAGTACCTGCAGTGGTTTAATCTTGTGTAGTCCAAATAAATTTTTTTGTTATGCCTGGTATTGTGCTCATGAATATCATTATGTGTTTGATAATTCTGTATATTTACTCTGACATATTTTAAACATTCGAAAATGTACAAGGACGGAAGTGTTAAAAGATTATTGCTTATAAATATGTCCCTTACATCTGCTTGATAGCCCAATCCAAACGCCACTCTCAAGGACTTTCTCTGTATGCCAAAAGCACGTTCCGCGTGTGAAGAATGTCCCCATGCTAATATCCCATAACTGATATGAGACACAATCAACGAGTGGTAGGCTGTTAAAATTATGTTTCTTGAGACAACATTTATTAAATTTCTTAAAACAAACACGTTCTTTGATAATTTGTTGCATATTTTATCGACCTGATATTCCCATGTTAACTTTTGATCTAAATCAAATCCCAAAAACTGGATGTGTGTGTTTTCGTTTTCCACTGGTAGCTCTTTAAAAGTAAAAAAGTATGTTTTTGTTTTAGTTTCATTAAGTTTTAGTTTATTTGTTCTGAACCAGACCTCCGCTTCGTCGGATGCACCATCCATTAGTTGCTTTAAATCATTTAACGCCCTTCTTCTTATTGAAAAGGACGTATCATCAGCAAACAACATAAGCAGCAGGTCGATGCCCAGTCCTACCCTCAGGTCATTGATGTAAATCAAAAAGAGTACAGGACCAAGCACAGACCCCTGCGGAACTCCGTGACGTACTTTTTGTATATCAGATGATTTTTTATTCATGTGTACGTATTGTTCTCTGTCATTTAAGTATGAGTTTATTAGTGTTACTGATTTTTCATCGAAGTTATACCGATCTAGTTTTGTGGTTAGGTATGGATGGTACACACAATCAAAGGCAGAGCTCAAGTCGCAGAACACACTTCCCGTATATTCACAGTTCTGATATCCGTCTGTTATTTTTTCAAGTAACTCCATTACAGCACTGGTAGTTGACCTTTTAGATCGATAACCATGTTGACTATTTAAAAATATGTTATTTTTTTCAAAATGTTCCGTAATTTGATTTTTTAGAGCAGTTTCATAAACTTTTGATAAAGCGGGAAGTAAAGAAATAGGCCTTAACTTGTTGAAATTATATGTTATTCCTTCTTTTGGAATAGGAATAACTTTTGCTTTTTTAAAAGCTTGAGGAAACACACCAAGATTTATAGCCTGATTTATAAGTTTCGTTAATGGAATGATCAATGCATTCTTAACTTTTTTAATCAAAAAAACACTCATCTCGTAACAGTCTTTAGTTTTTTTATTTTTTAATTTCTCTATAATATTTCTGGTTTCTATAAATGTAATGTTTTTAAAAGAAAAACTTTGAAACGTGTGATCATTGTAAAAATACTCGGTAACTGATTTATCTGTGGGCCGAATTCCCTGATGTATATCCTCCGCTTTTTGTATAAAAAACTAATTCACCTCATTTTCATCTAGGTCAATTTTTTGTTCTTTTTTAGTTTTGCCACTTTCCTCGTTAATTATCTCCCAGCATGTTTTAGGTACGTTTTGTGAATTTTCTATCTTAGTTTTATTAAATTCTTTTTTTGCTTTTATGATTTTTTCTTTGTAAAGATTTTTATAAAAAATGTTCTCTTCCATTATTGCTGGACTGTCAACATTTTGGCACAATTTTGTTAAGAACTCTAACTTATCTTTTATTTCCCTTAATTCATTTGTATACCAATTTTTATGCTTTCTCTCTTTATTATTGTTTAGAGATTTAAGAGGGAAAGCCTTTTCTATGCATCCTTGCAAGTTTTCAATACAGCGATAGAATTTTTGCTCAATATTTTGTTCGAATGTGTCAACAAATGACCAGTCCAATTCCTGTACCAAATTAAAAAAGGTCAACATACCTGCCTTGCTGTAGGGTCTGTATTCTAATTTGTCCAATTTAACCTCAGCTGATTTTTTCAAAGAAAGTTCCAAGAGAATGGCGCTATGGTCTGAATACCCTGGATCCCAAACTTTAGATTTAAATGGTACTTCAAAATTTATTAAAAAGTTGTCTAATGTATTGTTTTTCCTGGTTTTTTCTTTTATCAAAGTTCTAAAATTAAATGATTTTATTAGTGAATTAAATTCTTTTGTAGTTTTTTCTTTTAAAATATTAAAATGTACATTAAAATCTCCATTTATTACAATCTGTCGGTGCTTGTTTACTTTAGCTAAAAGGTTACTAAAAGTCTCTAAAAAACATTCAAAATTTCGTTCTTCTGGCGGTCTATATATAGTTACTAGCAAAATATTTAACTCAGGAAACTCTGTTGCCGAAATTTCGCATATGGTTTCTTTCGTCATCTTACTTAGGTCATATCTAGGTTTATAGGTCAATCCTGTCTTGCACATTATCATACTGCCTCCCCTGCTACAATTTTCTCGAGCATAGAAAGAAGTCACCTCATATCCTTTTATTGCAAATGTTGATGCTTCTGCTTCCGTTAGATGATGTTCAGTAATGCTGATTATATCAGCTTTTTGTTCTTGTAAATGGGCTTCCAGTAAAAGCTTTTTGTTTCTTAGTGACTGCATATTAAAGTATAATATGACTGTGTCTCTGTCAACCCGTCCTTTGTTTACACATAGTTTGGTCGGCGTGAGGGCATCCTTCTGTTGAAGAACTGTCTCTGTTGATAAAAATTTCCATTTTGCCTTTGTTTGTTTCTGAAGTTAAATGGTTTCACTACTGTATCCGTAGGCCATATTTCCTCATTAGTAACATTTTCCACGTCATTAGGATTAACTGAAATTTTAAAGGAAGCCACATATTTGTTTTTTGATTCCATTTTCTCACAGGTTTGGTTATTTATGCCTTGTGCTTTCAAGTGATCTATAATTTGCTTTTCTGTTGTTTCAGGGACAAGATTGCCGACAAAAAACCATTTTTTAGGAGGTGCCGCTGATAGAGATTTAATGGTTGTATTATTTCCCCTAATTACTCCGCTTTTGATTAGTTGAAACGGTTTATGCTGAGCCACACTTTGAAGCTGTTTTGAGGATGGCATTACAACACTAGATCCAGCACTTTTAATGTCTGTTTCCAAATTTACTATAGTGCTCATGACTTGAGTAGACTGTGCGTTTAAAAGTGCTGAGTTAACGTTTTTCTCATTCACATTTTTTTGCTTACTTTGGCTTTGTTTTGTTCCACTATTTTCATTTTTTGTTTTATTTGGGAGCTGATCGTTTCTTGTGTAAGTAGTCAACATTGTCATTTTTTCATTAAGTAGCTTAATTTTATCCCGTAGTTCAAAAATTATAATGTCTTTTTGCTCTATAATTATGTTTTTTTGTTGTAATAATTGACTATATTTGTCCTCAATATTGGTAATTAGTGTTGTATAGTCCAAGGCATCACCAAAGTCTGATTCATTGTCGTTAAAGGTTTCGCAACAATTCAGTGTGTTTTCGTTAATAAACTTTAATTTTCTTAATTTAGCACAGCTTGGATGAAACACGGAGGAACAATTTTCGCACTTTGCTCCTGTCACCACTTTTACGTTGCATTTTTTACAACTGTCCCCGGCCATTTGTAATTTATATTTTGACTTCGTCCTATTTTTGTTCTATAAAAATTTAATATGTTTTATAAAAATACAGCTTTTATTTATATTTATTGTTCCGAGTCAAGACTCCCGAAAATAGGTACCTTATCAGTAAACCGTTTCTTTTTGTTTTTGTTAATAATTTACAGCAAGGTTTATCGTTTCTTGATTCTATAAGGTTTATTGCTAATTTGTTTTAGACACTATCGATTAACACTTTTTATTATGTATAGTTTGATACCACACTCGTTAATTATTTCAATTTTTTAACACGTTAATTTATGAAATTTGCGGGAGCAAAATGATCTGTTGTTTATCTATAGAACTCTCGGAACAAGGATAGAACTCTCGGAACAAGCCAATGGCCAAAATTGGATCGAAGAAGGCTAAATAGATACATTTTACAGTCACTAAATTGATATTTGGCGTCTGCGCACTCTATTAGAAATCATTTTCAAGAATTTGCACAGAGGTAGTTGACGTAGATCATCATCTATAAAAATTAACTGGTTTACAGTGGACTATTAGAGTGCTCATTAAATTTACAAATGGCTACACACTGTGATGATCTGATTCCTGCTCCTGACCCGCAGACGGTCCCTTTAATCCTGGTCAGGAGGAAAGCAGGAATGACCGGGACGCACCCTCCTCTAAAGCGTGCAAATTAAACGAAGATTCATTGTCCTTTCGACAAGATCTCAACAACTATACTGTGGTATAATAATATGGAGACCCTTGAACTTAGGGTAAACATTATAAATTGAAAATTAGGACAAAATTTGTGATATTTTTTTGGTGTGTTTTATATCGTAGCTTGCTTAGCTTCAAGCTTGACATTGGATACAGTTTTTTGTTTCTTTTATTCATGGTTTGATTTATATTTGTAATTTCTGCTTGGATATACAGGGTTTAATTTAAATGGTGAAGCAAACTTTAAGGGATGGTATGGAAGGTCAAAAGTAGATAAAAATTTAAATCGCTTTTGATTAGAGTTTTTTGTTTCCAAGTTATAGCATTTAGGAAGTTTTAAGAGTGGAGAAAACTTTTCACTTATTATGCATGAACATTTATTGCTTTTTTTCTAAAATGAGCTAAGAAGATACAGCGTGGAGAAATATCTTTGGAATAAACAACAAGTGAAATTAAAGAATGAAAAATAAGAAAAAAGTTTTTCTGTCTTCGGCCGGGACTCGAACCCGGAACCTCTTGCGCTGTACGCAAACGTTCTAAGCATTGAATCAATCACCGAAGACCGTACATAAATTTTCGGAAAACTTCCATCTATGCAGGTGCGCGGTGTCTCAATACAGGAACGAGAAATTCTCAGGGTATTAACTCGACCAAGTCATCCAACTGATCTCTTAGATTCTTCTTTCCCACTGTCAAAGGTATGATAACTCAAATTAGACGTAAAGAATCAACATCTGAAAGCATGAGATCACGTTTTCGTTTATTAAAATTTCTGATCGCAATGCGCGATTGCCAATATAATAAAAAGTTGTCAAAAATTATATCCCAAACATGTTTTCGTTTTAATTCAATTTCGCCTGATTTGTTTTGAATTTAGGTTAGGTAAAGAATGAGGTTAAGTTCTAGTAACGACTTTTGATCAGTGTCTCCCTCTATCTTCCTATATGCAAAATATAAAAGACAGCCCTCGTAATGACGTTAGAACGGGTAGTAAAGACAGCAATCAAACGAATTTTTTTGTTGACGAATGTTTTTTTTTGGTAAACTTGATTTGTGATTTGCTATTTGGCTTGGCTTGTGCTTTACTGCATTTTGTCAAATTATTTACGCAAATCAAATGACCTCAAGTTTGCCCAAGCACACTCGATACAATTTGTTCGTTCATTTGAATTGAACTGATTACTAAGCGACATAGATGAGACTAGATAGCGAGTTTGCCAAACACACAAATACAAACGTGTTTACAAAGCAGGGCATACCCTTGGAATGGTAAAACAAACACAAACGTACTTTAGTTTGCCAAATGGCCTACTGATGGAGACCAAAGATTAAAATATTAACTTAGTCTTTGTTAAAAATTATAAATCAGTGTTAAACAAGAATCTAGCAGGACCCCTAGTCCTTTGACAACAGATCTCAACACCATGATATGCCGGAATGTGCTGAGTTCATTAATGGGGTGCTGTAGTAAACTATGGTTATAGTAAGGGATGATTGGACATAAACAAAAGGATGGCCGAACAAAGACAAAAAGGGGAGACTAGAAAAAATATTACGGTGTACTAAATAAAGGTCATTGTTCTTGTGACTAAAAGTTTCCATTGAAACACTCTTTTATGCGTTCTATACATTTAATTTGTATATAAATGGAAAGAGTTAGAACAATGGAAACTAAAAGATATAGGTGGCATCTTCTTTATACACTCTTGCAAAATGTTTGCCTTGCGTACGTGTTTGTGTAAAAGAAACACTCTCGTGAAGGATCCTTGAGAGTAAGTTTTTTTTTATACTGAGACTTTCCATCCACTTAAGATCAATCGCCCAGTTTTGGAAAATTAGAACAAAATTATGGCATTTTTAAACAATTACAAACAACTCAGTACCTAGCCAGTACCTCTAATCTAATGGAAAAGATAATGTTTTAAAACCCTGAACCAGTTTCACTGTTCTACACGATATTTTTTTCTGGGGTACTGATGATTGTAAATGGCATTTTCGTTCTAAAACAGAATAAAAAAAGATTTTGAGTAATTCAGTATTTTATGGAAAAAATTAGGTAAAAATTACCTTAACTAAAATGAAATTATCTAGGATAATATCTACCTGTTAATTTCCGCTAAATTAGTAACCCAGGGAAAAAATATACCTAAAACTATATTTTCGGGATTATTATAATCCTCAAAACACAGTAGAAGAGAAAAAGGGGAACGATCTACCAAGAAATAGCTTGACAAGGAGGAGGCGGTACTTCTAACCCAGTACGGCATAGCAGTTTACAAAACTTAATATAACAATATCGATGGGGTTAATCTCATCTAATTCATTCTTATAGAAAGTTGTGAAGTGTGGTAAGTGTCCGAGAAAATGTCGTCACATTATAAGTGCCGTAATAACCCAAACAGTTTCTGCTATATTTGTGGTGAATATACTTTTGAAAGTCACAGAAAACAAATGTCTCCAGTTGTACATAAAGCCTACAAACTCTATTTTGGTTGGTGATCAAGATAAAAAATGGGAGCCACATTTTTGTTGTGCGAACTGTTATGTGAAGTTGATACAGTGGTGGAATGGAAAACCTGTTTCGATGGCCTTTGGTGTTCCAATGAAATGGCGCGAGCCCAAGGATCACGTTAGAGATTGCTACTTTTGTCTAATGAATGTACGGGGCTTTACTAGCAGGAAGTCTAAACAACACATAGGATACCCCAAAAATTTCTGTACTACCAGTTCCTCGTGATGAAGATAAAATCAGTGGTGTAATTGAGAATATGCGAGAAACAGAAACAGAAACATCTACTGGGGCGGAAAGTCACACAAATGATGACCACGTAGTACCGCATCTCTTGTCTCAGGGTGAATTGAATGACTTAGTCAGAGATTTAGGTCTAAGTAAGAGTAAGGCAGAGCTTCTGAGTTCACGTTATAATTAAGTATCAACTTTGGTCAAATTCAATCTGTTAATGTTCTAATAATCCATGCCTATCAGAGACAACCAATAAAACCATGTACCTCTTTTTAGTAGACTAGAGTGCGCTTTTTTATCTCCCCTCTCATCACCACTCTTTTTTTTTCTACGATCTTTCTTCCAATTTCGTTTAAGCCTGATTTTGAGACAAATAGTTCTTTGGTTCTGTTTTTTTTTATCAAGGACTTACTTAAAATCACTTAATATAAACATAACTTAATAAAAAATAAATATATACTTTTCGATTAAGATAAAGGGTAAATTTGACAGTTCTCCCCGTTTACAAGCTGAATAATCAGGCACCTTGACAAAATTTATAACAGCAATTTGGGTCCCTGGAAAGCGATTTTGCCAAGATTTAGTGTTGGGATTCGGGATGCATCGCACTTTGTCACCATACCTCTGGCTGCTATTTGAAAGTATCGATCTTTCCACAACGATATCTAGTTGAAAAATTCTATCATTTGGTTATGGCTGAATAATGGAAATATCAATTTATATTTATTGAAAAGTATTTACAAGGTTAATTCAAATATGAACAGGAATTTTGTGTTAAAAATTTTATTGGCAGTTAATAAAAGTTTAAATACATCTTTTTTATTTACGCTTTTTTCAAATTGATGTAAAGAGTTTTAATTCCTCCATCAAAAAATTTAACTGGGCAGGTCCAACCATTACGCATGAACCTTTTGTCGTAAAGTGGTGATCTCCCAATTGTTCTTTGAGGTGCCCAAATATATGGAAGTCAAATGGCGACAAATAAGAACTATAAGGCGAGTGTTTTAATGTTTTCCAATGCATTTTGTGCACTTGTGAATACAGCTGTGTATTGCAAAGTGTTTTCATAAAGCAGAATCTCACTTAGAATATGTATATCTCACATTTTTTTCGGTTAGACAAGTTTTGCTGTATGCAGTATTATGCAGTAAAATTTCCTCATCTACAACACCGATCAACTCCAAAAAAAGTAAGTACTGCTTCTTTATCATAAAAAATATTAAAGATATTCTATGACTTTCACTTTTCTAAGCTTTCCTCAAAAAATTTCCAACCATCTTTGGTTTAAAGTGATCTTTCCCTAAGCGTTTAAGCTCGTCTTTCTAAAAGCTATTTCACTTTAAACCTTATTAAAGAATCTCTTCAAGTCTACTAATTACAGGCATATTTTAGAGCGATCGATTTTATCCTTGGTTTTTTTAAAACTTTTTTGTTGAAACCGAGCTGGGTACAAGGCAAGGCCAGTGACATTTTTATGAGGGTCGTTGTTTGTCATTTTCTTTACGGGGCAGCGGATAATCCGCTTGCCTGCACACTCCAACTTGAACGTACCTCGTCTCAGAAATGTCGTTGATGTATATTGTGTACTTACCGAAAAGTGTGGAGGGTTGACACCACCTTAATTTTGCGGTTGAAGAAATTCAGCATCAATATTATTATGACTTGTCAGGGCTATACAAGCGTTTTCAAAAACAAAGACAATGCAAGCCTGGTGAAAAATATGTACGTTTTGTACACCGTATTATGGTATTGTTTTAACCCGGGAAAACTAGGGAGTGTGCCAACTTATCCTATCAGTACTTCTGATTTTGGATGCACTTATTGCTTTGAAGGCTACTTGGCTATTGATACCCATAACTAAGTGCTTCTTTTTAATATTTCCGAGTCATTATATTTTGCTTTTGCTATGAAAATTCTAATAGAAGGAGCCCACGAATACAACATTCCACTATATATTGCGTTTATGGAATTCAAAAAAGCTTTCTATTGAATTGGGCACAGATACACAGACTTAATAGCGAATAGATATATAGCGAAGCAACAACAAATAAAATACATAAAGGATCCAAGCGAATCCGTATAAGAGAAGGGGTCAAACAGGGTTACAAAATATTCCCTAAACTATTTAACCAGGCCATGGATGATAATTACTTGATCAATACTTGAAACACCACAAGATATGCTGACCATATCGCCTTAATGACAAATTAGAAAGAATAACTTAAAAATGGTAGAAGAAATGAATACAGCAGCTAAAAATAAAGAATTGAGTATGAACTACTCTAAAACTAAAATCATAACAAACTCAGATAAAGATATCACGATCAGAATAAACAAAAAAAATAGAATAGAACAAGTAGAGGAATATCTATCTAGCACAAATTAATAATAATTACGAGTGAGATCGGCCTGGGCCGCATTTGGTAAATTAAGCTACATATTAAAAACGAAAGTGTATAACCAATGTATTCTTCCTGTACTGACCTATGGATGCCAGAACGGGACACTTAACAGTCATACATGGATAAGGTAAGCCCAAAGATCAATGAAAATACAAATTGTACATATAAAGCGAACCAATAGAGGTAGGAATGAATGGATGAAATATAAAACAAAAGTAAGGAATGTCAGAGGACAGGTAGCAAAATTAAAATGGAAATTTGCCGGTGATAATATAATATAATATATTCCTTGTTAAATTATCTTTCGTTATATTTATGGGCATTACAGTTTTATTAAACATTAGACTGGTAAAGGAATCAGCGATAGATGTATGACCATCCTGATTATTATTATGATTATGACCATGAATGATTCATTGCCCAAAGTTTAGAGAAAAACGAAACGTACTACCAGAACAAATGATAAATGAGATGCTAAAAACCAAAGATAATTGGAAGGTAGGTAACCAATTTATCAAAGAAATAATGGATAATAAAAGTAAAGATGAACACTCAGAGCAAACAATAATACTAGAGTAAAAATATAAATTGTTTGATTCCAAACGGCTTCATAGTAATGAAGTATTGCTAGAAGTCTTCAAAATACGTAGGATATTTTAGTTAGTAATGAGAGTAAAGGAGCACGACAAAATAAAGTAACAACGAGAAATTAGATGATATGCACGAACTCCTAATCGCCAGAGCGGAAGGGAGATGTAGTGACTACACAGAAAGACTGCTGTGCCATCTGATGT
This sequence comes from Aspidapion aeneum, assembly GCA_963576565.1. NCBI lineage: Eukaryota > Metazoa > Arthropoda > Insecta > Coleoptera > Brentidae > Aspidapion > Aspidapion aeneum. The sequence continues at coordinate 32,841,333 of OY755043.1, forward strand.
AATGTTTAGAAAACGGTCTCAGGGGCACATGCATTTCAAAGGGATCACTTGTTTTCAGTGCTTGCACTGACTACTCCCTTTAAAAAAAACTGGTAGAGGATTTCCTGTAAGATTTGTAGTATGTCATGGTCACATCTAGGGGGATTCTTAAAGCAAGCGGTTGCAGTATTTATGTTGGTACACATGCGGGCGGACATTACTTCTTTATTCTTTAGAACGCTTGGTGACCCTCCAGCCTGTATAAACATAACATACTATAATATTTACCCTACTACTAGGGTTGTTGCGGAAACTATATCAGTTGGTTATTCTTACATTTTACAGGGAGAAATTTAGACGATTTTGATAATTTTACAGTTTTAATGGTAAATTAACATATTTCCAACTCTAGTATCTAATAATTTATCTCTAGCATCTAAAAAATCTAAGGCTTATAAAGGAGCAGAGCAGATTTTATTTACCTATTATTTGGTACAATGCATAATAGTAAGAACATGTAATAGGTATATATAATTAAACGCTTAACAGCAGTTCCTTTAAAGACAATTTCTATTGTGTTTGCATTAGTCTGTTTCCATGTATCTGTTATGTAGTGCACATCTGAAATTTTGCATTTCTCTGGAGCATCATACTTAATAAGATGCCACAGTAATTAGGAATTTACCTCTTTACTCTTCTAATGTAAGGGTGGGATTGTTAATACCGCAACTAGGGTTGCAACGAATTCCTTCTCAATATCATATAATATGTAGATTTGCATTGGGTCCTTAACGGAATTGGCAAACCACAGTATTTAGTATGTGACGTAGAAGCACATGTTTATTTTAAAAATATATTTAAGGCCTTTTTCCTGAATTATTTTTATATCTGTTCAACTATAACTAATATTTGTTATGCGCTGAACCTCATTATACCTATCAATCTTTGGCTGTTTTGAATGGTTTAAATGGGGAAGAATTTATTCCTTTCCTGGTTATTATCACTCCCAGATAGATATTTAAGCTTCACCATTGATCAACAGTTTACATCTTGAATCTGTATTAATGACCAGGTTTCCAGTTTTATGCTAAACTGCAAGTCTCAGTTTTGTTATTGTATCATAAATATCAAATCATAGGCTTTTAAATTTAAAATAGTTGCATTTTCCTTCAACTAAACCATAATTATAACATTATTCTCCTTAAAATAAAATAAAGCTTTAGTTAGATTAATTAACAAGTTCTCAGAACATTTTGTGTAACTTCAGGATTAAGATAAGGTGATGTGTTATCTTCATTACTGTTTACTCTGATCTTTAAAGCTTCTGTTAGGTAATTGGGGTAATTGAAACAATCGGTTATGTTGGCACCAAATCAACGTAGGCTAACTAAGCGGAACATATTGGTGTTCATAGTAGAGATGAAAAATTTTTGACCGAGACTGTATCCATAGAAGCCAAAAAACGAGGACTGAAAACACTTGAGTCAAAAAGTAAATTCATTAACGTCTCAAAAATCAACAGGTATGCTCATAATTTGGTTATAGTTTCTAGCCAGTGGAAAAATGGCAAGACAACTCTATACAGTGGAAATAAACCAAAGAATAATGAACCGAAGCAAAGTCCTTTACGCTCATCAAGAACTGCTCAAACCAAGGAATCTAACGATATCACTCAAATGAAAAATTTACACTACAATAACTAGTAATGACATATGGGTTCAAATCATGTACTTACAAAACCAAATGAGGAATAATTAAAAATATTTGGAAGAAAAATTCCTTGTAAGTTCTTTGGATCTGTACAAACTAATGAATTATATACGAAGTAACTGAAACGGTCACGGGTATACATTACGTATATGGGACACTCTCTCTAGTTCTATCCACCGGTGGTATTCTGTCAACTTTAAAGAGGCTGTCATTTGTGATTTGTCATTAAAGTGTATTTCAAAGGTTGTCAGTATTTTTTTGGAAATTGTTCTTGTTGAACAAAAATAAAAAATTAAAACAAGATGCGTTACATGTAAAAAAGAGTTTTATAGAAGTGAAAAGCCAATTTCCTTTTTGAAGCAAGTAGCTTTGATTATTTTATAAACCTTATTCGTACCTAATCGGAGTAAAAATCGAACGTCCACGATCTTTCAAAACCACAGAATATCATCGGAGAGTAGAAGTAAAAAAAGACAAGCAGCATGCTCTCTCTACAAAAAACATCCAATATTTTTGTCGCAGTTTGCATATTATGTAAAGGCTTATCCAGATATAGAGATCATTGGTGCAAACAGAAGATGGCTATTGGCCGTTACGGATGAATTATGAATTTGAACAGCTTATAGATGGCGCAAGCATCCTAAGATTGATCAAAAGTAGAAGATCAGCGTGGTAGGGTCATGTGTAGAGAACGGAAAAGACAGAAGAAAAATAATAAACTGGAGATATGCAGGAAGGAGTGTAAGAGGGAGGTCACGAAAAATATCGAAGATAACATCAAGAATATGTGAATAAGGTAGAGAATATTCATACCAGGGAGGGCAGAATGGGTTAATCAGGCTAAAACTCGCATGGGTTGTAATGTCACTTGAAGAAGAAGAGAATCATTATTATAATTTTTGTAATTTTGATTTAACTGACCAAATTTTTATTCTGTGATTGATACACAAAGAAAGAGGCGCAGGGCGCAGTAAGGTACAGCAGGCAACGGCAGCTTTTCCAACAAGGACCCACAGGATCGGAATTTCATCTCAATTTCATCGCGTCAAAGGCAGGAATTTAATTTTCGCGCCAATCTGGATTCTGAATGTAACACCGCTCGCTAGCCTCCATCCACACGCGTTTAACATTGGGATATGATACGAAGGCTACTTGAATTATTAGGATAACGGCCACAATTCAAAACATCACTGTTTATTACGCCTATGCAGAGCTAAAAATGTATTGATGCTGAATAAGAACTCCCAAAATTTCCTTTAGTGTTCATCCTAATTTTGTTGTGTGAACTTATAAATAAACATCAAATATATTTGCAATTTAAACTGTTAGATCGTGTTGCTATGTGAACCGCAAAGTACAAACATTCAGTAGATGTTAAGCTCTGCTATCCCAAGAAAAATAGTCCCAATACCAAGTTCGTCTAGTATTGTTAAAGAGCCCGTGATTGAACCAGTTGCAGTCCCAGTTCGCTTGTACTCATTCGAAAGCAAAGATGGTCGTTTTGATTTTCCAATAAATCGGTTTATGCAGCACGGCAGTGCCACAAATTATACTTTTTACTTTGTACCAAGTAGTAATAATAATATGCTGAATAAGAACTCCCAAAATTTCCTTTAGTGTTCATCCTAATTTTGTTGTGTGAACTTATAAATAAACATCAAATATATTTGCAATTTAAACTGTTAGATCGTGTTGCTATGTCAACCGCAAAGTACAAACATTCAGTAGAAGTCCAAAGGGTCGAAGGAAACGTTACAATTCAAAAAAGCCAAAAATGGAAGTAAAGGACGAACTACCAAAGAACGTGTTAGAAGTTGCTCAGATGGCTACATCGGAGCTGCTCCCAGAGAAATTAAGAGATAAATATGGAAGGGCTTACGACATATTTGAGAAAGTGCCAAGAAAAGGGAGTAAAAACTGTAAAAGAAGAAGTACTTTTGGCCTATTTTGTAAAACTAAACGAAGAATTTAGCCCAACTACTTTATGGGCTAAATACTCCATGCTTAAAACCGTTTTAAAAGTAAAGAAAAACATAGATATTAGATTGTTTTACAAACTACAATCTTTTATCAAAAAAGAAAACGTGGGGTTAAATCCAAAAAAAAATTTTTTCTAAAGAAGATATACATTCATCAATGATGACATCACCTGATGATATTTATCTTGCAGAACAGAGGAACTCTCGAAAATATCCACAGCTGACATTGAAGTTAAAGGCTGGGAGTCAACAACGGTAGCTGGTTTAAGCTACAAAATGTTAAGCTCTGCTATCCCAAGGAAAATAGTCCCAATACCACGTTCGTCTAGTATTGTTAAAGAGCCCGTGATTGAACCAGTTGCAGTCCCAGTTCGCTTGTACTCATTTGAAAGCAAAGATGGTCGTTTTGATTTTCCAATAAATCGGTTTATGCAGCACGGCAGTGCCACAAATTGTACTTTTTACTTTGTACCAAGTAGTAATAATAATAAGTAGTATTATGCATTTTCTGTTATGTTTTTAAAATTTTTGGAGTTCTTTTGACTGGAAATGTTGTTCCTAACACGTGCAAGAAGTTATTATATTCAGTTTTTAAGTAATTTATCTTCAGTCCTCGTTTTTTGGCTTCTATATCGGGCACTGTTAAAGTTTTGGTTTTAGTCAAAGATCTTTCGTCTCTACGTTAGGTACCTATTTATGTTGTAAATACAAATTGCTGATATGTTACGACTTATAAATCGAGTTTTAATAAAATATAAATAGCAACAAGTTTAGTTATCAAATCATCAACTATTTAATTTAATTAATAGTTAGTTTGCGGCAAAATATCTTCAAAATGTTTGTTTAGTAGTCAGTTACGAGTTCTCGCTAATTCAAAATTCCAAAGTGTTTTCAAGTAATTTCAAACTTTGCTCGTATTGTATACTTACTAGGCAGTCGAGGTGTAAAGGCATTAAAATAGAAATTTAAGGGTACTCTTCACCAAAAATGGCCTTCGTTACTTTTTGCCTTTTAGACAGCTTTACTGTTATCATGCCTATTTTTACTTATTGTGTAAACCTGACCTATGTCAAGCACTAAGTTCTGGTCATCTTTTATGTTGTTGTTTGGTACTGTAATGCTTTAAGTAATTTAGTGTACAGTCCCTTCGAATATTCAATAGTTTGAGAACTATTTTAGTTACCTCAACCACAGTGTCCTGTCTTAGTTAGTCTAGTTGCAATTTCAATTGATATTTACCGATGGGTGCTGTAGGTTAAGTTACACAAAGTTTGGTGCCCTTTTGTTAGATAGTTTAAGTTCTGTTACGTATTTGTACGTAACCATGAAATGAGATTTGACAGGTACGCAAGGGCACTTCGTCAGGGTCACGTTATCAGCTTACGTATCTTTGAAATCTTACAGCAGTATGCAGGCTCTAACGTTATCAGAGAATCAGGATTGGTTAATTGCCCCATCAATAAATTAGGACTTAAACGTAGATTTTTGCGTTCAGTACAACACTGTGCCAATTCCATATTATCTGCTATCAGTGGATCAATTATGGTTACGTATAAACAGAAACTTAACTTAAATTTTAAGCAAAACGTAAAGCATTACAAATACGTAGCAAAACTATCTATTTAATGAGAAACTAATCAATGCTTAACAACTACCTCCCTAGTTACATGCCATAAAAATGTCTTTGTTGATAGGAAAAATAGAAAAAGCAAAAGAAAAGTTAAATTTAAATTTAGGTTTTACTCAACATTTCTCCTCGCTTTGCTTCAACTGTAACTCACAATTATGTTGTATTTATAGCATTATTTTGTTTTATTTAGTTTGGTTAGTATATAGCCCAAATAGCTTCACTCTTTTCAGTCTTCGAACAAGTATTGTCATATGAATAAGCAACTACCTTATTCATATATGGGATTGTTTAGAAGCTTGACCGCTTCCATATACACATGTCGATGGAATGTATCTTCATGGTTTTTTGCGTACTTTCTAATTATTAGAAAGCTATTATAGTCCCTGCTACAGTTTAAATTTTTAGGTTCCAACGAAGGTCACTATTTAGCCCGAGCTGTACAACCACTATTTCCAAAACTACGTGGGATATGGGGATAAAAGCATAAAAATTCACACACATATTCTGTGGAAAAATGCAAAATTTCTGACCCACAGCATCCTTATTGTGCTTCACCGTGGAAGGGGTACGGAAAAATAAAAAAAATGGCGGACAAAAATTGTCGAAAATTAGGCTAAACCCATATAGTCAAGATTATACTCGTTTTTATATAACTTGTATTCAGTGATTTAAAAAAAAATGGTTTTAAGGTAATTTGACCTCACACGACCTTAAAAAGTTAAAATTTATTCGAAAAAAACACAGTTCTCGAGTATTTTTATTAAAAAATCACCAAAAATCGCTGTTTATCAAAAGCAAAGCAAAAAAACTTTTAAACTATAAACAGGGCCTGTGGAAATTCATTGTAAAATTTTTGTGGCGCTCCATGTTTTTTGACTTTGAAAAATGCCCCATAGAAAATGACATATTCCGAGAACCCAACATTGGTGCGTGCTACTCCCATACCAATTGAGCAAAAATTACAAAATTTGGAACAGACATTGAGGCGGTCAGGTCTAATATTATCAAAAAAATTTGACTTACCTGTCATTGTTTCAAAGGTGGCGGCAAATTAATCAAAATATCAACATATTTTATAGCATTGTAGACCGGGTTTAAGTATCAAGTCTATAGACTTGATACCGACCGGTTTAAGTGTATTTTTTTAACACAGGTCAAATAACTGGAAAGATTTGGTTCACTCTAATGTGCAATATGATAGTAAGCAGTGAGTTTCACCTCATATAAATTCAAATTAATTTTAGAAATAAGGAAAAACCACATAAATTTTTTTAAACAAATGTCTTTTTTTGGAAACTTAGTCCGTGCAGTCGTAGGATTCCCGCTAAAAAAAGTCTCAAATTGTAGTACCACCCCTGAGGGGTGGTTTCAAGTTCGAAAAACAATAGAAATAATCCATGATTGACAAAAAAACTTACATACAAAAATATTCAAAGCTAAATATTACATAAATAACTTAAAACTATATATGTAGATGCATTACCGTATTGAATACGTATTAATATTTAAATACTGTAAAAAGCACAAGATATATTAGAATCCCTTTTCAATTACACATTCACTAAAACAATCGACCATCGGTTTAATCCATAATAGATATATGGTTTAATCGTCGCTAACTTGTCTAAAAAATTAACATGTAAAATATAGCGGACAGCTGACACTAACTTAAACTGTTTTTATTCGACATTTCCTAGTGACGTTTGGAGGTTTAAATATGGCTACCATTGTTAAACCAAAATATTTTTATTATTTTTATTTATTTATAACCTTTGTGTAGAAATAATGTCTTTGTTACAACAAAAAGAGATGACCCATATGCCAAGGTATTTATGAACAATTAATATAAATATTAAAAACTATTGCATTCACGGGAAAAATAAGTTAAACCTTCAACCAAAATGTAGACTTTAAAACCTAGGATTGTAGCACTTAGCACTGTAGACCCTTTAATAAATACTGGTGTTAATGTCCTAAAATAACCGAATTAAAAAAAAATTGGTACAGAGTTGACCTTGTTTGACATTGATAAAATAAATAAAATTTACAAAAATTTAGTGGTTGTATATAAGCGACTATGGCCAATCAATGTCGTTAACGATTTTTTTCTAAGCCCTTTACTTTTTTTGAAAAGTGTTTTCGAAATTGGATTGTAGATACTTTTATCTGGCCCACCCTGTAATACCTCATCGATGGAATTCTTTCAACTTTTATAAAACAAATTAAATCTGCATATTCTATTATTATTTATGCAACACCATACTCAATAATCAGTAACGTCCTGTTATGCGGTTTTTATATGAAATAATTGTTTTCATAATAATGCAGCTTCAAAAGAAATTATCTCAAAACCGAACGTATTTGATTACTTTTGTTTTACCACAAATTAACATGCATGTCGCAAAATAAAATCCAACTCTGCTTTTGTCATTTCCTTTGAGCCTGTTCCGTTGTATTGGCGCAATCACCAGCGGTTAAGGGGGGGGAAGCTGTCACTAATTATTTTCTGATATAGACTACTACTATGTCGGTTTAGAATGTTTTTCTACGTTGTCCGACGCCTGTTCTCCTCCTCCTTCGATCCTGACAATAAACTTCTGTCAGGTTTTTAGCTCACACATATACTATACTATAGTAGTGTGAGCTATGGTGATCCTAATTTTTTCGAGAAAAAAAAAGTTGCTCCGATTTCAAAAATTTTTATATATCTTTGCGTTTCAGATGATTTTGAAACTTTTTTGTTGCGCCGTCTGTCTGTCTGTCTGTCTGTCTGTCTGTATGTCTGTCTGTCTGTCTGTATGTCTGTCTGTAACGACCAACGCGCATAACTCAAAAACCGCTTGGCCGATTTTAATGAAATTTGGTACCTACGCTGGGTCTTGCGTCTAGATGGTCCCATTTAAAAATGAACAAAATCCACCGAACACAAACCAAATAAAAGGGTGGGGGTAGATTTAAAAAATTAGAGTTTATGTGAAAATATGGCGTGTGTGATATCAAACGAAAGGTAATTGAGTCTGCAGTTAAACAAAATACATTTTAATTTATTTAAAAAAAAGGGTGGGGGTATATTTTAAAAATTAGAGTTTAAGTGAAAATATGGCGTGTGTGATATCAAACGAAAGGTAATTGAGTCCGGAGTTTAACAAAATACATTTTAGTTTTTTGTTTTTCTTAAGGGTGGGGGTAGATTTCAAAAATTTGAGTTTAAGTCAAAACATGGCTTGTGTGGTATCAAACAAAAGGTAATTTAGTCTGGAGTTGAATAAAATATATTTCAGTTTTTAGTTATATTAGCTCACACGAACACTATAACTATAGTACCTAGTGTGAGCTTAGGGGCCCATATATTGGCAGAGTATTTTAACTCATTAATATTTGGAGTGACTGTTGCCATTCTAGTTTAGGACGCCCTCTTTTTCTGCGCCCTATTGGTTGCTGTTCTAAGACCTGCTTTGGTAATCTTTCGTCGGTCATCCGTTGTAGATGGCCGTACCATATCATTTGTCTTTTAGTGATGCCATCCGTTATGCTTCCCTCGATTCCCATTCTTTTTTTTTATGATCTCATTTCTTATATGATCTGTTCTAGATATTCTCATTGATCTTCTTATTATATCCGTAACGACACTTTCTATTTTCGTTATGTATTTATCTGTTTCCCGAAAAGTCTCTAGTCTATACAACAGCGTGCTTTTTACTATTATTTCATATATGTAAACTTTTACGTACTCTATCTCTCTGCTCCATAAAATAATGTAAAGTCATCCAATAACCTTTTTTGCTTTTACTATTCTGTTTTATAGAATATAATTTTTCATGCTTCAAATTTATGTCCAGCTAGAAACCCCAAAGTGCGCCAGTGGGTAAACCCATGAAATCCGAAAATTTCGTGTGCGATAATAATTTGATAAATAATATTGTAATATTAATAATTTTGGTAAACTAATATCCTTTAATTTTCAAACAATTAATATTTTTGAAATATGTGAAATAATGCATGTAATGGAAGTGGACAGACGGGTTTCATATAAAATAAAATAGAAAGTTATCTACTATTGGTAATATTTTATTTCATAATAAATTAAAAATTAAATATTTCTTTCCCTGCAGTAATCAGCCGTGGGGGAGACGCCCAGGAGGCAGGAAAAATTATTTTTTGGAGATTCTAAAAAGTCTGAGCTTTGAAGTATGCAAAGAAATTGCGCCACAGGCAAAATTTTTTGGAATATAAGATAATTTTTCTGTAAAAATTAGATTTTATGATTTTTTTTTAATTTTCCGTCTCTCTCTAAACAAGGCTAGAGTATAGAGGACCGAGATTTTCCTCCTTTGATTTTGAGTTAAATAAATTTGACTTTGATTAGTCTGTCGCATCTCTATTTCTCCAAAATATGTCATACATACAGGGTCTCTACGCAGTAATAGTGCCAGGTAGTATTCAGAAAGTTTCACATTGAAAACTGACAGTTGATCTTTTAAAATTGATATAACAAAACATAGTCGAATTTAAACAGCAGTATCAACTCCGGTTTGTATAATAGAAAAGGACTAATTTTAAAAGAAGACAGCTGTTCTTATAATGTCAAACATTCAAAATACTGCCTGGTACTATTACAGTCTGGCTTTATTGCAACAAGTCCTAATTGATTGTTAAGTTAATTCAGGGCTATCAAAACGGACGGGCCACGATCCTCCACTTTGTTAACGTCGCATCGGAGGCTGATTTTTTTTGTTGGTCACGTCACGACACAGCTGATTATTTTTAAAATAATGAAGTTGGAATGACGGTTCATGAATATTTGATTCTTTTTTAAAATAAAGCCGGTTTTGGGATTGTTTTTACTATATTCTTGCAAAACAATTTTTTTAAATGTATAATCCTTTATTTTTCAAAGCCGCTTCATTAGCTTCCACAAAAATTAAATTTAAAGCAGAGGCGAATAGGTTCATTTCTGCGTATAAAGTAATCGGATTACCTACATTTATTTGTTTATATTCGGCACTCGGCAGACTTTTGAAACTAAATATAGTTATTAACATGTGTTCACAAAAGTTAAACTTCAAAAAATGAGTTTTTTGTAGTGTAACTTTGTTTTAAAAAGATTAACGCTGGTATTTTTGGATTCTAAATGAACTTTATAGTAAAAAATAATAAAAAAATCGAAAAAGTTTTACAATACAAACAAATAAACAAATGCCATGACAAACACAGATGACAAAGTCAAAAACATATCAAATATAACAGCTGGCATGCGGTACATGGCGGGTAATTTGAATTCAAAATAAGGAATGCTAAATCTTGAAGATTTTAACCTTTTAATCATTTTACATCCTTACAAAAGTTTACTGAAAAAAACGCCTGACCTCCTATAAGATCCAATTTAAAAGTCAGCCCTCTGAGAACAGCTGATTTTTTTAAGGTCGTGGCCTGTATATTTTTGTTGGCTTTGTTTAATTATTTGATTTCTATATTAATTACAAAATGCATAGTATCATTGTACAAAGGCGACTCTGTATAAAATTCCGTGGCAAAGCCTATCACTCCTGCTAATTTTATGTTTGACCAGCGGGATTCCTTGGTTATTATCGCGTGACATGCCAGCTAACTACGATAGAATAGGGTGTTATCTAACTTTTTTGATCCTTCATCCATCCACTTATTGCGTGCGAACGCAAATGGACTGATTAGGATCTATTTAGGCCTGTCGCTTGACCCTGCTAAATGGGAAATTAGGATTATTTAAGGAATAATAGACCGGTACAAATACCTTTTTGGAAGGGAAACATTAATAAGAGCATGAAAATTAACGCAAATGAAACAAGATATATCGTAGCCTCCCTAAAAAATATATTAGACGCCATCCGAATTATTAGGGTGAAATTGGATCAGCTTTTATGTCTGGATAATAGTTTTTCACGGTTTTTCCAACGCAACTAGACTTATCGAAAAAAGTTAAATGCAAACGTTATAGGTAATAAAAAGGTTTATAATTTTTGTTTTTAAAGTTTTTGTTCACAACTTAAAATTTTCCGAAAAAAATGTGAAAAGCCTGTTTTTCTGTTTTTGATAATAATTATTACCCTGAATTTTTAAAAGTTTTTACGAAATAGGTTCCTTATTTGTGAGTTACCGTGCTCTGAGTTTTGGTGAAGTCCCGTGGATCAATTTAAAAAACTACTTCAAGCCACCCCCCAAAGGTGCATTATTTTAGTTTGTTTAAATGTTATCGTCCATTTTAATATGGAAATTAATACCTACTACTAATAAGTCGGAAGCAAAATAATGGAGTTTTGGTTATAGCGTTTTTAACTTTAACTTTTAAATTAAACGGTTTTATTTTAAATCATGAGAGCTGTACAAAGAACTAGAAAATAATAATGACACATACCTACTTGACTTTTAACATACAACATGTTTTTTAAGTTTATACAGCTGGAATAAAACAGTAGATAACTTTTACAGACGTTATTGTGCGCTCAGATTAGTTGTCAAAGCTGTAATTCCAAGATAATAAAAATAACAATCAGATGTGGTGGACGGAGGAAATACAGGAAATGGTCAAGGAGAAAAAACGTACATATTTGAAATGGCTCAGTACCAAAGAGCAAAGAGACCTAGAAATCTACAGAGAAACCAGAAGACTGCTAAGAAATCTGATACGCACGGAAAAAAATGAAATGTTCGAGCGAAAATGCCATGATATAAAAACACACGTAGGAGGTAGGCAGAGTTCTGAAGTATGAAAATTCATTTCAACGTTAAAAAACCCAACAAAAGAAAAAGTAAACATCCAGATCATCAAACCAGAACAATGGACAGAACACTACAAGGGACTGCTGCAGGAAACAAGACCCGAATATCTGTCAGCCTCTCCGAGGAGAGACATAGAAGTACATGGAGAGGAAGTGATTATCGAAAACGAAATTGTAAAGAATAGTATTAAAAAGCTTAAATCCGGAAAAGCTAGCGGACCTGGGGGAATATACGCTGAAATGCTCAAATATGGATCAGAAAAACTACTAGAAAATCTCACATATATTATCAATCAATGTATAAACGGGCATCTAGTACCTGATGATTGGAAAATAGCATTCATATCCTCAATACATAAAAAAGGAAACAAGCTGGATTGCAACAACTACAGAGGAATTTCAGTAACCAGTACTCTAAGTAGATTGTACGGTAGGATTCTTAGAGACCTAATAGAGAATGATTTTTTGTCTTAAAGTAATTGAGAAAATGAGTGCCAGAAATATAGAGACTCATGTTACCTTTGTGGACCTACAAAAAGCATATGATACCGTTCCAGTAGAAAAATTTTGGAGTGTTGGAACAAACTAATATCAATTATACATGTATAAAAGCGATAAAAGAACTTTACAAAGGGTCAAAATCTAAAATTAAAATTGGAAATCGACTTTTAAAAGAATTCCAGGTAAAGAAAGGCTTAAGACAGAGATGTTGTATCTCTCCAACTCTTTTTAAAATATATATCGCAGTAGCTCTAAAAAACTGGAAACGTAAAGTACACGGCATGGGAATACAAATAACCGACCGATTTACCATATACACACTACAGTTTGCTGACGACCAAGTTATTGTAGCTAATGATAAAGAAGACATGCAGTATATGATGAGAAAGTTAACCGAAGAATACCAAAAGTGGGGGTTAACAGTGAACGTGGACAAGACACAGTACTTATGTATTGAAAACGAATCGATTGAGTTAGAACTAGACAATGGACAAACAATATCTCCATGCAATGAGTATGTATACTTGGGTGTCACATTTGATAAAACAGGAACAGACTGTAAGGAACTATAAAAAAAAGCAGCAAAAAAGGTAATTGGTTGTCTTAACAGTATTTTATGGAGCAGAGAGATAAAAAAGAATGTAAAATTTAACATATACGAAACAATGGTGAAAAGCACGCTGCTGTATGGAATAGAGACTTGTCGCGTAACAGAAAATTAGAAAGCAAAAATGGAAAGTGTCGAAATGGATGCAATAAGAAGATCAATGAGAATATCTAGAACAGATCATATAAGAAATAAGATCATAAAAAGAAAGAATGGGAATCGTGGGGACCATCTTTTGGATACACTTCGAGAACGTGTAAATTTTGTTGGCTTTTCTTCATGTTGGAACACCTAAACAGACGACTGACGTTTACTCTCGGATTCATATGAGTAAATCCACCATTCGTCACCATTAGTGTTGTAAAATTAGTATATCTTAATCGCTGTCATTAGCATCACATTTAATAACATCGTCTTGCCAGTCTACTTCCTCAAAATCTTCAATAGTATCGGAAATAAAAAATTTTCTATAGTAAGTTTAATGCTTATAGGGTTACAAAATATGAAAGATAATATTTTTTTAAATATTTCCAATATTCCCAATATTTCCGAGACACGTTCGGAAATTTCCAATATTTCCATTTACATCACTAGTCACCACTGACAATGCTGTACACGTTTTTCAAGTTTCCTGCCTCAAAGCGGTCTAGAGTTTTTTGGCACCAATTAACCCTAGCTTCTTCATGCATTTTTTTTATTGAGGTCTTTAAAATCCCCAATAATGCCTCAATCTCGCGATATGTCACATGTCGATCTTCCATGATGAGCATGCGCACAACATCGATGTTTTCCTGGGTCACAGTCACTGTCGACTAATGTAATGCTTCATTCTAATTCAAGGCATTCTTGTTGAGATAATTTCCTTCGAAAGTTGCAAAAATTATAGCAAGGATATGTTCTTGGTTTCATTCTATTTTTCGACTAATTTGTTAGTTTACCAAATTTACTGTAGTTATGAAACCTAATGTATCGCACTGAAATGACGTTTTGAATTTAAGTTAGGTAAAGATTGAGGTTAATTCGATGAGTGTCGCCCTCTATGTTCCTATATGCAAAATATAAAAGCCAGCCCTCGTACTAAAATAAATACGTGGGCCGTGGACCCGCCACTGTTGTTGAAAATACTGTTTTTATATAATAAAATAAAACAAAAACATAAATGTCTGTATACACGACACGGCCGCTATGACGCGATGTCCACTTGAATTTTTTGCGCTTCGACGCTACGCGACGATACGACGGACGACCGACGACGCGACCACTTGACCGTCTAGTGGACGACCACTTCAATTCGAGCGAACGCCCTTTGTATGCCGGACATTTTAACTTTGTTTTATATGTCAAAAAGAGAAATAGAAACGTATCGAACATACTATATTTCATATTTTTTTATTTTTTTCGCTGGTCTATGGCTATTGTACTGATAACCCCTTGGATAACCTACTGATAACTATCAAAAAGTTATCTTGAAAATTGTGAAATATACTTCCGACGACGCTTTACTTCCAACTTATACCTTGCAATTCGGTAAAGTTAGGCTACAGTTCGGCTTTGCCGTTCGCAAAAGTTGGAGATAATTCATCTTTATCTTTCGCCGTTAGAGATTCGTAGTCGGCCACGTACGTCATACTTAATTTGTTTCTTCTTTTGTTTTCCTTTTTATTATTTTTCTTTATGGCAAAAGCTAAGTAAAAAAAGGCTAGAGGCTGCTAAATTGCCGCCTACGAACTGTGAACCGTCAACGATGAACGGCACTTTATAAATCAGGGGTTTATGAGAGGATATTACCACATATTAATATATCACTGCACAAAATGGCAACAAGAATGAAAAAAAATGAATATCATAGTATTCTTGATTCTAATGAGAATAAATAAATAAATAAATAAATAACGTCTTTATTTAGCAAGCTTTACAAGAATAATAGATGATCACATATCATACAAATGACGAGCAGGTAACAAACATAGAAGGATGAGGAGTAAATAAATGTTCTTTGTTTAAATTTAGTTAAAAAAATAGTTTATGATTTAATGTTTTCTTTCCCTTAAAATGTTTTTTTTTTGGCATTATTTATAAAACAGGAAATTAAAAGGGTTTTAAGTTCTGGCGCAAGTCCGTTGTAAAGGCTATATACGTTATAGGTAACGCTTCTCTGATAAATTGAGGTACGTTGTTGTGGTGGTGGTAGATTTAGGTTGTGCACATCAGTCCTGCAATTTATTGTATTATATAGATATTAAGGTCTTAAACCCTATATCATTATTTTTGAGACAACTTTTTACAACTTTTTTTCGTTGGGCTATGCTATTTGTTATGGTAAACAGCTGAAAATAATGATTTTAAGGAAGAAAAGCAATGAGTGAAGCCTTCTTCTTTATTACATATCAAGTTATTTTGCGTCTTTAAGTTTGTGTGAGGTACATATAAATTTTCTGATACCATAACCAAATCGAAGACAGGATATTTGTACTTTCTGAATTTTTCTTTGATCATTTTGATCTATACATGGTCCATATACTACGTCTGCAAAATTAAAGCAACTTAAAACCAGAGTGTCTTTTAGCAGCAATTTTTGTTCAAATTCATAATTCATCCGTAGAATTTTTTTTTAAATTTAAGTTATTTTTCGTTCGCTTTTGTAAGTGCTCATGATTCGTACCCATATGTCCGCCCCTACCGGTCTAATTATTGTAGTGCAGATTTTTTTATTTGAGAGGTCTCCTTAGATTCCTCAACTTGAGCAGTTTTTGATGAGCTTAAAAGACTTTGTTTCCGTTAATTATTCTCAGGTTTATTTCGTCTGTAATAGAGTTTTATTTATTTATGTTTTCTCCTAAGTCGAGAGAGAGAGAGAGACTCATGTTACCTTTGTGGACCTACAAAAAGCATATGATACCGTTCCAGTAGAAAAATTATGGACGGTGTTGGAACAAACTAATATTAATCATACATACATAAAAGCGATAAAAGAACTATACAAAGGGTCAAAATCTAAAATTGAAATTGGAAATCGACTTTCAAAAGAATTCCTGGCAACAAAAGGCTTAAGACAGGGATGTTGTATCTCTCCAACTCTTTTTAAAATATATATCGCAGTGGCTCTAAAAAACTGGAAACGTAAAGTGCACGGCATGGGAATACAACTTAACGACCGATTTTCTATATACACACTACAGTTTGCTGACGAGCAAGTAATTGTAGCTAATTATAAGAAAGACATGAAGTATATGATGAGAAAGTTAACGGACGAATACCAAAAGTGGGGACTAACAGTGAACGTGGACAAGACACAGTACTTATGTATTGGAAACGAATCCAGTGAGTTAGAACTAGACAATGGACAAACAATATCTCCATGCAATGAATATGTATACTTGGGTGTCACATTTGATAAGACAGGAACAGACTGTAAAGAATTGGAAAAAAGAATAGTAAAAGCAAAAAAGGTTATTAGATGTCTTAACAGTATTTTATGGAGCAGAGAGATAAGAAAGAATGTAAAATTTAACATATATGAAACAATGGTAAAAAGCACGCTGTTGTATGGAATAGAGACTTGTCGCGTAACAGAAAAATACAAAACAAAAATGGAAAGTGTCGAAATGGATGCAATAAGAAGATCAATGAGAATATCTAGAATAGATCACAAAAGAAATGAGATCATAAAAGAAAGAATGGGAATCGAGGGAAGCATAACGGATGACATCACTAAAAGGCAACTGATATGGTACAGCCATGTACAACGGATGAACGACGAAAGATTACCAAAACAGGTCCTAGAATGGCAACCAGTAGGGCGCAGAAAAAGAGGACGTCCTAAACTAAAATGGCAACAGTCAATCCAAAGATCAATGAGTCAAAAGAATCTGACAGAAGATAATTGTCAGGTTCGAAGGTGGAGAATAGGCGTCGGACAACGTAGAAAAACGTTCTAAACCGACATAGTAGTAGTATATCAGCTTTTTTACTTACTCGAAGCTATAACCAAGGATCTGAAAACTATGGACCTATTTCTCGTTGTTTTTTAAGAAGTTAATGTATTTAGTTTTTAACTCATTTATTTTGTCCTTATTTAGTACTCGCTTTTTGGCTTCTATATGAAGAGCTGTTACAGTTTCGGCCAGAGATCTTTTGTTTCTGCTATGAACACCAATATCATCCGTATAGCCATCTCTCTGCGTTGATTTAATGTCAATAGACAGATTAAACAGTAATGAAGATAATGCATTATATTGCCCTACTCCTAAAGTTACACAGAATGACGTGAAGAGCTGGCTATTTATTCTTACTACAGCTTTGGCACCCGGAATAGAAGCGTTGATAAGCTTAAAATATTTTCAAAGGATTATCAGCCAAATCCCAGCTAAATCCTGCATTATGTACTTCCGATTTACGCTGTCAAATATCTGTTTAAAATCTACGTAAATACTATATATATATATATATAAGCACAGCCCCCTCGAATTAACAAGCCCGATCCTTGTTTGAAATACAACAATGTCAAAGGCTGCCATTTTCATTATTTTCTTGTCAGCCTATGTTTTTTTGTTTCTAAAAAATAGGTCAAAAAGATCTGTCACCCGCCATTCAAAGTAGAATCAGGCTTCATATAAAGGGGGCCTCTCTAGAAACTAACTATTGTTCCTTAAATCCCTGACCTCCTTTTAATATCCAATTTATCCTAACTTGTGTGTGTCTAGACATATTAGGAAACATTGTCAATTATTTGAGTTTTTCGAAATAAATGCAATTTCAAAAATAGTGCATATTCAAAATTTGTATTTATAGACGCCGGCACTACACTGTTTGCAATATAAACCTGTCTAATTAGATAAAATTACGTTACATAGAACTGGTTACGTCTTGACTTTATACTAAAAACATAGCAACAGCAATATCCAAAATATAACTGACCAACCCAACATTGACACTGTAATTTCTAATTAAGGCCCTGAAAAGCTGATAATAGCCAAGCAAACAGATCTATTGCCCCCTTAAGAGAAGGCATCGTATCGGTCAGTGAGGGGATGAGAATTGCCCTATTAATGGGCGGCCAAACACAAGAAGAGATATTGGTCATTATTGGGTTTTGAAGCTGATCCTCTGGTTAGCAAACCGATGTATTTGATAAGTGGACAAATTAATCCTGATAAAATGGAAAATACCTCTGAGTCTACACAGAAAAAAATCAAAATGATTTACTTGTCACATAATTTCTTGTATCAAGTAAGATTCACTTAACACAAGTATATTTATGTTATGAAAAGTAAATTATTATTTGATTTAAATCAACTAGTATAACCGGCGAGCCTTGCAACATTGAGGGCAGATGGCGCTGAAATAAATTCCTCTGGTACGCAATATTCAGATACTACTAGTACGTTTTAGTCGCATGTGCGAGTCCCGAAGTTCATGCCTATCGTACAAATGCCATTAGATCATAGAAGTTGTCTCTGAATATTGCGTACTAGACGAATTTATTTCAGCGCCATCTGCCCCTCAATGTTACAAAGCTCACTGGTTGCCACTCTATATGGGTCATATAATCATTGTTTAAATCTATGACTTATATTTTATTGATCTGACAACACAAATTAGTTAAAAGCTGGAGTTTCTGCTAGATGGCGTCCATCAACATCTCGTCGGCATCTCAAGAAACGTGATTACTTAGAACAAATTACCTAACTATTCAATTCAGACAAACCTCAAGATTTTGACATTTATGGACGTTCCAGTCTAAAGTGGCGATATCTGCCGGAATAAGCATTTCTTGTAATTGGACCTATTTCACTTATAAGTTCCTTTTAGTGTTTCGAATTCTAGGAAATTTTACTTAACTGAGCTCAAGTATATATTTTGTTTAATTAATTTTTTTCTGTGTAGTTACGCACAAGACTTGCAATGGTCTTGCAAGGCTATCCTGTTTTATAACTTTCCGCAGTATCCTAAATTGAAATATTTTAAACACCGCTGCCTAAAAAAGTTGCCTTATTTAAATCCTGCTTCAATAGTTGTACCTACTCCTAATCTTGCCAACAAATATTTTGTCCTACATTATTGCAGCCTGGAGTGTGTCAATTTTCACACTTATCGACTGTTCCGGGATGGAAAGGAGCAGTTTAATCGCTATTTAATGATGTATAGCTATTTCCAGCATCTATCTGTTTACACCTCATAGTTTCAAGTTTACATTCAGCGTTAGCCAAATTCACTTAAAAACAAAAAACAACAAAAGTTATGCTCCAAATCTACAGGTACAAAATATTTGGAAAGGAAATTCTACGCACAGTAAGGCTACGTGTTCACGTGACATGCAATCATGAATTTGTGCTGCCCTCAGAGGTTTGGGTCTTTGTTGACGTCACATCCGGGGCTGATTTTTTTTTGATGGTCACGTTACGACCCAGCTGATTGTCTTTAAATTATTGAAGTTGGAATGACGGTTCATGGATATTTGATTTTTTTTAAATAAAGCCGTTTTTCAGATTGTTTTTACTTTATTCTGGCAGAATTTTTTTTTTAAATGTATAGTAAGCCCTAATTTTTCATAGCCGCTTCATTAGCTCACACAAAAATTAAGTTTAAAGTAGAAGCGAATGTGACAATCACATATGACAAAGTCAAATACATGTCAAATCAGGGCTATCAAAACGGACGGGCCACGATCCTCCACTTTGTTGACGTCACATCCGGGGCTGATTTTTTTTTGATGGTTGCGTCACGACACAGCTGATTGTCTTTAAAATATTGAAGTTGGAATGACGGTTCAAGAATATTTGATTTTTTAAAAAATAAAGCCGGTTTTAAGATTGTTCTTACTATATTCTTGAAGAACAATTTTTTTTAAATGTTTAGTAATCCTTAATTTTTCAGAGCCGCTTCATTAGCTCACACTAAAATTAAATTTAAAACAGAAGCGAATGTGACAAACACAGATGACAAAATCAAATACATGTCAAATATAACAGTTGGCATGCGGTACATGGCGGGTAATTTGAATTCAAAATAAGGAATGCTAAATTTTGAAGATTTTAACCTTTTAATCTTCTTGCATCCTTACAAAAGTTTGGTGGAATATGGGGATGGGATCTGAGAATATTTCACTGAAATTTCGCCGAAATCTGTAGTGTCATTTTGAAAATATCATAAAAAAACGTCTGACCTCCCATAAGACCCAATGTTAAAATCAGCCCCGGGAGAACAGCTGATTTTTTCAGGGTCGTGGCCTCTATTTTTGTGTTGGCCTTGGTCAAATATAACAGTTGGCATGTGGTACATGGCGGGTAATTTGAATTTAAAATAAGGAATGCTAAATCTTGAAGATTTTAACCTTTTAATCATGTTGCGTCCTTACAAACCTTTGGTGGAATATCGGGATGGTGTCTGAGAATATTTCACTGAAATTTTGCGGAAATCTGTAGTGCCATTTTGAAAATATCATAAAAAAACGTCTGACCTCTCATAAGACCCAATGTAAAATTCAGCCTCTATTTTTGTGTTGGCCTTGGGTATAGAACTGTCACAATTAGGATTAGACTGAAAGTTCGAGATTTTCTCCCTGGTATCAAATTTAATCTGTCCAATGAAGAGTAATTCTCCACTTGCTCGCTGTCTAACAATTAGTTTAGAATAGGTTAAGTAATTCAAATCAATCAAAATCCATGAAGAAACCAAGCCAACAATATCCCCTATACTATTTACCCAGACACGGGAAGATGTTTTAAAAAATTTAGATTTGGACGAAATAGGCATCATAGTAAGCGGATAATACTTGAACTACCCAAGATATGCTGATGATATTACCATAATAACAGATATGAAAGGAGAACTGATGAAAATACTGGAAGAAATGGATACTTAAATCATAACAAACACAGATGAAGATATCACGATCAGAATAAACCAAAAAAAATATTGGGGAATATATATGTAAAATTATTAAATGAAAAAATAAAAGCCAAACAGCTAAAATCAAGAGACGAGTATGATTGGTCTGGGCAGCATTCGGCAAATTAAGCACATATTAAAAAATAAAAAATATCCTCAGTACCTTAAAACAAAAGTTTATAAACAATCTATCCCTTCTGTAGATCCCACACCTGGACAGTTACAAAATCAAATATGGATAAGGTAACAAAAGCCCAAAGATCAGTAGAAAGACAATTTTTACATGTAAAGCTAACAAATAGAAAAGGGAATAAATGGATAAGAAATTAAACAATAGTAAGGAATGTAAGAGGAGAAGTTGCAAAATTAAAATGGAAATTTGCCGATCATTATATCAGCCAGAAAGACGATCGATGGAACAAATGTATTGTAAACTTTGGGGAAAATAAAAGAAGTAGAGGCAACCCCAAATGAGATGAACTGTAGATTTGAAGAAACATGTGGGAACTAGGAGGATGAACACAGCGACAGACAGAGAAAAGTGGAATATATTGGAGGAGGCCTATGTCCAAACACGAAAGAAGGCTAAATAGATAGAAGTTGGCAAACTACTGACTGGTAACGTCAGGTAATCCTGGTAATTTTGACACCACATATGGCTGAAAATAATTTCGCGAAAATCAACTTAACTATGCCGGTGTGGATTTGAGGGACACAGACCTTGAGTGCTCAATCAAATCAGCCACAGCTCTTTATAAATATGGCCAACCTCTACGTTTCTTAGTCCCTCTAGATGTTTAAAGTAAGTAAGACCTAGCATAGAACGTTACATCTCATCCTGGCAAGGCCAGGACGTTCACACACAAGAGATGCCCTATGCTCTTAGGTCCCTTCTTGTCCCAACTACGGTAGGTAGTGGTCGTAGCGACCTAAAATAACCGAAGTCACTTTTATCAGCATTTCCCACCTATAGCTAGTAAGGCTTTTATCCTCTTCACATCACATTTTGTACACAGCTGCCTTGAGATGCTGCAGGTTTCTAATCCTACCCATCTTTTCTCTGCTAGCTTTAACACCTAGCTTTAACAAGCTGATTAAGATTGCCACCGTATTGTCAATTTGGTTACTAAATTTGACTATACCTGCTCTGGTTAGTCTATCGACCAGTCATTACCTTCTCTATGTCCTAGTGACATGGAACCGAAATAAAAAAAACCAGGTTCGAGTTATCCTGATCGCATCAGCCTGACTGTCTCAGCAAATTGCGATCGACCTTGGCATCGCGGAATTAAGGCGCAAGGAAATCCGCCAGTCCTAGTTCTGTGGAGAACACTTCAGATCCTACACCTTCAACCGTTTTTAAGCTGTCTGTAAATATCGGAATGATGTCGCTTAAAACAGAAAGGGAAGTTCTTTTTTCCACCAAACAGCAACCAGTGGCAACAATCAGGTTCTTAAATTTTTTTAGATAGATTTCCGATGCCATCAGTCAAGTTCTTAAATTTTTTCGATGGAACCCACCATCCATCAATCAAGTTACTATATTTTTCTGATGGATTTCTAATGCCATCTACTGCAACCGGGTCTGGGAATCGGTGGAAGGTTTTGATGGAGTACATAACCTCACATTTTTTTTGTTGGGAGTGGAGTTAAAAAAACAGCATGTCTGCAATAAATAGGGCTGAGGCCAAAATTGCATTAAAGCTATTGGATGTTAGTAGTTCCTGATCTGAGGATTCAGACGAGGAACTATAACAGAGAATATTATAAGTATATTTTAACGGCTTGCGTCTTACATAAGTTTGTCATTCGTCAAAATGTATTTGAGTTTATTGAAGAAGAACAAGAGCGAATCAACTTATTAGATGAAATTCTTGACAATTTAAAGGAGATATTGCCCAAGTAGATGAGATTAAAAAAGAAACCAAATATTAACAAATCTTTAAAAGTTGCCCAATAAAACTTAAAGAATTCAGGCAGAATCTCATTTTCATATTAGGTACATTAAGGGCTATCAGAATTTCTTCTTCGACAGACATCTTTGTCTTCGAAAAGCTGAACGTGAAAAACAATGGTAAAAAATCGAGAAAAAGTTAAGTTATGTCTCTTTCCTCGCTTGTCAATTTCGGGCGTGATGCCATCGGGTTTTTATTTTAACTGATGGCTTCATCTGATGCAATCAGAAATAATGTCAGATTGATGGCATATGTCAGCTGTCAACCAACCGGATCTAAAAGAAACATCTCCAAAATGGGGGATAGAAGTAATATACTTTGCATCATCCAGGAATTTAACTTTAACTAGGACGTAGATGCATATATTTGTGAGTTAATTGGCAGCCGCATACGCACGCATTTCTGAACTTACAATATTCGTGATTGAATTTTGCTAGTAACTGGATACTGATATATGTACCTATAGTGTTTCCGGTTTACAGCAAGGGTGGATGCATTCAGCAAGATTGCATATATATATCATTTAATATTTACTTAATCAGCAGCAGAGTGCACCCACAAACAGAATTAAAAATAAAATGTTTAGTGTATTTTTTATTTGTAGTGTTAAAATATTCTTGATAAATATTACTATTTAGTGGTTTAGAATTGAGGTCCACATTTTTACCTCACTTGGGTCCACATTAGTAAAAATTTACGTTGTTGAAGAAATGCAAATTTAAGCGAGTGTGGGCCTGTTCGCTTTATAAACGCATCCAACGCCTTTTTGACACAAATATTTTAAAAACTTTTTGTACCTGCTTATATGAAGCGAAGGTTTTTAAATTATTTAATATTAATTAAAAATGACTGAATAAAAAGACAGAAAGTTTTTAAATTTCGCAAACTCTTTTATATTTAAAAAATGTTTTTAAAACTTAAAATAACACGAATATTTTAATACACCTAACTAACTAATTTATTAAACAAGTCTTTAAGCAAATTACATGTAGTGCTGAAAAACCTTCACAAATTACATTTGGAAATGCACAATAATAATAAAATTCTTATTATAAACACTAATAATATTTTTTTATTCACAACATATATAGGCATTATGACAATATTACCAATATTTAGGTTAAATTTTAGACTCGCAAATCAATCCATATTTCTTAAACTAAGTCTAATTAGTGTACCTGTTTCTTTAAAATACAATTTACCTAGTTCCATTTTTTGTATTTGTACTCGTTTATTACTCTAATTTACGTCTAATTTCATTTTAATGGATATCATAATCAGCATTTAGGTCAGGTTACACTTTTTATTTTATTGTAGCTACGTGTTCTTAATATGCACGTAGCCAGGTGAATTTCTGCATTTCAGCTTGCTACGGCTGCTGCTGACTTCACAAAACTAATTATACAAAAATTAAAATTTCAAAACTCCTTTCCGGGGAAAAACTTTTATAATAACACAAACGCTGTCGTCTACACAGTAGTCAAAAGAAGCCTTCGAAACTGATAGTGACAGTTAGTAAAAAAACTTCTGTTTCAAATTTAACTCTAATTTTTAATTTAAATATTTGGAAATATTATACAGTTTTTACAAATCTATCGAAAGGTTTTTGTAATAAAACATAATGTTTTAAGAGAATCAAGACAAAAGTGCGACATTATGTGACAAAATTTATGATTTTGAAAATTCTTGAGTTAGTTTTTTTTTAATTTAAAAGATTTTTAATTTGAAAATTCAAACATTTTTTAAATATTTGAAATTTGAATTTGAATTCTAAAAATTCTAGAAAATTAAAATTTACTTTTTTTTTTTAATTTTGTTTTTAAAATTTTTAAATATTTTTTGAATTTGGAAATTCTAGAAAATTTCAAAATATTGGCTTTTATTTTTGCCTAAGAGCGTAAATAATCAGAAATTTAGGATTCTAAAATACTTTTAATTAGAGCAAATTACATTTTAAATTTAGAAATAATATATTATAGTTATTTTTTATTTTGAAAATTATTGATATAATTAAAAGCTCACTATTGGATATTCAAAAAAAAATTTCTGCCCAAACAAGAGAATCAATAAATTAATTCATAACTTCTCGAAAATTTTCAAAAACATTAGACAATATTTGAACATCTATTATTAGGTAAAGTTAATTGCAATATTAGGGACCTATTAGAATAACGCCAGGCAGAAATAGTGCCAGGCAATATTTCGACAATTTTGCATTATAGGCTAACAGTTGAAAAATTGGAACTACAAGTCGAATTTAAAAATAAGTCATTCACTAGAAATAAAATTTCGGACTTCCATTGTCTTTATTTATTTTAAAACACGACGTTTCGGTTAGTAAGTATCTCTAACCGTTATCAAGTGTAAACAGTTTACACTTGATAACGGTTAGAGATACTTACTAACCGAAACGTCGTGTTTTAAAATAAATAAAGACAATGGAAGTCCGAAATTTTATTTCTACACAATCATTGTCTACGAGTTTCAAACAAAAAGTCATTCACTGTTACTTTATTAAAGTCGGCGGTATTTATTCCGGTTCATATGGTAAACAAAGACCTAGTATTAAAAGATCATCTTATCTCACAATGTAAAACTGTGAAAATCCTGCCTGGCACTATCACTGCCTGCCTTAATTCTAATAAGTCCCTATTAGTGTTGAATAAGCTTAGTTTTATTCCTTTTATTGAGTTAAGTTTTTTTAGGCTAACAATAAATTAAATTTTTTTGCCCCTTGACCGTTAAAATAAGTCACAATCACCGAAATTAACACGTTTTATGCTAGCGACGTGTTTTAAAAGGCACCAAGATTTAACCACAATTGGCTAAATTCTAACACAGCTAACTGCAAGCTTTAGTGGAACTGCGATGGCTTGTAAATTTTGAAAAAGTTTGAAATTTATGAAAATTTGTGTGAATTTTCTAGAAAATGTTTAAAATATTTGAAAATTAAAATTTTTTATAATATTAAAATTTTTAAAATTATTTTGGAATTTTAATTATGTTTTTAAATTTTAAAGATATTAATAAATTAAAAACCGTTTAAAAATTTTTATAACTATAAATGGGTTTTCGCAAATCTTTTTATTATATTTGTTATGATATATTTTTTTGTACGTACATACAATGCATTGGGTATTTGTAAAGAAGATTCTGCCCGCACAATAGAGTCAACAAGTTATTTATTGTTTTATCGAAATTTTTCCAAAACATCAGATAATAGTTGAACGTCTATTATTAGGTAAAAGTCATTGCAACATTAGTGTTCAATGAGTTTAGTCATGTCCCTAATTAGACTTATTGTTATATTTTTTAGGCTCTTTTTCATTTAAAAAATAGTGCTAAAGAGGAAAATTTTACTCTCGGGCAGTAAAAATAAGTCACAGTCACCGAAATTGACACGTTTTAAGCTAGCGACATGTTTTAAAAGGCACGAAGAGGATTCAACCATAATTAGCTAAATTTTAACAACAGAGCTAACAGCATGCTTTAGCTGAGCAGTTATATCCGCGGGGCAGGCGTGCGACCGCTCTATGCAGACATTTACGGTTGCTTACATATTTGTAGCTACCTTTTGAAAAAGGAAAGCCTCTTTGCAATTTCTGTTTTTAATTTCATAAAATTTTATGTTTAAATTTTAAGATTTGGTAAGGTTTTTAAAAAAGTTTCTTATAAATGCGACAACGTTTTTAAAATCCTTTTAATATTTAATGATCAAAAGGTATCAAGTATCAAGAACTGCTTATATCTGTTTTACACATGGATTTGTACTTGGATTAATTCATAAATTTATTCAAGGCTATTTTTATGATGTTGCAGTGTAATACAGCTGACAACTCGTGGATTTTTTTGTGAATTTATATTAGAAGACATTAAAATAAATCAAAACCCGAACAAAATGTTACTGATTTGGTAGAAAACAAAACGGTTTGGCAGTTGATCTTATACTCTGTAAAAATTGGACGTCAAACTTGGTAAAAACTAAAACATGTTCTAATTGCGTGGATAAATCCATGAAGAATTTAGCGAATGAATTTAACGTCGATTTCTGCACTATATTATCAAGAATACAAAATACTATTGACTGTGCCACAGTACGAAAAACGCACCTTCCTCCACAATGGTAAACGACTACGTGTCGCCTACCACACAGCAGGTGGTTGATGCGAAAAAAACTACTAAAAAGTTGAGAATGGAAGTTGACATGATTAAGCTAGAGGAAACCTTAAGTAGACAGAGGGTTTTCCATTCAGCGTGATTGGCTATGGAAATACTGTGAGATAAGAAAGTGTTGTCTACAAAAATAAATGTTATTTTGTCTCTGTTGTCGTTTAGGTTTCCTTGTTTAGTTCATTAGCTAGAATGTAAAGGAAACTTTAGGATTATCAGGAACGCCACTGACCTGGTTATTCCAAGCTATTTAAAGAAAGGATTAATTAGGTCCAGCCTCCCTCCAATAAAAACCCAAACTTTCAGGATAAGTCGGTAGTCATATTCTGTTTTGTTTAAATTAAACTAAAGCCTCTAAATTTATTGTTAGTAAACGAATATAAGATTTCTCTATTGCAAGGACATTTTGCAGTTGGCTATATTGGTGAGTTAGTTTTTATTTATCTTATCACACACAAGAGATTTACTACGGTACTCTAGTTTAAGGGCTCGATTTAAAACTAAATAGTATCCGATAATATTGGGAAAATAAAGCTAAAATTGTTTGTCAATGAAGAATTACATGAATTAGTTTTCAATGTATATTGGAAAGGTATGAGATTTATAATGCGAAAATGAAGTAAACAGATTAATGTAAACAAGATATGCTTATTATTTTTAGAATTTATTTTATTTGTATTGGCAGCACAATAATATGCTGAAATATTGCTAGTTCCCTTATATGCTATCAAGTATTCCATCAACTCAATAAAAACTCTCAATATCAAGCTCGGCTGCAAAACCTATTGTAAAAACAAAATTATCTACGGTTGTTTTGAAATCTTATTTCCAATGCCCTTAAGGTTGGTGTAACAATGTAAAAGGGAAAACACAACAAGTCGACAAAGAAAAATATTGTGCCCATCTTCGCCAATTTTTTTTAGTCTTTGTTTGTTTAAAGTCTTGTAATCACAAAGGCCAAACATTACAGCACTGGGAGATAAAGAGGGATGTGTTTCCGCTTAAGGATGTTCATACACGTTTACAAATAAAAGAAATAGAAAAGTATTCTAGGAGTAGTGGAGTGAGGTTTTCTATTTTCTCTTCTTCTAAAACTTTCTTATTCTTTCGACGTCATCCAAAACTCGTCCTTAAATTATTATGCCGAGATTTTCTTCTTCTTCCTTGGCTTCTGTTGCCTTTTGGTTTTTCCTTTGTTTTGTTTAGAATCACAAAACTTAATTTTTTTCTCTTGATTTTTGAATCAGTTCTTAAATTGTCACTTTTTAGATTCCTTGAACTATTTGCTAAAATTAATTTAGGTTTTCGTTTATCATCATACCTTGATATTTGTACTGTGACACTTTAGCTATTGGTGTGTTTTTGTCATCGATATTTTTGGATTCCTCATTATGATCAGATATGTGTTTAGTTTTCTCAAAATTCATTTTTGGCTCATAATTTTGAAATGTTATCTTATCTAAGTTTTTTTAAATAATACTTGGAGATCGTTTAGATTGTTATTGCTAATGATACCATTAATGTTTGTGTACTCTTTGAGGCCACTTAACGCTTCTAAACCCTGCTTTACTGTAGATCTTAAAAAATCGTGAAAAGAGTATACAGCAGTGAAGGCTACTTCTTACTATTTTTTTCCTTCAATGCCTATTCTTTGATTCTAATTGATTCTAATAAAGTTTTACTATAATTTTAATGTCCTTGCTATCTATTTTCTTATCTATCTAATGGGAAAACCAATAATTAAAAATATCGCACGAAATTTTTGCGTTTATGATAGACTTTATCCTAAGAAATAAAACAATGAATCTGGCAGTTTTGAGAGAGCTGTTTTTGAGGAAAATAAACAAAGCAAAACGGAAGAAAAAACAATCAAAGACCGAATTTTAATCTTCGATTCATTACAAACCTGCGGCGATATTCCTTTTCGTATGTAAGAGCAATCTGGAAAAAGTGATTGTTCGTTTGATCTTCCAACCTTAAAAGTATTGCCCCATCGTTTTCAAATGTTTTTTTTCAAAGGGAAATTGATTCACAGCTGTGGGCGATAGTGTGTAGTTAAGTTACAGCCACAGATTACAAAACATTAACGGATTATATTTGACAAAAGTGAAAGTGGCGAATCCTAAATTGTCGCTGTCTCGTTCTTGTTTTAATTAGATATTTCGTTCTCTGGTTTAGATATGTCAAGTGCCTGTCCTCGGCTGTTTTTGTTTATTTGTGTTTTTGCCGGTTTTTTAAATTGAATTTAGGATAAATTGCAAATGTCAAAAACTGATTAGGATCTCAAAATATTCATTTATTCATTAGAGTAGGCAAAGTCCGAGATTTTCTTTCTTTTTCAACAAAAACACAACAAAAATAACAACACCTGACAGTGCCGCCCATTTTGACAGGGCCGCGGTAAGATCAAAGTATTGTAAGTTTGGTTGGGATACCTAACGGGCTGCCTACCAGGGTCCTACTACGGTTTCAGTTTTTCAAATATTTCAAGGGTAAAATCAAGCGCATAGTGTATCCACTGTTTTTTAAATTTTGGTCGGTTGTTAAATCTAATTTACAATCTCTATATTTGTTCTAGAATCTATGAATAATACAGTTTGCTCAGTAAGATCTAAAAGAAGCAGACAAGTGGAATGAATTAATACGAAATAAGCCAATTTAACTTTGATACCTTGCTTTTAAAATTACATAATTTGGGTTTTACTAAAAAAGCCATAGATTGGATATCAAGTTTTTTAAAAGGCAGGAAACAAAGAGTGAAGCTTTTTAACTTTATATCAAAAACCATTGAAGTCCTATCTGGAGTAATTCAAGCAGGTCATTTTTCACCACTTTTATTTAACCTTTTAATATATGACATCTATCTAACTTTTGAATCGTTAATACTGATTTCCGGAGATGATCTCAAATCATATAGATGTATCCGACTCAATTGATGTAAAAATATTAGAAGAAGAATAATTTGGGAATGGAGCCGACTTAATAACCTTAAATTGAACATTTATAAGTGCTTTTTTATTAGCTTTTTCAACGGCCATAAAAAATTTGAATCAAATGACAAAATAAATAATGAACAGTTGTGTTATAAAAATCAGGTCAGAGATCTAGGTGTAATTTTTAATGAGAATGTTAATTTTAAAGACCATTATCACACATAACACAAAAAGGTCTTAAGCTTTTGTTGTGTACTGTTCCCTTGTTCGATCTCAACTTGAATACTAATTTGGTCACCTGTTTACGATCAGTACATTGATTTTATTAAAGGGATTCAGAACAAATTCTTGTAGTATTGTTTTAATAATTTTAAGTTGAGAACACCGGCGGCAAACTTCGACAAAAAACCATATTGGAAAGGATAAATCTAAAAACACTATTGACAGACGAATCCAATTCCATTTTGTATTTATTTTTAAATTGTTGAATCACATTACTCAGTGCCCTGAACTATGGAACAGAATTAGTATAAACTAGAGGCCCTCGATATATTTGACAATTGTTTTGGTGTAAAACAATTGTCAAATGTATCGAGGGCCTCTAGTATAAACATACCACAACGTAGGTTGTAAACCTTTTCACATAAATTTTCATTATAGAAACTTTGGTTGTTGATAGAGCTTTACGATTTTTAAATAAACACTATGATATAGATCCGTTACGTTTTTAACAGTAAGTTTTAACTCTGGAGTGTGAGGTGTAAACTGCATTTTTTTGTTGTTACATTTGCATATTATGAATTTCTATTTCTTTTCTAGATTAAGAATTAATATTTTTTATATTTCTATTACCCACCCAGGTTTAACATATATACATATAAGTTTTTTTAAAATATATAAGTAGGTAATTCATATTATAAGTTTGTAGTAGTCAAAATTGTTTGAAAATTTTTAAAAAGCAAGGGGCCGAACTTTGCTGTTTTCGACTCCTTTTTGCAACTTTTTTTTACCATTTAAATTATATTTATAAATGTGATGTATAGCTTTTGTTGCAAATAAACGTATTTATTATTATTATTTATTATTATAAACATGTTATAATTAGTTTATAGTCGGGAGATCCCGTAAATTTCATAAATAAATAAATTAAACAAAATAATTTAGACCTTCCATTTTTCTTTTCAACCCCTAATTAACTAAACAATATCCTAATATCCTTAATAATAAATAATTGGGGGCTGGTATCTATTATATAGCGTAGATTTTAATTTAATTAGAGCCGCAACCACGCTCTGAAACTGGGAGTTCTCTAACACTTTATGTAAGTGAGTTCCTTTATTAGAAAGAGCTACGACCTAATTACTTCAGCTAGTGCTCTGGATCCTCCGTGTTTACAGGGTGAAGTTGCAAGAGAACTCCTGGTATACAGGGTGACCCAGGTAAAAGTGAGTATAGAGTGTCCCAGATAAAGGTAACTATATCAATTCAATTCAAAAAGTACATTATTATCAAGAAAATCAGATTTTCTGTTGACAAAGCATGCTATATCTAGTCCTAAAAATACATAATTTTCATTAAAAAAATACTTAACTTAGCTAATAGAGCACTTAGATTAGTTTTTGGTAATGGAATCACATAAATAAATAAATCTGATTAAAAAGAAAAGTATCTATTTAGTATCTTCTCAAGGCAATATTAAGCCTATAAATAATTTAAAAAAATAAATAAATAGCAATTAAAAATAAAAGAAGAAGAACACAGTACTTAACAAATGTTGTTAGGCAAATTATTGAAAATCTTTCTGCCCTCATAAATAAGGGATTTGTGAATCAGTGCGCTTTTGGGAACTGGCAACACAACATTGTAATTTTGTCTAGTTCATATTTTTAAAATATATGTGAGAAATAATATATTTTTTTTAACAAAATGAGGTCTACAAGATGCCCTTTGGTGAACATTACATAAAAAGCGCACTGCCTTTTTTTATAAAATAAAAATGATTTTTAAAAGATGCTGATGAGCAAACCTCCAAAAGGAATACCATATCTCAAATCGTCGCCCTAGTTGTGAACTGTCCTAACCCACATAAACAAAACTAGAACTAGCACGCTTTTTTTTTAATCACTATGTCTATAGTAAGAAAACCTTCGCAAGAAGCGCCATCTACATAATGTTTTTCGTGTTTTGTTTAGAATTTTAGACACGAAAACATGAATTTTTCCATAAAAAAAACATTTTTTAAAGTGTGCTAGCTCAAGTTTGTGTTTATGTGGGTTAGGACAGTTCACCTCTAGGGCGACGAAATGCGACTCAAACAAAGAAAAATAAACTGACCGTGCTACAACATTACCCAATTCGGCCATGACAAACCTCACTGCGAAGCAACCAGAAGAATTTTTTTTACTGAGCTTAAGTATATGTTCTTCAAATCTCAACTGGTCACCAATAAGAACACCTAAGAATTCGCTAACTGTATTATTCAGCAGGGGATCGTTATCAAGATTGATGTTTTGCATATTGCACTTAAACGTAATAATATTAGTTTTGTTAATATTAAAACACAGTCGATTAGAATCACACCATTCTTTAATCTTGAGAAGATCATCAGAAATATTTTTTTTAAAGATATTAATATGTATCATCCGCAAATAGTGAGAATTTTCCTGATATTTTCAGTCTAACAAGATCGTTAATATAAACTAAACATAAAAGAGGATCCAAAACTGAACCCTGTCGTACGGCACAATCGGAATTGGTTTTTTTTTTTAAAGTAGATACAACAGGAAAATAAAAGAAGAGAGTGAATAACCAAACCTATGTTTGGTGTGGCCCTTAAAAAACCTTTTTGCAAAAATTGTATGGCTTTAAATACCTACTTATATATATAACTCATATTAAAAACATTTTATATGTTCAAAATCACATGATCTTAATTAAATTTTCTCAATTGAATTGACTCGCCCCCCCGTATATGGTGGTAGCGCTTCAGTGATTTGGTGTCCTGCAGCAAATATAAAATTGACCATCCTAATGAATATCGTCTATAAAAAACTAATTAAAACATTTTTCTGTTCATAAAGAAAAATACTCTGCCAATATATGGGCCCCTAAGCTCACACTAGGTACTATAGTTATAGTGTACGTGTGAGCTAATATAACTAAAAACTGAAATATATTTTATTCAACTCCACACTAAATTACCTTTTGTTTGATACCACACAAGCCATGTTTTGACTTAAACTCAAATTTTTGAAATCCACCCCCACTCTTAAAAAAAACAAAAACTAAAATGTATTTTGTTAAACTCCGGACTCAATTACCTTTCGTTTGATACCACACACGCCATATTTTCACATAAACTCTAATTTTTGAAATCTATCCCCACCCTTTTATTTGGTTTGTGTTCGGTGGATTTTGTTCATTTTGAAATGGGACCATCTCGCCCCAAGACCCAGTCTAGGTACCAAATTTCATTGAAATCGGCCAAGCGGTTTTTGAGTTATGCGCGTTGGTCGTTACAGACAGACATACAGACATACAGACAGACAGACAGACAGACAGACAGACAGACAGACAGACAGACAGACAGACAGACAGACAGACAGACAGACAGACAGACAGACAGACAGACAGACAGACAGACAGACAGACAGACAGACAGACAGACAGACAGACAGACAGACAGACAGACAGACAGACAGACAGACAGACAGACAGACAGACAGACAGACAGACAGACAGACAGACAGACAGACAGACAGACAGACAGACAGACAGACAGACAGACAGACAGACAGACAGACAGACAGACAGACAGACAGACAGACAGACAGACAGACAGACAGACAGACAGACAGACAGACAGACAGACAGACAGACAGACAGACGCAACAAAAAAGTTTCAAAATCATCTGAAACGCAAGGATATATAAAAATTTTTGAAATCGGAGCAACTTTTTTTTCTCGAAAAAATTAGGATCACCATAGCTCACACTACTATAGTATAGTATATGTGTGAGCTAAAAAATTTATTGTTAAACATAAATCGATTTTAGATTTTCTTTTGTATTACAAAAAATACAAAAGCAAAACAATTTTGCTACAGTTTTCTATAACACAACTAGGGTACTGAAATGCCAAACATTGCTTTGAAAGAATTGTGTTTTGGCCATAACTTCTTTTTTTATTTTTTGATTAAGATAAATTAGCGAAAGCGTTTGTTAAAAATGCTTTACCAACCCACCTCGCAATTTCGTTCCGGTTTCTTGTTTTCTATTTCTTTTAGGACAAGTTTGCCATCTTAACGATCCAAGTCTACACAAGTGACATAAAAATTTAAGGATTGCCGAGATCTGGAGCGGCAGCACCGCCCAAAGCATAGTCTTTCCATAGGAAAAGTTCTTGTAACGATTTTTGGGATTTCGGCACTACTACTACTACTGGTTAATTTTCTGCATGCAGTGAAAATTGCTTATCCTCGAAAAAAATCGACTTAAGAAGAATTGCTACTACAGTCCTAATTTGTCGCTATGTGACCACCACATATTTGGGCCACTGAAAGAACAACGAGGAGGTCACCACTTTAAGGACGGCGTGCCCGATAGGTTACCAACATGACCAGTTTCACTCTTTGATAAAGAGATAAAAACTTTTGATCCAGTCGGAAAAAAGCTATAATGCTAATGATAATGGAGATTATGCCTTAAAAAAATTTTAAAACACAATTTCCTTTATATTTGATTTACCCTCGTACCATACTTGATCTTTATTAACAAGTTCGCGGCATATTTTTATTTAAAAAAAAAAAACACAATTTAATCGATGTTTTGGATAATTTTCATTTTGATCTTCAAACATTAAAGCCCGTAGAAGCAGCATGATTTCTTATTGATTGAGTCTTATATTTACAAAGAGGCCTGAGGGGAAAAGAACCCAAATTGCCACGTTTACATAATGTGATAAGATAACTAAAAAGGCATAATTAAATAAACGGTATTTTGTTTAAAAATTAACATTATTTTCATTCAAAATAAAATGTAAAAGTCTATCTTACTAGTTTTACCAAGATAAATAAAATAAAATATTTGTGTCCTTTAAACGTTCGAAAAAATCAACAGCGCGGCCACCTCGTCAACAACGGCGTGGTCGATGACGTCACTGGTTGTTGATGGCCGTCATTGTATTTTGAATCGTTGTGGACTAAAAGGTTATCCGTGCTAAAAAGCCTGTGATTTTGTGATTTTTTATGTCATAGGGTAAAAATGTGCGAGGTGTGTAAAACATCCTATGCCATAGAAAATAACCGGTACTTTTACAAGTAAACAGCTTATTTATCTGTAAACAAAACATAGGCGTTGTTGTTGTATTATGGTTTTGTACTATTTTTAAGATTACAAAGAAAGATTTACAAAGAAATGTTCGTATCATTAAAGGTTTAGGAATGTTTTCAAATTGACTTGACAACAATGTCTGGAGATCATTTACTCAAACAAACCTGCCCATGCTTTGAGGTTATGCTGCTTCTAGTAGTTCAATGTTCTAAGATTTTGATACAGCATTTAATTGTCCTCGAAATAGCACCATTCTTTTCACATTTCACCAAAATGGTACATCTTATTGTTTCCGAAATCTCCATAAATCCCCATGGAGTTACCTTTTTCCGGTTCTCCTACTTTTCTTCTATTTCTAGTCGTGTACGTCCTCTACGGTTTTCTAAATTATTGTAAAATGCCGATCAGTTTTCCATACGATTTTCTTTTCCTGTATGTAGCAAAAATTTTCCCTAATAAAATTCAAACTTTGCAATTTTACAGCGCCTAAGGTTTCTAGTCAGGATTTTTACTTACATTATGTGCTCATAAAGTAAAACTACAGAAATATTGTGTTCAAGTCCAAGCAAAAATCCACAGATTATGCTATAGTTTTTGCAAAGTCACCTGAAATGCTCCTAATACGGGGTTCTATCGATTTCATGAAATTTTGCTTCATTCTGCCCTTCAAAAGTTATCCAAATTCATATAAAATCTTCCTGGTATAATTTCAACCATACCGACAGAGAAAAGGCGCAGCAGTATTTGTTTTCTGACCGACCCAGCCCAGGTGGATGCACGACACCTGATTGGCAGATTTTTTTGAGATGCGCTTTTAATTGCTTTCAGGTGTTCTTTGCGAGACCCCTTTAGTCGGCAGTATGCAGAGTTAGAAAATAAATCAGTGTCGTTTCTGTAGGTATAGGATCTATTTTTATTTCTTTAGTTTACGCCATAATTAAATGAAATAGTTTTCATGAGTATATCTACCGCCGCCCATGTCACTTTCTTTAAAGGAAATGCCGATGGTCGGC
This sequence comes from Aspidapion aeneum, assembly GCA_963576565.1. Lineage (NCBI taxonomy): Eukaryota > Metazoa > Arthropoda > Insecta > Coleoptera > Brentidae > Aspidapion > Aspidapion aeneum. The sequence goes on from OY755043.1 coordinate 32,877,785, forward strand.
TTTAACCTTTGTTCAACTGACTTTGCAAAAACTTTACCTCTTCTTTTTTTCTAGATTGATTTAGGTTGGAAAACGTAAATGTCACTAAAAAATGCTACAGGATTGGCAATGCAATCGTATAAATTGTACACGGTAAAAATTTTTGTCTACAATGAAAACACGTTCTTTTCTTGAATAAACTGTTTCACCTTAAAACAATTTGTTTTGAATTAAATTATTTCTTTTTAGTTCAACGCAACGTTTAATGCTGAAATGAGACTTTATTTTTCTTCTTTAATTGTTTTGTTTCAGTATATTCCATTTTGTAACAAAGCAAATTGTCTTCATATAAATAATATTTAGCTTCCAGGGAAAACGGTGCCTTAGATTAATTCAGTTATAATTTATAATGAAACAATTTCTGTTGCAAGACATTTTTTGTGCTAAAGTAAGAAAATATTCTCTTGGTGAATAGGAAAGCTATTTTACTTCAAAACAATTTGCTTTGTTCTAAGACTATTTTTTACCGTGTAAAACAATGGTTAAAACAAAATCAGATTTGTACCGCTTTATGCGGGAGAAAAATAGTGTTTTTCTATAAATTTAAAAACAAAAATAAAACATTTTCGGAAAATAAGAATAGACACGTCATTTTGAAGAATCAAGTATGATTCTGTTCAACATCTTAAATTTTAGAATAGTGGCAAATGTTGATTATAATCTTTAAAGAGCAGTTAATTCATATAATGATTTTTTTATTTTACTAAAATCGGTCTAGGAATGGAATAACGAATTTAAAAGGAAATGCAGACAGAATTGGCAATGCAATCGTATAATCGGTAAAACAATGGTTGAAACAAAAATAGATTTTTTGAGAATCATCACACCGATTTTAGTAATTTGTACCTCGTTGTGTGGGAGAAAAGTAGTGCTTTTCTATAAATTAAAAATAAACTAAAACAATGTCAAGAAATAAGAATAAACACGCCTTTTTAAAGAATCAAGTATGATTCTGTCCACCATCTTAAATTTTAGGATGTCGATAAATTTTGATCTCTCTTTAAAAAGAAATCAATTCTAACCAGGATGGTTTTTATTTCATTAAAATCAGTTTAGTAGTAATGAATTCGTTTAATATGCAAAACAACGATTGAAACAAAAATATATTTTTTTAGAACGCTAAACCGATTTTGCTAATTTATACCTTGTTGTGCGTGGCAAGAATGCGGCTTTTTTACTGATTTGACAATAATTAAAACATGTTCGCAACACAAGAATAAACGAGCATCTTTGAAGGGTAAAATTTGGTCCGTCATCTTGGATTTTGAGATGGCGGACAAAAAAATATATTTAGTCAAAACTCTAATTAATTATCTGCCAAGTGCGGCTTGCCCCCTTAAAATCTAATGTATGTATAGTTCAAAAGTTATAATGAAAAAGTTGTCCGGTTTTTTTGGCCCACTCGGTATATTTGATTTTGTTGTTAATAAAATCTTCTGCTTTTTTATAAGTCTTTAAAATCTTTAAACTTTAGAAACCTTTCTGTCTGTTTTAAATATATATTTATTTAACAACTTTTTAAACGTCGATTGAATAAAATTATTTAGTCAACTGTTTAATTTACTTAACAATACTGTTTAGGTTCGGGATATTAGGGTCAGTGTACCAGTAAATGAACAGCAACCAGTAAATGAACCGTTTGCTCTATTTTCCGGTAAAATAAGACGATACGCTTTTAAACCTTCTTCTGTTTCTGTCCTATGGCTAACCAACTTCTTTCATAAGTGTTTTTTCACTAGACGCGCTGGAAAAATCCGTTAGTTTAGTCTTGGCACTTAATGCATGTAGTCGATGTTTCAGTGCAGCGGCCAGGCAGCCATATTTTGTTAAGGTAAGCTAAAAGTGGTGATTTATAGAACTATATAAACGGAGTTTCGTACATTTTGGGTTTGTAGCAGTAAATATAGGTAATAGAGGACCAATTCTTTCACATTAAACTCAACCTATTGTAATGTATGTTCAAAATATTTGCATGTTCAATTACTGGTACACAGATATTTCAAAAATCCAGTCAATGAACAAGGTGTTCATTCAATGGGTATTTGCATATTTGTAGAAAACAAGAAAACTAGGCCTTAAAGTAAGTATTTTTTATGAAGCAAGCTTCCAAATTGAAATATTTTTGTCATTTTAAGTAGTATTCCAGTAAATGAACAGTGTTCATTCACTGGTCTTCATTTGTTCATTTACTGGAACTTTCGCCTAACTATACCAGTTCTTTTTAAAATATATTGGATCCTGTTAAACCATTCTGGCATTTTTAATGCTAGGTTTGTACAGAAAAAAAGTTAAATTTAAAATTACAATATTTGGCTGTTTTTACACACACAACGAAAAGGACAGAAAATGAAGATGAAATAAAAGAGAAGAAACTGAGAAGAGAAATGAAAAACAAAGAAGCAAAGGTAAAAATTGTTTCTTAAAAAAGAAACTGATAAAGCTTACTAAAAAAAAACGTCAACGATAAAGAGATAAAATAAATAAAACCAAAAAAAAAAAGCGCATTCTGACAACAGATGAAAGACCCTTAAAAAAACTTACAACCAACACCAAATGTTCCAGTATTAGAACATTGTAAACAAAATTTTAGCGCTGGTTGTTCTGATGGCTATTTTTATATTAATATTTTGTATGTTTTGTTTAATAGTTACTACATTTTGTTATTATTTTTTTTATAAAAAAGACGGTATTTTTCAATAATAAAACCTTGACTGTTTTTTACTTTTTATATTGTACGTTTTTAATTTCTGTAAGACTGTTAAACTAACTGCTGCCTACTATATTTTTTCACACTTTCATCAAAAATGTCCCGCATATTAAGGATAAAAGTGTTACTTTTTAACCCCGGGATAAAAAGTGATAAATCAGGGATAGAAAAATTTGTAATCAAAAGTGCCTGATCTGAGAGAAAACAATAAAAACCAAAATAAAAAAAAAGTCGAAACCCAAAAACACCAAAAAAAAAATAGAAAAACTAAATGAAAAAGTAGAAAAATAGCGTACAAAGCTTGTGATAAAAGTGTCTATTTACCTCCAGACGAACTGCAGCTCTCCCTCTGCTCGGGCCACAAACTTTCCGCCTAGGGATAAAAAGTGACACTTTTATATCTTGGTATATAATACTATTATATACTTCTGACGATAATTGTGTACCAAAGATAACAGTGGCACTTTTTATCCTGAGGCGAAAAGTCTCCAACACGAGCGTTGGATGAACTCACCAGGGGAGGATTCCGGCAGAAATGCGTCGGGCCAAAGCCTTTCCTGGGGCTCACAAGAGGGCAAATGAAGTCGGCCCTAACAGAGTGGACCCAGAAAGAGATACAAACGGAATGGACCAACACAGGAAACGCCAGACAGGCGAAGGAGTATGTGACAGAATACAGCAAATCCCGTAGGGACTAGCTGCTCCGCAAAACACGAAGAGAGGTGGGAGCCATAGTGGAAGTCCCAACCGGACACTGCGTCCTACAAGGACACTTGACAAAGATGGGAGTGAAGGAGGACGCGACGTGCGAGCGATGTTGGGCCGAGGACAAGACCTCGGCGCATTTCCTCTCATCATGTGAAGCATACAAGAAGGCAAGAAGAGAGGTATTCAAAGAGGAAGCCTTTGAGACGGAGGGCCTTCTGAATCTGAGGTGGCCCGATATTCTGGCCTTTGTACAGAAGACGGGCAGATTCCTTAGCGAAGGAGGGACGCAGTAGGGTTGGCGAAAAGGGCGCTTCATGGGCCTAGTCGCCAGGCCTAGAGCCTACCCCACACCACTACTACCACTACTGACACGAGCGTAACCAGGGCCACAAATTGTCAAGGCATAAAAGACACTCTCACTGTAAAGTTATAGGCTATTCTTCACACTTTTGGATTTTCTTCCGAGGTTTTTCTTTTATTGAATTTTTGCGCTTTTATTTTTCCATGGTCTTTTACTTTTTATCCTAGATTTGTCAATTTTCATTTCTGATCTGTCACTTTTTTCGAAAAAACCTCATATGTTTATTCACTGGTTCCTTATTGTTCAGTAAATGGAGATGCCTGTTCATTTACTGGAGTTTTACACAATATTAAGAAAATACTTGGAAAATTACAGATTAAAATTCACTGAATTAACTTTTATTTACTTTTTATTATTTAAAATAGTTTAATCTACCTATGCATGCAATTTTTAAACACATTTGTCAAAATCATCTAGCTAATTTCATAACCCAAAGTTTCAAATTCTCTTATTCGTTCATTCACTGGTGCATTGACCCTATATTGATTAAAAATGGCGATTTTAGGGCAACGAAAGGTTTGTATTTAATGTTAAGAAAAAGATAGAAAAATATTTTAAAACACTGGAAACAGTAATAATAAAAAGGTATAAAATCAAATTAAAATAAATTCTAAAAGTAAAGACCAAAGTAATTGGGAATAAAAATAAATGGATCCATGATGATAAGATTCATCATGGATCCATTTATTTTTACCTTCCTAGCTAGCCTATTAGCACACTTGAAGTAAAGCTATAATAATCAGCCTTAAAAACAGTTTTTATATTTTTTTTATATCTCGGAAACCAAAGCATCCAAAAAGTTTTTGGTTATAACACAAATTATTGAGCAACATTTAGTCTATCATATTCCGGAAATCGCATATTACAAAAGTTAGCATTAAAAAAAAATTTTAATTGTCAAAAACCTGTCATTAGCATTAATGGATTTTGACTAAGCTCTAATGAGCTCGTTAGAGTGTCAAACACTATTTTACCTAAAAATTTTATGAAAATCGGTTCAGCGGTTTAGGAGCTATTGTGTTACTGAAAAAAAATACACACACACACACACACACACAGACAGACAGACTGCGCGGACTAGGAAGGTGAAAAATTACATTAAGAAACACCCCCCCCCCTAAATGAAATAAAGTGAGGTGTACGTAAAAGTTTAAAATAATTTGGTTAATTTATTTTCAGATACAAGATAATAAATTATTGTGATCTTAGTGGCTCAAAGGAGACATTTTTTTAAATTGCAGCGTTCCTGAAAATCATGCCTAAAAACAAGTCGCTGATCTTGCTATAAATTTTACTTATTCTTAACCTAGTCTTGCATGTAATTAATGCTTATTGATGTGGAAAACAATATTTATTTAAAAATATTTAAAAACTTATAAATGACGAAAATACCATTTAGATTCAAATCCCGTTTTGTTACATTGCACAGAAATTCACTGATAAAACAAGTTTCGTGCTTTCCGGTTAGCTACTTTATGCACTTTTCTACTTTTTGGCATGTTGGAAACATTAAGCAAATCGCTCGCAAAGAGAAGAGGTAATATTGCCTTTACCTATTTTAGCTATATAGATATAGCTTTAGCTATGGATATATATTAAACGTGACGTATGATATCTAAAGTGCTTTAGAACTTTTTAAAAGTTAACAAAGTTTTTTCTTAAACAGGTAGGTACAAATGGTATTTTAAAGTAGTGGCTTATCCTATCTTTTTACCTACCTAGCCCGCGTAGCAATGGCTAGAGAAAGTACCTATTATTTTCGACGAAAAAAATGTTTTTGAGATAACGCTGAAAATGTGTTGTTTGGGTGTATTCTGACCTATCTTAGCAATATCATCGTCATTTTTGAGTGTGTGTGTATGTATGTCTGTCCGTAACCCGATAGTTCCTAAACCGCTGAACCGATTTTTATAAAATTATCAGGTAAAATATTGTCCGACACTCTAACGAGCTGATTAGAGTTTGGCTAAAATGCATTAATGCTGATGACAGATTTTGACAATTAAAAAATTAATAAAATGCTAACTTTTTAACGGAGCATCGGATCAATATACCGTTTTCAGAATATAGTAGACTACATTTTGCTTAATAATTTGTCAGAACAAAAAACTTTGTAGGAGCTTTAGTTTCTGTGATATTTACAAAAAACTGTTTTTAAAGCTGATAGATCATGGCTTCACTTGAAGTGTTCTGATAGGCTTGCTACGAAGGTATCAGATCCGTCATGGATCCATTTATTTTTATTAAAACAAATGTCTTTATTTTATTTGTAGTCATAGTAGACTACTTATACAGTAATTTTATTTTATCCTAACTGCTTAGATAGTTGGAAGCTTAAGCCACTTTTGTCTGCGTTTTTGCGTACCGTAATGAAACTTGGCACAATTAATGTACAACACTATAGTATTATTTTACGAAGTGGTGCCCATCTCGAACCCAGTGCAGTGTAAAGATTCAGGGTGTTTTATTTTTATTTGCATCCATCTCATTAGAATTCCGTATCAAATTCAAATGTAAAGCTAAAGCAGTGAAACCTGGCGCCGATTAAGGACATATACAATTTTATTTTATGTGATTAAAAAATATATTAATTTATTTGTTTGTAAGTTGCAAAAATTGACTACACAATAAAGTTTTTTCGTAATTTTTTACTCTTTGAAAAATGCCGAAACGGAGTAGAATAATATATGGCATCCGCCAATAGAAATATGTTTTTAAACATCCCTGGATGAGATATAAATCTTTTTGTCCACCAGAAGCAGTGTCGACAATAAATTGGCTATAGCAGTATTGTGATCCTTTTATTCCAACCTGTGATTCCAACCCTTAATACAAATGAGATGGAGAGATTTAAATAAAAGTAATAATACAATGAACTGAAGTTATTGACAAGTTAAACAAGATAAATATGTATCCTAAGCCTCATTTAACGGGTTTACAGTTAATAAAATATTTAAATAAAAAACTTACTATCTTTTATGAGTACGTTTAGTTAAAACTGGAACTTAAAATAAATACACATTTATAACTTTAGTAATATCCTCTGACCAGAAAATAGTACTCCAGCCATTGTTATTCTAAAAACTCGTTCATTTTTAATTCTATTTGCTGACTCTAAAATAAATATATTTTAGTTAAGCGGAAAGGCGGTCACATGTAGCGTTTCTTTCTATCTATTCCTACACTCTATTATGGAAAGAGTAGAAATTGGAAGAAGGTGTCTAAAATGCACTTGCCTCTTTTTAGTGTTAACGTGAAAAAATCGCTCCGTTTTACTATTTAACAAAGGAGAAATTAAAAACATTAAACTTGAATAATTAAAGGGCTAACAGAGCCACTAACCGTCAGTTTTTTTATTTTTTTAATAATTTAAAGACAAATCGTTAAAAAATAAATCCAGCGGTCGAAAAAAGGTCACACAAACGAATCCGGGACATGGAAAAATCGTTTGCGTTTTGTCAAAATGAATATAAAAGGGGTGTTTTTAAAGGATGAAATTGAATTTCCTCGCGGTTTTTGCACATTCATTTGTTTTACCCCGACAAAAATCATTTAAGCTTTCTATTGAAAGCTTTATAAGCTACTTTCATTTTTTAAAAATACAAAATATTAATGGAAATATCTAAATTTGTCAACATAAAACATAAACAACATTGGTGCAAGCATTGTTCCTTGAAGAACACCATATTTTATGCTTTAAAATCTGCTTTAAATTTAATTTACGCAGACACACTCTTGTTTTTTTTTGTCAGACAACTAGCTAAAAAATTACTTATTTTCTAAAACTGAAAAAAATGGGTTCTTCTTTCCTGCCAATTTTAGCCAAAACAACTGATCGATTGATTTTGCAAGCTGTATTGGGTTGCTTTATTATTACTATTATACCTAGTCTGTCTAACTTATTTAAAATACACACATGTCACACCCCTCTTTTAATCCATATTGCAATCTATTATTGTCTCGTTTATATTTGTATGGTCTTGACCTACACCCCCGTTTGCAGCGTTAATCCCCTGAATGTCCTGTCTGCTGCTTTCATTGCTCAAAGTCTCTATAACTCTATCATTACATGCGTCCATAAACATTTCATCATGTATTTTACAAGACAAAATGTAATGTAAGGAATCATCAACGATTTCTCCAAGTTGAAGCCATCAATCTTCGTCGGTACTCATTAAACTGTGTGCCCGGTGGATTATTGACCATGAATGGACCAACAGGAAAATAAAAATCTTTGATAGTCAAGCAGCCTTAGGAGCGCTCGATACGGTTTCATCGAGAACCATGAGAAGGTGCATGAACTCTTTGAATGCGCTTGGTAGCGCTAACAATGTATCATTAGCATGGATACCGGGGCATTCTGGGCATAAGGGATGTAAGTCGCAGCCCAAGCATAGGGTCACTTCATTCTGGAAGCCTGGCGTCTGCCAGGCTTCTAGGATGCAGTGACCCTAGCCCAAGCAGCGAGGGAAGCGTCATCTGCCGACTTTTACATTCCCGAACCAGCCCTGAGTATAGCATATAATGTTGCTAAATCAACCATATTCAACTTCATAAAGAACAGCTTTCAACAATACTGGAATAAATCTACCAGAACTGAACTGGCTCATTCTAAAGAGTTCATTTACGGATCTTGTAGAAAAAGAGCTAGGAACATCAATGGATTTACCAGGCAAGATATCCGTATAGTGACTGAACTTTTTACGGGTCACTTCTGACTAAGAGTACCCATGCACAGGGACTAACAGAAGAGACCAAATGTAGACTCTGAAGGATGACGAAACAGTCAGAGTCAGACATGTACTGTGCGAATATTGGGTCATTGCACGTTTTCGTCACAACACTCGTTAAACTTCGGATTGATCAAAAAGATCTTTCAACAATACTGGATTAAATCTACCAGAACTGAATTGGCTTAGTCTAAAGAGTTCATTTACGGATCTTGTAGGAAGAGAGCTAGGAACATCAATGGATTTACCAGGCAGGAGATCCGTATATAGTGACTGAACTTTTTACGGGTCACTGTCGTCTAAGAGTACCCCGACACAAGGACTAACAGAAGAGACCGAATGTAGACTCTGAAGGATGACAAAACAGTCAGAGATGTACTGTGCGAATATCGGGCCATTGCACGTTTACGTAAGAACACTTGTTATACCTTAGATTGATCCAAAAGATCTTTCAACAATACTGGAATAAATCTACCAGAGCTGAATTGGCTTACTCTAAAGAGTTTACTTACAAATCTTGTAGAAAAAAACTAGGAACATCAATGGATTTACCAGGATTTTTTATATTGACTGAGCTTTTTACGGGTCACTGCCAACTAAGAGTATCCATGCACAGGAACTAACAGAAGAAATCGAATGTAGACTCTGTCTGAAGGATAACCAAACAGTCAAACATGTACGGTGAATATCGGGCCCATTGCACGTTTAAGTCAGAACACTTGCTAAACCTCAGATTAATTCAAAAGATCTTAACAGTGTCTCGCCCAAACTTAACAAGACGCTAGCGCTACCAAGTTCACTTTCAATCCCTGACTTCGCATGCGCAGATCTACCCATATTATTTACCTCATGTATTAGAATAGATGAATACACGGTGATTTTCACTTGAATGATTCTAACCACATGAAAATAGAAAGTTTCAAAAATCTAACCTAACAAAACCTAATCAAATCTAACCGAACCGAACCAAAGGAAACTGAACTAATAATTTTTTTCAAAAAAAAAACTTTCCTGGCTTCCTGCCCGGGATCCTAGAGGATGTGAATCCGAACCGAACCAAACTGAACCTAACTAAACTGAACCAAACCTTACCAAACTAAACTACAACACGTACTGCTAATTAGGTTTAGTTGGGTAGGGTTAGGTTTGGATAGGTTCGGTTCGGTACGGTCCGGTTCGGATTCACATCCTTTAGGATCCCGGGTAGGAAGTCAGGAAAGTTTTTTTTTGAAAAAAAATATTGGCTTAGTTTGCTTTGGTTCGGTTTGGTTAGATCTGATTAGGTTTCGTTAGGTCAGGTTTTTGAAACTTTCTATTTTCATGTGGTTAGAATCATTCAAGTGAAAATCACCCTGTACATCTATTCTAATACATGAGGTAAATAATATTGGTAGATCTACGCATGCGAAGTCAGGGATTGGAAGTGGACTTGGTAGCGCTAGCGTCTTGTCCAAACTTATAGCTATCCTTTTTGGAGGACTGGAAGGGGTGCGAGGACCACTCACACATGAATCGTCATCATCAAGGTGAAGCAGTTGAGTGCCAATCGTATGTCTCGCAAATATTTTTTTTTCTTTCTTTATGTTGGAGTTTGGTAATTAATTTAACACTGATTCGTTGCCATCTTTTTAGAAGACCTATTTACAAACGATTATTTTGATGTTTAGTTTATTTGCTGTAAAGGAAGCTCAAGTCTTTTATTATTTGGTTTTTTATCTATTCGATATTGGTATAATAATTAAAGCTATTTATAAATGCTATAACTAGACGCAAAGTTAGCAGTAAGTATTACTTTATATAGTTTTGAAGTGACGTGATGTAAACATCCCCCTAACGGAGATTGAGTTGAGTCCTGTACACATTGAATGACGCAAGACCCTCAATAATTTAGTAATATAGCCCGTACGAGGAATTTGAGAGGGTGGAAATTCGCCTTAAGGGTATTAGGGAGATTTGCAGTTACTACGTCTTATTGCATGACCCAAGCGTATTATTACTAAGTCTTGTGGTCTAGTTTTCAGCATCTAGAAGTAAATAAATATTGAGAAATTCAAGAGAAATATTCGGATGTTCTTCAATAAAAATTTTATTTTGGTCTCCATGATCTCCAGGTTTGTCTTCGTTTCAAAATGGGTGATCGGATAAATAAAACTAGTTCACTGTTCTCCTTAATTCTTGGCTGTTATTCAACGTGAGGCAAGTATGCCTAAATTCATTTTGTCGTGGGCAGCTCGAAAGCTGTACACTCATGAAAGTCCAAGATGTAATGGACCTATTAGGTGTTGAGAATTAACTGTTTCGTCCCCAAGGGACTCTTTAGAACACTGCATGGTCAATGTGACACCTTTGTAAAGCTAGAAAGACGGTAAATAAATCTTATCATACGATATTGGTAAGAGTAATGAAAAATATTGCCTGCGATACCGTAGATATGCTTTTGAAAGAAGTGGCAACATCTACCGAATGGCGGTAAAAATGCAATATGCATTGACCCGACCTGAGGGACAAATTATGTCACGGTCATGTGTACTGTGTTTCGTTTTATCTGCTTGCCTTTTTTTTTACTAGGATAGTTTCTTTTGTATTCCGTAGATATCGCCACTTCTTTCAAAGCATACGGTATCGCAAACAATATTTTTCAATTCTCTTACCATTATCGTAAAATTAGATTTATAGACCGTCTCTCTAACTTTACAAAGGTGTCACATTGACCATGTAGTGTTCTGAAGAGTCCCATAAGGATGATACAGTTAACTTTCAACACTTAATAGCTGTCCATTAGATCTTGGACCCCCGTGGGTGTACAGCTTTCGAGCTGCTCATGGAAATATACAAGTGAAACAAAACCTTTCTATACCCGCTCTGTCACGAAAAAATGTTTGCTTGTATATTATCACCAGCCTTATCAATATAAAATATATTTTTGAGTATTTGGGTGTCCCATAAAAAACATTGTTTCAAATGGCTGTTCAAAATTCTCTATTTTGATGGGGACTTAACTCGTAAGTTTTTAAGAGGCATCAATCTATCTGAACGTATCGCTTGTATATTTGCAGGATAAAAGGGGGGCAAGTTTATATTGAAAAGTTTGACGGTAAGAAGGGGTGGAACGACCCTCGAATCGGCAGTGTATAGCGTTATGAGGGTGAAAAGCTCAAGTACTCGAAACGAAATATGTAGATTGCCAATTTTCTCATATGGAGGTATGTTATTGTGTATTTGCAATTTGGGCATCCAATCAATAGAGACAAAAAATAGACATAAAAAATCTAATAAAAAACAGTGTCTTTCTCTGCATTTTTCATCACGTATTTATTTGTGGTGTGTCAGTTTAAGTTTTTTCTAGTTTTTCTTAGCAGCTTCTATAATTATGTTTTATAAAGCATTAAATTTTGCTTCGAATTTTTATTCTTGATGTTGGTAACTTTTATTTAATGTGTATCTATTCGTGTAATTTTTTAGAATTAAGTAAGTATTTTCAATTGAAATAAAAAGAGTAATTAAAATTGGATTTAGCCTACAACTTATTAATTGGGTTGGTTTTGTGCTTATAAAACTATTTTATTTGTAAATGGAATCATAACAAAAGCATTTACACCAGTATTTACTAAAGGGTCTTCAGTGCTAAGTGCTACATTCCTAGGTTTAAAAGTCTACATTTTGGTTGAAGGTTTAACTTGTTTTTCGCGTGAATGCAATAGTTTTTAATATTTATATAAATTGTTCATAAATACCTTGCGATATGGGTCATCTTTTTTTGTTGTAACAAAGACATTATTTCCACACAAAGGTAATAAATAAATAAAAATAATAAAATATTTTGGTTTAAAAATGGTAGCCATATTTAAACCTCCAAACGTCACTAGGAAATGTCGAGTAAAAACGGTGTAAGTCAGGGTCAGCTGTCCGCTATGTTTTACATGTTAATTTTTTACAGAAGTTAGCGACGATTAAACCGATGGTCGATTGCTTTGCTGAATGTGCTTTTTACAGTATTTAAATATTGATACGTATTTAATACGGTAATGCATCTACAGGTATAGTTTTAAGTTATTTAATTTGAATATTTTGTATATAAGTTTTTTTGTCAATCATGGATTATTTCTATTGTTTTCGAACTTTAAACCACCTCTCAGGGGTGGTACTACAATTTGAGACTATTTAGAACGGGAATCCTACGACTGCATGGACTAAATTTCCAAAAAATTACATTTCGTTTCAAAATTTTCATGTGGTTTTTCTTTATTTCTAAAGTTAATTTAAATTTATATGAGATGAAACTCACTGAGAAATGCTTACTATTTATATTGCACTTTAGGGTGAACCAAATCATTGCAGTTATTTGACCTGTGAGTATTAAAAAACTTAAACCGGTCGGTATCAAGTCTATACAGTGGCGGATCCAGGGGGGGCCCCGGGCCCCCTCCCAAACATATAACTTATTTTTTAGTTTAGCAGCATCACTTATTTAAAATTTGTCAAGAATTCTACTTAATTTTTTTTAAAATTTCGCATGCGGCGCTATTAATCTCCTTTAACTACACACCTCAATTTCTATCAAAAACCACTAAAAATATTTTTTTTGATGTTTGCTGCCACTTTGGCCCCTCCCCACCGGACATCCTGGATCCGCCACTGAGTCTATAGACTTGATACTTAAACCCAGTCTACAATACTAAGTCTTAAGGTCTTAGTAAATACTGGTGTTAATGTAAAAAAAGCCAATTCCGCAAAAACAATTGAGGTAAAACTAAAGCCATGTTCTCCAATATTTTGGGGTTTTTACTAGTTTGGAAATGTTTTTTAAAACTTTGCTATTACAGCCAAAGGTCTTTATGTTCACTTTAGCACTGTACCCTTTAAAAAAGTCATTTGCAGCCGTAATAGCCAAGTTTAGAAAAGCATTTCCCAACTAGTGAGAGCTCTTCATTTTGAAATTTGTATTGGAGAGCTTGGCTTTACTTTTATTTCAATTCTTTTTACCGAATACCATTTTCGCCTACTTGGCTTTTTTACATGAAATGCTTTTGTTATGATTTCACTTATTTTTTAAAGGTTTTGAATAATATTTAAGTTTTAAAGTAGTAAAATAAGCCGAATATTGTTTAAAACTTTTGCAATGCCTTATTTAAAATGTTGGAATTTTTTAATTTTTTCTTATAGTTTTAGCATAGTTTTAGTATCAGTCTGCCCGAGCTCACCTGGGCGTTTCTGGACGTGAACAATGTTACTTTTACATAACTTTACATGTATAGGGGAGGAAAGTAAATACGAGTTTTTGGGATTTTTTCCAAGGGTTTGGTCATGATGGGTTTGGTCATGATTTCCAGCTGCCAAATTTAGCTGTAGCATGTCTGGAAGTACAGTAGAATTTTGATGATCTATACATATGTGAGTGAGTGGAAATTTCGATGTTTTTTGAAATTTCGTAACTACTTTACTACTATGAAGTGCTACGACTGTGCAAAGTGTGAGTTTCGTAGCGCATTCCCAAGTAGACTTTTAGAGAGGTCAAATATGGGCTAAAATGTTTCAAGAAAAGATGTTCCAGCAGTTTGCGCGAACTTGGCGGGCTTTGCTAAATTAGAACAGGTGTGGGTTTGCTTTAATTATTCTGTAATTTTTTTTTAATGTAGTACAATCGGAGATTCTGGAACACAGCTAGAGATTGGATTTCACATATTTATGATGAATATTCCTTTATATATATAAATATTAAATTAAGGACAGCAGCAATAAACAAATTTATAACATCCTGAGCGAAGTTTCTTGTAAAATACCATTTTAAAATTTGAACCTTTTCTTTGATGGTAAATTTTAACGCCGGTATAATCCCGAGAAAGAAATTGACAAGGTTTATAAAACCGCCATTTTTACATCCATCTCTCTTCGCAAAATTAAAAGAAAAGACAAAGTCGATCTCGTAATATCCCTAGTCAGCTCTTGTCTACCTGCCTATAATTTCTCCTCTAGTGTTCCCCCTCTTCTTTAACATTTAGTTCACGGACCGTCGCGATCGGTCACCTCATGTTCCTATTTTTATCTAAACTTCTGCGAAATTAGTTTTTCTTTTTCTAAACAAAATCTTCATAGTTAGTATAGCTTTTACCCTAACAGTATATATTTTTAGCATTTTTTACAACTGGGCGATTGTTGAAAACACACTATATTTGCGATATCTACCAACACAACTCATTAATGATTGACATAGCTTAAGCTAATATGCGCTTGTTCAACTCGATTCATCGTCAAATTTAATAGCACTAGCTTTGGGCAACATACTATACTGGACACATAACATGCTAAATATCTACAATTTATATATGAACTTTACGTATGTCCACTGAAAATAATAGACCTTGACATCTATGACTATATCACACGGTGATTTTGAATAAGGTATAGGTTACATGAAAATGGTTCCAAAAACTAATTGCACTTTTTTTTCTTATTTGATAACCGTGACTCTTTCGCCGACACTTTCTATTCATTTCGGAACGTCTAATTGCACGGGTCATCGGCCACCTTTGAAACCCTAGACCGGGTATTTTTTTTTATCCGGTCCTTTTGTCCTACCGACTGAAGAAGTGTGTAAAAAAGTCCTCCTTCACGAGATATCCGACCTCATCCGGCCTGGTTACCGGCGTGAATGAAGGGGTAGGACAATATTACATTGTACACTCCCCAGGAATCCTATAAATGTCTGCCGCACCCGACCTCGGCAACCGACGGGGATCGAACCCGCTACTGTAGCAAGCGAGATTCCTTAATAGTTGTGGATCAGGCGAGTTAGTTCGGCAAGAGTAAGCGGCGGCCTGTAAATCGATCTTAGCAAATCCGGTAATGCCCTCAAGTCGATGTTTGGGGCGCTCCAGCACACCAAAAACAGCAATGCTCATTGTTTTTTTTTCGATACTAGGGGTGTTATTCTTATTGCATGGGTACGTGAGGGTTAAATACTCAACAAACCTTTATATTTGGAAGTATTGATGTAGCTAAGGGAACGTGTAAGGAAAAAACGTCAAGATTTGTGGAAGAACAACGCGTGGCTGCTCTACGAGGACAATGCACCGGCCCAGATTGCCCTTTCCATTAAGCGGTTTTTAGCTAATAAGAAGATCCCCGTCGTTAACCACCCACCATATTCACCAGACTTGGCCTCTTGCGACTTCGACCTGTTTCCAAAAGTGAAGAAATCTTTAAAAATAGCCCGTTTTAAAATATTAGAACACGTCAAGGAAAAAACGGCAAGACTGCTTAACAGCCTCTCTTCTAATGATTTTCAAAATTGCTTTCAACATTGGAAAAAAAAACGCATGCAACGCTGCGTCGATAGAGAAGGGGACTACATTGATTGATTAGTATTTAAATAAAGTAGATTTTTTACACCAGTCTTATAATTTTATTGTCACACCTCGTATCTTTGAGGAAAAAGTCCACCCTAGTAAAGATCTCTAGATCAAAGTTGATGTCAACGAAAGACGAGGTCTTTTATTAAAAGGGGTTGAGGGGTTAAGGGCAAATACTACAGCCAAACAATTAGTCAAGTTAAACAATGGTGACGTAATAATAGTTGTGGCCCAGGCAAGTTAGTTTGGCAAGAGTAAGCGGCGGCCTGTAAATCGATCTTAGCAAATCCGGTAATGCCCTCAAGTCGATGTTTGGGGGCTGTTTATTAATTATTGACAGAAGCCGATTACTTGACTAAGGATGGCCGCATGAGTAGCTCTGGCTAAGGGGCTGTGTTAATTTTCACTGGAATGTGCTTGTTTGGATTGTACCACTCTTCATGATAATATTATTATAATATGTTAAAATACATTTTTTAATTTAAATACCAAGTGTTAGTAGTAGGAATAGTAGTAAAGGGTGACATTTAATGTCTTTGAGGCTTCCTGTTCCATTTATATAGTCAAGTATATCAGCCTTCCTCACTCAGGGTTGGCGTCCTGTCTTACCTTTGCGTAGGCCTAACATTCTGCCACTTAGAGCTTTGATGTCTTTTCTTCCTGTCCACAGGCTGGATCTTTTTCGACTCCTATGACATCCCTTAGCCGGTTATTTTGTTATGATAATAATTAGGTTTTCTATTTATGCCGATTTATATTAGTGAATTATCACAAAATATGCTTGACCCACTTCTTCAAATGGTTTTTGACTCGTTTAAGATATTAGTTGAATATTTACTAGGAGTCGTTTTGCTTTAATGTTGAGATGCTTATAAAATTTTTCTTCGTGACTTGTTATACCAATCCTTTGATCGTTTCGTCAACAGTTTATATTTTAACTTCTCAATGAAAATAACTATTTTTTAAATACCTCATCGGAATAATAGTTGCATTCACTATGTTTCTTAGTACTTTGGCTTGGAAACTAAATAATATCAGCGTTGAATTGTTCAGCATAGTGACCGTAATCCAGACTGGTTTGATTACTTGTATATTTTTTTAATATATGACTAATTTTTATTGCTTTGCTAATAACCAGTAGGGACCAGTGCACTTTTGTATATATTTTAGTTCAAGTTTCTCTTTCTTTTTTGGGATGGTTCTTTAATGTTACTAAAATATGACTAATAAACGTATTGGTAAAATAAATAGGAATTGATTTTTTTTTATTTAGTCTGGTGTGACGTTTTTTATCTACATGTAAATTTACATATTATGTAATGACATTTTTTAGCTTTTCCCAAGATCTCTCATTAGTTTTTCCCACTGTTATTGCCTCTGTGTCATCTGTAAAGGCATTTGGAATCATATGGTAAAAAATTTTTAAAAATTTTATCAAAAAAAAATCCTTTATAGAAAATGTTTATTTCCGTTAAATAATACAGATACAAGCTGTCTAAAAAATATGAATTTTTCGATGGAGTAAATTATCCCTAATTTTGATAATATCATAGAAACATGAGCTTCTAAATGCTATCTAGATTTGAGCCATTTTGTGCTTGTTTGGATTGTGCCACCTTTCATGATAATATTATTATAATATGTTAAAATACATTTTTTAATTGAAATACCAAGTGTCAGTAGTAGTAGTAGTATGGTGTAAAACTTGATGTCCAGATAGCTCATTGAGACCTCCTGTTACATTTACAAAGTCTAGTATATCAGCCTATTTGAGCAAGTGCAGCTCTTCCTTATTCAGGGATGGTGTCTGGTCTCATCTTTGCGTAGGCCTCACATTCTGCTACTTGGAACATTGGTGTCTTTTCTTCCTATCCACAGGTTGGATCTTTCTGGACTTCTATAACATGTGCTCCCTTAACCGGTTATTTTGTTATTATAATAATTAAGTATTGTTTTTATGCCGATTTATATTAGTGATCTAGCACAAAACATGCCTGACCCACTTGTTCAAATGGTTTTTCACTCGTTTGAGATTTCGTATTAGTTGATTATTTACTAGGAGTCGCCTTGCTTCAATGTTGAAATGCTTTTGAAGTCTTTCTTCGTGACTTGTTATAAATCCTTTGATTGTTTCGTCAACAGTTTATATTTTAACCTCTCGATAAAAATAACTATTTTTTAAATACCTCATCGGAATAATCGTTGCATTCACTAGGTTTCTTAGTACTTTGGCTTGGAATCTTTAATAATATCAGCGTTGAATTGTTCAGCATAGTGAACGTAATCCAGACTGGTTTGATTACTCAATTTTTAATACTTTCTTAATAACCAGTCAGGACCAGTGTACTTTTTTCTCTATTTTAGTTCAAGTTTCTCTTTCTTTTTTTGGGATGGTTCTTTAATGTTACTAAAATATGACTAATAAACGTATAGGTAAAATAAATAGAAATTGATTTTTTTTTCATTTAGTCTGGTGTGACGTTTTTTTATCTACATGTAAATTTACATATTATGTAATGCCATTTTTTAGCTTTTCCAGAGATCTCTCGTTAGTTTTTTCTACTGTTATTAGCTCTGTGTCATCTGTAAAGGCATTTGGAATCATATTGTAAAAATTTGTTCTTAATTTTATTTAAAAAAATCCTTTATCGAAAATGTTTATTTCCGTTAAATAATACAGATACTATGTCTAAAAAATATGAATTTTTCGATGGAGTAAATTATTCCTATATTTGATAATATCATAAAAACATTGAGCTTCAAAATGCTATCTAGATTTGAGCCATAACATCTCACCTCATTAAACGCCAGCTCATGTATACTATTCAGACAGAAAAGCAGCTTTTTCCACCCCCGAAAATCGCTAAATATAAACTCGTGTGCAGGAGAAATGAGTTATAACAAAGCAAATCGAGCAATAAACGATTTTTTTATAAAATAGGTCTTAGCCTGTGAAAAAAGACGGCAGGGTAGTCCCGTGCTATGGTCGTCGGCTTCACATCGTCTATATCCAAGTTCTGCTATGACGATAGCGATGTTAGATAGATGAAAGTCTAACATGTAGCACGATCATCTTTTGGAAGGGGTGTAGAAGGTTTAGCTAGGCAGTATAAAGATTCCTGCCCTCGACTGCCAGACAAATTTAAGTCCTCGTAAAGAAACAAAACTTGCATCCTAAGCGACACGTGCATCAGTTTGGTATACGGTGTCGCACAAATCAGGGTTTGCGAAAAGGGCGGGCCGTGTGCCTAGTCGCTAGATCAAAAATGGTCTCCACATTACTACTACTACTACTATTACTTGGTAAAATAGACAAATTATAATTCACTTTAAGCCATAAATTCTATAATTGAAAATAAAATTAAAAAAAATTCTGTTTGTACTTTGTACTTAAAAAATTTTAAATTGAATATTTTTTTTTTTGGAAAACAACTAGCCAAATTAGCTTTAAATACTATTAGCCTCTCAGTTTCGGTCCCGTCATGCCGCCGAAAATTTTAGCTGCCCCTCCTGACCTCAATTAGCTGCCAAATTGCGACGCCATCGCCATCGGCCATCGGCGACACTAATAGCAGGCCTGCTAGAGTAACCGTTTCATAATTTTCTAAGCATTCATTTTCTTGTTTCTAACGGAACCGCGTACTTGTAAACATCTGTGGAAGGGCCTCTAAAAATTACTGCTACAAGCGTGCTGGTATTTTCGATTTAAAATGAACCCTAACGCATGACTTGGATAAATTAAGGCTACTGATAATGGGTGTCGCGCTCTTAGCGCCATCTTTTCCAAGTTTAAAAACCACCCATTATCAGTTACCTTAGGCTAAATACGAGGATGGGATGAAAAGTTTCTGGCCTAGCCTATAGCAGGCCCGATTTGCTTTGTGTTCTAACGTGTTTGTATAGCCTTCCTTGTGATCAGTATACGCTCGAAGTTTAAAGTGAGTGCGTTAAGTAGTTTGTGTCCTGCTTATTTTAAAAGTTTATACAGTATGTCAATTTTAAGATGGAAAAAACGAGATAAGAGCGATAAAATATTTTCATATCAAAGGGTTATCGCGGACGGAAACAAATGCTGAACTAGATGCTACAGTAGGGGAATCTGCTCCTTCCTATACCAAAGGTAAAACCTGGGTATCGGACATTAAACGTAGTACTACTCATGATGCTCCGCGTTCTGGCAGGCCAAAAACGGCAACTTCTAAAGAAATGGTGCAAACCATTCACAAACTAATTCTAAAAGATTGCAGATTAAGACTGGAAGAGGTAGCTGAGGCTGTGGGCATATCAAAAGAGCGAGCTAGCTCTATCCGCCCGATGGGTGCCGCCTGATCAAAAGCTCGTGCGTCTAACCATTTCAGAGGCGAATTTGGCACTGTTTAGACGTGATTCAGGGGACTTTTTGCGTAGATTTATTACGGTTGATGAAACATGGATTCATCATTATACCCCTGAAACTAAGCAACAGTCCAAACAATGGACGGCAAAGGACGAGCCAGTTCCAACGAAGGGGACGCTAAAGGGATACTCCTCATAGATTATCTCGAAAAAGGAAGAACAATAAATTCAGAGTACTACAGCGACTTACTGGACTAGCTCGAGCAGAATATAAGCGAAAAACGACCTGGTTTGGTAAAAATGAAAATTTTGTTTCATCAGGACAATGCACTTTGCCACAAGTCCGCTGTTGTAATGGCTAAAATCCATGAGCTAGACTTTGAACTGTTAAACCATTCACCTTATTCGCCAGACATAGCCCCGTCAGACTTTTATTTGTTTTTAAACATAAAAAATTTGTTGCTGGAAAAAAAATTTCCTCCGATTTAGAAGTCATTGCAGCTACAAACGCCTATTTTGACGAGTTGGATAAATCAGACTTCAGTGATGGCATCAAATCACTTGAACATCGTTGGGCCAAATGTAATGTACAAGGGGACCATGTAGAAAAATAAATTATTATTTAGTCACTATGGTGTTGCGTTCTTTGTTAGGCCGGAAACTTTTCATCCCATCCTCGTACCTTTTAATTTGTTTTAAAATGCCAAGTGAGCGTCAATTCAAGGTTTTTTCTTCTAGTTCCAAATCCAAATAATTTTTTTAAATTTAAATTTTCTTAAAGAAAGAAAACTTGCATTCTAAGGGGCACGTGCATCAGTTTAAAATATGGTGTACGGACAAATCGGGGTTTGTAAAAAGGGAGCGCCGCGCCGTGTGCCTATTTGCTAGACCAAAAATGGTGTCCACAACACTTCTACTACTACTATCATTGGTTAGTCAATCAAACAATTTTGGGGGTTCATCAGGAGCTTCATAGCCATTTCTAGAGGTCTGAGAGTAAGGTTCAATAACTTAATCACCCTCCAGGTGATTAGTTTTATGACAGAATCATTCTCTGCCTGTAATTTTACTACTACTACTACTATGTCGGTTTAGAACGTTTTTCTACGTTGTTCGACGCCTATTCTCCACCTCCTTCGATCATCTTCCGTCAGATTTTTTTGACTCATTGATCTTTGGATTGACTGTTGCCATTCCAGTTTAGGACGCCCTCTTTTTCTACGCCCTATTGGTTGCCATTCTAGGACCTGCTTTGGTAATCTTTCGTCGTTCATCCGTTGTACATGGCCGTACCATATCAGTTGTCTTTTAGTGATGTCATTCGTTATGCTTTCCTGGATTCCCATTATTTCTTTTATGATCTCATTTCTTACATGATCTGTTCTAGATATTCTCATTGATCTTATTGCATCCATTTCGACACTTTCCATTTTTGCTTTGTCTTTTTTTGTTACGCGACAAGTCTCTATTCCATACAGCAGCGTGCTTTTTACCATTGTTTCATATATGTTAAATTTTACATTCTTTTTTATCTCTCTGCTCTATAAAATACTGTTAAGACAACCAATTATCTTTTTTGCTTTTACTATTGTTTTTTTTAGTTCATTACAGTCTGTTTCTGTCTGATCAAATGTGACACCCAAGTATACATACTCATTGCATGGAGATATTGTTTGTCCATTGTCTAGTTCTAACTTACTTGATTCGTTTCCAATACATAAGTATTGTGTCTTGTCCACGTTGTATGCCCGCAGTTAGAAAAACGATAACTGCAGTGGACTGTATATATTTTATTAAATGAAAGCGCGAACAAACATAAATATATTGATACGAAATCACGAAATAAATAAAGTCCATAGGTTAATTGCTGTTACCACACAACGGAAATCAGAAACAAAGTACTCACCAGTTTGCAGCCAATTTCTCCACGTTCCAGGGGCCCCTTTCCGGATCTAATGAAGGCACCACGTAGCTGAAGGGCTGAACTTTCTAGTTCTATGCTTCAGTAAACCAAAATCGAGCACTTTTAAGTGTAGAAATTTGTAATAGTTGGAGAAAGTAAATTAACACGCCATTTTCTCGAGGCGGTAGAAAAGGATCTCTCTGATTCTTGGTGCGCATGTCAAATGCGCGAAAAATGTACTCTGTCCGTCATCCAATTGTGTGGTTTTAAAAAGTAAAAACAACCGCGAAATTTAGCGGGAGCTAACACACGTTCACTGTTAACTTTTGGTATTCTTCCATTAACTTTCTCATCATTTAAAACAAGAATTGGTCAATTAAAATCTCTGACTCTGCAAAATATCTCGGAATAACGGTAGACTCTTATTTAAAATGGAAATCCCACACTGACAATCTTACAAAAAAGCTAAGATCTCTCACATACCTATTTCAGAAGGCAAAACAAATTTTGTCCTTAAACTCACTTAAAATTATGTATTTTTCGCTGGTTCAGTCTCTCCTAGAGTACGGAATAGTAGCGTGGGGGGGAACCTACCAAGAAAACATCAAATCTGTCGAAACACTACAAAAGAGAATCTTAAAATCAATTTTTAGGTTAGACCAAAGATTCTCTACAGTCGAACTATTTGAACTAAGCAACGTTCTTACCATCAAACAACTTTTCTATAAAGCATCAATATTACAAAGTATTAAAAATAAGATGTTTATATCAGAAAGGCCACAAAAATACTACACTAGATTTCAAGCTAATGATAATGTCACAACAAGCAAACTCAATTCAACAATTGGACAACAAAATTTTATTTACATAGGACAACAAGTTCATAACAAATTACCTCTTTCCCTTAAAAACAAAATTGGTTTTAAAGCATTTAAAAAACACTTAACAAAATATTTTATACAAACTAAATTTTCACTCTCTTAAATCTCTTTCGAATAATTTTATTGTTATTGGTATTAATATTATTATTGGTATTAATTAATTAATTAATTACATCATTAGTTTGGCATACTTTTTAAACAAGAATTTATTCCTAGTTTCTAGTAGATAGTTTAGTTATTTAAGTTCTTTCAGAGACGAGATGGATGTGTCCTGAATATGGCAGACAAGGACTTTTGACCTTAAGCCTAGGAAACTATTTGGGATACATGCCATTTCGAATAAATTTCTTAAACTGTAAGTTTATTTATGTAAATTTAAGTTATTTTGAAAATAAATGAAATGAAATGAAAATGAAATATACTCCATGTCTTTTTTATCATTAGCTACAATTACTTGGTCGTCAGCAAACTGTAGTGTGTATATGGTAAATCGGTCGTTAAGTTGTATTCTCATGCCGTGTACTTGTAAATGCCATTGATTTCGATGTTGGTCATCCACCCATGTCGTGATACAGCTACGTACCATGGTTTTTAGATTTCCAAATGCAGGCTCTGGACTGATAAATGTTTTTTTTTTGCTACAGAATACACCTGATACACCCATGTGCTTAGGCACCCACATAAGGGTACCTTACCTTGTTTTGTTTCGCCAGTATTAGAAGGAATTGCAGGTAGTTTCAAACAATTTCTGAGTTTATTTGTTGGCATGACATTTTATTGATGCTAGCAATAATGATTTTCATAATAAGCTTAAAAATAAACATATGCACGAAATAACGAAGGGGAACTCTAGATGCGTGCCAATACACATTTTCCAAATTTTCCTAATTCCCAGCAGACCCTCTGCAAGAATTGAGTTGGAAATTACCGGACAGTTTTGGGCACCAGGAATCCTGAAAAGTTCCGACTAAATAATGTTTTAAAACGTAGCAGTAGGATTTATTGGAATAGATAGGATTTAGGAAATTTTACTGGGTAATTTATTGAATGGGAAAATTTTGGAAAAAGCTTATGAACAAAATTTAAATTGACATAGCGTTTGTAAACTCAAAAACTCTTGTTAAATGTTAGAATTTTTTAAAAGTTATAGGTACCTCGTCAGAATAAATGTGACGGTCGTTTAGTGTTAAGAATAAAAAGTAGTTTTACTTGACTGGACAGTAAAAACTCATGACGTATGGTATTCTAGATAGGAGATAGAAATAGGCATTGTTTTAAAAGTTTCGAGGTTGCATTGGTTGTGTAGCAGGATTCCATGGTGGCGGCATTTTTTTTACAACATTTTTTTGAAAGGTTCATTTATATTTTTAGTTTACTAAATTTCCTTTATTTGATATAATTAATATTCTGTTCCACCAATAATAATAATAATTTAGGAAAGATCAGACGATTGCAAAGTATGATATATTTTAGCTCACACTACTACTATATAAGTAGTGTGAGCTATGGTGATCCTAATTTTTTCGAGAAAAAAAAAGTTGCTCCGATTTCAAAATTTTTTATATATCTCTGCGTTTCAGATGATTTTGAAACTTTTTTGTTTTGCTGTCTGTCTGTCTGTCTGTCTGTCTGTCTGTCTGTCTGTCTGTCTGTCTGTCTGTCTGTCTGTCTGTCTGTCTGTCTGTCTGTCTGTATGTCTGTCTGTAACGACCAACCCGCATAACTCAAAAACGGCTTGTCCGATTTTAATGAAATTTGGTATCTAAGTTGGGTCTTGGGCCGTGATGGTCCCATTTAAAAATGAACAAAATCCACCGAACGCAAGCCAAATAAAAGGGTGGGGGTAGATTCCAAAAATTAGAGTTTATGTGAAAATAAGGCGTGTGTGATATCAAACGAAAGGTAATTAAGTCTGGAGTTAAACAAAATGAATTTTAGTTTATTTAAAAAAAAGGGTGGGGGTAGATGTCAAAAATTAGAGTTTAAGTGAAAATATGGCGTGTGTGATATCAAACGAAAGGTAATTGAGTCTGGAGTTAAACAAAATACATTTAAATTTTTTTTTAAAGGGTGGGGGTAGATTTTAAAAATTAGAGTTTAAGTCAAAACATTACTTGTGTGGTATCAAACGAAAGGTAATTGAGTCTGGAGTTGAATAAAATATATTTCAGTTTTTAGTTATATTAGCTGACATGTACACTATGACTATAGTACCTAGTGTGAGCTTAGGTGCCCATAGATTGGCAGAGTATTTTTAAAAGTTGTGACGGGCATCACAAAAAACGCTAAAAAAATTAGTCGAATGATTCGATCTTTACAAATATAGGTCAATCTATAAATGCAATTGCAATGTCTTGTAATAATTTTCTAATGTCTTAAAAATGTGTAACGTTTTGTTAGTTATGGATGAACCTTCTCTACAAGAACAAAACAAAAGTTATGTATTAGCTATAGTTTAGAATTTTTAATACTTTCAAAAATTAATTTATATGTCTACTGACAATCTATTAAAATATTTTTAATAAGATGTCGTTATCACAGCCTCTTTGTGGATAAAACCCAAACTTTCTATAGTGAATGGTTTTTAAACATTTTCTTTGAACTCCTTTAATCATACTAATCCAAATGTCATATTGGGGAGACTCGATACCACCTCCATATTCCAGTATTATTGGCCATACTAGACTGTCAAATAAGTAAATGAATCAACTACATTGAATATTTCTACAAATAAACCCAGCAACTCTTTGGTTACATCCAGCTCTTTTTGTTCAGATACATGTTTTAGGTCTTCATTATTTATTGTATTATCAAAGTCAATTAAATTAAAAAAATTAAAAGGTACTTACTCAGCGTTGTCAAGTTGACAATCTGTACGACGTCACAGCTTTCTCGGACTTCCAGATAGGTGATCTCGCATTTGTAGGTCGCCTCGTCATCTATTGTCACTGCACTGATTTTCAAATTGGCTGCGTCACTGTTTAAGAAGTACTTTACTTCCATCCTGAAATAAAAATTATGACTATAAGCTTCTTTAATAACAGCTAAGCGCTAGTCAACTAACCCGCAAGTGGTGACGTAGGATCTGTGAGACCAATGACAATAAAAAACCTAGAGCAAAACGCCACCGCAGGGTAGCTATTCTGAATCTTGAACGATGTGATAGTTCCCATCATATAATTTGGCCAATGGTAAGATTTAAATGAGCTGCGAAAAGACTTTAATTGCGCAAGCTTCTCCTATGATCCGACCGAGAAACGTTCAGTCGGTACGGGGCAGGCGAACAGATTTCACTTTAAACGCGTTAAATTCACTAACTCTGAAGAGCGGGCGACTATGCCATTGGTCGAGACAAGTAATTTCGGACAACACGCGACCGCTCAGAGTTTGCTATTGGTCAAAGCGTGTGATGTGGTCACATCGTTTAGGACCCAGAATAGCTACCTAGGTCTGTTCGGTTCATAGTAGTATTTAGTAGTAGTAGTATTTATTTCCAACTTGTACAAAATAGAGGTACAAAAGAAGCTCTAAAAAGCTGTCTGGAAAGATTTTTTTTAACTTCTTTAAATTAAAATGCCCAAACTAAGTAATACACATAAACAGTTTAAAAATTTTTAAAAATAAAACAAAATAATAAAACAGTAAGCTGGGTCACACAAATATACCTAGGACAACTTAAGAATAAAATATATCAGGTTAAAAATTACAGTGTCTAATAAAGTTTAAGTTAAAATTCACGGTTAAAAAATTCAGCTATGTTATAAAAAACCTGAGTATGTAGCAGATTTTTTAGCTTTTTTTTGAATATGTTTTCATTTTCACTATTTAATACATCACGAGGCAACCTATTTAACACTTTGATTCCCATATAATAGGAACTTTTTCTATTAACTTCTAAATTAAAGTTTGGAAGAACAAAAGCATCATTATTTCTTGTAGGGTAGTTATGAATATGTGCGTGAGTTCTTAAATTTTCTCTTTCTCTAAATAATAAAATAGCAATTCTATAAATGTAAAGGTTAGTGAGTGTGAATATTTTGTGTTTTTTGAAATAGGTAATAAAACTATTATTTAATTAAGGCTAATTTATTTTTTCTGTTGGCTGTGATATGATCCGCACTCGAAAAAAAGAAGAGTGTGGTAAAGTTACTTTTCCGCACTAATTTTAATAAAATATTTATAAACACAAAGTATAACGCTGTTTATTGACTTACTTACTTTACTTAATTTTTTATTTAACAAAATATATTCGCGTGCAGAAAAGTACTACTTTCCGCATTTGTTAGGTAAATAACTAATACATGTTTTTATTCATTTTTTCCTTTTTCTCCCTGCACTGGTCTATATCTATAATCATGAATTGGCCCAAATTTCGATCAAGTCATGACGGAAAGATCAAGATAAAAAAATGACCCGAATTTTGAAACTAACCGATAATCTTTCGAGAACAGTCCCTAGCCCCATTAGGGTAACAAAAAATATCGGACGTGGGACAGCCGTTGATTGACATTTTGCGAGATAACGAGACTCGTTAAAAAATGATTGATTTATATAATTTTCTGGACCTTCATAGCTTATCTTTTTTGGGTCAGAGTGTAATAAATAGCAAGAGAAAATTATACGAAAAACGAGTGAAAAAAAAAGAAAAATGTTTTTTGTTAATTAGGTTATAGTCCAGCGCAAATATTTAAGACCTTGAATGAATGTACGGTAGTAGCGGTTAGCACCCTTAAAGGATCAAACCTGGCACTTAAGTACGCCTTTCTGGGCCCGTTGTGTACCAGGTACCTACTGTGTTCGACTCAGATAATAATTTAAATACAATCTAGTAAATAGAACCCAGTAGACTTTAAATTATATGTTAGGCCAGAAACTTAGTTATATACCACATCATACCATGGTTGTAGCCTTAGACCACTGGTGGGTCATAAACTATTTGACATAATCAACAGGGTAGAGATAGCCACAATGTGCCCGCACTAGCTGCTAGCGCCAAATAGGCACTCCATTTACCCTATCCCATGTGGTGGTTTCCTGAATGGCCAGGTCACCAAATCCATTCAGAGAATCACCAGATTAACCCTCCCCCTTTACCATAGATGTTATCTGGTGTGATCCCAAAGGCTACCAGTTTAAATATTTTTGTGTTAACATTCTGATCAAAGCTCGTCCGTTAAGAAAAAAGTACTTTTATTATTAATATTGGCACAGAATTTATTGATATCCATTTTTTTTTAGACTAAAGCTAATATTTAATATATTTTATTACAGTCGCAAAATCTCAAGGATTTTCAACCTTTTTATTGGAAAAAAAAATGAGCAAAAAATGGTTTTGCTTAGCCACCGCACTTTGATCTGAAACATTATTGGATCAGGAATCCATCAATATTCGAAAAAACCCAAATTTTTCCTCAAAGAATGAGAAACAGCTTGACGACTTAATAAAGCAAGAAAGGTTGGCAAGCGGAAATTTTTCTAAAGCACTGCCGGATTTTTATAAAGATCATCTAGACGGTTATTCCTAAAATTTAAATTATTTTTAAAGGTCTGCTCTTCGAAAAATGTATAACACTTGCAAAACTACCAAAACTATAAAATATAAGTCAATGGATTGTTGAGTGGATAGAACGTTTCGATTTTCTGTTAAAATCTTGCTCAGTGCTACAAGAAGAAAAAACTATAATATTAGTAGTATACAGTTAGACAACCAAAAAAAAATTAATAATAAAAAGGTGAAGTATAAAATAAATGTTTTAACTGACCATATTAAATCAACTAATTAAAAAAAAAACTATTACAAATATTTAAAAAATATATATAAATAATATATATAAACAATTTTGCCTAAAGAATCGAAATGTTTAGTGTTATGGCTAGCTTACCTCTTTTATTCTCAAAAAACTGCGATGGTCACTCATTATTAGCCAAAGTATAAATTAATACTTATTTATACAATTACCTTCCTAACCCGCACAACAATGGCTAGAGAAGGTAATCTTTTCGACAAAAAAATTTTTTGGAAAAACGCCGAAAATGTGTCATTTGGGTGTATTTTGACCTATCCTAGAAATATCGTCGTGATGTCTGTCTATGTCTGTGTGTATTTTTTTCGTCCATAACACGATAGCTCCTAAACCGCTTAACCGATTTTCATAAAATTTTTAGGAAAGACAGTGGTCGATACTCTAACGAGCTGATTGGATTTTGATTAAAATCCATTAATGCTAATGACAGATTTTTGACACAATATAAACGTTTCGAAATATAGTAGACTACATTTTGCTTAATAATTTGTGGTATAACCAAGAACTTCGTACAAGCTTTAGTTTCTGAGATATTTACAAAAAACTGTTTTCAAGGCTGATTATCATAGCTTCACTCAGTAGTAGTAGTAGTATATTTTTATTACAAAGTATTTATACATATGTGTATATATACCTGAGTCGTCAAATTCATTTAGGAAGCTACTTAAAAATATTAACATTAATCACCAACATAAAATAAAATAAAAATAAAATAAAGTAAAATCAAATGTATCACAACGTACACAAAGTAGATAAATAACACAAAATTAGTAAATGACACTAGTTTCACAAATATTTAAGCACAAAAGATACACAAAATCATAAAAAAATATACAAAAGTTAGGATTTTTGTTTAAAAATTTATCTAAAATTAAAGAAATCTTTTATTGTGTACGGTTCAATTTTACAAATATGGGCAAAACAAGCTTTTTTAAACCGTTTTATACTATCTATATCTTTAATTTTGTCTGGCAGAGAGTTATAAAATTTTAAACAGGTATAGAAAGGAGCTTTTTCTGTTACGGCTAGCCTGTGCTTTGGAAGGTTATAATTGTTCTTTTGATGTTTAGTAGGATAATTATGGTTAGGTTTTAAGTGTTCAAACTTTTCGGTGTTTTTGCGTAGGTAAATTACACATTGATAGATGTAAATTCCTGTTACTGTAAGTAGGTTATTTTGTTTAAAAAGCCCTCTGCAACTCTCTCGGTGTTTTCGAGACCACATTATCCGCAAGACCCTCTTTTGCTGCACAAACACGCTCTCAATTCGACTACTGCTGCCCCAAAGCAGTATACCATATTTTAACCGTGAGTAAAACAATCCGTAATAAATAGACATTAATATTTTTTTATCAATGATATGTTTGGAAATCACACGGATTGCATAGGTAGCTTTGCTTAGTTTGCCACAGAGTACCTTAATGTGTTCATGGTAGTTCAGTAGAGAGTCGACTGTGACTCCCAGGAGCTCCACCGTCTGTGAGACTTGTATGTTTTGATTTTGAAACTGTATTGATTTGCTAATATCTACGTTTAAGTTATTAAAAGTTATTATGCTGGTTTTATTTACATTTAAAAGTAGTTGGTTTTTTTCTAACCCATTTTTTGTCATACCTAATAATTCTTGGCACTTATTTTCAATATCTTCATGTCTATCATTTGGTATTACTTCGGTGGCATCATCAGCATAGTTAAAGAGTTCGGTTGGTTGTTTGATAATTTCTGCAAAATCATTTAGGTATGTCACAAACAGCAAAGATCCGAGAATGCTTCCCTGAGGAACGCCAGTGGTGATAAAACCGCTGGTCGACTCTACCACTTCACCCCCACGACATACTCTCACCTTTTGTGGCCTATTCTCTAAATAACTCTCGAACCATTTCAAGACAGCTCCTCTCACACCATACGCCTCAAGCTTTTTTAATAGGATTTTATGATTAATGGAGTCGAAAGCTTTAGATAAGTCCAAGAGGATTCCACAGGCAATATACTTAGATTCCAGCAGTTCTATTATTTTATTGTTAAAGTCAATAAGTGCAGTTTCGGTTGATCTTTCTGGCAAAAACCCATGTTGAAATGTGTTAAATAATGAGTTTGATTGGAAAAAGTTAATTGTTCTTTTGTAAATAATAAGCTCAAACAGTTTTGAGAAAGAAGACAAAAGACTGATTGGCCTATAGTTGTTAAAATTATTTTGATCTTCTTTTTTGTACACTGGAATGACAGTAGCTATTTTTAGTTCTTCTGGGAAACTACCTGTGCTCATACTTTGATTAAAAATATGTGCCAAAGGCGAGGCGATAAGAGGAATCACCTTTTTTAAAAGGTCTGAGGGAACACCGTCGTGCCCTGAACTTTTTTTGTTTTTCATTTTTCTCGCATCCACAATAATCTTATCCGGGCTTGTGGGGCCAAAGTACATTGTTTTGTTATTTTTTGGTTGCATTTGAAAATTGCTTCCATCCTGGTATATGTTATTCTGTTTAAGGAGTTCTGGCGCAATATAGATAAAATGAGTGTTTAGGGAATTAGCGAGATCTTTATTATTTTGACTGTTGGGAAGAATACTTTGAGAATTTTTACTATTTGTGAGTTCCTTAACTGTACTCCAGGTGGTTCTTGAGATGTTATCACTAGAGCGTATCTTGTTCAGCAAAAAAGTTCTTTTGGCGTTGATCAAAGATTTGTCGTAATCTTTTTTGTATTGGTTGAAAGCCTCCTTATAAGTAGGGTTTGTGCTTGCCATGGTTTGCAGTGCAACAACTTGGTCTTTCATCTCCAACAGCTCTGGTGAGATCCATCCTCTATTGTCTCGTCTTTTTTTGTTTTGAGTGTTTTTTCGAAATTCTTTTAGAGGAAAATGTTCGTTAAATATTAAGAGAAATTTTTCACTGAAAAATCTATACAAGTCCTTTGCACATTCAGAACTGTTAAAAACGAAATCCCATGTTATGCTAGAGAGATGGTGGCTAAAGTTTTTTAAATTTGCTTCAGAGAAAACTCGACATTGTTGCTTTTCCCCCTGAATGTGATTGTTGCTTAAAATAGAGATAGTTTGTGCAGTATGGTCTGATTTGCCCACCTGAAACACGTTTGTTTTATAGACTAAAAGAGTCGTATCTATTATTATGTTGTCAATACATGATTTGTGCCCATCAAATATCCTTGTGAACTCTGATATTGTAGGATGAAGGTTAAATGAGTGTAGCAAGACCAAAAATTCTTGTTTTTCTTGTGAATCAAGATCAAGTCTTATATTAAAATCTGCCGTGATAATGATTGTTTTGCCCTCTTTGTCTAGCTTATTTAAAATTTTTTCCAAAACATCAAAAAACACTTTAATATCACCTGAGACCCTAGAAGTATAGATACTTAAAACTACATAGATTTTTTATACAATTTAATTTCCACTGCTGAACATTCTATACTGTTTATGATTGACATCTTCTGTATATCTCGTCTTTCATGACATGTAATATCTCTTCGTCCATAGATAGCTGAGCCGCCATGTTTACCGGCTTGTCGGCAAAAAGAAGAAATCAGTGAGTAACCTAGTATTGCCATAGAGCTTAGAGCACTTTCACATTGCCAATGCTCAGTGATGCAAAGAACTTCAGGAGTATCCAGATCACTCAAAAAGACCTCAAGCTGATCAAGGCCATTCCCCAACGATTGGATGTTGTGATGAAATATTTTAAAATTTGTTTTTTTCTTCGTATTTACGTTGTCTTTGTTGTTATTGCTGTTAGTTGCATTCGACAATGTTTTTGTTGTTGGTTTTAGGTTTATATTTGTTAAATTTGACGGATCTGTTATTTTGGATTGACCTATGGTATTTGAGATACTGCATTTCGGTGCCAGAAAAAACATTTAATGTGGTTTAAGATCGCTTTTGCAATATACTTTTTGCCGATCTTTGTAATATTAATTTTATCACTGTAGTAGTTTGTCGGACGAAGAATATTGTTCGTGTCAATAATGCAACTATTGGTAATGCGCCTAATATGGATTTCCTTAAATAGGGATATATTGTTGTTGTAAATATGTTCGTTCTTTTTTGTTTCATCATACCTATAGGGCTCTGATAGTACTAGTAGATTAGTATGTTGGGTTCTCAAAATAAAGTTTTCTATGAGCTGTGTGGTTATAGTGTTTGGCCACAGGATAATAGTATCTTGCTTGGAAAAATTTCTAGAAATATTTATTGCTGTTTTAACCAGTTGTTCGTTGCTTGCGTTTTGCATTACATAAGAAGTAATCTCTTCGGCCTCAGTGAAACGTTTTGTCAGGCTGTTTGAAAGATCCTTTCCGCGTCGTCCCGAAACTATAAAGATTTTTCTCTTATTTAGATTTTTTGGTTGAGATTGTAGGTCTGAATTGTTTTTTGTTATATTTTCTGAGCTTTTGCAAGTTTTGGCTGTCATAGATATATAGCTTTCCTTTGTCTGGCTTAGTCTTTCGGTCTGAATTTTGGCGTCCCATTTTTTTGGAGAGTTTGTTTGCGTTGAGCTACTCTTAATGATCCTGGGTTTCGTCATGCTTTCTGTCTGGCAATCCACGTTAGATTTGGCTATAGCTTACGTTTGTGTTGATCTTTCTGTTCTTGTTTTCTGATCCTTGGATAGTCGTTCAATAATTGCGTCATATCTACTAATAATTTCTTGTTTTAACCTTAATTGATCTTCCAGTTTGGAGACTGTGTCAATAAGGTTATTATTCTTGAATTCAAGTTCATTAATCTCGCGTCGCTGATCCGATATTTTATTTCTTAAATCTGACATAATTTCTGTCGTTGTCTTCTTATTGTCTGGCTCTGATTTCTCGTAAACAATACTAATTTGTTTTCTATTTGGTGAATCGCTGGATTTATCATGTATTACTGGAGGACTTCCAAAACGATCATTCAAGTTCTTCAGAATTTTCGAGGAACGAGTCTCCATTTTACTCATTTTTTAAATGGTCCGTTTTGGTCCAAGATAAGCAAAGTTACCCTACTAATATATAAACATACTCGTAAACACAAAACAGATGACCATATGTATGTATCAAAACAAAAACAAAGAGTTTTTATGTTTATTCTCGGTCAATAGTGCAAAAAAATATAATAAAAAGTTCAATTGTTTATATTGATTGATAAGGTGAGCTCACGGCTTATCTTTATATACAGTGTTTGTTGCAGTCTAAATATATATGGAATTCTAATTAGTTTTTTGCGATTTAATTGAATTTCTACTTATCAGTTCAACTCGGGATTTTCACTAAGGGGTGTACATAAGGTTGTACAATCACTGCGGCAACAATCACAATTTTTGAACAAGTAATTCCACTCGAAATAACAGTTTAAAACGGACCGAACTTTTAATAGAGTCACCGCGTCACCTTCGTACCACTGCTGTAAAGCTAATGGGCTAGCTAGGAAGGTATCAGATCTGTCATAGATCCATTTTTATTTTTTTATATTTTTTTATATATTTTATTATATTTTTATTTGTTTAAAAAAATTTTTGTTGACTCATTATGGTCAGTTAAGACATTTATTTTATATTTTACCTTTCTATTATTGCTTTGTTTGACTAGCTGTGTAACAGAAATACTATAGCAATAATAAAAAAATATATTTTTGTAATGTAGCACTGAGAAAGATTTTAATATAAAATGGAAACGTCCGCAATTTCATGGATTGAGCCACATAATTATTTTATTTGTCCTATGCCAACAATATTTTTTTTACAATATTAACGAGTTTTATGATAAGTATAAACATTAAGATCTCAAGTTAAAAAATAGACTTCCTACAAAACTTTTTAAATGGACCTTGCCTAACTCATACACCAGCTTTCTCTCTATACACGGTGGTCAAATGAAAAGTATCCACCAAAAAGGGGTTTTTCTCTTTTTGTGAAATTTTAAGCAGAAATATTTAACAAAAATTCGGTCTTGCATTAACTTTATTTATTTTAAACAGGACGTTTTGGTTAGTATGTATCTCTAATCTAATCAAATGTAATATAAACAATCCAGTCTACCGGGCAAAATTGTAGGAACATCAAGGATCGACTCCAAAGAGAAATCATTGAAAGAGAAGGCATATCACCTAACTAATACGGTTTCCGCCAAGGAAAGTCTACTATAGTGGCGGTAAAAACGGTAATAGACATAGGAAAATATACAAAATTCTTGGAGAAGGCGAAAAATGATGTGCATTTATAACACTAGATGTTAAAAATGCATTTAACTCAGTCTCTTGGCAAATTATATTCGAAAGGCTTGGCGAACTGAGAGTACCCTAATACCTAAGAAATGTTGTTAGAGACTATCTAAACGATAGAGCGATACTATGTGGCAAAGAAACACTAAATGTTTCGACTGGAATACCACAAGGGTCAATTCTTGGGTCATTGCTATAGAATATGTATTATGATTCAGTTCTAAAACTTGGACTAGAGAATGAGTTACAGCCATGGGTTACGCGGACGATCTAGGTCTTACAATTTCCGCAAGAAATAAAACCGACTTAACAGAAAAAGCAAACGACGCACTCAAAAAAAAAATAGATAGATGGATCAAACATAATACTTAGAATTGGCTCAAGAAAAAACTGACACTAACATACTCTGTGGAAAAAGAGACCGAAAAGATGTAAAGTTCAATTTAAATGGAACTGAAATTGTTCCTAAAACGGCAATAAGATATTTAGGAATAATGATTGGAGAGAATATGTCATTTGGAGAGCATGTTAAAAAAATAATACAAAAAGCATCAGAAAAACCACCAATATCAATATATTAATGTAAAAAGAAAGCTGCTTTATGGTGTAATACAATCCACCTTGCTATATAGTACATCCATTTGGAGAGAAGTATTTAATAGCAAATGCATACCGCACTGTATCAAATGAAGCCCTACAGGTCATAGCAGGAACACCGCCTATTGACCTTGTAATAGAAGAAAGATTATTTTTAGAAAGAAACAGTAACACAGAAGAACAGAAAGAGAGCTAAAAAGGTTACACTTGAAAAATGGCAAGAAAGGTGGGAAAAAGATACCGGAAAAGCTGTTTGGACAAACGGACTAATACCAAATTAAAAACGATGGATGGAATGTAAACATAAATATGTCATTTATCAAAAAACTCTGATTTTAACAAATCATGGGTGCTTTAAAGTATACACAAAATGCATAGGAAAAACAATAAGTGATAGATGTATGTACTGAATGCATAGACGACGCAAACTATATACTAATTCATTGCTCAAAGTTTAGAGAAAAACGAAACATTATGCAAGAGGCCCTACATATCGACCAAGGAAACGTACTACCAAAACAAATCATATAGGAGATGCTAAAAAGCAAAGATAATTGGAAGGTAACCAATTTATCAAAGAAATAATGGATGATAAAAGTAAAGATGAACACTCAGAACAAACAATAATGCTTGATAGTATTGAAGTAGCTAGAAGTCTTCAAAAGACGAAGGATGTTTTAGTCAGTAATGAGAGTAAAGGAGCACGACAAAATAAAGTAACAAAGAGAAAATAGATGATATGATGATAATCACCAGAGCGGAAGGGAGATGTAGTGACAACACAGAAAGACTGCTGTGCCACCTGATGTATGTAATGTTTAGAAAACGGTTCCGGGGGTACATGCATTTCCTCCCAATACAGTACAGTAAGCGAATAGAACTTTCTGTATGTCACGCAGCTGCAAGATCACTCATTTTAGTTCGACCCTTAATTATTTAGGCACAATGTCCGGCGCAGAGCTTTTAAAGACGATGCGCGACGATCCAAGCCATTCCCGATGCCGGGACTGCTGATAGATATAATGGAGGCCACTTTAAAAGGCGGGGTCACGAAAAAAAAGAAAAGTCAGTCAGTCAGGCGTGACGGCCAGCTCCTTTAATCCTAAGAAGAAGCTCGTTTTTCATAAATAGTGCTTTCTATATGTTTGGTATATCCGTGTTTGGTTGACTAAAAACTTCTTTTTTCTGCATTGTAAATGAAGCTTTACTAAATTTTGGTTTAAGGCAATGCGACTCCTTATGCAAAACTATAGCTTAATACCATTGAATTCTATAATCATTTGACCAAGCATGATCCGCTAAGCTCGATTTTTTAATATCCCTTAATTGGCTACTTTTTTGATGTCCGTTTACTCTAACCTGAAGAAAGCTTCTCGTTTCTCCTATAAACCGCGTGGCCAGCCTTCTATCTAGGGGTAGGATTTTTGAATGGGCCATAAGGTTTGCATGGGAGAACAGACTAACGTTGCCAGTTTAGCAAGCAGTATTATCCGCTACTTGGTTCGCGAAAGGTCAACTTTTCAGTTTTATTTAAGTGCATTCATCAAACGGGGTGATAAACATCCAGAATAGTACCTTAAAACTCTGCTTGTTTCTAAATGTAAATAATTCAATTTTATTTACAAACAGAATTTTAATTTTAGTTTTTTTTAACGCATTTGTAGTCTAACTCTAACTCTAAGAAAATGTTCAGAACATATTGAAGTAATGTTACTTTAAATGCTCGCACGCGACATGCGCCACAAGCAAACATGTTTTAAACACAAAAGGAACATATTTAAACAAAAATCGATACAACAAGAAAAGTTGATAGTAATAGTAAAGTTGTGTATCATATTGGGTTAAAATCGTTTGAGGTGTTCTTGAGTTATCGTGTATTGAGACAGACAATTTATTTTATTATCCGATCTAGGTGTTTTAGGAACTAAATAACTCACATTTAATGAAATTTTAAAAATAAAATTTTTACGTTTTTAATAGTCCACTGTATGGTGAGAAGTCAAGTAATATTTCTCGCCCTAAAAAATGTTTCAGATTGTCCGCCCCTTGACGAGTGCGACCGCGTGCGCCTGTAGTAATTTATCAAGGTTACCTTTGACAACGCTGCAAAACTTTCAGCGGGTCTAGGGCGCGTCGCGGTCCCTTTTTAATAAATGTTATACTCTATCTGTTTTTTATCCTCTTATGGTAATTTATACCCCTAGATGTGAACTTGTTGTATTATCTTTTACTTTTGGAAACATTTCGTTAGACCACCGTGTATACAAGCAGTCTAAGGATCTGCGTTGGGCTGGCCTTTCCAGTCTTGTGGAAAATGAAAGCGGGCCGGCCTCGTGGGAAAATGACGCACGCATGGCTAGGCATGATCGACGGGTTTCCTTGGATGATATGTAAAATAAATATCCCGCAGTCCATTTGATGTTGTTATGGCTTTGTGGGAGATAAATTGTTCCTTAATGATGTTCTCCCAAAATCCGCTGTCATTAGTGCATATTGTCATGTCCTAAGAACTTGTTTGAAACCGATAGGAGATAAGAATACATGGCACACCTGAACATGAGCGTGTCATAGTTTGGTTAGCTAGATAAAGCCATGTGGAGTGCGACTATGACTAAAGACGTCTCCTTAAAAATCACTGGGGGTTTTACGGTGGCTTCTTTTACATCCACCTAGAAGGGACTAGAGGACTTATGGGAACCGTGGCCAACCGGCTTAGCGCGTTGGTTTCTGCATATGGCTGCAATGCTTGCTATATGACTGGACTGACCGAGCATAGGCTGGGCGCGCTGCGTATCGTGTGGGTTTGAGTCCCACCTCGGCATATGGTTCTTTTTGTAACGTCCCAACAAGGCATATCTCGGCAAACATTTGGCTAAACAGACTGGGTGATTGATCCTAGCTAGGGATGGAAGGTCTCAGTATAAAAAAAGATAGATAGGCCCAGAAAGAATAATATTTCTTGGTTGGCTAAACAATGACGCGCTATGCAACATACTTAGCATCTGCAGAGTTTTCTAAACTATTATATAAACCACTACTTGAACGTAATCTAGATCTCCTAAAATCGGTCTTAAACTTTTAAAACTTAATTAGTCAGGAAGAGAGGGTAATATGACTTGCCCAGCTCTCGGTAAACACATCCGTGAAATGTGGAAACCAGGGCCTCTAGTAATTGTAGGGGAAAGGAGTGTACAACAGTTTTTGACGGGGTATCGCAGTTTTAGCTAAACTGCACAAGAATAAAAAATTTTATATCAGATATTTTATCCTTATGACTAGTTAGACTCTCTGCAATATGCCGGTCGACTGAGCTTAAGTTGGGTTTTGCCCAATGTAACAAAACGGGATTTGAATGTATTTTTGCCACTTATTAGTTTTTAAATATTTTTTATTTCAATATTGTTTTTCACATCAACAAGCATTAAGGGCATACATTCAAGATAGGCTAAGAATAACCAACATTTATGGCAACGACTTGTTTTTAGGCATGATTTTCAGGATCGCTATATTTCAATAAAAGTGGTATTCGGCAAATCTGTCCTTTAAAACACTAACATCAAAATAATTTATATTTTGGAAGTGGAAATAAATTTAACAAATTAATTTCCATTTTAAAAAAAATACATTGTGTAATTTTAATTAGTATCGGTTTTCTAAGTCGACGCATCTCTGGCTTACGCTGGTGTCTCTTTTCTCTTTGTTTAGAGCGTTTAAACCACAGTTTTCGTCTTTCTCTGCATATCATAGCCTCAGGTTTAGACCAATCAACAGCAAGCAATAAGTGCCTACAAAGCAGGGTGGTTTTCACTAAGACAAAAAAGGCAGTTAAAAAGCATTCTTGAGTCGGTTTCCGTACACTTAACTTCGTTTCATTTAGAGGGGATATTTTTTAACTAGGTAAATGTTAAATTTTTCAATTATTTTAACTTTGTATAAAATTTTTTGTTATTAATAACTTTATTGATCTGTATTATTAAATTTAATGCTTTTTATTATTGTTGTTTCCAGTGTTTTAAAATATTGTTCCTATGTTTTCTGATTTTCTAACATCAAACAGAAAGGTTTCGTTACACTAAAATCGGTATCTTCAATCAATGTAATGTCCCAAACCTAAACTGTAATACTAACTGGATTAAACAGTTGATTAAATAATTTTAATATTAAGAATAATCATAACATCAAACAGGTATGTATGATTTTTTCTACATTGTTTATGTAATTGAGAAAAGTACACATGGTAGTACTTCCTCCAAGAACCGCCCGATTCCCTTTCGAAATCTCAAGTAATAACAAATTTAACAGCGTACTATCAGTTATTTAAATTGTTGCACAAATTGGTAGCTTGTAACGTTCAAACCTTGACTACTCGATTTGAGAGTACAACTGTCAAAAAATAGCTCGCCTACTACATCAACATGTGATGTTGCGCGCTGTTTATAGGAAAAATAGCCCGCAAATATTCTAAACGTAAGCAGGGACAGATGGAACTTATCATCAGTCCTTGACGTAAGTTCATTTTTCTGAAGACTTTTTGATATTTTGATTACATTGGACAATTGGCGAGTTTATGTAGAACGCATTATCAAACGTGTCTATAAAATTAACCGTTTACTGTATTTGTTTTTTGTATGAATTTAACAGGTGGTGTGGGGCCAAACGGAATTTAGTTAAGAAGGCCGTGTTATACCTAGAAACATTATACCCCATTTTTTCGCAAATAAATATTTAAATTTTTTATATTTCTATCACTGAAAAAGTTGGATTTTATGTTGTTTTTGCAACAAATAGGCTCATAATTAGTGTGCCAAATTCGACATTAATGACCCCGATGTTGTGGTTTTATCTTAATTTTGTAAATACTAAAGTTAATTTTTATAAATGTAATTTTAACAAACGTGAAATTTAATACTCGTGAAATTAAAAATCAAACAAGTTTCGTGGCGAATCTGGTAAAAAGGAGTTTTTGTTTCTCTTATATTTTTCCGTGGGTAGCTTGAAATCTTAACCTCACGGGGGTCCAAGACCTAATAGACACCTAATAAGTGTTGACAATTAACTGTTTCTTCCTTATGGGACTCCTCACTGGTACTACAGTTCACGTTTGTTAGTATCATTTGGCTTAAAAATTCCGCTGATTTGACGCTCACGTGTCTGATGGTGGGTAAAAACGCAATAAGCGTTGATCTGGCCTGAAAGAGCTGTCGTGGGTCACGGATTAGTTTGTTTCTTTTTATTTGTAATCGATCTTTTCATTGATCGATATATATAGCAGTTTATTTTCGCCTGCTATTGTTCTGGTTTCTCTCGTATCTCGGTAGATGGCGCTTCTTCCGAGAGTTTTCTCACTATTTACATAGTATTAGAGACAAAACCATCTAATTAACTTCGCAAGAGTGTCACATTGACCAAGCAGTGTTCTGAGGAGTCCTATAAGGACGAAACAGTTAACTGTCAACACTTATAAGGTGTCCATTAGATCTTGGACCCCCGTGAGATTTAGCTTTCAAGCTACACACGGAAAAATATGAGAGAAACAAAAACTCCTTTTTACCCTATTAGCCACGAAACTTATTTGATTTTTAAATTCGCGGGTACTTAACCTCACGTTTGTTAGTATTATTTGGCCTAAAAATTCCGCTGATTTGACGCTCACCCCTTTACCCGATTAGCCACAAAACTTGTTTCAAATGTAAAATTTTATTCACAACTTTTTAATACTTAAATAAATATTTAAATCTTGGTTAGTTTTTTAATAAATAAACTAACCAAGATTACTAAAATATTGCTTTTATATAATATATAATTTAGGCGCGACAATGTCAACTTTTGTCATGTGGTACATGGCGGGTAATTTAAATTCAAAATAAGGAATGCTAAATCTTGAAGATTATAACCTTTTAATCATGTTGCTTCCTTACAAAACTTTGGTGGAATATCGGGATGGTATATGAGAATATTTCACTGAAATTTCGCGGAAATCTGTAGTGCCAGTTTGAAAATATCATAAAAAAACATCTGACCTCCCATAAGACCCAATGTTAAATTCAGCCCCCGGAGAACAGCTGATTTTTTCAGGGTCGTGGCCTCTATTTTTGTGTTGGCCTGGCATGGAGTTCTAAATCTTTTAAAGTGAAATCTAAAAGAGAAACATAACATATCTGGACGACTTAGTTCTTAACAGCGAATGCAATGGTGCTTATTTGATAAGAGAAATAACCCTATAAAAGTAAGTAACCCCCGTTCCAGTATACTCTATTGTGACCTTTTATGTCTAAAGACTGATATATTATAAGGTACATGATAGAAAGAGACTAGTGCACAAAGGAAACCAATTTACACGCTTGATAAGAAAAATAAATTTCAAAAATCGCGCGTCATTGAAGTAGGTACTCCTACGAGTCTTGCGACGTTCATATTCATGGGCGTAGACTAGAAAGGGGCTTTGAAGATCATGCCCCCCCAATAAATTTCAAAAATCGCGCGTCATTGAAGTAGGTCCTTCTACGAGTCTCGCGACGTTCATATTCCTGGGCGTAGACAAGAAAGGGGCTTTGAAGATCATGCCCCCCAATAAATTTCAAAAATCGCGCGTCATTGAAGTAGGTACTCCTACGAGTCTTACGACGTTCATATTTATGAGCGTAGACGAAAAAGGGGCTTTGAAAATCATGCCCGCCCCCCATCTTCCAAGAACGTGGAAATAGATTATCTTAAAAATATATATTTTCCTAGTTTTCAGTGTATAATAAATAAATGGGTAACAATATCCAAGCCCCCGAAGACGAATTTTTGTATACGCTACGCCACTGTTTATTGCTTGAAAAGGAGTTTAAAGCATTTTTTGAAATTCAATCATGTTTAGAGCAATAACTTATATTAAAGTAAAAATATTCTTATTTTATTTTTCACTGTCCTTGCCTCTTCAAAGATCATTTAGACAAAAGGAAATATTTTTTAGAAATGTAAAATGATAAAGAATATTATCGAGTTGGTCCTTGATGGCCCAGAGGGCGCAATTATGAGTTACTCGGAATGAAATTATTAAGAAATGTGTGCTGTTCAAAACCATAGAAAAATTGATTTGTTAACTGTATAAAAAAAACGATAGCATTGAAAAAAGACCTTTTAAATTCACGGACTTCCTTACTTAATTACTTAGCAGTATAATCTTTGTCAACATCATACAAGTTAATTTTTGATTTTTAAACATATTATACTACTACTATGTCGGTTTAGAGAGTTTTTCTACGTTGTCCGACGCCTATTCTCCACCTCCTTCGATCCTGACAATCATCCTCTGTCAGGTTTTTTTGACTTATTGATTTTTGGATTGACTGTTGCTATTCTAGTTCAGGACGCCCTCTTTTTCTGCGCCCTACTGGTTGCCATTCTAGGACCTGCTTTACTAATCTTTCCTCGTTTATCCATTATACATGGCCGTACCATATCAGTTGT
Organism: Aspidapion aeneum; assembly: GCA_963576565.1. Taxonomy (NCBI): domain Eukaryota; kingdom Metazoa; phylum Arthropoda; class Insecta; order Coleoptera; family Brentidae; genus Aspidapion; species Aspidapion aeneum. The sequence goes on from OY755043.1 coordinate 32,920,861, forward strand.
CTTTTAGTGATGTGATCCGTTATGCTTCCCTCGACTCACATTCTTTCTTTTGTGATCTCATTTCTTATATGATCTGTTCTAGATATTCTCATTGATCTTCTTATTGCATCCATTTTGACACTTTTCATTTTTGTTTTGTATTTTTCTGCTACGTGACAAGCCTCTATTCTATGCAACAGCGTGCTTTTTACAGTTGTTCCATATATGTTATATTTGGCATTCTTTCTATCTCTGTGCTACATAAAATACTGTTAAACATCCAACAACCCTTTTTGCTTTACCTATTCTTTTTCAGTTCTTTACAGCCTGTTTTTGTCTTGTCAAATGTGACACCCAAGTATACATACTCATTGCATGGAGATCTTGTTTGTCCATTGTCTAGTTTCGACTCTTAATCTTTGGATTCACTGTTGCCATTCTAGTTCAGGACGCCCTCTTTTCCTGCGCCCTACTGGTTGCCATTCTAGGACCTGCCTTACTAATCTTTCCTCGTTTATCCATTATACATGGCCGTACCATATCAGTTGTCTTTTAGTGATGTGATCCGTTATGCTTCCCTCGACTCACATTCTTTCTTTTATGATCTCATTTCTTATATGATCTGTTCTAGATATTCTCATTGATCTTCTTATTGCATCCATTTTGACACTTTTCATTTTTGTTTTGTATTTTTCTGCTACGTGACAAGCCTCTATTCTATGCAACAGCGTGCTTTTTACAGTTGTTCCATATATGTTATATTTGGCATTCTTTCTATCTCTGTGCTACATAAAATACTGTTAAACATCCAACAACCCTTTTTGCTTTACCTATTCTTTTTCAGTTTTTTACAGCCTGTTTCTGTCTTGTCAAATGTGACACCCAAGTATACATACTCATTGCATGGAGATCTTGTTTGTCCATTGTCTAGTTTCAACTTACTTGATTCGTTTCCAATACTCTAGTACTGTTTCTTGTCCACGTTCACTCTTAACCCTCACTTTTATTATTCTTCCGTTAACATTCTCATCATATACCCCATGTCTTTTTTATCATTAGCTAAAATTACTTGGTCGTCAGCAAACTGTAGGGTGTATATGGTAAATCGATCGCTAAGTTGTTGCCGTGTACTATACGTTTCCAGTTTATTAGAACTACTGCGATATGCTTTTGTAGGTCCACAAAGGTAACATGAGACTCTATATCTATGCCTGCACAAAAACCACTTTGCTCTTTTTCTTCTTGTTTAACCGAACACATTGTAAAATGAGTTAATATCTATTGTCGAATAAGAACAAGAGAGTAATACCGTAGGATACCTACTGAGATTGACTAACTATCTCTGTGTAGTGATGTTGGTTTTTTGCCTCAGACACGAGGCTACCCTAGCTGATACCGCACATTTGCAATTGATTTTCTAAAATGGGTATTTACATTACATTTTTCCTTGTCAGTTTTCATCACCTTTATTTTATTGCCTTCCCATCCATTTTAGTTGTATCGTACTGATGATATCTAACAAAGCAGTAACATCGATCTACCGCTACTACTACCCCGTTCTAAGGACGTCCGAAAATTAATTTATTTAGTCTTTGACCACACCTCGACTTATTCTTGTGATATTTAAAACTGTGTTTACACATTTCAGCTCCAATGGCCTTCTAAATTATGTTTGTATAGTTCGCATTAATTTTCCGCTGTTGCTAAATGCATCCCTACTTTAATAAAAGAAAATAATAAAAACTGCACTTATTTTTCTTCTGCTTAGCTATAAAACTCCGCCTGTTTGTCAGACGAAAGTGCGGGGCTAAATGCAAATACTTACTTATTTTAAACCGCTGCTGTTGGTGGTGGTGCGGACCCCACGTACTTACGAACTCTTAAAATGCTTTATTCCTGTGGAATTTCACCAAAACTCAAGAATAACTGCAAGTACCTATATGAAAAAAAAGAGGCAGGAGAAATGACACAAAATTTTTGGGCAGAAATAAAATAGGATTTATAAGTAGTCTACACTTATGGGTCAAAGAACTCATGAAGAATGAACTACGGTCAATAGCTAAGGTAAAGATTGGAGCCTTAAGCTTATCACAAACAAAACTACGCACTGCAGACGATAACGTATAGAGATCCAACTAATCTGAACTGTTCAAAAGCATTAACTTCTCTAGAGGGTTTCTAATATCTCTTTGTTTCGGTTTCGCAAGAAACCTTTTTTTTCTTTTAATCTAATTTTTATTATTTTTTCAGAACATTTTATTTTTATTTTTAAAACTCATATTTTGGGTTACAATTGGGTATAATTGGGTTGTAGTTTTACTCAATAAGTTAAGTTAAATTTAAAACTTACAAACTAGCTATAAACTATCAATTTGGCATAGTTTAATATTTAAATTCCAAACGCATTTAATAATATATTTCTAATTTTAATTCATTCCTCATATTACTACCGCCCTCTGCATATTTTAATTTAAATCGCGTTTTTATTCTTTTTAATAAAATTAGAATTCTAAATTATTTTTATTAGAAGTGATGCGATTTTCCTATAGAGGGCGAAGAAACACGCCGCAAAAAAACGACAGAACCTAAAAGTGAGTCGACATTCAGACACGCTCTCGATCGGAATATTTTGAACGATCAACGCTTTTATAAAAAATGGTGAACTCTAAAAACCATTAAATTCCTCTAAAACTCCAAACATTTAAAATCGGGAGTGCTGGACCGCTATAGAAGACTTCTGGCGAATCTGGTGCACCAGTTGGAAGAGATCAAGACATCACCGGTAAGTCCCTCTCCTATAAGATCGCATCATTAATATTTTTCTATTATTTCGCTCTTAAATAGTCAACATATACCAATATTATTTTTATGTCTCAATTAAATTTCACTTCAGAAAGGTACGATTTCGCGTGCGTTCCTATACCCTTCAAATGAAAGCGAAGGACTTGTCTAAATACAGTCCCCTAGGTAAACCACAATTTTTTGAGCTATCGGAGTGAGACATATTTTTGATCACTTCGATCGCCGGATTTTGATTTTTATTAATTTGAAATTAAAAAATCATCCTTTCTAAAGTGAAACGCAGGTAATATCGGTAATAACATGAGGACTGTTTTTTACAAGAATTTTTAAATCTTAAAATATAAAAATATAAATTTATTTACTGCTCGTGTAGTAGGTATCGCCATATCAGTTTTTTTTATAAAATCCTTGGTCTCGACAATTTAACAAAAAAGGTTTATTCGGTTGTTTTGGATAACTGATCTGAGGTCACCTCGCTATACACATAAACGCATATATTTTCAGGAATTCTTTCAGTGGTATACTGAAAAAATGACTACGTTTATATCGCTTCTATAAATATTTTTAAAAAATTATAAAAATATTTTTAAATTATTTTCGCTTTTAAAATAGCTTTGATTTACAGTTTAATTTTAATAAACGCTTTTTATAAACGCTTTTTATAAACGCTTTTGATATTCGCTTTTAATATACGCTTTTATTATAATACAAAATGGCAGCTGAGAAAATCAAGAAAATTAAAGTTTTTCGAGATATGGAGGAATCCAATGTTAATGAAATTTTAGCAGTAGCCCTAGAAGCTAAAACTGACGCCACAAAACGTAATACTTTTAAAATTCGCTTTGAAGAACTTGAAGATATTCGCGCGGAGTTTTCAAAAAAGCATTCTACTTTGCTAAATGAAATTTTTGCTGATAAAAATGAAGTCGAATCAGCTAGGAAAAAACTTCACGATTTTCAGAAAAGTGTCACGCAAATTCAAGAAATTTTTAATGATCTTTTTCAAACTTCTGCACAGGCTTCTAGTGGCAATCGCCGTCTTACCATGAATCCACATTCTCCGGGTGGTTCGCAACAAAATGACAATATGTCTTATCATTTACCGAGGATCGATTTAATTAAATTTAATGGAGAATTGAATCAATTTCCAGCTTTTTATGATTTGTTTAAAAGCTTGATTCACGACAATCCAAATATTCCAAATATGCAAAAATACTCTTTGCTTGTAACAAATTTGGAAGGTCCTCCAAAAGAATTGGTCACTCAATTACCCCTCTCAGACGCGAATTATCCTATTGCTTTTGAACAATTAGTAAAACGCTATAAAAATGATCGCCTCTTAGCCCAAACATATTGGAATGCCATTGAAAACGCTCCAAAAGTTAATTCTGAAGACCCTTTAGCTCTCAGAAATCTACTTGATATTTTTACAAAAAATCTCGAGGCTCTTAAAACAGTTGGTTTAGAACCTGATTTTTGGGATTTTATTTTAGCGCAAAAACTGCTTAAATCGGTTGACCATAATATTCAAACCCGCTTTGAAGTTTTTCACGGAAAAACTACGGAAATTCCTTCCTATAGGAGTATCTACAATTTCTTTGATCAACATTGCAACGCTCTTTTTACTGTAAACGCTAGTTCCTCATTTAATATGGAAGTTTCTCTTAGAAATAAACCCGCAAAATCGCAAAATAATAATTTTAAAACGCAATCCACGCATCAATATAACACGCGACAATCTCCACGTGCCTTTTTTGGTACAAATAATTCGCCGCAAAATCAAACCCCTCAAAAATTAAAATGCCCTATTTGCTCAAGCGATCACGCTTTAAGTTTATGTCCAAATTACGTTTCTAAGTCTCCTCAAGAAAGATTTAATTTTCTGAAGGATAAAAAATGGTGCATAAATTGTACTTCTAATATGCATCGCACTTTCCAATGCAAAAGCACACATTCATGTCGATTTTGCCGGAAACGACACCACAGTTCTTGTCACTTTAATACTCTCGATATAAACGCACCCACTGCCACTGAAACAATTTCAGGCGTCGCGACGTCCAGCAGCGAAGCGCGCATACAGCAACAACCAACGGTCGAAAATTTCCAAAATAACGGTGGTGCATGCTATTCGTCTCATCTGAATAATTCCGCTGTACTTTTATCAACCGCGATTTTTGAAATCAAAGATGTTAGGGGAAATTTTCAGACTGTTAGGGGAGTTTTGGATACTGGGTCGCAGCTCTCATTTTTATCCTTGAAATGTGGAAATAAATTAGGGTTACCCCGCGTATACGTGACTACTGAAGTCCAGGGGATTGGTGACACACATTTACAGTCAAAATTGTGTTCTGTAAATTTAATTATCAGGCCTTGTAATGACACGCAAACTTTATCGGTTAATACTATAATTTTGCCGCAAATATGCTCTTCAGTTCCTAGCAGTGAGATTAAAATAAATGACTGGAAAATAGTTAAAAATTTGAATCTCGCGGACCCGAACTTTTATAGACCGGGAGCTATTGACATTTTAATCGGAGCTGATTTGTTTCCTTATATAATTCAAGATGGACGAATTTTTGGAAATAATCAGGAACCGATTGCGCTAAATACCATTTTTGGATATATTTTAATGGGAAAAGTTAATTCTCTCGCTACGCAGCAAATTTCACAATCATTTTTTTGTCAAATTTCAAATAAAATGCTAAATGATTCGCTTATAAAATTTTGGGAAATAGAAAATATCCCTGAAACGAAACGTATTCTTTCACCTCAAGATGATATGTGTGAAAAAATATTTCAAAATACGGTATCTCGTAATGATGAAGGACGCTATATTGTAACTCTTCCTTTTCGCGATAATATTGAACCGATTTTTCCAAATAGTCGTGATCTTGCGCTAAAGAGGTTTCTCTCGCTAGAAAGAAGGTTAATAAAAATGCCGGAAACTTATAAAAAATATTCCGATTTTATGGAAGAATATTTAACACTTGATCACATGGAATTAATCGAAAACCGGGAAGTTACAGAAAAAAGTTATTACATTCCTCATCATCATATTGAACGCCCTGAAAGCTTATCAACTAAGCTTCGAGTCGTTTTTAATGCGAGTACAGTTATGCAATCAAATAACCAAAACCTCTCCTTAAATGATACTCTTTACGCTGGTCCTAAATTGCAAAAGGACATTTGCAGCATTTTACTTAATTTTCGATTACACGAAGTAGCTCTTTGTTGCGACATTTCTAAAATGTTTCGTGGAATCTTAATTGCACCTCAGCACCAGGATTATCAAAGAATCCTGTGGCGTTCTAATAACTCTGAACCTATTCGCGATTATCGTTTAAAAACTGTGACATACGGTACTACCCCCGCTCCTTATTTAGCTCTTAGAGTTTTACAGCAATTGGCTGAAGATGAAAAACAAAATTTTCCTCGCGCTTCTCAAGTCTTAATGTCTGACAATTTTGTCGATGACTTTGTAACTGGCGCTAGCTCCGTACAAGAAGCTATTTCGCTTCAAAAAGAGCTATCTTGTTTGCTTAACTCTGGAGGCTTTAAGCTTCATAAATGGGCTAGTAATAACAAAAAAGTTTTAGAAAACTTGTCTGAACCCGATATAAACCCAACCGCGTTTTCTTTAGATACGGACGAGACCACTAAAATTTTAGGTCTTAGATGGCAGCCTTGTTCTGATTATTTTTCTTACTCGGTAGAACCCTTGAGTCGCGACTGTACCAAACGCAATATACTTTCTGAAATTTTTAAAATATATGACCCTTTAGGTTGGCTCGCGCCAGTAACCATTTTAATAAAATGTCTAATTCAAGAATTTTGGAAACTTAAATTAGACTGGGATTCCGAAGCACCTGTTGAAATTATTCGACTTTGGGAACGTTATAAATCGGAACTACCCTTACTCAAAGATTTTCGCTTGCCTAGATTTATAAATAGTTTTTCTGGTAATGCACGCATTGAAATAATCGCATTTTCGGACGCTAGTAATAAAGCTTATGCCGGAATAGTATATTTACGCGTTATTTACAAAAATGAAATATCAGTTTACCTTTTATGCTCTAAAACTAGAGTTGCTCCTCTCAAATTTACAAGTATTGCAAGACTTGAATTAGCCGCTTGTAATCTTGTGGCTGATTTAGTTCACTTTGTTTTAACCACTTTTGAGTCCCGCTTGAAAATACATCAAGTTTTTGCTTTTAGTGACTCACAAGTAGCACTTTCTTGGATAAGAGCGCACCCTTCTAGGTGGAAAACGTTCGTTCAAAATCGTGTTACACAAATTCAAGATAAAGTACCACCCAAAAATTGGTCATACATCTCAACGTCACAAAACCCCGCAGATGTTGCTTCAAGAGGGGTTTATCCCAGTGAATTAATTAATCACAAATTATTTTTTAACGGCCCTGATTTTTTGAGAAAATCTTATGAATACTGGCCTAAAGACTGTGAACAAAATGACTCTCCTGAAACTCTTTTAGAGGAGAAATCATTGCCTAATTTAACTTTAATTGCAACGCAAAATACAGCTCCTAATTTTTTGGACACGCTTTTAAGGGAAAACTCTAATTTTTCTAAAATGTGTAGAGTTTTAGCCTATGTTTTACGCTTTTTAAATAATAACTTTTTCTTAAAACCGCCTAATTTAAAAATTAATGAAGATTTTCTGACATTTGTTGAAATAACAAACGCAATTCATTTACTCATAAAAAATGAACAGTCAATTTATTTCTCAGAAGAAATTCACGCTTTAAAAAACAACTTAAAACTAAATAAATCAATGCAAAAATTAAATTTATTTTTAGATCCTCACGATTTAATCAGAGTAGGGGGTAGATTGCATCACTCCTCTCTGCAATATGACAAGAAACATCAAATTTTATTACCACGCAAGAGTAAACTCACCCTCATGATTATCGAACATTTCCATATAAAATATCTTCATGCAGGAGTGAGGACGGTACATTTTTTGCTTAGTCAATTGTACTGGATCATTGCCGCAAAACGCGAAATTGCACATGTTTTATCAACTTGTATAATATGTTTTAAATGCAATCCTAAGTCGGTTCAGCCTATGATGGGTTCATTACCGTTTCCCCGCGTATCTCAGTTGAGAGCATTTTTGCACACCGGTGTTGACTACGGAGGTCCAATAAATATAGTCATGAGTCGACATCGTGGAAATCGTACTACGAAGGCTTACATATGTCTGTTTGTTTGCGTTGGCTTGTTACGACTTTTACTTCCTCTAAATGATCAAGTTCGGTCATCTTCCCAGTGACATCGACGACGCCGAAACGCCATCGCGTACCGGTCCGAAGACCTCACTAAATCATTCAATCGGTAGTAGCGACGGGCGGTGTGTACAAAGGGCAGGGACGTAATCAACGCGAGCTTATGACTCGCGCTTACTGGGAATTCCTCGTTCATGGGGAACAATTGCAAGCCCCAATCCCTAGCACGAAGGAGGTTCAGCGGGTTACCCGGGCCACTCGGCCAGGGAGGACACGCTGATTCCTTCAGTGTAGCGCGCGTGCGGCCCAGAACATCTAAGGGCATCACAGACCTGTTATTGCTCAATCTCGTGCGGCTAGAAGCCACCTGTCCCTCTAAGAAGAAATTATTAAACGCTGACAGTAAAAACCGCGCACGACAAGGGGCGAACCCCGAGCCGGCGGGCCTTTGGGATGTCAAAATGCGCCTAGTTAGCAGGCTAGAGTCTCGTTCGTTATCGGAATTAACCAGACAAATCGCTCCACCAACTAAGAACGGCCATGCACCACCACCCACCGAATCAAGAAAGAGCTCTCAATCTGTCAATCCTTCCGGTGTCCGGGCCTGGTGAGGTTTCCCGTGTAAGTACTAAGTGCATTCATATAGAAATAGCAAGCGATTTGACCGCTGATTGTTTTATTGCTGCGCTTCGCAGATTTGTTGCGCGCCGAAACTACGTATCCGATTTGTATAGTGATAATGCAACTAACTTTTTCTCAGCTAACCGCAAGCTTTTACAGCTTGATTCTACGCGTCCCATTAAATGGCATTTTATCCCGAGTAATAGTCCAAATTTTGGAGGACTTTGGGAGTCAGGAATCAAGTCAGTTAAAAGACACTTGATCCGCTTAATAGGACATCAAATATTAACTTTCGAAGAACTATACACTGTAACTTGTCAAATCGAAGCTATTTTAAACTCGCGTCCTCTCACTGAAATTTCTAGCGATACCAATGATATTTCCGCGCTGACCCCAGGTCACTTTTTATCTCTGGAACCGCTAAGTGCCGTTCCTGACGCAAACTTTATTGATATTAAAATAAATCGTCTCACGCGTTGGCAGCTCCTCCAACGAATCCACCAAGATTTTTGGAGACGCTGGCAACAAGCGTATCTCCATACTCTACAACAAAGGAGTAAGTGGTTGGAACCCACTTCAACTCCTGAAGTTGGACGCTTAGTTATAATTAAAAACGATTTATTACCGCCCCTTCAGTGGCAACTCGGCAGAGTGGTTGAAATTTTTCCCGGTAAAGATGGGATAAATCGAGTAGCCTCTGTCAAAACCAAGGATAGTTTGTTAAAGAGACCAATCTCTAAACTGTGTCCTTTACCTATTGGCCCCTTGGAAAATGCATAGCATTTTCGGCCGCCAGTATGTTTCGGTTTCGCAAGAAACCTTTTTTTTCTTTTAATCTAATTTTTATTATTTTTTCAGAACATTTTATTTTTATTTTTAAAACTCATATTTTGGGTTACAATTGGGTATAATTGGGTTGTAGTTTTACTCAATAAGTTAAGTTAAATTTAAAACTTACAAACTAGCTATAAACTATCAATTTGGCATAGTTTAATATTTAAATTCCAAACGCATTTAATAATATATTTCTAATTTTAATTCATTCCTCATATTACTACCGCCCTCTGCATATTTTAATTTAAATCGCGTTTTTATTCTTTTTAATAAAATTAGAATTCTAAATTATTTTTATTAGAAGTGATGCGATTTTCCTATAGAGGGCGAAGAAACACGCCGCAAAAAAACGACAGAACCTAAAAGTGAGTCGACATTCAGACACGCTCTCGATCGGAATATTTTGAACGATCAACGCTTTTATATAAAATGGTGAACTCTAAAAACCATTAAATTCCTCTAAAACTCCAAACATTTAAACTCGGGAGTGCTGGACCGCTATAGAAGACTTCTGGCGAATCTGGTGCACCAGTTGGAAGAGATCAAGACATCACCGGTAAGTCCCTCTCCTATAAGATCGCATCATTAATATTTTTCTATTATTTCGCTCTTAAATAGTCAACATATACCAATATTATTTTTATGTCTCAATTAAATTTCACTTCAGAAAGGTACGATTTCGCGTGCGTTCCTATACCCTTCAAATGAAAGCGAAGGACTTGTCTAAATACAGTCCCCTAGGTAAACCACAATTTTTTGTGCTATCGGAGTGAGACACTCTTGAATAATTACCTTGTATGAAGCTCTATTTCTGTTTGTTGGCTTTTTCTGCAGAAAGATATGCGGCTTATGTAAAGTTGCGTCTAAAGGCCAGAGATATTGGAGGGGCGAAAGGGAATAGATTACACTTTCACCCTGCCCTAACAACAGATGTCTTGGGCGTCCATTTTTACATTTAAAGTCGTCACTACTGGTAGCCTATAGTCCAGTCATTTAAAACTGAGAAACGATGAATCACTGAAATGTTATTTCCCTGAATTTTTTAAAAAAATGCTGAACATAGGCAAAGCTTTCCGTTCGATAATTTTAGTAGATAACAATTTTAGGAAAATAATGCACCTACCTACTAAATACTTTACAGCTAAAAAATATATAACAATGCGGTCAGAATAATGTTTCTTCTTTTTTATTGTGACTGAAGTCCATTTAGTAATACTAGCTTATTAAATGGATTTAGGTTAGATAATTTAGGGGAAGATAACCACAAAATGGTCAACTGACAGATCCTCGAGGTCTCACCATGAAATTTGGCAGTGCACTCGTCAAAAAGCTATCTATTCCCCTCCCATTTATCTGGTTCTATCTCACTCGAGCAGAGCGGCAACGAAAGTGAAGAAGGAATCAAATGCAAAGTAAAGTCAACACATAAGCGAAAAGGAAGGCATTCGCTTAAGCGTAAACACAACTCTCCAGACGCTTTGTGGTGGGATCAAACATAGTGGTGGGACTCTCTATTCCAGGACAACATGACTCCTCTGTAAAATTCGATATAAGATATCGCACAAACAAAATAACTGGACTCACGCACGCTAGCAACCTCCTGAGAAACAGGAACAGGTTGCAGACAGAAGAGAGAATTTGTAAGCCGATCAAAAGCGACCATACTTGATGATTGCTATGATGATGATTCTGCCGTACAATCTACTTAGAGTACTGGTTACTGAAATTAATGCATTTTTAATCATCAGGTAGGGGATGTCCGTTTATGCATTGACTGATAATATATGTGAGATTTTCTACTAGTTTTTATGATCTAAATTTAAGCATTTCAGCGTATATTCCCCCATGATTGCTGGTTTTTCCCGATTTGAACTTTTTATTACTATTCTTTATCATTTCTTTTCCGATGATTACTTCCTATCTATGTATTTCTATGTCTCTCCTCAGAGTGGATGAAATATATTGGGGTCTCGTTTCCTGCAGCAGTCCCTTGTTCCCTGTCCATTGTTCTGGTTTGATGATATGTTTGGATACTTTGGAACTCTGCCTACCTTCTACGTGTGTATTTATATCGTAGTATTTGTGCTCGAACATTAAATTTTTTTCCGTGCGTATCAAATTTCTTAGCTATCTTCTGGTTTTTCTGTAGATTTCTAGGTCTCTTCGCTCTTTAGTACTGGTCATTTTAAGTATGTGCGTTTTTTCTCTTTGACCATTTCCTGTATTTCCTCCGTTCACCAGATCCTATATTTATTTCGATTAACTTGGTATCCAACAGCTCCTTTGCTTGCTTCCTTCAAGCTTTTTACTATGTTTGTATATATCTCTTTAAATAAGTGTTCTGTGTTTATTAATTTTTCATCTTATCGTTTCTGATACAATCTTTGCGTACTTTCGATTTCTAGACTTCTAAAGTACATTTACTACTATTATTTGCCTTGCGGTTGACGTGGTTGCATCCCCAGAAAGCTCCTTAAAATTCTGCGAACGTAAGCAACTAAATCCTTCAAAATGCATCCTTAATCCGCCCGGGTGGACTAGGATTACCGTTAGTTTTGCTTCCTGAAATTTACATTTAAAACAATGTTACATCTCCCAATCCAACTATATTTTGAACACAATTTATGGAAGATAATTCTTGATCATAATAATTATTATTCCATATAAGGACTCATTTAGAAAAATAAATAAAAAAAATTTTTTTTGGGATTATTTAATGCCGGTAGGGGTATTTTTTCTTAAAGTAGTTATTTCTCTTGGTTGCACAAAGCTTATCCTCCACACGGAGCTATAGCCTGCGTCCACCTAAGGTGTCCAATAAGGCGAAGATCGGTCGTGGATTGGCATGGATCACTGTGCCTGCAGTTCGTCAAGACATATTCCAAATAAGGGCGATTCGTATGCTTGTGATAGAGTCTATGAAGAGACTAAAACCCACATAGTTTTATATCTTATAGAGTCATTCAAAATTCGAATTTAATTCACTTACCCCTGCATAAAGCAAAACTGCTATATTCCAATTTGTTCTATATGCATACCTACCCCGATTCTACATTGCATTGATTGATATTGTGGTTAGAGGCAGAAATACGCTTATTAGCCCTTGTTTTGATGGGTCATCCCTGAAGTTACGAACTGACTAATTTTCGAGTAAGGGAATTTGATTGAAAAAGGGGTGAAGCCAAATTAATTTATCTTCGTAATGCACGAATTTGTTCGACTGTAATCGTTTAAGGAATTGAATCATATGGAGGGCTGCGTAAAAGTTCTGCTTTTGTACAAAATAGTTATTTTTGTACAAACGGCGTGAGGCATAACATTTTTGCCCAGCGCCTACTGTTAATGCACAAGCTCGTGAGGTCATCAATGAGGCGAATAAAAACAGGAAGTAGGTACTACTAGCTGAACTCAGCTTAAGTAACCATATTTGTGTAACTTTAGATGTAAGGCAAGTTGATGCGATGTCTTCGTTACTGTTTAATTTGGTCCTTCTGTTGATATGATTGATACAAGCGAATATATTGACACTAAATTAACCCAAATTGCTGATATGCGAACGATATAGGTGTTCATATAGCAGATATAAAAGGTATTTAATAATAAAATAATAAAAATTAAATACAATGACTCAAAAAACAACAAGAGGTATCCTTATAATTTTCAGTTGCAGTTTCGAACAAATGGAAAAGTTTATGTACTTGAGAGCAAACATAAACAAAGCTCTATTACAGAGGAGGTAAACCAGATAATAATCAAGGAAAACAAATGCTTATCAAAAACTGCCAAGTCATATTGAGACGATTATCCCAAAAAGACATTAAATATTCCTTCAAAGTTATAAATTGCACGTAGAGTTTTTGGTTGAAGCAATTTGGTCAAAACAATTACGCAAACATCGTAGTGGGTTCGTTGCCCTAGGTTTCTAGGTCCAAAACTACTTTAACACTAACCCTGCAGAAATCGAAGTCATTTCGGGGTTTGCGATAATTGACCAATAGAATGATTCCATAATGGACTTTTGCGAGGACGTGGAAGTTAGCTGTCACGCAAAATATGGACGAGAAAGCAAAACGGTGACTTTTTGGGGGTTGTGTCATTCGGTTTTGGGGGTCTGTAAATTAAGGATCTCAAGTGGCCCAGGCTAGGAAATCCGCAAGGCTACGAAAGAGTGATTAGTAAACAAACCAAGCCTAGTCAACGGGGCGTAAAAGAGTGTAGTTACTACAAAATGCAGAGTGCAGTGCAGTGCCGGGCCTATGATTAAAAGTAAGTAAATTGTATCTGGAATTATCGACCTGCGTATATAAGTACCAAATTAATTATTATAGTAATTTTTAATCTAAACCAATATCCTGTTTTCTTCGGACAGTGCTCCTAGTCTCTGGATCTTTCTTTCACCCTTAAGGAACGATCCCGAAGGACTCGGGAACCGTCGCGGCTTCTGCCAACCCTGTTAACACAATCCGGGCATTGAAAGTGGTTAGGAGCGTAACAAATAAGCTAGTGCGGTCTTAAAAGGCGACGAGAAATTTGTGCTCTGAAGGCTTGTAAGGCCGCACAGCGTAACAATATATTCTAGCGAGATCAATCAAACAAAAAATCTACAATACAATAATAACGCCAGTAGTGCGAATTATGGACACACACAAAAGCGAATGAAAAACAAATAAAAATATTTGACACAAAAAATCCTTGTAAAATCTTTGAACCAGTTCAGAAGATGGTTATTGGCGGATACGGAGGAATTATGAATTTTAACAGCGAACAGAAGGCGCAAGCATCGTGATATTCATCAAAAGTAGAACATATGCTTGGGATATGTACAAAGAATGGAATGGATGAGATGAGACAACGACCAACAAGAAAAATAATGAACTGTAGATCTGCGGAAAGAGTAAGAGGGAGGCCACAAAAAATAATGCATCGAGAATATGGGAAAGAGAAGGTGATGAAGAATCGTACCTGAGAGAGCATAATGTAGATTGTTAAACTGGCCAAAGTCCACTAGGGGTTGTAATGCCACTTGAAGATAAAGAAGAACTACAAGTTGATGTGACAAATCTACTATGGCTAGACTGTATAATTGAGGTAACACTTAAGTGTTCAATAAAATAAGACTTTTTCTAAGAAATTGTAATGGAGAGTACAAGGAATCTATAAACCTATTAAAGATTACGACATTTTCTAATTTCGATGATTAAGAAGTTGCTGGAGATTCTATTGACTTGAAAATATTAATCAAAAGGCTATGTGACATACGTAAAAATTTAAATTTGCAGTGAACAAAATCGAACACTTGACAATTATTAAAAAAGATGCAGGCAAATTTAAATATCTGAAGCGCGCAACTACCAAAAATAGTCGCGAAATCTTGAAACAATAAAAGAGGGATTTTCTCAATAGATGATCAACATTTCTTTAAAAAAGTAAAAAAAAATACTGGAGAGAACTGTGAATTAATCGGTTCTGGGCTTTGGGGCTGAATTTTGCCAGCAAATTGTATCCAGCGTAAAGAAGTGCTGATATTTTACGGTTTGAAAGAAGAGCCAATGACCTTAGACGTAAAAATTAACGCTGGTAAAACAATACCGCAAACTTTTAAAAACATAAATCGGGAGAGAACGATCAAAGATTTAGCTACGTTGGGAATTCTCTTAAAATTCATTAAGCGTATTAACGCTTCCTTTAAGGATCCCAAAGCTGTAGTTAGGATAAATAACCAGTTCTCGGGGTCTTATTGTGTAACTTCAGAAGTACGGTAAGGTGATCCTTGATTGACATAAGCGGATATATTGGTACCGAAATAACGCGGCTGATTGCTCTTTATAGTAGAGACAAAAGATGTTTGACCAAAAATAATAGTGGTTGGTACAGAATCCTAAAAACGAGGAATGAAAATAAATGAGTCAAAAACTAAATACATTAAAAAACAATGAGATAGATGGTCATAGTTTTCAAGTACTTGGTTATAGTTTCGAGCCAGTGGAAAACTTTACATGCTTTAGAGCAAATATAAATGTCTTAAACTCTCTTACAAAGGAAATAAACCAAAGAATAATCATGAGAAGCAAATCTTTTACGCTTATTAAAAATTGCTTATGTCAAAGATTCTAACGACATCTCTCAAACGAAAGATCTAAACTACATAAATTAGACCGGTAGTGACATATGGTGGTTAAATATGGACACCTCCAAACGCGAAAAAAGAATAACTAAAAATATTTGAAACAAGAACCCTTCGTAAAATCTTTGGATCGGTGCAATTTAAAGATGATTATTGGCGGGCACGGATGAATTATGAATTAGAAAAAATAGTTTAGCTTGGTTGAGAGATGTAAGTGAATGAAAATAATGAACTGGAGAGTTGTAGGACGGAGAGTAAGAGGGAGACCACGATTAAGCTGGAAAGATGATGTCGAAAATAACATTAAGAATATGACAATAAGACGATAGCGGAGAATCATACCAAATGGAGCAGAATAAAGGACTCTGGTTAATCAGACCAAAACGCACCAGGAGTTGTAAGGCCACTTGGAGAAGAACAAGAAGAAGGAGGTAAAAGAATACTACCATGCAACAAATCGAAAAAATTACATAAAATAACAAATTTTTTTAGTAACGTAAATAAAGTTGATTCGAAAGGCAATAGTTCATCGGTCGATTTACGCTCAAGTAAATAAACCATAATAGTGGATGGGAAAATTAAAATCAATGTTCAATTTAGAGTGACCAAACGAAGTTATGCGACGCGGAAATTTGCAAGTTTATTATTGTGATGCCGTTCCGTCGGGTTAAACCAAAAGGCTTGTAAGGGCCCCTTACATTTTAAACTTTTTAATTTTCGTCTTTTTCTTCGTCGAGCGGAATTACAACTTCTGGTAGGTTTAAGCCTGATTTACCAGAGTCCTTTATTCTGCCCTTTCTGGTACGATTCTTCACCACCTTCTTATTTTCATATTCTTAATGTCATCTTCGACATCATCTATCCACCACCTTTTTCGTGGCCTTTCTCTTTTATTTATTCAATGAAAATTATATCAAAATTACAATTTAAAAAAACGCATACTTCATTGTTGAATAAATGTTAAGTCATTTGAAATCTAACCTGCAGAATTGTACGACTATTTTTTTTAAAAAAAGGCTATTTTGTATTTGAAACAAAAAAACAATAAAATTTAAAACTAAAATTAAACAAATATTTCTTGAGTTCCTATTTCGTTAAAAAAGGTTTTAAAATATATTTGGATTGTTCTTTAGATCAACCAAATCATAAGCTTCGTGGTAAAAATTCTGGGACTGATTTATCTTATCGACACGTTTGTGAGTAGAAAATTGCTTCTGGGCAAAATCTGGCAACATGAAACATATCAACTGATGAACGACCTAACATATCAACTGATGACAGCCGATAGAATAACAGAGTTCACGCATTTTTGCTAAAATGTCAAAAATAGAGTATGGGAGTGTCATAAAAAAATTTAAAGTAAAGGAAATGCACCTGCGGCTATCAAAGAGCGGTTGGATGGAGTATATAGTGATGCCTCCCTTTCCTACAGCACAGTGAACAATTTCCTGAAAGAGTTTTGATTTGAGAGATAATCCGTTGAAGATGAAGTTCGTGAAATTGCAGCAAGATTAGACCTTTCA
Organism: Aspidapion aeneum; assembly: GCA_963576565.1. Lineage (NCBI taxonomy): Eukaryota > Metazoa > Arthropoda > Insecta > Coleoptera > Brentidae > Aspidapion > Aspidapion aeneum. The sequence goes on from OY755043.1 coordinate 32,937,990, forward strand.
AAAACCGCTGTTCACTGTATTCTACTGGACCATCTGAATATGAGTAAGGTCAGTGCAAGTTGGGTCCGGAAACTTTGGTCGGTGGTTCAAAAACAGTAAAGGGTGATATATCCTGCGCATCTGAATTTTTGGACTTGTGCGGTGAAGTCAATCCTTGACCGGATTTTTACAGGATATGAAACTGTGATCTTTTATTATGATCCAGAAAGCAAAATTGAGTCTATGGAATGGTGCTATAAAGGTGAGGCGACCTCCAGAAAGGCAAAGGTGCAACACAATCATCCCAGAAGATCTTAAGCACAATTTTTTGGGATTCGGAGGGTATTATAACGATTGATTTTAAGAAACGTAATACCACAATAAATGGGGCCTATTATGCTTCCCTTTGGTATAAAATGAGAGAAAATGTTAAAGAAAAGCATCGTGAAAAATTGCACCAAGGTATTTTGTTGTAGCACGATAATGCCCCTATTCTTCACTAAACTGGTCCATCCTCTTTACAGTCCGGACCTGGCCCCAAGTGATTACTACCTGTTTAGAAATTTGAAAAAATATGTACCGGGAAGAAAGTTTTTTAACGATGACGACTTGCAGGTAGCAGTTTTAAGTCACTTTGAAGAGAAATCAAAATATATTTTTTAAGGGTATTTAAAAGCGTATTCCTAGATTTGAAAAGTGTATCGCAATAAAGGGTGACTATGTAGAAAAATAGAATGCATTTTGTTTTCCTTAGACCCCTAGAATGCCGTTAGGTCAGAAACTTATTGGACAGCCCTCACATATTTTTTGAGACTAGAGCAGTTAAGACTTTATTTCCGTTTTAATGCCCGTAATTTGTTGTAAATCCAAAGAGTCCAGATTAAGTGAAGTAGTCATTTGCTTTAACAGGTGAATGTTTACCTTACATTACCAGTAAACTGGAAATCTAAAGCGTATTGTAAACAAAAGAATTAGAATCACATCAGGCTCATAATTATGATTAGCAAAATAGTTATGAGCGATATATTTATTTGCTGCAACTGGTAAATAAGTGCACACCTAGTTCTACCAGCGCAGCAGTCGAGAAGTCTAAAGCCCATTTCTGATCCGCGCATGCGTTTTCCCAAATCACAGTGGCGCACCCAGGAATATCTCTTGGGGGGGTTCGGTTCGGTTCGGTTCGGTATTTTATTTTTATATTTATGAAATATGTGGAAAATATTTAAAAAAATCTTAGCCTATAGGGGCCCTTGGGTTAGCCTATCTAAATCAATTTTATTATAAAAACTGCTCAAAAAAATATTTTCTATAGTTATATATTTCTTTGACATTAAATACAACACTATATGAGTATTTTGTTGTTCTAGGGCCTCTAGAGATGGGTATTTGTATTGGAAACGTATTTTGATTTAGGACGAATTGAGGCATAAAGTTATCTGAAATTATGGGCCGTTTAATAGGAAACTGTGCTGGTTTAAAACCGTATAGATCAAAACCGGCGTGAAAATATTTTAAAAAATTTCCTAAATTTGATATTTTTGTGGGTTTCAGGTATTTCTAAAGGATATAGAAAAAAACTGACCCTCACACGCAAGCTTGATGTAACGAACTTCTTTTTATTCGATTTTTGAAATAAGCGTAAAATTTTCTTTAAAATGACGTACACTTAATTATTTATTAATTTTTGCTTTAATTATATTTGTATATATTTGTAAACCTTTTTTAGATTTATATAATTTAACAAATTGATAGTATAAAACTTAAAAATTAAAAAATATAAAATTCAAAAGAGGGAAAAAATATAGAAAAAAAAAGAAGAAAGTGAACCAACCAAGAAAAACAAACAAAAAAGAACAAGACCCTGCTTCTCCTAAATGGTTTCAACAACCGACGTCGCATTACATTTTTGACAGCTAAGCTGATTTTTTGTGTGGTAAAATTAAGAGATCGATCACAAGAAATCTTTGCTGATATCTCTCGGATCAACCTCTTAGCCTCAGCACCCCAAGGTCCTAATGTTTCAATAGCGATTGGGATGAAAATACAGCGATCTTCCAGCTTTATATTTTAAATGTTTTCTTGTTTTGGCAAGGTCAGCAGCTCTTTTCAATGTTTTGTTTAAATGTTACTTCATGAAATCAACTTCATTCCATCCGCCCTCTTACCATATTTTCATATCTTTTTTGGATTACCTCTTTATTTTTAACTAATTGTTTTACTTAATCATTTAAAAATATTTTAGATCTAGTCAAAAATTATGTATAAAATAAAAACAATCAATATAAAAATTAGAAAGGACATAAAAAATACATAGGTCATTTCATAAAGAAATAATAATTTTATGTATTATCTCAAAAACTAAACGTGACGAAATTCAATTTTACGTTAGATTCTTTATAAAAATAAATGGATCCATGGTGGACCTGACACCTTCCTAGCAAGCCTATTATCACACTTTAAGTGAGCCATGATAATATTATTAGCCTTGAAAACAGTTTTTTTGTAAATATCTCAGAAACTAAAGCTCCTACGAAGTTTTTGATTAAAACACGAATTATTAAGCAATTGATACGATACTCCGTTAAAAAGTTAGCATTTTGACCAAATCAGCTCGTAAGAGTGTCGAACACTATTTTACCTGAAAATTTTATAAAAATCGATAATATACACACACGCACACACACATAGACACCAAGAAAGACAACACGACGATATTGCTAGGTCAAAATACATTCAAATAACACATTTTTAGCGTTATCTCAAAAAAAAAAAATCGGCCAAGATAATACCTTCTCTAGCCATTGCTACGCGGGCTAGGATGGTAAAAAATCAATTAAAGAGCAATTTAAACCAAAATCAAATTTTTCACAAATAAAGTAGAAGATGCCTTCTCCCTAAATTAATAAATGCGGTTGTCTCTTTAAAATCGATCAGTCGGAGTCAATTCTTTTCAATCTCCCCTAGAAACTCCTAAAACTCTATTTTTATGTGTTAGATATTGCCATGTTAGTCTTATTGTTACGAATAAGGGGTTGGTTGTAGGTATTGACAGATCGTTAATTACCTGTCACTACTTTACAAGTCTTGTTCGTTATTTAACAAATAATGTGGTACCGCGCCGGTCGAATCGAGCTAACGGAGTTATTTCGATTCGAGCCCTCAAAGATCTTTGTTTGAAGTTAAGGGATAAAGACTAAAAGCTGTATTTTATAATTAAATCAAGTAACTCGGACTACACCTACACGTTTAACGCCGACCACAAGTTTAACGCCGAAAAAGTGTCACTTGCCCGTATAGCGGTTACGTGTACGCGAACAACCGATTTAATACTTGTTATAGGAGAAAAGCTTAGATAGAGTAATAACTCTAAGGAGAAAAGTAAGAAACTTTAGTTTGGCGCGGCGAGGCAGAGCCTCGCCTTACCGTACTTTAATCTCGCGAGCCCATGCCAAAAAGCCCTGAATAACCTACTTCGATTATAGTTACAAACTTTTATTGCTGCATTGCATTTATTTCTAAACTTATAAATATTAAGAATAACTTGCAAATATTAAATTGCATTTAAGCCCTTATGCTTTATAAGTTTTATATTTTCGACATTATTTGACGTCTCGTGAGCGTATAGTAGGTGGGTATGCCCCCTAGATGCTAAAATATAATTATTTATAATAATCGAAGAATCATTACACAACTCTAGGCTATAGGAAGAATCGAAAAAAAATATTCGGATTTCATTAATCTTTTATTTGTATAATATTTAGAATTTGTTTTTATTAGATACACATATTTTAAAAGTATTGGCAATTTGTTTGATTAAATTAAAATATGATAAAATTCTCATTTAAATGGCTTTTGATTCCCATACAGGCATATCGTTCTGTTGAACCGACGTCACCAGTCAAGGGTTATCTATGTTCCATAAGAAAGTTTTAATTTAATTAAATCTCAGTATTTAAATTTTATATAAAAACATCGAAGATAAAAATAAAATATTCAACAAAACAAAAACAAATTAAAATTTCGAAGAACAAACTTGTAATTTTCTTGTTAAAAAGTAATTTAGCTCGCGGCTTAGTCGGTTGCAATTTTAAATTTAATTTGTCTCTAGTTTAAAACCCACCGTGTCACGTTGGCTTCTCTGTACTCACAATAAAACAATGGAGAGTGGAAAAATATAATTTCGCGTTTTGTAAAATTTAGTTTTCTACAACGGAGGACCGTCCCCTTGTGGGTTATCCGAATTAAGGTTAAGAACTATTAAAAGCCAGTCTAGGTTAAGCTAGAGATATTAGAATAATTATTATACAAATTGTATTTTACAAACTACCAAAATAAAATAATTAGACTAGTGTTATTGGTAGGTCTTACGCGTAGAGTTACATATCTTGTTACCCTAAGATCGTAGGTAATATTTACACCGGCACATAAAATAAAAAAGTGATCTGTCTTCATAATAAAAAGTTGCAATTTTTCGCGTAGACACAAAAAAATTAGAAAACCGCTCTGTACATCAGGCAAAACAAACGAGATTGTGATTGATGACAATTTTGAAATGAAAAGAAAAATTGATAATAACAATAAACAACATGACATGAATAAACTTATACAAAATAAAGCTATATGCAAGGAAATGCTAAAGGAACAGCTAAGCCAAAACTACAAAAATGAAAATATAGATGAAATAAATGATAAGCTGACAAGAGCCATGATCAAAATTGGAAAAGATATCGCATAAAAAGAGAGAAAATTGTATATTAGAAGAAATAAAGAAACTGATGGAAAAAAGACGGAACATGGAGAGAGAAGGAAAAAGAACATCGATAGAATACACGGAAGTAAATTAAACTATAAGAAAAATGATAAAAGAAAATAAAAGAAAGGGCCAAGAAATAAAAGTTGAGAGAGTTATCAAAAATAACAGAAATATGAAATGTCTAAGGCCGACTCTAGGTAGATATGAAATAAATAAAACAAAGGATATAAACGGCATAAAGACTACCTTTAAAGAGGATATTATAAATATCACACTATTCTATATAGAATTATACCAAACAAAAAGGGAACCATCACGCAACACAACGAAGAAACTCCAAACAAAAATAAAGAACATAAACTCAGAGCTACAACCTGAATCAAGCAAAGCGGAAATAAAGAGAGCATTAAAGAAAATGAAAAATAACAAATCACCTGGAAAAGACGGAGTGACGGCAGAAATGCTCAAATACGGTAGTAAAGCTGTGGTTAGTACCCTACATATTCTCCTGAATAAAATACTAAAAAGAAAAATAATTCCAAACAACTGGAAAGAATCAATAACCATTATTCTACACAAGAAAAACGATAGAGCAGTCACGAAAAAGAAGAGGTGTCAGACAGGGTGACAATATCCCCTAAACTATTTAACCAGGCCCTAGAAGATGTTTTTAAAAACTTAGACTGGGAATAAAGTATGAACTGCACTAAAACTAAAGTTATAACAAACATAGATGAGGATATTACGATCAGAATAAACCAAGCGAAAATAGAACAAGTAGAGGAATATATATAACTGGAACAAATTATCAAACTAAAAAATGAAAACCAAACGGCTGAAATCAAGAGATGAGTAAGATTGGCCTGGGCTGCATTCGGTAAACTAAGCTACATACTAAAAAATAAAAAATATCCTCAGTACCTCAAAACGAAGGTGTACAACCAATGTATCCTTCCTGTACTTATCTATGGCTCCCAGACCTGGCACTTACAAAATCAAACATGGATAAGCAAAAAAAGGCCAAAGATCAATGGAAAGACAAATGTTACATGTAAAACTAACAGATAGAAAAAGGAATGAATGAATAAGAAATAAAACAAAAGTAAGGGATGTAAGAGGAGAGGTATCAAAATTAAAATGGAAATTTGCCGGTCATAATATCAGACAGAAAGACGATCGATGGAACAAATGTATTGTAATCTGAAAACCTTGGAAGAATAAAAGTAGTAGAAGAAGACTCCAAATGAGATGGGCGGACGATTTGAAGAGACATGTAGGAGCTAGATGGATTAACACTGCGAAAGAGAGAGAAGAATGGAACATATTGGGGGAGGCCTATGACCAAATGGATCGAAGAAGGCTAGATAGATAGATAGAGATTATTGTTTAAGTTTTTCCTCTGTGCGCTTTTTTCCGGGTGTACTTTTTTCCAGAGGCGATTTCTTCCTTGAGTGCTTTTCTGATAAAGCAAGTCAACAAAAATATAATTTTTTTCAGCCATTAACTTACGTGTAGTAGCATCCGCCCTTATAACTTATATATTTTATCGGGTGCTGGGGGGGTGGGGGTAATTACCCCCCTTTACACCCTTGCCGCCAATGGCCGTCTGTACTTCGCTTGACGAGAGAAGTAAAAAATAAAACTGTAACGAAACATTTAAAAAGCAATAAGCGACAAAAACATAGACTTTTCAACGTAATTATGTGAGAGATTTTTGCGCAACCCACAAACGGCTTATGTCATTATAAAGCCTCTTTTAGAGCTGTTTTGTATGTGTGTTTGTGGGAGAAAAAAGTGGCCGCATATTGTATACGTATAGGTCGTTAGCACCGTGAAAAAGGATTATTTAAGGCTGAGAAGCCCTGTGAAAAATACGTGCGGTCGTTCTTTTGTTTCTGATTTTTATTATTAAAATTGCGGAAATTAGGGTCGCTGGATTCACTACTGTAATTTGTTTATTTTTGCCTTTCAATTATGTATTTTGTAACTCTGGAGATATTTACTCAGACTGATTATATCTATCTTAATGAGACCAACATTTTGCGGGCATATCAGGACAGGAGTTTCTAATCAAATCAAATCAAAAAGCATTTATTCATCTAAAAGTTACAATTTATAACTTATCAGACTAGTCAAATATAGAAGAGCACTACAAAGTACATTTAGTGTATAAAAACGTTTTTACATAACATATATTTACAAAAACAATAAATTTTTCCACAATAATGCCTTTAGGCTAGGTTGCAGAGCTAGAAATCGAAGCTGTTTATATTTCCATTATTTTTTTTTTGTTAGGAGTTTAAAAATTCTTCTACTGTGTAGAAACATTTCTCTATCAAGTATTCCTTAAGGGAATTTTCAATTTTTTTAGAGTTATTTTTAAAAAGATTTTGTATTTTATTAAAGCATTTTATTCCACTAAACATTGGTGAGTTCTGGCTAATGCTGAGTCTGGAGTATGGTAAGTGTACATCATGTCTACTTTTTGTTTCATAATTATGAATGCTGCTGTTTTTTATAAGTTTTGTTTTATTGTTTTTTACAAATAAGACCAGTTGATAGATGTAAAGGCATGGTAAATTAAGGATTTTGTATTTTTTAAATAAAGTTAAACAGCTTGTAGACTGAGATACTCCCGCCATTCTCCTCACTATTTTCTTTTGTTTTACAAATGCTCTTTCAAAATGGGCTGATGATCCCCAGAACATCAATCCATACTGCAGGACAGACTGCACAAGCCCAAAGTACATAACCCTGAGTACTGTTTCATCCACTGTGCCTCTAACCGACCTGAATTGGTAGCAGACAGAGCTAAGTTTTGAGCAGACATAATTAATATGTGCCTCCCATGTTAGTTTAGGGTCTGTGTGTAGGCCCAGTAGTTTAAATGACAATACATTCTCCATGCACTTCCCATCAATCTTTATCAGAAGGCTACAGTCTGATGGTGAATTTCTTGGCAGGAATTGCATACAGCAGGATTTTTCCTTACTCAGGATGAGTTTATTATCTCTGCAATAGTCACCAAATTCAATTGATGTCTGGTTGCTATTTTGTATTAGATATTCTATTGTTTCCTCAGCAATGAAGAAGTTTGTGTCATCGGCATACACGTCCGACAGGTCAGGGGTGCCACATGTTTCATCAATGTCATTAATAAATATTATAAATAGTATTGGAGAAAGTATTGATCCCTGTGGCACACCCTGGCCCATCAACCCCATATCCGAATCCACACCATCAATCACTACTTTTTGGGTTCTCCCCCTCAAAAAAGATCCTACCCACTCATATGCAACTCCCCTAATCCCAATTCTATTTAGCTTATTTTGTAGTTGGCTATGACTGATCGTGTCAAATGCTTTGCTGAGATCATAGAAAAGTCCTACAATTTTTTGTTTTTTGTTTAGAGCTTCATATATAAGTTCTACACAGTCAAAGATAGCTGTTATTGTTGATTTACCTTTTCGAAAACCATTTTGAAAGTTTTTTAAGATTTTATTGTTTTCAAGAAAGTTTGTTATTCGTTTTGTAAAACAGTGTTCAAAGATTTTTGATATTTGACTTTGAATGCTAATTGGTCTGTAGTTCTGTGCTTCAGTTCTAGAGCCTTTGTTTTTAAAAATTGGGATTACTTTAGATTGTTTGAGGGAATCAGGGAATTTTCCTGCCAGAAATGATTGGTTTATTAGGTATGATATTGGGGTTGATATAATGTGTCCTATATTTTTTATTACCCTTCCATGTATGTTATCTATACCTGCAGAGGTTTTGTAGTTTTTTTAATTATTTCTTCTTTTTCTAAGGTGTTGGTGGGGGTGAGAAAGAGTGTATTTAAGTAAGACTTATTTATGGTTTTTGAGTTGTTATTACCATTTTTATTATTTGTGTTGTTTTTTGCTGTATTTTGTTTGATGAAGAAATTGTTTAAGTAATTTGCTACCTCTTTAGGTTCTGAGATTAACTTTTGGTTGGGGTGCCCTGTTATATTAATTTTTTTAAATTTGCTTACTTTTTTGCAGTTTTCATTTATTATTTGCCATGTTTTACGACTCATGTTTGAGGATTTTAGAATTCTGTTATTGTTTATGTTTTTTTTGTAATTTTTGATTGTTTCCCTGTAGAGTTTACGGTATTCCTTATATTTTTTTGTATAAAAGTTATTGTTGAGTTGTTTAGCTAGTCTGCTCATTTCACATAAGTGACTATGCATTCTTTTTATTTCTGGAGAGTACCAGTTTTTTGTGTTTCTTATGTTGTTTTTTTTAATCGGAAATGCTTCTTTATAGTGGTCAAGAAGTTTGTTATAGAAGGCCTCAAATTTGGTTTCAAAAGTTTCAGCGGCATACATTTTCTGCCATGTTTCTGATTGGAGATTAGTTGCAAAGTTTGTTATGTTATTGTTACTCAGGTTTCTTTTGTGAAATTTATGGGGCATTTGAATATGTTTAGATATGTTAAAATTTGTAATTTGAAGAGTATGATCTGAGAGACCATAGTCTTTTATTTGCGATAATAATGGTTCAGCATTGGAGAATATATTGTCAATGCAGGTCTTGGACTGTCCTGCAATACGGGTTGGTTTCTCAAATATATGTTTTATGTTATATTCAAGACAGAAATTTACCAGTTCCTGTTTTTCCCTTAAAAATTTTGTTGATGGCATAAAATCTATGTTTACATCACCACACAGTATGAATGTATCATGGGGGTTATAAATATTTTCTAGAAGTTTCTCTAGGGCATTTATAAAATTTTTAAAGTTGCCTTTGGGACTTCTGTAAAATGATATAATAAAAACTGACCTGCTATTGTTTATTGTGCCCAACTTTGTGATACAGGCTTCTAAGTCCAGCTCCACTGAGCCCTCAAATTGTATATTCTGAAAATTTAAATTATTTTTTACAAAAATGCAAACTCCACCTCATTTATGTTTTGTACGGCAGTAATATGCAGATAGTTCAAAGTTTTCTATACATGTTGACTTTATTTCATCTTCACATAACCAATGTTCATCAATGCATAGCACATCAATATTGTGTTCGTCGGCCAGCATGTCCAATGATTCACCTTTTCCTTCTATTCCTTGAATATTTAAGTGTAGAATATTCAGTTTGTCAGTAGTTGATGTCTTGGAAATTGTGAATAATTGTCGGTCTCCATTGAGCGCCGTCGGAAATTCATAAAATGGCTTACACGGATGCCTTTGGGCCAGAATGTTGAAGCCATTATAGTGTCTGAGTGTTGTTGTTCAACACTTATTTTGAAGGAGCGCATATATTCATTTCTTGTTTGGATGATGTCAATATAAACATAGAAAGCATATCTTCATATAATATAAGGGTCATAAAGGCTTTTCAAAACTAGTCCAGGAGGGTAACCAGATCTTAGAAGCACTAGCTAAGGGAATGAGGAAGTAGACAGCCTCGCAAAGAAAATGGCGGCAAACCTCCATTTTTGTGGGCTAACGAAAAGCCACTACATAAAAGGTATTAATAAATAAATAATTTTATTTTATTATTTATTTATTTATTTATTTAGGTACAATAACAGGGTTGCCCCCAAGTAGTACATACCTTAATTACTCTAAAAAACTAAGATCTAAAGTAAAAATAACAGAAAAATAATTTGTCAAAAGACGTTACAAAAAAATAACATCTTCACAGATCAAACAGTCAGACAATATCGGTTAGTCGCATTTATTACATAATTTTATCAATCTTACGCTTAAGGCATGAATTGCTGCAGGTAAATATATCAATATCGATAAATGACTGTATGTATTTATTAAAAAGTGGCATTATTTTATTATCGATACTATTTTTCCCTATGTCTGTTTTATAAGAGTTTAAGTAAAATAATCTGTTTTGACGTAAGGGTGTAAACAAGTTTAGAGGCGATAGTAATTTGGGACAGTTAATTTCGTTAGCTAAAATTTTATGACCAAATCTTAACGCAAGGTTGTCTATTCGATTGCTAAGACTATCTATTCCAATGATTTTTAAGCGTTCTTCTTAATTGTACAGTTTTTGTCTATGCCTAATTTAAACAGCCAAAAGTTGACAAACTTACGTTGTACTTTTTCTCACCTATTACTGTAAATGTCATAATAAGGTAACCAGATCATGCAGCAATATTCAAGCTGGCTTCTAATTAATGAGAAATATAATATTTTAAAAACCTCAATATTTTTAAATTCACTACTTAACCGAATAACAAACCCTGACATTTTGAACGCTTTTGTTATAACATTATTTATATGATCCACAAAACCAAACTCTGAATCAAAAAGCACCCTAAGATCATTTATAAGAGTAACTCTGGATATTTCAATATTGTTAATGTTATATGAGAATTTAATTTTGTTTATTTTTCTAGAAAAGATACTGAATCAGTTGGTATTTCACTAAAGACAAACTTTGGGAAACAGACAATCAAAACGGTTTATTACCATATTAAAAACGAGGTCTAAACAGCTTCTGGAAATGAATAGGAACGAACCAATAGTAGCCAACGATGATAACGACAGACTCTATGAATGCCCTGTCTTACTTCGTAAAAGGCGCCAGTATTTTAAAGGAAGTACTTTATCACCTCAATAAGTGAGGCGGCAGGGTAATGCCGTGGTATGGTCGTCGGCTTCACATGCAGAAGGTACCAAGCTCGCGTGTCAAACAACGATGCAAAAACAAAAAAAAATCGGTCGTTCTGTCGCCCACTTCCTTTTCAGCGTTCAACAGCCGTCATCGAATAAGCATGCGATGCAATGCACGCAAAAATATTAGTTGACCATGAACATCGAGAATATACGCAGGTGTGAAGTCCAGGAGCCGACAAGCAGCCAACCGAGGAACCAGGAATAATAACCCTGCTTTAAGTGCTAGCTAGTCGGAACTAGGATGGCGCCAGCATAAATCTCCTAGAGTCAACTCACGACGACCACTCTAAAAAGGAAAGAAGTCTATGGTCTATAACCAAGTTCTGCTGGGACGTTAGCGATGTTAGATAGATGCAAGTCTAACATGTAGCAGGACCACAAAAAAGGAGTGTAAAAACGTGGGTACGCCCTGTACCTAGTCGCTAGACCAAACATGGTCTCCTCACCGCTACTACTACCTCAAGAAATGAGCCAATAAACTCCCAAGAAAATAGCTTCCTCGGCAGACTCGGCAACATTAAAAATATTGGATGGAGAGACCCTAAGCTAAGAATGGAAACCAAAAGACTGCGCATTTGTATTTGATTTAGAATTTGTAATACCTAATTAAATAAGTCGATTTAGAATGTCGTTCATTACCATTAAAACATACTATTATATACTACGCTGATACCGATAGTATTTGGTATTACATCAAATTAAAAGTGAAGGTCGACGGTCATCAGCTTACAACAGTACTGTACACATTTAACAATAGGACCCGAGAGCACACATATCAGGACTCAACAGGACACGGCAGGACATGTCAGGAGCCACAACACTTTGACAAGATCCAACGGGAACCGACAGGACACGACAAGTATTTTTGATAAACAATTGAAACTTTTTACGTGATCACTTTTTTTTAGAGATGATGTTTTTGGAAAAAATTTTGTAATGGACAATTAATATTGATCACCATGACTTCATTATAATAAGTTGTTTATTTGTGTGATCTTGACTTTTTTAAAACTTTTCCAACTAGATTTTTGGTGGTTAGTATACAATTCAACATTTTTTTTTATTAGAAAAATAATTAAAATGGCGGATCCAAAATGGCGGACTTTCGCATTTATGAACGAATATGCATTAAATTCGGAACTTTGGGTTGTTTCAGGTAGCTGATTATGAGTTCTAACTTAGACTTTAAAAAAATCATGGAGCACTTTCTTATTTATAAACCGATTTACCTTAAACATCGCGTCAAGCCATAAAGCGTCGCGTGGGAAAGTCCGCCATTTTTTATCCGTCATTTAGATTTTTTGAAAAAAAGGTAAAAATAATAATCAGCAACCTAAAAGATCTCAAAGTTTCGAGTTTTATGCATATCGGTTCATAAATGGAAAATTTTGAATCCCCCATTTTAATAATTTTTTTAATAAAAAAAAAATGTTGAATTGTATACTAACCACCAAATACTGAGTTGGAAAAGTTTGAAAAACGTTATGATCAAAGAAATAAACAAATATATTATCTGAAGTCAAGCTAAATAAAACTGTTTAAACATTTGCCAATGGTAGTCAAAGAATAGTCCCCGCGGCGAATCGGCCGGCGGCGAATTGTCCCCGCAGCAAATTGGACCGCGGCAAATCAGCCCGCGGCGAATTGTCCCCTACCCATAAAATTTTACTGGACAAATTTTACAACTTAATAGGACCCGACTGTCTTATTGGACGCTGTACATATTTTACGTTGCCGATGACCCCTCGGGGTAGGTACGTATGGGTCGCGATAGAAATACAACAAAAGAAACTTTCTAAAACAATAATATTAAACAAAAATATTTTAAAACTAATACTAAACCATATGACCAAATGTACTTACACAGTGCCTTAAGCTACGTTTGCACTGAAGAAACATTAAGCAACTTTTTGCAATTTTTTTTCCAGTTGCCGTAAAGATTAAACTTTCAGAAACAACTATAAACTTTCTGTTTCCATTAAAACAATCAATATTTTAAGTTGTTCACTCTTAGTTGTTTCCTGTTATTTAAGCAATGTTGGGCAACCTTTTGTTGCGATTTGCTTCTTCTTGGTGCCGTAATCATAAAACACAAATAGCATCTTTAACATATTAGCTTGTTTCTGTTTCATCGTGTTGCCGATTTTCTTTTAAAGTTTACCGCTCAAAAAGAAACCGGCGACAAGAAGCAACAAGCGGCATTTGTTGCCGCGACATACCACGTGTTCCAAAGTGATTCTTTAAAGCCAAAATTGTACCCCGCCTTTCGAGATCCCGTGCAATCCTCCCCGATTTCGGCCACTATAAAAGGCGGGGTCAAGAAAAATAGAAGTCAGGCTATCTTTGTTGGACATCTATATTTTGGATTCCTTTCTCGCACTTCAATAAGAATTGGTAGATAAAGTATGAGGAACACTTTTGGAGACAAGTATAAGATATGTATAAACGTATTAGTTACTTAATAGTATTATATATCGACAGAAGTAATAAATGTCGTCGGCACTTGCAATCATGCAGAAATTTCTAGTTGGAAATCGTATTTCAGGAGTTCACTTGAAATCTTTTTAGCGGAAACGTATATCAATTATATTTGTCGAATATTTATATACCACTGACGTTTAATACTTAAGAACATGTTCATTGCTCGTGTCGGTGTTATAGTTTTTTTGTTGCTACAGGTTGCTTTGTTTTCTGGTGTAAGTACGGCTAGTACACTATTTGTAACGTGGTTTTTAATTATAATAATAAAAATATTTTATTCCTTTTTACACTGTTATTGTTTATTTTTTAGAGTCCGTTAATTGTTCTCGGTTGTTGAGAGTTTTTCGTTCGTTCTCTTGTATTCTAAGGTTATGTAGGACTAAATTTGCCTATCTTCCATGATATCTTTAAAATATTATTCTTCATCCATATTAACGTGAATTGTCATTTCTGACGTGCATTCCCTGATATTTATATTTTTACCTTCTTAGCCTGCGCAGCAATGGCTAGAAAATGTAATGTTTTTAAAGATTTTTTTAAAGATAACGTCTGAAACGTTTTGGTAGATTTTGACGTTTCTTATCAATATCATCGTGACGCCTATCCGTGTGTGTGTGTGTGTGTGCGATACGATAGCTCCTAAACCGCTAAACCGATTTTCAGGTAGAATAATGTACAATACTGTAAAAAGCTGAATATTTTTTCAAAATCCCCTTAATGCTAAAGAGTTTTTGACAGTCTAAATATTGAAAATGTGCTAACTTCTTAAGAGAGCATCGTATTAATATGTTATATTAAAGTTAGTAATGTAGTCAGGTTTCGAACCCGGACCGCCCAAGTGCGAAGTAAATATTGCTACCACTATGCTACGGATGATGACACGTTTAAAATGTTTAAAATAATAATTTTTCAGATCACCCTTATTTATAGATACTTAGATCTATTTTTATAGATCAGGGGCGTTGTAAAACACTGCGATGTGCTTTGATCCGTTTTATAGTTGAGCCAGTGGAATCGAGAATGAATTTCTGGCATTGGAGTAATGAATGGACCTCTACTAATTAATTAGTTATATAGTATGTCTCATTTAAACCGAACCTCCTAAAATATATAAAAATCCTTGGAAACGTTAATTTAGTTTTAAAGTCTGTCTCTATAACTATCTCTATCCATCTATCAAACCTGGCGCGGATCTACGGGTGGGGAACATTTCTAACCGTTTATAAGTGTAAACTAAACAATCTAGTCTCTAGGCTACTACTTATACTACTTGCTGTGCAGGCAGGTCAGGTTTTTCTTAAGGAGTCGTTTCCATATGTTTGGTATGTCCAATGCAAATTAAGATTTTTTATCACAAAAAAAATCAAAATGTGGGATCCAAAATGGCGGACTTTCTTATAATGAACCGATTATACCTGAAAATTTTTCAAATGGAGTTGTGTACAAAAATTTAAGTTGGTGGATTTTTTAATTTATGAACCGATATGTATTAAATTTGGAATCTTGGGGTCTTTAAGCTATCATTTAATTAAATTTGAAACAAATAAAAATGGCAAAATTAACACATTATTTATATAAAACAGATTTTTTTTGATTTATGTCAAAAATTTTAATAGGTAGCCTTATATAAATAAAAAACTCCGCCAATTTGGATTTGATAAAATATGTACCTTTTTGGAAAGTAGTTGAAAAAGCTCTGACGCAAAATTATAAACAAAAGCATAAATAAACCGTTTAATAAACAAAATTGTAAACTGCAGCGGCGCGCGCCGGCGAGATGTTTAGGCGGCAAGTTGAACCGGCGGCGAAACGGGTCGGCAGTGAGGTGGCGAATCAGCCTTGGCAAGTTTGTAGCGGCGAAATTATCCTAGAGCCTAAACAGAAGGTGTATTGTGTCTGCCAAAACAAAATATATTTTCGAATTTGGGTGGGGGGGGAGGGCAGATCCTGCCTCTGTCAAGATCGCCAAAAAGCGGCTCCTAAATCAAGTAAATCAAGACTTTTATCCAGATTTAAAGGGGACATACTGTATAGTTTTTGGCAAAGTCATGTATTAATTATACTATATTGCAATTAATGGATACCGGATAATTATAGCATATAGTGGAATAGTTAATTTTCGATTTATTATTTAATCGCTAATTAATTAGAACGGTCCTTGTAATCATTTTTCTTTTCTATAGGATCGTGCAGAAAAGTACATTTTTGCATATGGCACTTTCTAAAACGAGCAAATTTTTGAAGTGTAAACTTCTTTGGGGGCGTTTAGCAGTTTTTGTGGGTAGTGAATTGAACTGAGCCGTCAGGCTCGGCTATGTAACACTCATTCGGGTGAAATCGGCTCGAGTCGACTAACTGTGAGAAACATTCAGCGAGCGATATGATGATGCAGATGAAGGCCAGTACACTGAAGAGTTTGGTATGGTCCGCTTTGCAGAATATGGTATGGGCCAGTATTATTAATTTCGCCTTGTTGAAGTTTACACTTCTGCCGTGTGGTCTTAAGCACACAACTTTTTTTGTATTTTTTTAAATCCTATGCTTCTTGTAACTAGGAAGAGGTAAGATACTTCATCGGGTTCTTTTCTCATCGATGACATCTGGAATGTTGACAAATGACAAGGCACATGTTCATCGATGGTGTACTGATGAGCCATCGAAAAATAAAAAGAAAGCTGATGAAATCATATGAAATTAAACCCTAACCTATTTTTTTCTCTAATTTTTTGTTTCTGAACAAGAATCAATTCTAATTCCTCATCCTGAGTAGTTTAAATCAGAATCATTAAGGAGATTTAGAGCTAGTTTGCTAACGATTTTCTTCATCTTGGAACACACAAACAGATGACTGACGTTTATTTTCGCGTTCATATGAGTAAATCCACGATTCTTCACCACTGACAGTGCTGTACAGCGTGTCCCAAAGATATCGATTTTCTGATTGCACCTGCACCCGCGGTTTCGCTAATACAGGGAGTTTTTGAAAAAATTGGATTTTTAATAATTCCTTGTATCTCGCTTATTTTGCAAGATATTTTCATTCTGTGAAAGCCTTTTTTTGGTAATATTTTTAGAGCAAATTAATGACGTTGTCAATTTTTTAAAATTATTGTTTAGTTTTCGAGATATGGTATTTATCATAAAAAAATTAAATACGGATCTGGATTTTTTTATAACTATTTTGATTGGTTTCATGCTGTTGTTATCGTAAAACGATAAAACTTTAATATTTTTTTGATTTAAGGTTAAAAAAAATAATATTTAATCTTTAAAAAAAAAATTTGTCCGATCCTGGAAATTTCCAACGTAAATATAAATTAAAAATTGCAAGACACACTAGTTGAACGATTTTTAGTTTTTCTGTTTTAAAACGTTAATTAAATGATTTATAAATAATGTAAGAAACATTAAAAACAAAAATAATATCATGGTAATTATTTAATGGTAGCACAACTCATGAAATTTACTTCAATATGGAAAAATAAAAGCGTGGAATTGACATTGTCATTTTACTTCTCATTTTTGTGAATGTCTCACTCTCAATTATTCTGAAATTGTTAGAAATCGACCATATCCATTTTTGCAAAATGTGATTGACTGCTTTATTCAAGCAACAAAATCCCAATATTTAAACGGCAGAAATATTTTTATGCAAAATGCGTTAAAAAAAATTACTCAAAAATGCCTACAATGTCTTACCCATAATGACAATCAGTTTGAACATTTATACCATTAAAGAAAAATTTGTTATTATTTTTTGTAATTCGTTATTTTTTTGTATTTGTCGTAGAGTTTGTTTCAAACAAATCTTTAAATTAACGTAAAACCATTATAATTTGCCAAGTATCAAAACAGTTTAACTAAAAATCGTTGAACTAGCAATTTTTAATTTATATTTATGTTGGAAATTTCCAGGTTCGAACTAAAATTTTTTTAGAAATAATAAATATTTTTCTTTACCTTAAAACAAACAAATATTAAATTTTTAATATTTTGTAATTATAATAGCTTAAAATCAATCAAAATAGTAATAAAAAAAATTCAGGTCCTTATTTAATTTTTTTATGATAAATACCATATATCAAAAACTAAACAATATTTAAAAAAATTGACAACGTCATTATTTTTTTCTTAAAAAGTTGTCATAAAAAAGTTTTTACAGAATAAAAATATCTTCCAAAATGAGCGAGATATAAGGGGTTATTAAAAATGCAATTTATTCAGAAACTCCCTGTATTAGCGAAACTACGGGCTATAGCAAAAATCTGATTACACCATTTTTAAGAGCTCAAAAAAACAACACGGTATGGTGCAATCAGAAAATCGTTATCTTTAATAATAACCGAGTTTCCAATTTAATCCCATCGAATTTTTTTTTTTTACGGATATGCGCACTCGCAAGGAGATCCCTATCACGCTCGAGAAGCGGCAAGTGCGCGGAAATGTTGGTGTGTGTTGGTTTTGAAACGGTTCAGGTTGTAACCTGCAGGGAAAACTGTCGCAGGACGTTTATTCCACAGCGATGCTGTTCTCCAGAGATATGAATTCTGATATAATGAGGTTCTTGGTGCCTCTATTTTGACAATAAATTGATGGTTACCGTCTGTTTGACGTGTTCGTCTAGTAGGTGCTACTCCCGGGGGGATCATACGTGCCAACTCTTCAGAGCATTTTCCGTGATAATACCTGTAGAAGAAAGATAGATCGCCCACAGTTCTTCGATGTTCGAGACTATCCAAGCTACGGGTAAGTGCGGGGTCATTGATCAGCTTGATAGCTCGTTTTTGCACGGTGTTCAAAAGCATTAAGGTATGTTTGGGTGCCGCACTCCATATATGTGAGCAGTACTCCATAGTTGGTCGAATCTGGGCTTTGTAGAGTGTCAGCAGTTGACTTGGTGTATACAGATGTCTTGTACGAAATAGCACCCCAAGCTTTTGGGACGCCCTTTTAGCTATATCTGCCACGTGACTGAGCCAAGACATGTTGGTCTCTGCAGTGACTCCTAAGATGTTCAACTGGCTCTGCAATGCGACAGCACTTCCAGATTGCATGATGTTTGGCTCACCGGTGCTGGTCTTTTTTGAAAACAGGGCTGCTTGGGTTTTCTGCGCGTTGAACTGTACAAGGTTTTTGTTGCCCCAGTCCTCTATTATCTCCAAGTCGTTATTTATCTGTGATATTTCAGTTAGTCTAAGGTAATGGAATTCACGTGCGGAGAGACATGTGGTGGTATGACTGAGGAGACTACATTGCCATCATCTGCAAAGCAATAAAGTGGATTTACTGTTTTATCTATGAGGTCATTTATGTAAATCAGAAAAAGTGTTGGCGAAAGAATTGCTCCCTGTGGCACACCAGCATTTATTTGGTAAGAGTTGGAGTTCCGGCCATCCAGTGTAACATAAATGGATCTATCCTTAAGGTAACTTTCAAACCAAGTGCAAAGTCTCGGCGACAATCCCGTTGCTTTGAGCTTGTTGAGCAGATTTTCATGCCAGACTTTATCGAATGCTTTAGATATATCTAAGGCAATTGTTCTTGTTTCACCTCGCAACTCAATCGCTTTTTGCCATAAGTGAGTGACGTATGTAAGTAAATCGCCAGTTGACCTATATTTTCGAAATCGGTATCGCTTGTCGTTGATAATTTTGTACTTTTCCAAGTACTTGGTTAGGTGATTGTTCACAACTCTTTCCATTACTTTTGATATCACCGGAAGTAGAGCAATTGGTCTATAGTTTAACGGATCTGTCTTTTTTCCTTTCTTTGGAATAGGTTGTATTGCGGCAGACTTCCATGATGATGGATATACTCCTTGCCTATAAGATAAATTGAATAATTTTGCGAAAGTTGGGGTGAGTTCGCTAGCACAATTTTTGAGTACTATCGCTGGAATGCCATCTGGACCCATTGCTTTGTTTGTATCCAACTTTTTAAGGGATTTTCGTATTTCTCTGTGACAAAAGGGTACCTCTGGCATACCGTGGGAAACCCTTTCAATGAACGGTGGAGTTTTTCCATTTGGCACTGTTAGGTTTGAGTTGGAGGAAAAGATTTTGGCCAGCATATTAGCTTTTTCCTCTGATGTTGTGGCTAAGTGAGTATTTTTATCTGTAAGTGGTGGTATGGATGACTTGGTGAAGTTTGATCCAACGGCTTTTGCAAGAGACCAAAAGGACCTAGAACTACTTGGACAATTCAGCAACCTGTTTTTTATTCTTTGATTGTATGTTTCTTTGGCGGCGTCAATAGTAATTTTGCAACAATTTCTGGCTTCTATAAATTCTGTGTGGTTTTGAGCGGTTTGTTGTCGTTTCCAAAGGTTATATGCTCTGTGTTTTTTCTGTACAGCCGTTTGACACTGGCTGTTGAACCAAGGTTTTGCAATAGCTCTGCGTTTTATTGTATGTGGGATATATGCATCCATTCCAGATAAGATTACTTTTGTTATTTCATTGCAGCAAATCAGCTGTTTTAAAGCAAACCTCTTGCCATGGAAAATCCAGGTAAAACTGTTTAAGGTCAATCCATTTTGCCGATTTATAGTGCCACATTTTACGAGGAAGTGATTGTTGGCTTGACGGTATGAACATTTCACACTTTGTTCTTATAATGATCGGATGAACCAAGTGGGGGATCTACTTGAATTGTGTACAAGTCAGGATTTGTAGTTAGAAACAAGTCGAAAAGCGCTGCAAATTCACCCCTTTCTGAGATACGGGTAGGTTCATCGAAAAGCTGCGTTAGACCACAACTTATGGCAAAAGCTTCTGCTTCCCTGCCTTCATTATCTGTTTTGTTGTGGTGTTTTAGCCAGGGTATATTGTGGACGTTGAAATCGCCTAAAAAAAACAATTTCCGCATGTGGATAGTTAGACTGTATACTATCACAGTTTTCGGATAATGTCGCAAAAAAGTTTTGATACTCGGTGTTACTTGGCGGTCGGTAGAGGCAGCAAATGAACTTGGTCGATGACTTTGAAAGGTCATTTTTAATGTACACACAGATCCCAAAATTATGTCGAAATCGGTGGTGTAGGTCATAGCCGGGATAAAGATAGTTCACAATAGGTGTTGCAGAACTGATTTTAGTTTCAGTGAGAACAAGGATGTCAGGTCTTTGTTCTTCAAGATGTTGGTGAACTGAATTCATGTTGGTACTTAATCCTCTTATATTGCTAAAATCAATTCTGAGTTGAGTTTTTGGTCTTCTTTTAATATCTTTGCATGAAGGACACGCTGTACACGTTTTTCGAGTTTACTGTCTCAAAGCGGTCTACATTTTTCTGACACCAATTGACCCTAGCTTCATTTTGTTCTTCGGTTAACAGATTCGGTATCCAGCGGGAAACTAATTTTCTTACCCCTAATTCTTTATGCAACATTTTTTGAACAATTGAATTGTTTGGAATCACCAATGAAGCCTCAATCTCGCGATATGTCACGTGTCGATCTTTTTTTGATGCACCTGGCCTTGGAGCGTCGTTAAGGCTAATCCGTCCTCTCTTGAATTTTCCATACCAACGAGAAACTATCGACTGATATGGTGCTTCAATACCGAAAAAAAAATCAACTCGGCAAAGTATTTTTATCGAGATAATTTCCTTCGAATGTTGTAAATATTATATCCCGAAAATATTCCCGGTTTTCGTTCCATTTTTCGAATGATTTGTTAACTTAAAAAATTAACTGTAGCTATTAAACTATATGTATCGCACTGACAATGTTTGAAATTTAGGCTACGTAAAATAGAGGTTAAGTTTTAGTTACGACATTCGACCAGTGTCGCCCTCTATGTCCCTATAGGTATGCAAAATATAAAAGACAGTCCTTGTAATCTTTACTCAGGTTTACAATTCAAAAGCTTCAAATGCGATTTAGGTACTCATTTGTTGGAATGTTTTTAAAAGAAAATAAACCGTAGAAAATCGTTTAATAGTTAAAAAGAAGCCATTTTTTAGCGTACTTACACGGCCGGCAAGTCAGCCCAGGGAGCTTTTGTCCACCGGTGGATTTTATGGGGACAATTTGCCGTTATTGAGGGTAGAAACTTGTTCTCAACGATAAATCGGCTTTTTTCAAGCACTTGGACAAAATACGGTAGCCCAAAAATAAATTTTTCTTTACAGAAGATTTATCTTTAAACATCGATTGGAAATAATCATGGCGATTTATATCCAATCTTTTCTGGTGATGTTTTGTGCAGTTAGTTTTAAATCGTGTCGCACCACCCTTAAATACCAGACGAAAAAAGATTTTAATAGAAAATTATTCAAAATTTATAAAATTCGCCACAGAATTTTTTCTATCTAGAAGACATATTTTCTAACAAAATTTAATTTTCCCGATGTCTTGTTTTGAAAAGACACTAAGGGTCCATCTCACCGACTTTTTTCTCGTTACTTAGCTTAAAGCGTTTCTTAATATAATCATAATATGACGTAATAAAGAACCCTTAAGGCTAGTATTTCAAAACAAAAAACTGTTTTTTAAAATATAAAGAGTTCGTTAAGTAAGTTATCATTAATTTATTGGTTTAATCATGTATAAAATTAAACAAAGCATCAATATAAAGCCTACATATAGCTTTTTCCTGCAAGATATTTCTTCTCTTGAATTAAAACCATACTTTCCTGTATTGGAAAGCTATATTTTTTGATTGAAGAAACAAATACAATCGAAATTTTTACAAACATAACATTTATTTTCTCAAATCAAAACAAGTACCTTTTTTTTTCGACTATTTTACATTATTAAAAACTAACGTTATCTTCTTTGTAGTATACTTTCGTCTATGAAGTTATCGGTTTTTAATATTACCAATAACTACATAACCGACGTATTTAAAAACTTAAAGAAAAGTACAGAAAACAGATTGCGATATAAAATATTTTAAATCGAGATAATTGTTTCAACTAGATTTTCGAAAAATTAAGTAACGTACAGAGAACATAAAGTAAACTTTTTATATTTAAACATTATTCTTACACGTTCCAACTAAAAAGAAGTACAAATACCAGTTAGATTCAATTTTTGGCATATATAATTTAGGTATAATTGGTAGTCTGTAATGAATTACGCTTTAGTTAAGGGTTTAATATGATTTAAATCTTTGCAATTAGAAAACTGTGTGAGTTCGTGTCCGCTTGTGAAGTGGTCCTGCTTCGGATATATCGCTGCAATGCTGGCAGCATATATTCGAGCGGACTGCCTCGATCACGGCGTTTCGCGAGCTTGTTTCGGATGGTTGTGTTGTTATGTCTAAAAAGCTATTTATGGACGCAAAAACTTTGGCAAAAACTGGGCGATTGATCCTAGTATGGATGGAAAAGTCCCAGTATAAAAAATAAAATAGAACACTGTTAAAACTAAATGCAATGCAAGTTTTTTTCTTAAAAAAACCTGATATAATTTTCTTGGATCTAAATAAATATACAGGGTGTGAATGGTATGATTCACAAATTTTTTATATTTGATAGAGAAGGATAAAATAGGAAAAAAATTCATATAACATGGAGGTCAAAACTTAACTGATTTTTGTCCGAGTATTAAAATTTATAATATATATATATATATATAGCAGGAATATTCTTTAAAAGATCTAAAAAAGTTCCTTGAGTTGGTCTAAAAGTTAAAATAATAATTTAAAAATACACAAGAATTCTTGAAAGTTAACGAGTTTTAAAATAAACGACATCAGCGCATTATTTTGGCCCACGTGAAAACTTGACCTTTAACTTTGTCTAGACACCTGTGCCTTGAAAAATCCCTTTAGCCGATCCGGATTAGCCGACAAGTTCAAACTTTTTGTACTTTTTTACCGGGCGCAGGCGATGATCACACTTTTACGAAAATTTTTTCAAAAAGATTTAAAAAAAAAACAAAATCTATTCTATTCAGAAGTATGCTGACAAGCTAATTACTTATGGTGCAGTTCACCAAATCTCTTATCTCGCTGTTAGAATCTATCGGGAGAAAATTCCAGTATAAAATATTTTAAAAAAAAATCTAAAAAAAATAAACCCCCCCTCCTAGAAAAAGAACCAGTGTAGGTGAACTCCTTAAAATGCAACCAGTGCAATGTAGTAAGGTGACTATTTCCGCCAAAAAATATCACGTTTTGCGGGTAAATAATTTTTTTCAAAACCGATGCCATTGTCTGTGATTTAATATAATTTTTAATGGGTTTTTAAGGGATTTACAACATTCTATTCGTAATTTTAAACTACCAGCAAGTTATAGAATTTTAACTTCTAAGAATATGTAAGTGTAAGAAATAAAATGTTTCTTTTTCATGCAACCGTAGCAAAGCCAGAGAAAAAGTTTTTCTGCACGACAATTTTCCTTTCGAATAAGCGATATTATGGCTTTTGGTACAATAAAAAACGCAGGCGCACAACAACGTCAACATCAAGGCCTGCACTTGATACAAATAAATCTACGCCATACCAAGACAGCAACGTACACTCTTGGTAGAGTTTTCAAGCAACAGAGGTTAGACATTGCTCTGTTGCAAGAACCGTGGCTATCAAGTACGAACCAAGTAGCTGGACTCAGCCGAACTCTTGGTAACATCATCACACATAACTCAGGTAATAGACCACGAGCATCTATTCTTATAAGAAAAGATATTAACTACTTTGTCCTTTCAGACTTTTGCACTGATGACCTAGTAGCGCTACGATTAATTGTCCCTGGCGAACAGGGCATGACAGAACTAGTTGTCTGCTCAGCGTACTTCCCGGGTGACAGAGAAGCACCACTGCCGCCTACACCAGAGGCAGCAAACCTGATTGCATATTGCAAGGAGAGGAACGTACAGCTCATCCTAGGCTGTGGTGCGAACGCGCACCACACAGCGTGGGGTAGCACTGATATCAACAGGAGGGGTGAGTATCTGTTCCACTACATCATAGGGGAGGGGCTTTTTGTTAATAATATTGGCTCCAAACCAACCTTTGTCGGCCAAAATAGGGCAGAGGTACTAGATCTAACAATAAGTACAAAACTAATTAGCAATAAGATCACTGACTGGAGGGTTACAGATGAGCCCTCCCTGTCAGACCATAATCATATACAATTCACCGTCGGCATGGGATCTACAAAAACAATTAGATATAGAGACCCAAAAAGTACAGATTGGAGTGGATATGCTAAATCCCTCCAAGAAAAGCTGAATTCAGCAATGACCGACGTGTGGGATCGTGATAAAATAGAAATAGCCTCTGTACAACTCAGAGAGGCTATCATAACCGCATATCACGAAAACTCACCTCTTAAAACCAAGACTGATAATCGCGGTATGTCTTGGTGGAACAACTCTCTGTTCAAAAAAAGAAAAGAGGTCAGACGTCTATTCAATCGGGCGAAGGAGACGGGTAACTGGGAAAGCTATCGTGCCTCCCTTAGCGAATACAACAAGGAGATTAGAAGTGCCAAAAGAGAGTCGTGGAGGAGGTTTTGTCACGGACTCACTAAGCTTCCTGACACCACAAGAATTCACAAAATTCTGTCCAAAGAGCCCGCGGACAGACTCTGCGCAATAAAGCTCTCTGACGGCACTTTTACAAGATCTGAAAGGGAGTCCCTGGAGGCACTAGCAAACCATCACTTCCCAGGAAGCACGCTCCTTGAAAACGGGAATACTCCTGAGCAATTGACTCATGGACACCGTCCAAAACAGGCGGATTGGAAAATTGCAAAAGAAATTATCAACGCAAATGCGATAAAAATGGCGTTCACGTCTTTTAAACCGTACAAATCACCGGGGCTTGATGGTATTCTTCCAGTGCTAATACAAAAAGGCCTGGAAGTGCTAGTACCATGCCTGGTGAAACTGTACAGGGCCAGCCTAGCATGGAATTATATTCCAACTAGCTGGACCAAAGTTAAGGTAGTTTACATACCTAAGGCGGGTCGGGCAGATAATACTCCAAAATCTCTCCGACCCATAAGCCTCACCTCTTTTCTGTTGAAAGGCTTGGAAAAAATAATAGATGCACATATTAGAGGTGGCGCCTTAATGGCCCATCCACTTAATGCAAACCAATATGCATACCAAGCAGGCAAGTCAACAGAACTAGCTTTAAATAACCTTGTTGGAAAAATCAAGGAAACCCTCGATGCAAAAGGCGTCGCAGTGGGCATCTTGTTAGAGTCATCATTGAAACCACACTTAACGATGTGATGGTAAGTTTTAGAGCGGCTAGAGGCTGTCCACAAGGAGGAGTTCTGTCTCTCCTCCTGTGGTCTCTGCTGGTCGATGATCTTCTTGCTATCCTAGAATCGCTGGATGTAGAGGTATTGGGCTACGCGGATGACGTAGGAGCAATCATTAGAGACATTCCAGAAGAAGAGTTCTCTGGAAAGATACAAGAAGTACTAAACACGGTAAAAGACTGGTGTGATAGGGAACAGATGTCTGTTAATCCCTGCAAAACAATCATTATACCGTTCACCCGTAAAAGAAAGCTAGACTTCCTGACTCCTCCGGAGCTTAACGGTGAAATAATTCCATTTGCGTCAGAGGGTAAATACCTGGGGATCACCCTAGATAAAACTCTCACCTGGAACGCCCATTTGGAAAAGGTAATCCGCAAAGCCACACTGTCCCTATGGACGTGTAAAAGAATTTGCGGAAAAACCTGGGGCACTAGCCCCAAACAAATGTACTGGCTGTATATAACAGTCATTAGACCAATGATTGCGTATGGTGCAATAGTCTGGTTTGAGAAGGGACATCAAAGAACCTCGAGAGCCAAACTAACCAGCTTACAACGACAGGCCAGTCTTGCCATATGTGGTGCAATGAGCTCTAGCCCATCGACTGCGCTTGAATGCTTACTAAACTTACCTCCGCTTCACATTTTCTTAGAGGCGGAGGCACGAAGAGCAACTTATAGAATAAGGGCCAACCACCAGGATGGCCGGGCAAACAAAGTGATATCAACAGACCTAATTAGGGAACAAGAGTTGGATGCAACTCTAGGAATGATATCCGACGTCATGCCCAACACGGTGTACAGCAGAAAGCTATACAACATTATACTCCCAGAGAGGGAGGAATGGTTAAAAAACAGGACCAACTTTTCAAACAACGATAGCTTCTGGTATACCGACGGATCCAAAATGCCATCAGGCGTTGGATCTGGAGTTGTTAGTATCCAAGAAAAAGTCGAGATTCAACATAGTCTCGGCAAACTGGCTACTATATTTCAGGCCGAACTCGTAGCCATTGAACTGTGTGCCCGGTGGATTACTGACCACGAATGGACCAACAGGACAATAAAAATCTTCTCCGACAGTCAAGCAGCCTTAAAAGCACTTGATTCCTACACGGTCTCATCGAGAACCGTGAGGAACTGCAGAGACTCGCTGAATACGCTTGGTAGCGCTAATAAGGTGTCATTAGTATGGATACCAGGGCATTCTGGGCACGAGGGAAATGAGGCCGCGGACCAGGCAGCGAGGGAAGCGGCATCTGCCGAATTTTTCGGCCCCGAACCAACCCTGGGCATATCATACAATGCTGCTAAATTAACCATATTGGGATGGATGGAGGACAGCTTCCAACAATACTGGATGAATATACCAGAACTGGCTCACTCTAAAGAGTTCATTAAAGGACCTTGTCAGAAGAGAGCCAGAAATATCATTGGACTTACCAGACATGAGATCCGTATAGTGACAGGACTTTTTACGGGTCACTGCCGACTAAGAGTACCCATGCACAGAATGGGAATAACAGAAGAGACCGAATGTAGACTCTGTATGGAGGATGATGAAACAGTTAGACATGTACTGTGCGAATGTCCGGCTATTGCACGTTTACATCAAAACACTTTCGGTAAACCTCAGATTGATTCAGAAGATCTGAACAGTGTCTCACCCAAACTGATAGCTAACCTTTTTGGAGGATTAGGCATACAGTGGTGAGAAACCACTCAAAAGTGAGCCACAATAGACCCACTAGTGGTCGCAGTGGAAGGGCTGCAAGGCCCACTCATATATGAATCATCATCACAATAAAAAACGTTTGTACATTTTTTATAGCAACCGGATATATTTTCAGTATTTATAGTTCGGTAAGGACATGCTAGGGTATGTTTGTTATTATTTTTTCAATATTTTCTGAACAGGGTAGTAGGGGCTTTTTAAGCCCTTAAAAACTGGAAATTAAAAATATTTTCATGTTTTGTTATTCTAAAATATATAATAAGAAACCTTAAAATGGTTGATTTTATAACTAGTGATAAAATCTGTACCCTTAAAAATCTATCGTCGTTCAATTTATTTTCATCCCAAAACAAAAGCAAATATGAAAGATATATTATCTCTACTCATGGTAGATGGGGTTATCCTCTATATGTACCAGATAAAATAAAACAAATTACAAACTAAAATAGATAAAAAATAATTTTAGTTAAACGGTTGACTCAATGTTAAGTTATCAGCAAGATCAGCTGGCACAGAATATGTAAAGACAAGAATTGGGACACAAAGCAAATCTGATTTCAGATTAAAATAAAATATTTATATGCATCCATGATCTGATACCTTCCTAGCACAGTAGCACACTCCGAGTGAAGTCGACTTCATATCAGCCTTGAAAACAGGTTTTTTGTAAATATCTCAGAAGCAAAAGCTCCTATGAAGCTTTTGGTTATAATACAAATTATTGAGATAAATGTGTTCTACTATAGTACGAAAACCGCATATTGATGTGAAGGTCCGTTAAAAAATTGGCATTTTTTCAATTTTTTATTTGTCAATAAACATCTGTCATTATCATTAATGGATTTTCACCAAAATCAGCTCGCTAAAGTGTTGAAGTCACGACGATATTGCTAAGATAGGTCAAAATACATCCAAATAACACATTTTTGGCGTTACCTCCATTTTTATCAAAGACAAGACATTCTCAAGCCATTGCTGCGCGAGCTAGGAAAGTTTTTTTTTATACAGGGTGTTTGTTTAATGTAATTTGTCGTACGTTTTTGGAAACATCCTCGAATACGTCGATTTTTTTGCATGGGAAGCACTTTTTGGCTATCATGAAATTTTTAAACTAAATTTTTAAAACAGGGAAAGTGGGTACAGTAATAAATCTCTTTATAACCGTGTAAAATCTTCGAGATTCCATCACTTTGTTTTTGAAATGTTTAAATCCAAAGTTACCACAAAACCATCAAAAACGTTTTTATAAACTTTTCTGAGAAAACTTTTTTAAAATTTCGAATCACTTCGATTTGTTTTTTCTTTCTTTTACGTGTTTAATTTTTTTATCGTTCCTTTGAAGGGAAATATTTTTAAAATGAACATAGATTTTCGAAGTTCTTACAATGTTGTAAAAATACTTAAGAGTTCTTCAAGACAGGGTATCACTCCACTAACTTTCTCTATTCAAAACATATGGGTAAAGTTTGCCCCTCAAGGGCGGTACGTACTACAAAAATTTCATGCTGGCCAAAAAGTATCTTCCAAATAAACAAAATTGACGTTTTTAAGAGTTTTTTTACTTACGACAAATACTCGAAAAAGCTTCGGTTACTTTTATAAAAAACCCTCTGTATATGGAGTCCAGCTAAGTGGGTTTCGTGCAGACAGATCTTGTAGTGATAATGTTTAATGACTTAAACAAGTCATTAGGAAAAGTAGTACTAGAAATATAGAGACTCGTGTTACCTTTGTGGAGTTACAAAAAGCATATGATACCGTTCCAGTAGCAAAACTTGTGGAGTTAGTTAGAACAAACTAATATTAATCATACATACCTAAAAGCGATAAAAGAACTATACAAAGGGTCAAAACTTAAAATTAAAATTGGATATCGACTTTCAAAAGAATTCCTGGTAACGAAAGGCTTAAGACAGGGATGTTGTATCTCTCCAACTCTTTTTAAAATATATATCGCAGTAGCTCTAAAATACTGGAAACGTAAAGTACACGGCATGGGAATACAACTTAACGACCAGTTTACCATATGCACACTACAGTTTGCTGACGACCAAGTAATTGTAGCTAATGATAAAGGAGACATGGAGTATACGATGAAAAAGTTAACGGAAGAATCCCAATAGTGGGGGTTAAGAGTGAACGTGGACAAGACACAGTACTTTGTATTGGAAACGAATCAGGTGAGCTAGAACTAGATAATGAACAAACAATATCTCCATGCAATGAGTATGAATACTTGGGTGTCACATTTGACAAGACAGGAACAGACAGTAAAGAACTGGAAAAAAAATAGTAAAATCAAGAAAGGTTATTGGATGTCTTAACAGAATTTTATGGAGCAGGAAGATCAAAAAGAATGTAATATTTAACGTATATAAAATAGTGGTAAAAAACACGCTGTTGTATGGAATGGAGACTTGTCGCATAACAGAAAAATACAACGCAAAAATGGAAAGTATCGAAATGGATGCAATAAGAAGATCAATGAGAATACCTAGAACAGATCATATAAGAAATGAGATCATAAAAGAAAGAATGGGAATCGAGGGAAGCATAACGCATGACATGATCACTAAAAGACAACTGATATAGTACGTTCATGTACAACGGATGAATAACGAAAAATTGCCAAAGCAGGTCATAGAATGGCAATCCAAAGATCAATGATTCAAAAAAACCTGACAGAAGATGATTGGCAGGATGGAACGAGGTGGAGAATAGGCGTTGGACAATTTGGAAAAACGTTCTAAACCGACATAGTAATAGCTAAATTAAACTATTCAAAAACCTTTAACTTCTTGCAGGATCTAATAATATTTTCCTGAAAATTGGATTAGGAACTATAGTAGCCCGCTCTGGAACAACGAGAGATTATATTTTAAAACAAAGCAAATTAAAAAAGAGTGGATACGTCATGTATTTGACATTTGACCTGTCATATCTGTAACTTACAGCTTATTTGACCAATAAATAAACTTGAACTTGAACTTGATTACCAATGCAAAATTTGAAAAAAGTCAAACTGTAGTAGGATACCGTTAGGCATCTCAACCAAACCTACTATACTTTAATATTATCGCGGCCTTGTCAAAATGGTGGAGATTGGCACTTGTTATTTTTGTTGTGATTTTGATAGAAAATAAAGACAATCTCCGACTTTTTCAACTCTAGTGGAAAAGTAATATTTTGAGACCCTGACCAATTTTTGACAGATTTTATCCCAAATTTAATTAAAAAAACCGGAAAACACACAAGTAAACAAAAACGGCGGGTGACAAGCACATCTCTAAAGCAGAGAGCGTGAAACTGAAACGTGAGTCAGACAGCGGCCATTTTGGATTTTCCACTTTAACTTTGCTTAAATCGAAGGTCCTACAGAATTTGAAAGGTTATTGAACCTGACTGGCCAACTATAATCAGATTAAAAAAATCTACGTCACTGAGTTGCTTTAAAGTATTTGTTTTATGGAAATCTCATGACGCAGCTACAGTCGTCCAATTAAGTTCACATGACTGGTCAAATTCTGTAGGCAACCTGTGTAAAAGTATAAAGACCTTGGTCAAATCCTCTTCGTTGATGTTCTTTAACCCGTGACACACGAACTTCAAAAAAAAGGTTGCCTTTTCGGAGCAAAAGAATGCGCAGATAAGTAGGAGCACAGAAAAACTAGCTAAGAAAAAAAAGCTGGTTTTTTTGGTTTAGGAGGATTTTATAATAATTTGTGTTTATGTGGGTGGTGCCGAAGGTGAATAACGGAACATAGAATTGGCAATAAAAGTTTTACGATAAAATACGATAGTTCGAGTAATGTTTGAATATTTCATGGCTCGTAAAATTTTCTCGACGGAGCAGCCAGGCAGAGACATGCTGCAACGGGCACTATCTGCCCGTTCTCTATGATGGGACCCTCTTTTTGAGGATAGTCCAGACACAGTGTAGGTAATACCTACACTATGGTCCTGAGGCGGTTGGCACGAAGACGCTGCAAAGTTACAGAGTTGCAAAAAACAATAATTTAAGACCTCGGATGAAAAAACTGAAAAAGAAAGTCGACTTTTTGGTATAAAAAAAATCGTATATGTCAATAAAATTGGTTATCTCAGCAAATTAAGCAAAGATGGATTTAGTAAAAATGGCAAAATATTTTAAAAGTCAAAAACCTGATTTTTAAGATTAGTGAATCTTTAAACTCGATTTTGTTATATCTTTTAAAAGGATAGTTACCAGGTTTTCCGCCGAGCTTATCAATTAAGGTGATCAGATAATATCCAAAGCTGAATAGTAAGTATCTTTATTGGTTCTGTCTTCTAACCGATGAATAATAAAATAAATAAAACACAAGTAAAATATAATTTGTTTTCGGGAATGAGGTTCCCGAAAAAGAAATTACAAACGGATAAAAACAATCAACTCTCCAGATATAGGAAAAGCGGCGATAGCTCTTAACTGTGAGACGGTTTTGGAAAAGTGGAGAGCGAAACGCAATCGAGTAGGTGTCTTTTATGTCCCTTTCTTTTTGATGGCGAAGGACTGCAGTTTTTAAATCTCCCTGAAATTGAGTTTTTCCGACACTTTTCTTTACGCTAAATTGTAGTTTTATTGCTTCTACAAATTTAGGTTAAGTAAATTCTATTGGTTTTTTTAATACACTTTGGTTTATTCTGCAATAATAATTTTGATTTTTTCATTCTATTACAAGTAAATAAAGTAAGGTAAGTTCGAGGGGTCATCAGCTCACACCAGTACTGTACAAATTTTACAACAGGACGTAATAGTGGTAATTTATATATAGAAATACCAAAAGTTTTAACATTGACGTAAGCATATACTTATTTGACAGTCTTGTATTGCCCTTACTGAAATATGGAAGTGTTATCTGGTCCCCCCAATCTGACATTTGGATTGGTTTGATTGAGGGAATTCAAGGAAAATTTTTAAAAGCCATGCACTTTAGAAAATTTGGAATTTATCCACAAAGAGGTTGTGACAACAAGAGCTTATTAAAGATAGTTGATAGATTATCACTAAACCAAAGAAGAACTAAAAATTTTTTAACAACAATGTATGGAATTCTCAAAGGGGATGTTGATTGTCCTAATATAGTTGAACAACTTCCTTTTGCCATAAATCGAATCAATTCAAGGTCGAGAAATATGTTTTATTTAGCTTATCCACGAACAAATCTATTTAAAAGCTCTCCTACCTACAATTTATGCAACTTATTAAACAAGTATGCTTCAGATGTTGATACTGACAATGTTAGCTATAAGAAATTTAAAAAAAATTATAGATCTAAAAGTGCGCAGCAGTTATTCAATAAGTAATTATGTAATTTGATTTGTTTGTTATTTATCATGTGTAGTGTAAGTGACGTATTGCATAAAATATTTTTTTAGTAGTAGCAGTAGTTTTAAATGTCAGAAAGTATCTGTAATAGGCTTTTTGCTGTAGATACTGTTGAAATAAGTAAATAATAAATAAATAAAATAGGGCCCGAAAGGACTCAACAGTACTTAACAGGACACGAAAGAACCCAACAGGTCACCTTCCTAGCCCGCGCAGCAATGGCTAGAGAAGGTATTAATTTCGAAGATTTTTTCACGCCGAAAACGTGTTATTTTGGTGTTTTTTGACCTATCCCAGCAATATTGTCGTGATGTCTGTGTGTGTGTGTGTGTAAGTGTGTTTGTGTGTGTAAGTGTGTTTGTGTGTGTATGTCTGCCCGTAACACGATAGCTCCTAAATCGCTGAACCAATTTTCATAAAATTTTTAAGTAAAATAGTGTTCGACACTCCAACGATCTGATTAGATTTTGGTCAAAATCAAATCAAAAATCAATCGGCAGTTTTATATAGTAGAGTGCATTCTGCTCAATAGTTTGTGTTATAACCAAAAACTTTGTAGAAGCTTTAGTTACTGAGATATTTATAAAAATATTATATGTTTTTGGGGCTGATATATCATGGCTTCAGTTGAATTGCGCTAATAGGCTAGGTATCAGAGCCGTCAGGGATCCATTTTTTTTTTAGGTAAAATTCGTCAACTGCAAATCTCAGCTCACAATAGTAGTCGTCAGTACTGTACAAATTTCACAACAGGACTTGTAACAGGACTCGACAGAACCTGACGGGATCCGATTCCTGTTGGACACTGTACAAATTTTACGGTTCTGATGACCCTCGTGTAAATTGATTATATTTTTATTTAAACATATGCAGTTTGTCTTCCTAACTTTTACATAGGTTCAAGTTTTCTAGAATTAAGTCAATTTTGACCGAAAAAATTCAAAAAGGTAATTTGCTAAGGTTTTAAAAACAGCCTACTATTTACACTATACACAAAAAAAATCTGAAAATTAAAATTCAAATGAAAGAAGCAATAAATTTTGAGGCCGAAAAATCGTTTTGATTTGTTTATTCAAACTCCCGCAACTCAGGAGGGATTAAGCCAGCAACCCTTTGCCTAAATTGATAAAACGCACCAAATAAACTTCATGGAAGTGCGGAGGAATTATTCAAACAGTCAGTCAGTTTGTTTCAGTCAAAGTCACTGAACTCAACAATTCTGCAACCCGTATACCAAACAAGTAGAGTTTGTATATCTTCTTAATAAACTCCCAGAATAATTCAAGAACGAGAACTTGATTTTATTCACTCTTCAATCCAGTGATACTAGCGCCTATATCTCCAAGACTTGCAAACTTTTGACAAGGAAAGCTATTTTCTTGGAAGTTAGTTGGCTCACTTCTTAAGGTGATAGAGTATTTCCTTACTGATGTAAAGCAGGGCATTCGCAGAGCAGGATATTCAGCTGCCTCTAATGCGCTGCCTTTAAGTGATATTTCTATGGACAGTGTCTTGTAAGCAATCAGACCACTAGTCTCAAGTCATTTCTATTCGTTTCTTGAAGGTGTTTAGACTTCTTTCCTAATATGATTATGAACCGTTTGCATTGTCTTTTTCTCCGACTATATCTTCAGTAAGATACCAACTGATCCATCTTTCATTCATTAATTTATTTTATGTAGTTGCTTTGCATTAGTCCACAGAAGGACCTTGGTCCGTAAGGGGTATTGCAGCCCCTTTCTTTTAAAAGCTGTCTGCTTCCTCATTTCCTTCAATGTCTTGATGTCCTGGTGCCCCTATTAGTGTGTTTTTGTCGTGTTCAGCTAGTCGTTTTAGGCTCTACACTCCCAGACTAGCTTTGACACACCTTTAAAAGACTCTATAGCCCTTATCACCGCTTGATTGTCCAAAAGTACCATAGAGACCCTCGATACATTTGACAGTTGTTTAACAACAATTGTCAAATATATCGAGGGTCTCTAATATTAAACCATTCTGCAATGCACCAATGCTTGACTTCCTTCAAAGGAAACCTTTACTGCTTGTAAATGTTGCGACAACTTTGAGGGTTTGCATATGCTAAGAATTCAAATATTTGAAACAGGTTAATAGAAGTATGTGAGCAGTAACGTTTGTCAATAAAAAGTTTGTTTCAAATTAATACAAGCTCATAGATTTCTTTTAACTTAAGTAGTATGTAAGGAACATTTTCGTATAGAGCGGTATCCAACCTTAATGTTTTAATTTAAATTACTATCAATTCATTAAAAGTAGTTGATTTTTCTCAGAATATAACTCAATGGAGAAGTAATTCCGTAGAGATCACCGGACAGTGAAAAGTTCCCATCGATTTGAATCTCGGAAAACCCTTCAAAAAGCAATTTAACGGCTCCATCTTTCTGTCAGGCTAAGCATAAAACTCCTAACTGATACTCAGAATATTTATACATCTTTGGTCTCAAATTTGACACAAACTTTCAAATATTTTATACCGTTTTTGATGAACACTTCTTTCGACCAATACCTGTTTTACCACAGTGTTTTACACTATTAATAACACAGTTCTACAGTGATTTTGATGTTTCAAAACTGTTTGCTATTTTATGTATATGTTTAAAGGCCCTTATTCCAAAAAACGCCTTATTTTTGCTCCGTCACGTAATTTTTATTTTATTAAGATAACTATGACATAATTAAATATGTGTGTTCCATGTTAGACATGATTTTCAAATAAATTGATTTTTATGAAATTAAATGTAATTTGGCAACACTGGTTAATTTCAGATTTTTCAGCAATTGAGTTGGCGCAGAAGCGTTGGAACCTGCTTACATAACATATACACCTTTACGCGGTTGTTGCATTTTTAGTGTTTTAGAGCTATCTGTCTGTGGTAGTTATGTTGTGGTAAAGCAGAAGCAAACTGTAACTTCTTTTGTGAAAAACGTATACTGCGCGTATTTTGGTCTAAAAATTGGCGACCAAGACAAGTCCTGGGCTCCTCATACTGTTTGTTCTGTTAAACCATTAAGAAAATTCCAGATAATCTTGGAACAGAGAAGAACAGAGAGATAGGTTTCACCAAGATATTAAGGAAATGAAACGGCGATACCAAGGCAGATGGATCATATCAATGATGGCGGATTATTGCTGGATGTTAAAACGAGATATGCCCTTCAAAACATAGCCGAATGTTCGGCCAACGCAGCTTTCTGGCAAAAAGACGAAGATTTTGCTCTAAAAAGACTAATTAAACTATTTTTTTCCACTGTGTTTTAACTAGTATTCTACTTTATACCTAAATAAAAACTTACATGTTTTTAGAAATTTTGTTTTTTTCCTTTAACATTTGACAAAAAACCTTACGTGATACAAATAAATAATAATTTTTAAAATCAGCACACCAAAATTATATAAAATCAGTTTTCAAAATGAAAATCTTTCAAAAAGTTTGATTTTGTAGACCTGTGTAATTAATACATAGATTTCTTCATGGTGAAAAAGTTTGAGTTTTATTTCAGAAACGTAACATAACAATCCACGTCAAATAAATGAGCGATTTTTGTCTTGGATTTGTCCACATAATGATATAATGCTTTTGTTTTTTCTTAAGGTTTGAAGTCCAGTGTTCACAGGATACAAGAACATCTGTCAATAGAGTGCCAAACCGTCTTTCTATAAAAGCAATAAAATTTCGTTTGGGTTTTGGTTTATTTTGAATAACATTTTAATCACTGAACATGTAAATTTTTATTTATGAGACATTCCAAACAAGTTACTTCCAGTAAAAAATTTGTAAGTGACCATTAACAAATCAACTGTTTTCGAATATGAATTCACAGAAAAATCCACGGGAATCGTATCTGTCAATTAGTCCTTGCTTATTTTAAATCTCTTTCTTTCTTTCAGCTTTATTAAAATTTATTTTTGGCAAAATTGCTTCTATTTCTTAAACAAACTACAAGTCGCTTTGAAATTGGAGATTATTTATTTTTGTAATCAAATTTAATTTTCGTTTTTGTGCAATTGCTAGAAGTATTTGTTTCTTTGATAATTATTTTCGTTTTAATTTCTTAAAGTTCAGCTTCAGATATTTTCTGTATGCTCAAAAACTTTAATATCGCATTCTAAGACCACGACTTTTATTTCTAAGTCGAATCTTTTACCAGTTTTTTCAGATCTGTTTGTAGCTTTGATTTGGCCATTGATGTTAATGAGTGTTTAGTTATTGAGTGCCTGTTAGTCATACCTCTTCTTGCGGCTCCCGATTTAAAATTGGCATATCATTTGGCATCTATCAATATTTTTGTTACCTCTGTGGTGAACGATTTTGAGTTATAATTGCTTTTAAAGTCTGCACAAAGTTGTTCAATTTCAAATTGGGATAAGGACTTATTTAAATGCTCAACATATATCTTATATTCAGCAAATTTTTTTGAAAGAGATATCTTTTAAAAGCTAAGATGTAGTAGCGTGTCGTGGATAAAAGGGCGGGGGGGGGGGAGGGCAAAGACCTTAAGGGGCGCAAATATAGGTATGGGAGTCAAATAAATTACAAACCTTTTTTTTTAAATAATAATACTACTAAACTTAAAGGACGCCAGGGGCGCCAAGCGCAGAGGGGCAAGGGGGCGTTCGCCCCCCCCCTGCCCCCCTATACGACACGCCACTGCTAAGATGTTTCTCTCCACTGCTGTGGTCTGTGAAAACCTTCCATACAGTATAAAAAATATATTCTTTTGAATAAATGTCGGAATACTATTTTCGAAAATATTTTGGATTATTACGATGTTACCAAACTCAACTTCTTATTGTTCTCTTACACTCATTTTTGAGATTTTCTCTAATTTTTCTTTGATCCTCAGGATCTATCGGATGCTCCCCAGCTTGTTTTCTAGTCCTTGAAAGGACTAGTTTGTCAATCAATACATAAAATAGTTTTTAGCCAATATTTTTTGTTATTTTTCGACAAGGTCTCTAAATGTAGTTACGGCTTTTTCTACAAAATCGGTCAGGTTTATAGTAGAGAATCTGCACTAGCTAATCAAATGCTCCGTCACTTTAAATCGCTTTTTCCGTTCCCCCACTAACTCTTCTTTAATTAAAAGCCCATAGACATATAGATCTTTCGCGAGGGTTCGATAAATCAAACGAAAGGTTGTTGAGAGTGCCAGAAGGCAAAGTTACTTTAGCATTTCGATTACAAAAAATAACACGTTTAATGTCGAGTGTCCATGAAGCGTATTATCCGCATGGATTTATATTTTCTTGAGCTCTGATTGGTTGATTTAAAAATTGACCGAATCAATCTGGGAGAAGAAATTCAATAGCTCCAGTAGCGGATCCACGGAGAAAACA
The DNA here is from genome assembly GCA_963576565.1 of Aspidapion aeneum. Classification (NCBI taxonomy): domain Eukaryota; kingdom Metazoa; phylum Arthropoda; class Insecta; order Coleoptera; family Brentidae; genus Aspidapion; species Aspidapion aeneum. The sequence continues at coordinate 32,976,523 of OY755043.1, forward strand.
AGGTTGTTTACCTTCCCCTCTGGGATATAAAGCTTATATTTTTTAGTTCTAATAAGAAAATATTTAGCAATTTCTTATAAAATGCTTTTTTTTCCAAAAATTTTTACCTGAGGCGCATTTTTTTGCGTGTGTTGCTTGAAAAAATTCACATTTATAAAAACCGGCAAAATAAAATTGTTTTGGCTTTTGCTGCCTCCTTCCAAAATACGGCTTATAGTTTACCAACAACATCGGTACTAAAATTTATAAGTTTGCAAGGTATAAGTTTTGCCATTTAACGCATTTAAGGCATATACATAATATTCCAATACCCACGGTAATTGCCAATTCATGATGCAAAAGTCCTTGCGGTCCTTAAACAAAAATGTCCTGATTGGTTGCTTTCAAACACAATAATGCATATTATTTCCATATAGTACGTATTATGGCAATACCTACGGTACCTTACGATGCATAATGCAAACATATTTGAAATAGCAATGTCAATGGGTACAAGTCTATCTTTTTTCCCGACCTTAAGATAAAATTGGTTATACTTTTACGCATACATATTATTTTATTCTTGTATTCGTCACGTCAAATCATCGGCTCAGAGTTGACAAAAACTCTATGTAAATTTGGTGTCTGTGCATTTTTCGTATCTTTATTTTAGAATGTTTGCATCACATGCCAGCCATTGTGTAAATGGGTAACAGTGAGTATTGGAATATTACGTATATGATTTAAGGAGCCCACTATGCGACGCCGTGGAGACGGTGATAGGATGGTCTAGTTGAACTATGACGAAATGTCTTTCTTGCTTATAGACCGGTAGACGTTTTCGTCCTGCCATTGGACTTAGTTTCCTTGGTTCGCTGTCGTTTCACTCGTTGAATAAATAAATAGGTTTCACCTATATTTTAATTCTTTTTGATGTACAAAAACATGTTATGGAAACACCTTGTATAAACTTTACTCTTCCTTGCAAGTTCCTGATTTTGTTAGTTCAGCTAATACCGCAGTTTGGTTAGTTACGCTACTCCTCCTAGGTAATAATAAACAAACGTCAGGCGGAAAGTGCACATCATATCATAGATATATATATATTTGTTTATTACAGGAATTTAAACAGTGTAGGAATCTAAGCAATTTAGTAATAGCAGTATGTTATTTTTAGCTTACCTTCCTAGCCCGCGCAGCAATGGAGAGGGTATTATTTTTGACGAATTTTTTTTTTTTAGATAACGCCAAAAATGTGTTATTTGGATGTATTTTAATATATCCTAGCAATACCGTCGTGATATCTGTCTGTGTGTATAGTATTTCTGTCCGTAATACGATAGCTCCCAAACCGCTGAACCGATTTTCATAAAATTTTTAGGTAAAATAGTGTTCGACACTCTAACGAGCTGATTAGATTTTGGTGAAAATCCATTAATGGTAATAACAGTTTTTTGACAATTAAAAACTTTAAAAAATTCTAACTTTTTAACGGAGCAATATATCAATACACTCTTTTCGGAATATAGTACACTATATTTTGCTCAATAATTCGAGTTATAAATAACCAAAAACTTCGTAAGAGCTTTAGTTTCTGAGATATTTACAAAAAACTGTTTTCAAGGCTAATATATTATCATGGCTTTACTTAAAGTGTGCTAATAGCAGAGATGTCACAAGTACATTATGAAAGTACTTCAAGTACAAGTACCAAGTACATTAAGATTTGTAAAAATACTTGAAGTAATAAGTACATTTTCTTTTCAAATGTACTTCAAGTACTAAGTACATTATAAAAATACTTGATTTTTCCCAAGTACACTACTAGTACAATAAAAGTACTTGAAGTACAATAGAAGTACTTCAAGTACTTTAAATATGTCAAAAAATGAGAAAAATGACAAAAAACGTCAAAAATTATCTAAGATGTCAAAAAATTTTAAAAAATTTCAAAAAAGTGTTAAAGATGTAAAAAATGCTTAAACATTTTTAACCTGAAAGGTTTTATTTTTTGGAATATTAAAGTTTGTAAATATATTACCCTTATATACCTAAATTGCATTTATTTATTTTTTCTGAACTCATCATTACATAAAAATACCATAGAAAGGTAATGGAAAGAGATAATTTTATTAAACAAAAAGCTGCAAAATTGACCCAGTCGTATCAAACTGTTTTTAAAGTTTTATAGTTTTCCAATAGGGGTACATTTACCACGAACTCCGGGGTAAATAATGGGACCTACCCCAAAAGATAAAATTTTTTAAATATATTAAGTTCTTTCTCAAATTGCATGCTTGAATTCGTAATGAGACCTCAAAAAAATCTTGTAAAACGGCGATGCACGTACCCTACCTTGCCCTATTTCTCTTTTGATGGTGCACTTGGGGCACTGTTCTTACCGTCAATAATTTCTAAATCACTCATAGAAAGTAGTATTTTTATAATAACCCACAAAACTGCTTAAAAATCAAACTAAATAAATAAGCATAACAAACATAAATATCCAAGGAATTTACTTGACAAAATCAAGTACATTTCCAAGTACATTGTTAAATGTACTTCAAGTACCAAATACATTTACTAGATTGTAGATGTACTTCAAGGACACTACTTGAAGTAATTATAAGTTGTTGAAGTACAATTTTAAGTATTGTACTTGAAGTAACTGACAGCTCTGGCTAATAGGCTAGCTAGTGAGGTGTCACATCCGCCATGAAGCCATTGATTTCACTTTTTATCTAAATAGGAGAAAGTGGTCGAGCCGAGTCAGACGCTGTCATTTTGTCAGAAAAATAAATAATTTTTTCTACATTTTTTTACAACCCGTTTCTCAAATCTTCTTGTAGTTAATTTTATCTGGGACGTGTAAAAATGTTTAAATACTTTTCGCAATTAAAAACACTTTTATTACCCCCATCCCACATTTTGTTCACGCTAGTGACTGTTAAACTACCTGGCCCCATTGCAGCATTGAAAACTGCGTAAACTCTGGCTCTGGCCGAGTTGATTTTAAACCGAAATTTAAATTTACTTCTTAGATTTATACAAACTCAGCCTTAGTTTACTCCTCACAAATTAATTATTTTTATGTTCTAATCTAACTGCTTTAGTTCAAGTCAACAATCTAGAAGTTTAATGTTTCCTTGTCATAAGCGCGCGCGGGCAATTTGCGCGCGGACCAATGCGTGCAACCAATTGCGTGCAATCTTTAGCGCGCGGAGAAATTCGCGCAACAACAGATTCGCGCAACTCTTAACGCAAAAATAAAAGCCAATTTTTTACAAGCTTTTATTTAGCTTCAGATGTTCTGTCTAACTATCTAACTATCTATCTAACTAACTATCTAACTAACTATCTATCAAATCTTGTGAAGCGTTTTTGACACACTTCCCATTATCCGATTTGGATGAAATTTGGTACACACATAGTGGTCCCATGACAATACAACATTAAGAAAAAAATATCCTCCCCCCTACCCCCACCCCTTCTATAGAAAAATGTATTTTTGACACACTTCCCGTTATCCGATTTGGATAAAATTTGGTATACACATAGTGGTCCGATGATAATACAACAATAAGAAAAAATATCCTCCCACCCCTACCCCCACCCCCTTCCATAGAAGAATTTGTTTTTGACACACTTCCCGTTATTCGATTTGAATGAAATTTCGTATACATATAGTGATCCGATGACAATACAATATTAAGAAAAAAATATCCTAACACCCCTACCCCCACTCCCTTTCATAGAAAAATGAGTTTTTGACACACTTCCCATTATCCGATTTGGATGAAATTTGGTATTCACATAGTGGTCCGATGATAATACAACATTTAAAAAAATATCCTTCCACCCCTACCCCCACCCCCTTCCATAGAAAATGTGTTTTTGACACCCTTCCCATTATCCGATTTAGATGAAATTTGGTATACATATAGTGGTCCGATGACAATACAACAATAATGAAAAAATGTCCTCCCACCCTACCCCCCACCTCCTTCCATATAAAATGCGTTTTTGTTCATTTAATAGAGTAGATGGCTGAGACTAAAAAGTAGAAAATAAATTGGTAAATTTTTTTTTTAAGTAACAAGCTTTTGTAAAATGCACTAAAAATTAAAAAATAATTTTCTAACATTCTAATATTATCATAATAATGAAAGCGATGGCCGCAAATCAAAGCATAAGTTAATTTAAATTTGTGATCTAAACACTTAAAGAATATTCAACACAGCAGGTTATGTTTGATGTGCCGCAATGTTATCCCATTGTCATATCTATGTCGGAGAAATCCTGGGGTATCTTGGGTCGGGATAGGTGGGTTTGGTACCTCCGCATTTTTCTGCTAGATTGATTCTTGCAAATAGTGATATTTAATTGATACGGATATCTTATCGTGCTAACATCGTCAAAATTTCCATCAGTCGGCCATCGCTTTTATTATTATGATAATATTAGAATGTTACAAAATTATTTTTTAATTTTTAGTGCATTTTATAAAAGCTTGTGACTTAAAAAAATTTTTTACCAATTTATTATAAAAGGTTCGAATACAAATGCTCCTACAAATGCGCTAACAAGTCAAATTGCCCGGTCCAGCCTAGGTGTACCACGGGCCCAAGATAGTTGATAAGTTGACCCGGTTAGGTTAGTATTCTTAACTTAGCCCGGTTAGGCTATTATACCAAAAAATAACGTTTCTAACCAGATCAGGATAGTTTTCTTTTGAATTATCCTATTCTATGAAAAAAGTAACCGAGATCTTCCGATATATTTTCAAAAATGTAATAAACGCCTGGAATAGAAAAAATGCTTTTAAAATTAAAGTATTTAAGCACACAAGAAAATAAATTATTCTCTGGATAAAAACTTTATTTTTCTAAACTTTTAAAAGCTCTAATTGTATTTATTGAACTTTCCATCTCCAATAATTTATTTTGAGTTTTATAACGAGTTGAGAGGAAATAAATTTTTCTAACTTTGCTCTAGATATAAAGCAAAAAGCTCGCGGGGTAAGCATTAATTGCTTCATTTTTAAATTAAAACGGAAATTAATTTTAAAAGCTTTAAAGTCTAAAAGCGAGAGAAGGAGATTCGTGAGCTAATAATCAGCTATTGATTAATTTTTTGTTCTTCTCCTTTTTTTGCATTTTGTTACTGAATGGTGTTTAATTGAGCAGTGACTTTATATTTTAGCAATTAAATTTAGGTGATAAGTATAAGAAAAAACGTACAAAATGTTTTCAAATTATTTTGTCTTCAGTCACAACCAATATTCTGCTTTTGTTGGAGAAGGATGTCTGGGAGGGGGTAAATTCAGAATTTTGTAATGAAAACATACAAACATGCGGTTTTGAGATTTATGACTTGATATACAGAGTGTTTCCTAGATATTGGTCAAAAATTCGTGGTGTGATCGCGATCGCGCAACAGCTGTAACATCTTTTCTTGAAACATTTCAGCCCATATTTGACCTATCTAAAAGCTAGCTAGCTAGCTTATTCTGAAAGCTACGACTCAAACTTTGTACAGACGTAGATCTTCATAGAGTTAATAACTCCTCTCAGTTTCATGGACTTCCATAAAGTAGTAGAGTAGTTACGAAAATTCAAAAAGCGTCGAAATTGCCACTCACTCCCTCACTCATGTATAGTTCATAAACATTCTACTGTACTTCCAGACATGCTACAGAAATTATGACCAAACCCTTGGAAAAAATCAAAAAAACCCCAAAATTCTAAATTAGTCATCTCTTCTACACATGTAAAATTATGTAAAAGTAACATTGCCCACTTGCAGAAACGCTAGAGAGCTGAGTTTTGGCACACTGATAGGAACTATGATAAAGCTATAGAAAAATATTTTAAAAGCCGAGAATTTTAATTTACTTCCCTCCAATATAAATGTAAAATTATGTAAAATTAACATTGTCCACTTTGAGAAACACTAGAGAGCTGAGCTTTGGAAGACTGATAGGAACTATGATAAAACTATGAGAAAAAATTAAAAAACCTCAAAATTTCAAATAGCGCATTGCAAAAGTTTTGAACAATATTCCACATATTTTGCTACTTTAAAACTCATAATCATAACAAAAACTTTTTATGTAAAAAAAAGCCAAGTACGCGAAAATGATATTCCGTATAAAGAATTGAGATAAAACTAAAGCAAGTTCTCCAATACAAATTTTAAAATCAAAGGTTCTTACTAATTTGGAAATGTTTTTCTAAACTTGGCTATTACGGCTGCAAATGACTCTTAGGGACAGTGCTAAATTGAAGATAAATAACTTTGGCTGTAATAGCAAAGCTTAAAAAACATTTCCAAACTAGTAAGAACCTTTCATTTTAAACTTTGTATTGGAAAACTTGGCTTTACTTTTGGTTATGAATATTTTTTGCGTTTTAGTGTAATTTTTTAATAAAATCGTTTAACTTAACAAAATGTTTTTATCTATCTTAATATCATTTAAAAAACGTGCATTATTTCTTAATTTTCTAAATCGCAGTGGCGAAGCGTCCATATAACCACTGTTAACATTGGCATTGGTAACACTAAAAAATCTTCAAAGTATATATTTTAAGAATACTGTGAAATAATTTGATTTTTTTTTACCATCAGCATCAGCAATATGTTCTAGTAATTTATAAAATAATACGCTCTATACCGTCGGACAGTGTTGCCACCCTCGAACCTGAGGTCTTCGGTAGAAGGCTTCGAGAAAAATCGGTAGATTTCGGTAGATTTTTCAATCATCTCAGCAAGCAGTGCTGGAGAACTATCGATAGTTTGGATTGATTTAGTAGGTAAATTGTATTTCTACCATTTGTTTTTACTGACAAAATACCAAAATTAAGAATTAAATAAAAAAAATTAGGTACATACTAGGGACCTATTGCAATAAAGCCGGCCACAAATTGTGCCGGGTACTATATTGACAGTTTCGCATTAAAAACTGACAGTTGATCTTTCAAAATTGACATACCAAAGTCGAATTTAGAAATCCATTCGTTTATTTTCCATTAATTCCGTCTCTTATAATACACAATGGCCTTATTTTGAAAGAAGACAGCTGTTCTTATAATGTGAAACTGTCAATATAGTGCCCGGCACAATTTGTGCCTGGCTTTATTGCAACAGGTCCCTATTAGGTAGATAATATTATAAAAAAAAACCTCAGGGTTTATAATAGCGTGATCTTTAATGCCGCTTGCCAAGAGATGGCGCCATAAATACACTTTTAAAAACAATGACTTGAAATAAAATTTTTATTCTACAAAGGATCTTACATAAAAAGAATATTTTATTTATGGTGTTTTTTTTTAATCGCGATTACGAGGCGTATCAAAAAAAACAAGTTTATATCGAAAAAAAAAATCGGTAAAAAAACTATGGTAATTCGGTATATCGTAAAGTCAAAGGCTAAATCGGTAGATCTACCGAAAAATCGGTAGAGGTGGCAACACTGCCGTCGGGGCTATGCGTTTATAATGACGATTTCATATTGCATGTTACCACTGTCGTTGGTGGATACGCTTCGTGGTCCTTCGACTCCGTCTCGTGTCTGCTAGCGTGCTTGAATTAAACAACGCTAAAACGTAGGTGCGTCGCAATATTATGTACGCATGTTACCATTTTTTGTTTTAGTTACTTCTTGGTAGTGGTTAGGATGGATTAGTCCGCTGCGTATTCTATCAGCTACTTGAAAAGTCATTCTCCTATAATTTTGAAGAAAAAAAGACCAATAAAAATGGAAGACCTATTTTAAATTAAATAATTTTAAAGAAGCTCAAATAAAATGCCTAAAATATGCAAAAATTTATATTTGGGAGGTTCAAAATAAACTTTTTTTTAAATAAGATTTTTAACATCTGGTTTTGATAACACTTTAGAAAAAGTCACGCGTCACGACTGCAGTAGAACAGTTTGTAGTGGAGAAACAACGTATATATTTTTGTCTTTTGTCCCAATATAGCATAAAGGCTTTCCAGTTGGCCTACATCTTTTAGTCGGGCGTTTTGCTGTCGCGCCTCCATCGACTCGGAAAATACTAGAAAGTTTGCGCTATAAAAACTCTGTACAACGGGTTTTAATGAGTATTTCTGTGGTTTACATTTACTTATCTATCTATCTCTATCAATCTGTTTAGCCTTCCTCGCTCCATCTTTTCCCAATATCTTTCACTCTTCTCTGTCTGTTGCCGTGTTTATCCATTTAGTTTCCGCATGTTGTTTCAAATCGTCCGCCCATCTCATTTGGGATCTTATCCGACTTCTTTTATTTTCTTAAGGTCTCCAGTCTGCAATACATTTGTTCCATTAATCGTCTTTCTGTCTGATATTAGGAAAATTTCCATTTTAATTTTGCTACTTTTGCTCGGGCATCCCTTACTTTTGTTACATTTCTTATGCAATAATTCCTTTTTCTACGTATTAGCTTTACATGTAACATTTGCCTTTCCATTGATCTTTGGGCTTTTGTTACCTTATCTATACTTTTTCTTATCCATCTTTCATTTTTTAATTATCCAGGTCAGGGATCCATAGGTGAATATAGAAAGGATACATTGGTTATACACTTTCGTTTTGAGGTACTGAGGATATTTTGTATTTTTTAATATGTAGCTTAATTTACCGTATACTACCCAGGCCAATCTTAGTTGTCTTTTGATTTCAGCTGTTTGGTTTTTTTTTGGTTTAATAATTTGTCCCAGATATATATATTCCTCTACTTGTTCTATTTTTTCTTGGTTTATTCTGATCGTGATATCTTTTAGTGTAGTTCATACTCAAGCCTATATTTTTAGCTACTGTATCTAGTTCTCCCACAATTTTTATCAGTTCTTCTTTCTTATTTGTTAAGGCGATATCATCAGCATATCTTAGGTGGTTCAAGTATTGTCTGCTTGCTTTGATGACTATTTCTTCCCAATCTAAGTTTTTTAAAATATCTTCTAGGGCCTGGTTAAATAGTTTAGGGGATATTGAATCACCCTGGCTGACACCTTTTCCTATACGGATTGACTTGGTTTCTTTATGGATTTTGTTTTACGGTGTTGCTTCGGTATATATATATTGGCTATTAAGTGTATTTTTCATCTATTCGAAATGACAATGAATTTTCTCTACTAGCATTTTTCCTTTTGTAAATTGCATCAAATAATAATTGATTTACTCATCTCTTAAACCCAATAGTACTTTCCCTAAAGCAATATTATTTGTATAATTCCGTCCAGGTTTGTCTCCACGATCTGTAAGTTTTGGCTAACTATTTAATGTGATAAAACTTAAGGAAGTAATTCGGTTAGGGATGTGCATAATCTGCATTATCTTCGATGTTTTATAATCAGTATCAATGACAAGATGTATCGGAGAGCTGCCCTTCACTTAACATGGGCAGCGACAAGGTACTTTTACAAATTAAACCAAAGCCTCCTGTAAGGGTCTTTGTACCCAAAAGAGATGCCTCTCACCCAGAATGGAGTAGTCTGGTATACTGACGGCTCAAAAATGGGGGAGAGATCTGGAGGAGGGGTGTACTGCAGAACCACAGGAGCGAGATTTCATTTTGCCCTGGGTAAGTATGCCACTGTTTTCCAGGCAGAAGTATACGCAATTCTAATGTGTGAATATATAAACTGTCTATGTCAGGAAAAGAGATCTACATATGCTCAGACAGCAGAGCTGTGCCATCAAATCGGCTAAAGTAAGCTCTGCAGTTGTAGTTGACTGTAGGGATGTACTAAAAACCGTGGCAGAGCACAACAAAGTTGCTGGGTTTCAGGACATGTGGGCATTCTTGGAAAGGAGGAGGCTGAACAATTTGCTAGAATGGGATCATCAGCTGATCCAATGGGGCCGGAACCCATGGTGGGCATCGCAGAGTGTCTTATCATGACGACCGTAAAACGTGACTTACGCTTAAACGCTCTCAGGCGCTGTGGGAAGACACGGAAGGAATGAGGCAAGCCAAACTTCTTATCGGGGAGGTGGGCGTCTCCAGGACGAGGTGTTTTCTCACACACGGGAGAAAGATATGAAATTGGTGACAAGGCTTTTGATAGGACACTGTCGCCTTAATAAACACCTTAGCATTCTGGCAATCGTTGAAGACTCGGAGTGTCGATGGTGTATGGAGGTTGAAGAATCTTCTCTACATATCCAACCGAGTGCCTGACACTCGCCGCATTTCGAAAGGTGTTTGTTTAGCCCCAGCGATATTAGAAAATTTTAACCGAGAAAAGTCTGCAGCTTTGCTTTGCTAAGGCGGCGGGTTTTCAATGCTAAACCAGGGGACAGTGTGATACAACGGGCTCAGTAAGGTGGCCTAAGTACATGTGATTTTCTCACCCACAAAACTTCATTTATTCATTTATTTATGGCCAGGCACAATTTTGACACCTTCACATTGTAATATCAGCTGTGATCTTTCAACACACGGCTTTTGTTTACTATATGAACCGCAATAAATAGTGCCTTCTTTTATTAATTGAAAATAAACGACGAAAGTTTTGAAATTCGACTTTGGTATGTTAATTTTGAAGGATTAACTCTCAGTTTTCAATGTGAATGTGTCAATATAGTACCTGGCGCAATTATAGCCTGGCTGTATTTCAATAATTCTCTCATAAGCAATTAATAAGCTGCTTATTATCCAATAATAAAAAGTGTGATCTGTTACAAATGGTCGGCTAGCTTGAAGGACGTGTATACATGGGTCAAATAATAAATACCTGGTGGAAAGTAATAGTTTCTTTATCAGTTAGTAAATGGAGAAAAGGAAGGTTTCTAATAAATATTTGCTGCCGAGAGGGGCTGTCGTGAATTGAAATGAACAGGGGCACAACTGTCTAGCTTGCTTTATTTTCTCCTTTTTTTCCGGCGAAAATTTAAGGCAGTTCTCACGATGTTTTATTGGATTTAAATGAAACACAATGGCGTAATTTTGTTTTGACTTTGGATATTTGCTTATTTTTTTACACCTTTATCACAAACACCAAAAGCAGTATTTATCATAACAAAAACATTTCATGTAAAAAAAACCATGTACGCGAAAATGGTATTCCGTAATAATCGAGATAAAATTAAAGCCAAGTTCTCTAATACAAATTTAAAAATGAAAGGCTCTTTCTTACTAGCTTGAAAATGTTTTTTTAAACTTTGGATTTGGATAATATTTAAGTTGTAAAGTAATTATATATGCGGAGTTTTTTTCTATGTTTTTATCAGAGTTCCTATCAGCCTTTCAAAGCTTAGCTCTCTAGCGTTCCTGGAAGTGACTACTTTAACATATCTTTTCATTAATGGGGAAGGGCAGTAAATTTAAATGTTGGTGTTTTTAAATTTTTTATAGTTCCTATCAGTCTTGCAAAGGTTAGCTCTCTAGCGTTTCTGAAAGTGGGCAATGTTACTTTTACGTAACTTTAGGGGAAGGAAGTTAATTAAAATGTTGGGGTTTTTATATTTTTTCCCATAGTTTTATCATATTTCCTATCATTCTGCCAATGCTTAGCTCTCTAGCGCTTCTGGAACTTTACATGTATAGGGAAGGCGAGTAAATTAGAATTTTGCGGTTTTTTAATTTCCTTTCTGGGGTTTGGTCATAATTTCTATCAGTCTGCCAAATTTTTGCTTTGTAGCATGTCTGGAAACAGTAGAATTTCGATGATCTATACACTCAATCACTGAATGAGTGGCAATTTCGACGTTTTTTGTAATTTCGTCACTACTTTAGTACTTCATGGAAGTACAGTTAGGGACTTTTTTTAAATTGTCAGTGTATTTTTTTCTGTCAAAATTTAGAATGTTAAGATATTGGAAAAAATATTGTTTTATATTACATATGTATAAACACAGAGGTAAACTTTACTATTTTTTTGGTTTGTTTCAAACTGGGTTTCCTAATTTCCAATAGGAATATTTTTAAATTTCGAGCGCGGCCAATTAAAAAGTCCCTGACTGTACAGCTGTTTACGCCGTGAACTTGGCTGGGCACTACCCTTGATTCTCTAGAAGATTGTTAATGTTAGCTTAGAGAAAATCTTTTTTTAAGAGTTTATTGACTATTTCGTGGGGGTATTGATCTCCCCTGATCCCGCTCTGGGCACAGCCCTGAGCTGTTCTATATTCTCTGCTTTTCCTTAATAATAATGTAATTTATATAGTATACGTTTTTAAAATGTGACCCTTTGGACATCCTATTTAGGTTTTTTTAATTATAGCTACAGTGTAACTATTGAACTCCGCTATTTTAGTTTATAATAACTTTTGCGAATTTTGCGAATCCATTCTGATCAATAAAGTTTTCCAATAAATTTGAAATAGCATTTAAAATACACAAATAAATTACTTCCACGTCAAAATATTGAAATTATACCAAATTTGGGCCATCAATCTATCTATCTCTCTATCTGCGAATCTCTCTAGCTCGGCTGAAAAGTTAATTTAATTAAACTTAATTTATTGTCCAATATTACATGTGTTTATCTGCATTGTGTGATGCTAATCATCAATATTGTTATTGTTTTAGGTAGTATTAGTAATCAAATAATAGCGAGACATGCATAATTAGTTACAAAATCATATCTATACCAGGTGTTGTTATTGAACAACATGCTTATATTTAAGCAAGAAAGTCCATTTTGAGACTTAAGTTTTAAAATGGAGGGTGTCAAAATTTTTCAAAATATTTTATTTTTACCTTAGATATGTAAAAATACTTTAATTTAATTTAATTTAATTTATTTTTGTAAATTTAATGTCTCATAAAATACTCTGCCAATATATGGGCACCTAAGCTCACACTAGGTACTATAGTTATAGTGTATGTGAACAACTAGAAAGAATTTCTTAAAAGTAACCGCAACGTACTCCCGCTACGTCTCAGTATACCATACAGCGACGTTATAATTCCCTAAGTGGGGAACCAATTTCTGGTTATAACTACTTCGCCAAGTGTTTAAAGTCACTGTAGTAACAACTACACTACTACGTCGTAGCCAGGTATCTACTACGTCGTAGAGGCTGTTTTTTTCCGTAATGGCATAAAAGTTGAGATGTAGTTGCAAATAATATAATCGTTTCTTTTTGGTAGAATTGTTACACAATATGGTGGACACAACAGTAAACAGACTCGCTTAGTTTTTTTGTTTGGTTATGGTTATAATATGTACTATGTTATCCAAAAGTGTGAGAATTTACGAGCAGAGGATCAAAATTCGAGTGCGACGCAAAGTTTGTTGTATAACATGCATTATATATATATTGCAAAAAACCGATGCGCCCGTAAAATTGAGCCGTTTTCTGGTACCTAATGGAATTTTTGTGTTGTGATTTTGGAGGTTATGTTTTCATAATCGACAGTTAACTCCAACAAATGGTGCTTAAGAAGAGCATTTTTGGTAAGCTTCAACTAATTTGTTTATAAAATAGTATAGCTCTTTAATATGCGCTCATAAAACGACAACAAAAATATTAAATTTTCTTTCTTACATAAAAACATGGCGTCCCAAACTATATTCCCTGATAGTCGAAAGGGTTACTTGAAAGTGAGCCTAAGTTACGGCAACATGTCACTTACGACTTTTATGTCGGCATTCCTTTTTAGTTCTAGATAACACACTCGAATTTCTACTCCTTCGTTGCAGAAACGTATTATTAACTAGCTTTCGCCACTAGAAAACGTCTACAGAGTGATAGGAACCACGCGATAAGTATAACTACTACCCTCAAGTTATTGGGGTGTCGCCACTTGTCATTTGCCGTTTCTGTCATCAACAGCACTACTGCTTATAGGTTTTGTACCAGCGTGAATTTGTGGTAGGTTTTAAAACAAAAACAAGATAAATTAAATTCCATTAGAACAATAAATAAAGTGCCAATAAAAAGTGTTTTTTAAAAATGTATGTTGCAGTCGAGAGCATGGTTCCTATTCTAGAATTTCTAGGAAGTGTTGGTCAAGGAACTAAAAGAACGTAGTCACATCAATAAAGTCAACTTATTATTACTTTTTTTATTTACACATTGCTCTCACAATTCGTATGTAGTATTTTTTATTGTTTTTAGATATTTAGGCATTGTCAATATTCAGTAATTTTTATTATTATAAGCCCTATAAGTAAAAAAACAATCTCTGAGACTTGTTAGATCGCTTAGAAATCCGCATGTAACCACGATATATTTAACTTGTTTTTTTATTAGCCGCAAACAGCGCAAAAGTTCCTAGATAAACTCTAGCATATCCCAGAGGTTATTTTAGGGGCCGTGCATAAATTAGATATTAGGGACCTATTGCAATAAAGCCTGGCTCAAAACACAGCAGAAATTTAAGTTTATTCACTTCAAACCAAGCTTTAACAACAGCACAAATTTTAAGAAAACCAAAAAGACAAAAGACCCAAGCTCAACACATAAAATGAATCACAGTGAGACACGACACGTCAGCACAAGAGGGTTACGATGGCGATAGGGTGGTGCCACAGCACAAACCACGAACGACCGTAAAGACAGTACAAGAATAGAACAGCAACAAGTAGCGTAAAAGATTAAGGATGGAGATTAAGCATGGACCAGGGAATTCTTAAAATCCGTGTGCGGTACTCGATACTTTGGATCATTATTTTGCATTTTGATTGTTTTGCAAAATGGTCAAGCAATGAGCTCGAAAAAATAGACTGCTCAAGGTAGTTAAAACATATTTGCATAACTATTCCTAATATTTCCATATTATAAAAGGAGCCACAAAAAGTAGGGTTAAGAATGTGTGCGACCAAGATGCGACTTCAAAAAGTCTACGTTTTCAAAGTAGAAACAGGAAGGAGAGATTACTTTAAAAGATCGACATTAAAAAAAAGTCAAAGTAGTTGCGGCTTTAAAGTTGATCCAAAAAGTTATTTTGTCTACATTGTTACATCAGATGTTACTATGATGACACAAACTTTTGTGGTATAAATTAAAGTTATAATGTAGTTGTCGGATACACTTGTTTGGGACTCCAATGAAGCTTAACTTTTTAGTGGTAATTAAGTAGGATATAAAAGTCTGGGCGACTACGAAATAACGACTAAAAAGAAAGTAAAACTTTAGCAACGTCCTATTGTGGTAGAGAAGACTATTAGAATCGCCTATCAAGAAAGAATCCTAATAAGTAGTTTAGAGGGTCGTTTTTACGCAACATCTACGATTTCCTGATACTAAATAGTAGTTAGAACTAAAAAGTAACAAATTTTGGTTGGGATCACCACATTTCTACTATAAGAAAGTAGCAAAGCCTTTAGAACATGTAGCCGCTACTATAAATGTTAGTTGGGCTAATAAAACTAAAAACCGAAATATATTTTATTTAACTCCAGACTCAATTACCTTTTGTTTGATACAACACAAGCCATGTTTCGACTTAAACTCTGATTTTTGAAATCTACCCCCACCGTTTTTTAAAAACTAAAATGTATTTTGTTATACTCCAGACTTATTAATTACCTTTTGTTTGATATCACACACGCCATATTTTTACTTAAACTTCAGTTTTTGAAATGTACTCCACCCTTTTTTTAAAATAAACTAAAATGTATTTTGTTTAACTCCAGACTCAATTACCTTTCGTTTGATATCACACGCCATATTTTTACATAAACTCTAATTTGTGAAATTTACCCCCACCCTTTTTTAGAAATATACTAAAATGTATTTTGTTTAATTCCAGACTCAATTACCTTTCGTTTGATATCACACACGCCATATTCTCACATAAACTCTAACTTTTAAAATCTACCCCCCACCCTTTTTTATGGCTTGTGTTCGGTGGATTTTGTTCATAAATGAGACCATCTCGAGCCAAGACCCAGCCAAGGTACCAAATTTCATTAAAATCGGGCAAGCGGTTTTTGAGTTATGCGCGTTGGTCGTTACAGACAGACATACAGACAGACAGACGGCGCGACAAAAAAGTTACAAAATCATCTGAAACGCAAAGATATATAATTTTTTTTGCAATCGGAGCAACTCTTTTTTTCTCGAAACAATTGGGATCACAAGAGCTACTATAGTATAGTGTGTGAGCTAAAATATTCCTAAAAAAAATTGGTTAGTTCGCCAATTTGCCTAATGCAAAGGTTGTTTGTCCATCCTTTAGCTTGTTAACCTATAGTTTTTTGGAAAAACGCAATTGGATATTTTTTGTTCAAATCACAAAATTGTTTGACATAATCAAATTTGTAATTTCTGAATTTTACAGTTTTCCCCCATGACTTGGAAACAAAAAACTTTTGACCAAAATTTATTTAAACTTTTTTTCTACTTTTTACTTTTTCTACCACTCCTTAAAGTTTTCTGAATTTATATAGCTCCAAACCGTTAAAACGATTTTCATAAAATTTTCAGGTAATAAAGTGTTCGACCCTCTTATGAGCTGATTAGATTTTGGTCAAAATCCATTAATGCTAATGACAGTTTTTTGACAATTAAAAAATTTTAAAAAGCGCTTTTCTCTAAAACGGTTAAGGTTGCAATTTTTTTTCAAATAATAAAGTAGTTTGCACATGAAACAAGGATTTTATTTCTGGTTTTAAAATCTACCAGTGGCTGACAACAAAGAAAAAATCCAGGGGAAAATACGACGTGTCCTCCGAAAAAGTTTAACCCTGTAGATTTTTTATATAAAAATTTAACACCCCATATCTCGAAAACAACAAGGCTTGAGGCCCTATGTTTATATAAACATTTTGTCTTGAAATCACTTATGGAAATAAACACTAAAATTATATTGTATTAACTCTTTCTTGGACTGACACCCCTCCTTTTAGTAGATCCCGTTGCGTTGGTGGAAGCCCAATGAAGTTTTTGGTATATTTGATATTTTTTCATTATATATTTTACCCTAAATGGCAGTTTTTTTATTTAAAAAGAAAATCTTATTTATAAAACTTCAAAGCTTTTTAGTTAATAGCTTCGTTGGCGCGAATGTCTTTGTAATTGAGCTCAAATTACTTTGGAATCCGAATTTTATTAAGTAATTAATTTATTTACTATGTAACGGTATAACGGTATTTATAACGACCATTAGCAAACGTTGTAACGGAGAATTATCACTGCCGAGTTAATTTCCACCAATTTAACTCATAGATTTGCGTTAGTGCTTGCAATAATGTTATTGCTAGTAATTGGATTAGTTAAATTAGTTCAACTAGTTTTCTTTTTATCTATAACAAATACAAAATTAAGCCTATTTTAACTAGGGATGGGCTCTCGGAGCAGTACCCGTTCATTTCGGAACAGGTCGGAACAGGTTTTTCAAGTTGTTCTATTTTGTCGGAACAGTACGATCCTCGGATAACAGAAAAAATAATCAAAGTTGGGGACCGGCAAAATTACAAAGAGAGCAAAGTAAAAAAGTACAAACCTGATGACTTTTTTTTTGTCGCAAATTTTTGATATGGGCGCCTTTTTCAGCATTCGACCCTCCCGCCCCGTGAGGCACGCTACGCTATTTTGACCAGTGCACTTCGGAACAGAAGCAGAATTTTCGGAACAGGTTTTTTCTGGAACCGGAACAGTCCCTAATTTTAACCGGTCGACAATGCTTAAATAAATGGATCTATGACGGATCTGAGGACCTGAGCAAAATATAGTCTACTACATTCCAACACCACATATTAATGCAATGCTTTGATAAATAGGATTTAAAAAAAAAATTAAATGCCAAAAAAATGTTATTAGCATTAATGGATTTTAACCAAAATCTAATCCGCTCGTTAGAGTGTCGAACTAAAAAATAAGATTCCCTAGAGAGAACTAAATTAATTTGGGAAGAACGGCAGTGTCTCGCCAAGTTCGCGCAAACTGTTGTTCTACCTTTTCTTGAAACATTTCAGCCCATATTTGACCTATCTAAAACTCTACTTCGGAATGAGCTACGAAACTCAAACTTTGCACAGTCGTAGATCTTTATAGAGTTCATAACCTCTCTTAGTTTCACAGACTTGCATAAAGTAGTAAACTAGTTACAAAATTGTAAAAAACGTCGAAATTGCCACTCACTCAGTCACTCACCCATGTATAGATCATCAAAATATTACTGTGTATTTCCAGACATGCTACAAAGCTGAAATTTGGCAGACTGATAAAAATTACGATCAAAGCCTTGGAAAAAGTCGAACAACCCTAAAATTTTAATTTAATTCCCTCCCCTGTAAATATAAAGTTATGTAAAAGAAACATTGCCCACTTCCAGAAACGCTAGAGAGCTGAGCCTTACAAACAAAATTTTATCTGTGTATTACGCCACTATTAAAGAAATTTTTCATTAAAAAACCACTGCGTTTCTACTAGAAAAAGAAAAATCACTAATTTGCCAGTGCCAGGCCGATAGGAACTATAATAAAACTATAGGACAAAATAAAAAACCCCAAAATTTTATTTTACTTTACTCGCCTATAAATTTAAAGTTATGTAAATATAACATCGCCCACTTCCAGAACCGCTAGAGAGCTGAGCTTTAGAAGGCTGATAGGAATTATGATAAAATCATAGGAAAAAATTAAAACACTTCAAAATATTAAATAAGACATTGCAACAGTTTTGAACATAATATTCCATATATTTGACTACTTTGAAACTTAACTTAACATTTTATGTAAAAAAGCCAAGTACGAGAAAATAGTAGTCGTATTCCGTAAAAAGAATTGAGATAAAAGTAAAGCCAAGTTCTCCAATACCAATTTTATTATGAAAGGTTCCTATTAGTTTGGGAATGTCTTTCTAAACTTGGCTATATTGGGAACGAAAGAAAATATATTGCAGCCAACAGGAAAAATAAATTAAATCCGATCTAACTTATTAGGGTGAAATGGGCTGAAATTTTAAGGGTGGTTGTTTCTTGACATTTTCAGGTAAAATGCGGCCTTATTCTAGGTTTGAAATCGAAATAAACATTGTAGAAAAAGGTAAAAATCCAAAATAAAAAATCCGAATTTTTCGATTTTTTACTGAAAATTTTTAAGGTTATGCAAAAAAAAATATACAAGTATTAGACCCTTTCAATAGCTATAAGCTTTGTATTTAAATTTTTTCAATTAAAGATTTAGTTTTGCTAAAAACAGTAAAAAACCATAAAAGCTCACCCCATTTCACCCCAATGACTCGGATCGAGTATAATTTTATTTTCCCTATAGCTGCGAAAGATTTTTTTAATTTCGAATTGTTTCCATGCTGATTTCCTTACAAACAGTAGCGTAGCGCCTGCTATCCAATGAGAGGGCGTTCAATGTATAAATCTAGCATATACGTAATATTCCAATTCTCCCTGTTACCTATTTACACAATGGTTGGCGTTGGATGCAAACATTCAGAAATAAAGGTACGAAAAATGCACAGATACCAAATTTACATAGATAGAGTTTTTGTCAACTGTAAGCCGATGATTTGACGTAACGAATACAAGAATAAAATAATATTCATGCGTGAAAGTATAACCAATCAGGACATTTTATCTTAAGGACCGCAAAAAGGATAGACTTATACCCATTGATATTGCTATTTCTAATATGTTTGCATTCTGCATCGTAAGGTACCGTAGGTATTGCAATAATACGTACTATATGGAAATAATATGCATATGTCTTTGAAAGCAACCAATCAGGTCTTTTTTGCTTAAAGAACCCAAGGCCCTCATGTTTGCATCATGAATGGGCAGTTACCGTGGGTATTGGAATATTATGTATATGAAATGATTACAAAAGGTATCTGCACTAGTCAATAGATGTTATGAGAACTGTAAAAAATCTAGGGTCACTGCATCACGAAGACGTAGTGTCTTGGAGACGCCAGGCTTCCAGGATGCAGTGACCCTAAAAAAATCTGGATAAACAATAATTCAATAGACTATAAACAAATATAAAAAACTTTTGATTGATAAATTTATAGTTCCAAAATATTAATTAATATGGCAAAATAATATTAGAAACAATTATTATTCAACGCGAATAATTTAAAAATTGATGATTAAAATTCATATTCAAAATAAATTTTAAAATTTTAAGCTTTCCTTTTAATTTAATTTATTATATCAGCAATAATAATTATTTAATTTAATAAAACATTTTCCGGTTGACGGGATGACAATTATTTGCTAACCAAAAAAAATATCATAGGGGATTTAATTAATTTGATGTGGTTTTAATTTGACATTAATTAAATTCAAAAAGAGAATTGAAAGCATTGGACGAATATAAAATTCAATTTTAAAATCAAAATTGTCAAGTCTGCTCTAGCATAAATAGATTGTGTTGATTTAATATGGAGTTTTTCTAAGATATCCACTACACGATCCACATGGAATTAAATCATTTTGTAATGCTTTTTAACGTAGAATTTAATTTTGTAAAAAAAACAATAACTCGTTTTTCAGAAACGGTTTCTAAAAAAAGTAGATGGCCTAAAAAAAATTCGTGAACGTCATTTGGTTGACTGAAATACCACTACTATGTCGGTTTAGAACGTGTTTCTGCGTTGTCCGACGCCTATTCTCCATCTTCGATCCAGACAATCATGTTTGGTCAGGTTTTTTAGGCTCTTTGGATTGACTGTTGCCATTCTAGTTTAAGACGCCCTCTTTTTCTGCGGTTGCCATTCTAGGACCTGCTTTGGTAATCTTTCGTCGTTCATCCGTTGTACATGACCCTACCATATCGTCGGTCCAATGCCAAAGTCACAAATGTGTATAATTGATGTTTTGAGAAAAACACGTTTTAAACAATGAAGACATTGCGAAAAATAGAGATTTTATTTTGTGGTACTTAACCACTATTGAAAGGTTTACTTTTGTAAAACAACAAATAATGTGGATTGAAAATTTATAATTTTTGTAATGTTTTTCAAAAAAATGCACATTTTTAGTGATGTCATCCGTTATGCTTCCCTCGATTCCCATTCTTTCTTTTATGATCTCATTTCTAATATGTTCTGTTCTAGATATTCTCACATTGCGACACATTCCATTTTTGCTTCGTATTTTTCTGTTACGCGACAAGTCTTTATTATATACAACAGCGTGCTTTTCACCATTGTTTCATATATGTTAAATTTTACATTCCTTTTTATCTCTTTGCTTCATAAAATACTGCTAAGACATCCAATAACCTCTTTTGCTTTTACTATTCTCTTTTCCAGTTCTTTAGAGTCTGTTCCTGTGTTATCTATAACTCACTTGATTCGATTGCAATACATAAGTACTTTGTCTTATCCACGTTCACTGTTAATCCCCACTTTTTGTATTTTTCCGTTAACTTTCTCGTCATATACTCCATGTCTTCTTTATCATTACTTGGTCGTCAGCAAACTGTAGTTTGTATATGGTAAATCGGTCGTTAAGTTGTATAAAGGTGTGTACTTTACGTTTCCAGTTTAGAACTACTGCGATATATATTTTAAAAAGAATTGGAGAGATACTACATCCCTGTCTTAAGCTTTCGTTACCAGGAATTCTCTTGAAAGTCGATTTCCAATTTTAATTTAGATTTTGACCCTGTGTATATTTCTTTTATCGCTTTTATGTATGTATGATTGATATTAGTTTACTCGAACACTGTCCATATTTTTTCTACTGGAACGGTATCATATGCTTTTTGTAGGTCCACAAAGGAAACAAGAGTCTCTATATTTCTGGCACTCCTTTTCTCATTTACTTGTTTAAGACAAAAAACATTATCACTACAAGATCTGCCTGCACCAAACCCACTTTGCTCTTCTACTTCTTGTTTATGAAAGTCATTCTCTATTAGATCTCTAAGAGTCCCACCGTAAAATCTACTTAGAGTACTGGTTACTGAAATTCCTCTGTTATTGTTGCAATCCAGCTTGTTTCCTTTTTTATGTATTGAGGACATGAATGCAATTTTCCAATCATCAGGTACTGGATGTCCGTTTATGCATTGATTGATAATTAATATATGTGAGATTTTCTAGTAGTTTCTCTGATCCATATTTGAGCATTTCAGCGTATATTCCCCGCTAACTATTAGCAAATCTACCCATCGAATATTTTTTTCTGGATCTTCTACATTTTAAATAAACTGTTTACGTAATCCCTGTTTTAGAATCAACCCTAAACCCTATAGACCGCCCATAATGAGTTCACTTCCCGCTCATCGAATCAATCAGCTTAAACCTTTTTCGAGTGTAGCTATCGACTTTCGTGGACCTTTCTTTGTGATTCCTCATCGTTACCGTGGTTGTAGAGCTTTCAAATCGTATGTCTGTGTGTTTGTCTGTACGGCCACACATTGCGTGCATTTGGAATTAACCATGGATCTGTCCACCGAAGGGTTCGTAGGTGCATTCCATCGATTCATTTCTAGACGCGGAAGCGTGACGCAATGCTGGTCAGATCAAGGCAGTAATTTTATAGGGTTTCGTAACCAATTACTGGATTACGCAAGAAGTGCTGCCACCAGACTTTCTATTCGTTGGCATCTGGGACCTCCTCTCAGTCCACATTTCAATGGCCTGGCAGAAGCTGGCGTCAAAAGTTTTAAAACTCACTTTGTTCGAGTTGTCGGCGACCAGAAGTTGTCTATCATGGAGATGTCCACCCTTACCTGTCGCATAGAAGCCGTACTTAATAGTCGCCCTTTATCTCCTGCCTCTTCAGACCCACACGATCTTCAACCTCTTACCCCTGGGCATCACTTTTATGTTAGCCCACGGATAGAAAAACGTTAAAGGCAATGAATGGACTGTAAATATTATTAATTAATGATATCGCGAGCAAACATAAATATATTGATATGATTTTACGAAATAATCAAAATGTCCATAGGTAAAATTGTTGGAACCACACAACGGTAATCAAAGACAAGCACTCACCTCCTTTGCATTCAAGTTCTCCTCGTTCACAGGGGGCCCCCGATGGATCTAATGATGTCACCACGTAGCTGAAGGGTTGAAGTTTCTAGTTCTATGCTTCAGTACACAAAAATCGAGCACTTTCAGGTGTAGATATTTAAAAATAGTTGGAGAACGAAATTAACACGCCTTTTTCTCTTGGCGATTGACAATGATCTCACTCGGTTGTTGGTGCGCATGTCCAAATACGCTGAATGCGCTTTGCCTTTCATACAGTTGTGTGTTTTTAAAAATATATATAAACAACCGCGAAATTTAGCGGGAGCTAACATAACTGCCCTCCAAAACACACAAATTTAGAATCTCAACCGGACAGATATAGATATAAGAAAAAGAATCGACCGATAAATATAAATGAATGAAAATAGATAAGTATCGTAAGTTTATTTAGAGATAAAGAAATCCCGAAAAAAGGCAAAACAAACAAACAAAATTCAAAAAAAAAAAATTAAAAATAAAAAACCTATTGTAATACCCGGTAAAAGGTAGAAAATTAAAATTACTTTTAATTTGGCAAGAGGCACAGTTTTACAACTGGCCGCTTATAAACACCGGTAACCGTTTTTACCGTCGCAACACGCACCTGACCGTCCCCGCCGGGATGCAGTTCGATGACCCGACCGACCGGCCATTTCAAAGGCGTTTGAATGTGATCACTTGTTATGATAACCAAATCATTTAATTTGATATTTGGGGACAAATCAGCCCACTTGTGTCGCTGTTGTAGCGTATGCAAATACTCTATAGAATACCGTTTCCAAAAATCATTATGTAGTTTTTGGATTAGTTGCCATCTCGAGAGCCGATTTAGGGGAACCTCGGACAAATCTGACTCCGGAATTTCAGAGTTAAGGGGTTCAAGTGTCAAAAAATGCCCAGGGGTAAGAGGTTGAAGATCGTGTGGGTCTGAAGAGGCAGGAGATAAAGGGCGACTATTAAGTACGGCTTCTATGCGACAGGTAAGGGTGGACATCTCCATGATAGACAACTTCTGGTCGCCGACAACTCGAACAAAGTGAGTTTTAAAACTTTTGACGCCAGCTTCTGCCAGGCCATTGAAATGTGGACTGAGAGGAGGTCCCAGATGCCAACGAATAGAAAGTCTGGTGGCAGCACTTCTTGCGTAATCCAGTAATTGGTTACGAAACCCTATAAAATTACTGCCTTGATCTGACCAGCATTGCGTCACGCTTCCGCGTCTAGAAATGAATCGATGGAATGCACCTACGAACACTTCGGTGGACAGATCCATGGTTAATTCCAAATGCACGCAATGTGTGGCCGTACAGACAAACACACAGACATACGATTTGAAAGCTCTACAACCACGGTAACGATGAGGAATCACAAAGAAAGGTCCACGAAAGTCGATAGCTACACTCGAAAAAGGTTTAAGCTGATTGATTCGATGAGCGGGAAGTGAACTCATTATGGGCGGTCTATAGGGTTTAGGGTTGATTCTAAAACATTGCAAGCACTTGGATATGGTTCTTTGAATTGCCCGTCTGGCAGATAATATCCAAAATTGCTGTAAAAGCAGATTATGTAATGTTTTAAACCCAGGATGAAGATATTGTCGATGAGCGGACTCGATAAGAAGTGTAGTTAAACGATGGTCACTCGAAAGTAAGACGGGGTGTTTTGCAGAATAAGACAAAAGGTCAGATTTTTGTAATCTGCCACCGACTCTAATGATATTATTCTCATCAAGAAAAGGTGAAAGTTTTCGCAAAGGGTTCGGTATTGGTTTATCCTTAGATAACGCAGAAAAAAGCTCAGAAAAACAAGAACCTTGAACGCGTTTGATAAGAAGGTGTAACGCACTTTGCATCTCACCGGTGGTAGGAAAAACAATATTCTCAAAAATAACTTTTTGGTCCGGCGGCTTAGTGGGTTTTTGATAGGAATGGTTTTGAAAAAGGTTAACTATTCGAAGGACATAGCAAATGATACGTTGAATTTTGGATATAGATGAATATTTGATAAGAAGCTGATCTAAGAAGTTGACATCAATTATCGCATTGCAACAGACTTTTGGCTTTTCCTCCAGATTAATATCTCCGAAATCAATCGGCATTTTTGGTTTATGAAAATCGGGCCATTCGTTTTCGGGAGACCACAAAAACGACGGTGCGTTCCACCACATGTCATGTGACATGAGCTGTGAAGGGGTGGCCCCTCGTGACGCAATATCGGCTGCATTCAAAGCAGAAGGAATGTAGCGCCACGAGTTTGAGGGAATGATTTCTTGGATTCTACTGACGCGATTTCCAACAAAGGTTTGCCAGCGATTAGGAGGGGATGAAAGCCAGTGCAATACGACTTGCGAATCGCAGAAAGTAACGATATTTGTAAAAGTTATTTTTCCTTCATAGCTAGATAAAACGAAGTCAATTAATTCGCTTAAAAGAAATGCGCCTAGGAGTTCTAGCCTAGCCAAAGTTTGTGACTTTATAGGCGCGACCCTAGATTTTGCAGATATGAGAGAAACAGATATATTGTTTTCCTCTTCTACACGAAAATATACGACGCCTGCGTAGCCTCGAATTGAAGCGTCACAGAAGCCGATGATTTGACAGGTATTGGTTTTTGACAGTTTGATTTGTCGGGGTAATTGAAAATTGGAAAGAAGCGGGAATTCAGAACGAAGTTTGTTCCAAGAGTCGATGATAGAAGAATCTGGTTCTTCGTCCCAGCCTACTTTCGATATCCACAACTGTTGCAAAATAAATTTTGCTTGTAGCAACAAGGGACAAAGAAAACCTAAGGGGTCGAAGATTGTTCCTATGATAGATAAAATAGAACGTTTGGTTGGGGGTTTGTCCTTCATTCGGCATTGATAAGAAAAAATGTCGTTTTTTGGATGCCATTGAAGTCCTAAAACTTTGATAAAGTGGGGTTCCTCCTTGTCGAAAGAGAGAGGCATTTGACGATCGGACTCTGGCAATGTTGCCAATAACTCAGGACAATTGCTTGCCCATTTTTTAAGTTCAAATCCTCCCGACTTCAACAAATCATTGAGTTCTGTTTGAAGGGAGAGAGCTTCAGAAAGCGAAGGGCTAGTTCCCAAGATATCGTCGATATAGATTGACGTTTTTAGAACAGTACTAGCCATAGGAAAACGTTCCTTTTCTCTCTCTGCCAGCTCATTTAAGGTACGCATGGCTAGAAAAGGTGAGCATGTCATGCCAAAAGTGACAGTAGAAAGTTCCCACACTGAAAGTGGGTCCTGTGGAGAAAACCTCCACAATATCCTTTGATAAGGACGGTGACAAGGATTAATAAGGACTTGACGGAACATCTGTTTGATATCAGCAATGTAGGCAATAGGATTAAGACGAAATGTAAGGAGTAAAGAAGCAATATCTTTTTGAAGTTTCGGTCCAGATAACAATGTGTCATTGAGACTAATATTTTTTGGGGTGACTGCTGAACAATCCCAGACCACCCTTAATTTTGTACTCAAGCTTTCCGGCTTTAAAACGCAATGATGTGCTAAAAAACACGATACGTCGACCTTTGGTTGACTAGATAAAACCAAACTCATATGATTAGAATCGATATAGTCTTGCATGAAATTTGAATAGGCAGTGTACAGATCAGGATTTTTGATTAATCTATTTTCTAGAAGTAAAAATCTACGATAAGCTTGCGGATAAGTATTTCCTAGGTCAGGGTTTATTTTATCTTTAAACGGAAGATCTACCATGAATCTACCGCTCGGTTGCCGTAATACACTAGCAGTAAAAATTGATTCTGCTTGTTTTTCTTCCTTTGATAAGATTTGTTTTTTAGGCAAATGTTCGATTTCCCAAAACCTAGGGAGAATGACCTCTAAAGGAGGTGAATGACTCGTTAAAAAACAACTGGTTCGTTCCGTAAGACTACCTACTTCGTCAACCTTTCCCATGACGACCCAGCCAAAGATAGTTTCAAGGGCTGAAGGCTGCCCTACCTGTCCAAGAACCCTGCCCTCCTTGAAAATCTGTGCGAATAGCTCGCAACCAATAACCAGGTCCACAGGTCTAGATTTGAAATAAGATGGGTCGGCAAGTTTAAGGTTTCCCAAGTGTTTCCACTGATTATCGTTCAAGGAGAATGTAGGCATATTGGAACATAGTTGTGGAACAACAATTGCTTCGAAATTAAGTAAAGGAGTGACTTGTCCTTGTGGCTTAATGTGACATTGAACGAGCCCTTTGGAAGTAAAAGAAGACATCTGATTTAATCCGAATATTTCAGTGGTGTAACTTCGCCTAGGAAGATTAAGACGCTGAATACACTTTTCACTGATGAATCCAGTCTGTGATCCAGAATCAAGCAGTGCCCTTACAGGTTGAAAATTTCCGCAACCGTCCATAACATCTATTATGGCGGTGCATAAAAGAAAGGTACCTGAAGGTCCTGAGGCATTTAATGACACATGAAGATTATTGACAGGTGGTGTGTGAATGACAGGACTAGTATCTTGGCTTCCAGACGCTTGATTAGTTTCTAAGATATGAGTTAAAGTGTGGTGCCTTTTACTATTGCAAGTCCTGCATGAATATTTTGATTTGCACGTATCTACATCATGCAAGGGATGAAAACACGCTAAACATAATTTTTTATGTTTGACGAAAGATAGGCGATCGATAGGTGAGAGATCAAGAAATGTTTGACATTTCGAAAGCACGTGACCTTGATTACATCGGAAACATTTTATTCCCGTACTCGAATTAGTTGAGGTGCCAGCCAGTCCTATAAAAGGCGAGTTGGATGATTTATAGGTAGGCTTTTGCCCAAACTGATTTCGCATAGAATTTGAATTTTGATAGGTAGGCTTTTGCCCAGACTGATTTTGCATAGAATTTGATTTTTGATAGATAGGCACCTTTTTGGGTGCTGTTGATTGAGGAAGTGATTCCAAAACTTTACATCTTTTTTCTAGAAATTGAAAAAGTGACTGAAAAGTGGGAATTTCGGTATTAGTATTGGCGTGACTCATTTCGAAATTTGAACGCGTTGGAATATCCAATTTTTCTAATAAAATGAAAAAAATAATAAAGTCCCAACTGTCAACGTCAAAGCTAAGTGATTTTAAAATTTCTAGGGATTCAGAAAAGGTGTCAATTAAATTACGCAATTCTTTAGCTGACTCGTTTTTTAAGGTGGAGTTCATAATTGAGCTCAAAGCATCATTTGCGAGGTCTCGCTTGTTTTGATATCTATTGACTAATTTGTCGTAAGCAATTTTATAATTTTGATCAGATAAGCTAATCCCTGATATCAATTTTAAAGGCTCATCCTCGAGATATGAAAATAAATATTGAAGTTTTCGAACGTTACTTAGACTTTGATTTTGATCTATAATGTTATTAAAAAGATCGAAAAAGCTTGGCCATAATTTTTTATCACCTCGAAATATGGGAATACCTAACTCTTTGAGTTTTGGAGTTTCGTATTCGTTTTGTCGAACATATGATCCCGAAAAAGATGGGGCCTCAACCGGAAATATTTTAGAGTAAACCCCCTTACACGCATAAAAATATTTACGAGCTTCTGAAAGGATCGCATCCTGCGTTTTAAATTCCTCATCGTCCGAGTCGTCTAGCAACATAATGACGTCATTATGTGCCAGCATGCATTTATCGAAGGTTTCATCCAAATCGGCATACCTCACTTGAAACTCGTTTCTCGCTCTTTCATCTTTTTCCGCAGTCTGCGACAACACATAACACTCGGTGATCGCAGATAAAAAACCCTTGCGTTTTTGTACGGCTTTTTTGACAGACATGATTTTACCTTTGAAATGACGAAATTGTCGGTAAATATACAATTAACGCTAAATTAATGCTTCTGAAATAGAAAAATGACGAATTGTCGAAAATATGCACTAATTTATCGCCAATTGATAAAAATTGTTTTAAATATCGAAATGATATGATACACCACTGAACTCTTGTTTTGTTTTGTTTTGATTCCTACTCGATTTGTTTACACCACGCGGAGTAGACCCGTTACCATGGCAGCGGACCAAAAACATGTACTGCGCCGGCTACTTTCTCCGGTCGACGTTTCAACGCTGCGAAAAAATTCAAGGCCGCCGTCTTATTGCAAATAATTTATTACTACCGTCGTATGGATTTATTATTTAAAAATAATTCGGCTCGAAAGGAACACTTTTTTGTTAGCCCACGGATAGAAAAACGTTAAAGGCAATGAATGGACTGTAAATATTATTAATTAATGATATCGCGAGCAAACATAAATATATTGATATGATTTTACGAAATAATCAAAATGTCCATAGGTAAAATTGTTGGAACCACACAACGGTAATCAAAGACAAGCACTCACCTCCTTTGCATTCAAGTTCTCCTCGTTCACAGGGGGCCCCCGATGGATCTAATGATGTCACCACGTAGCTGAAGGGTTGAAGTTTCTAGTTCTATGCTTCAGTACACAAAAATCGAGTACTTTCAGGTGTAGATATTTAAAAATAGTTGGAGAACGAAATTAACACGCCTTTTTCTCTTGGCGATTGACAATGATCTCACTCGGTTGTTGGTGCGCATGTCCAAATACGCTGAATGCGCTTTGCCTTTCATACAGTTGTGTGTTTTTAAAAATATATATAAACAACCGCGAAATTTAGCGGGAGCTAACAATCCCTATGTAGTTGCTTTTATTCCACTAATTTAAACACCATGGTTAAAAACAGATTTTCTAAATAGAAAACTAGGGCATTTTGAAGGAAATGAAAGGCTCCAGGGAGTAAAGAGAGTTTTCTTCGCTCAATGAAAAGTTGCGCTTATTTTGCATAATATTTAGCTAAGAAAGTTTCTTAATTATGTTTTATTTAATGCTTTATCTATTTGAGACCAATTTGAAATTTAAATTAACTAACGTTTTATACAGAACGAACAAGAAAATTCTATATCAAGGCTTTCGCACACTAAAAAATATATATTTAATCTAGAAAATGTATTTTCTCGATTTTATTATTTGCTCTCGGAGCCAAAAAAATTATATATTTTTATTTGATAAGCAGACATTCCACATCATACAAAAGTAAACCATTTTTGAGAAGAATACTCTTGTTTTTTATTTTGCAGTGCCGTAAAATAGGTCATTTATTGACTAAAAATATATAGTAAATATATAGTCTGAAACCTAAATTACTCTGACATTACATTTTTTTTGAGATAACTCTGAAAATGTATTTATTGGGTGTATTTTGACCTATCTTATCAATATCGCCGTAATGTCTGTGTGTGTGTGTGTGTGTGTGTGTGTGTGTGTGTGTGTGTGTGTGTGTGTGTGTGTGTGTGTGTGTGTGTGTGTGTGTGTGTGTGTGTGTGTGTGTGTGTGTGTGTGTGTGTGTGTGTGTGTGTGTGTGTGTGTGTGTGTGTGTGTGTGTGTGTGTGTGTGTGTGTGTGTGTGTGTGTGTGTGTGTGTGTGTGTGTGTGTGTGTGTGTGTGTGTGTGTGTGTGTGTGTGTGTGTGTGAATCTGTCTGTCCGTAACTCGATAGCTGCAAAACCGCACTATAACTAGCTGATTAGATTTTGGTCACAATTTATTAATTCTTCTGACAGTTTTTTGACAATAAATTTTTTTAGAGATGCGAACTTTTTAACGGAGCATCGCATAAATATCCGGTTTTTGGAATATAGTAGATCACATTTTTCTTAATAATTCGTAGGAGCTTTCGTTTCCGAGATATTTACAAAAAACTGTTTTCAAAGCTGATATATCATGGAGTTCACTTGAAGTGTACTAATAGGATAGCTAGGAAGGTATCAGATCCGTCATGGATCCATTTATTTTTCTGCAATTCCGAGCTATGAGCAAATGTTCTTTAACCTAATTGCTCTAGAGAATTGTGGTTTCCTAGACAAACCAAAAAAGATTACGTGAAACTTTCTCAAACAAATTCTAATGGTTAAGCGGGTAAAAAAGTTTTTGTTTCTCTGTATGTTTTCGTGGGTACTAAAAATTATGCTTCTTATTTCCTTGTTTGTTTTAACAGTTCCTTGGCTTAAAAATGTACCAAATTGCTTTGGATTACAGTAATAGTAGCTTATTCTAATTTAATTTGAATATTACCATAAAATACCCCTCCGTAAAAGAAAATTACTAACCATTTCATGTAGCAGGTATTTTCCGGCTAAGCTTTGGCGCAGAAATGACACAGATATTACGTCGCCCTTTAAGGGAAACATTTTAACACTTAATGAGGGCAAGTCACGAGATTTTTGAAACTTTCGATGCTATTATAAGCAGTTTATAATTGCTGTGTTCATTGGATCATAAACTCGGTCATAAACCCTAAGGTAGATTAAATGCATAATATTTTAGCTTATGGTTCCGTCAAAATAAATTAATTGTTGCATACGTCTTTTGTAGATTTCAACAAAGCATTTTGATAAAGTCATTGAGTAAATAACCCATATAGAGGTGCCACCGGCGATATTGAGAGGCAGATGGCGCTGAAATAAATTTGTCTGGTACGCAATATTCAGAGACTGCAGTACGATTTAGTTCCGACGTTCATGTCTATCATACAAATGCAATTAGATCATAGTAGTGGTCTCTGAATATTGCGTACTAGACGAATTTGTTTCAGCGCCATCTGCCCCTCAATATGGTTAAGCTCGCCGGTTAAACCTCTATATGGGTC
Source organism: Aspidapion aeneum (assembly GCA_963576565.1). NCBI lineage: Eukaryota > Metazoa > Arthropoda > Insecta > Coleoptera > Brentidae > Aspidapion > Aspidapion aeneum. The sequence goes on from OY755043.1 coordinate 33,008,066, forward strand.
ATATACTCAAAGATGCAACATGACATTTAACTTATTTTTTACTTTCAATACAGAGCGTATTAATAAAGTACATGACTGTTTTCAGTTGCAATTGCAGTTACACACACAGTTAGAGTTGCAGTTACAGTAAATATCATAGTAAGAACTTAAAGCATAGACATTCTTGAAAACTAATTATAATTATTAATTTGTATTTAGCCAGAGACATTTATTTATGCCTCAAATGTAGATCGACTCTATTGTTTATAATTAGCATTCCTTATACGCGGGCACGTACAGCTTAAAGAGACGGTCTATAAGATTTATGGAGTTTTTAAAAGAAAATTAATGTTTTGCTTGTGCAAACGTGAGTTGCTTTCGCAAAAAAGACATTTTTTTCGCACAGGAAACGAAAGAAAGCCCGGAAAAATCGGGACAGGTTTTAGCCGGTAGGTTACTTATTCATAAAGTTTGTGAAGTTTTGAGCTTTTTATTAGATTAAATACGGGTAAATAAATGTTGTTGTTTACGCAATAATTCTTAAGTAAATTATATCCTTTGTATTTCGTTTTAATAAATACAATTAACTAAGTAGATCGTAAGGAACTTGTAACTTAGTCAACTCAAATTAAAATGTGGTATTTTTATATAGCGGGTCCCAACTAACATTTAAAGTTTTCTGGACGACCAGTAAGAATTTCTTAAAAGTAACCGCAACGTTGTCCCGCTACGTATCAGTATATCATTAAGCGACGTGGTAATTCCCTAAGTAAGGTATTAATTTACGGCTATTACCACTTAGCCGCGTGTTTAAAGTCACTGTAGTAACGACCACACTACTATGTCGCCGCCCAGTATCTACTACGTCATAAAGACTGCTTTTTTCCGTAGTGGCGTAAACGAGCGAAGTAGTTGCAAATAATATTATGTTTTATTTTTGGTAGAATTATTAGACAATATGGTGAAATTAGTTTGGTTTTGGCTATAATATGTGGTATGTGATCTAAAAGAGCGAGAATTTACTAGCTGAGGACGCAAATTTTTATGTGAAACATGTATCATATTTACTGCAAAAAACCAGCACGCCTTTAAAATTGAGCCCTCTTCTGGTAGTTGAAGGAATTTTTTTGTTATAGTTTTGGAGCTTATGTTTTCATAATCGGCAGTTTACAACAATTGGTGTTTAATTATGTTATATATATATACTATATAGATAATTAATTTATTTATAAAATAGTATATCTATTTAATATGGACTCAAAAAACAAAAATAAAAATATCACATTGTTTATATTACAAAAAAAACATATTCTCTGATGGTCGAAAGTGTTATTTGATAGTGAGCCTAAGTTAAACATCTTTACAGTAGTAAGGACTACCTGATAAGTAATACCACTACCCTTAAGCTATTAAGGTGAGACCAATTGTCATTTGTCATTTCTGTCAACAACAATGCGTAAGGCTGGTTCTTGTTCTGTAGGATCATGGTTTTGGGAATTTGTAAAAAATTTTTATGAGTGTTTGTTAATAAAATTCTTTTAAGGTTTAGAATTAAATTTACACAATAGGAAGATATAAGTAGCCAAATTGCATGCTGCAATGATCGTTGCTTATAGTGTTCTTTTTTTAAAATATATAAATGTTCCATTTAACTTTTCAGTTAATAAAAATGTCCTCGAGATATTTCTTTCTTATCTTATCTAAAAAGCGCACCATTTCACCGCTCCTGGAAAAAGGGAACTGTAAGCCATCCTTATTTGCACAACCTGTTAATCTGCGTCAAAGAATCCTTGGAACGCGTGGAACAATCATTTTTAAAATATAAAAAAAAACATTTTTGACGCAACTAAAAAATAAGATGATCTAAAAACTATTTTTATAAGCACAACCTCTTAACCTGCGTTAAACAGTCTTAGAAATTTTGGATCGAAGTTTAAAGGAAAATCAAATAAAGCGTGGGACACTGATACAGATAGTGCGTGCTATTTTCTAATGAAGAAATTTCCCCGAAATGTTTGCAGTCACTCAACCGCTGCGCTTCTGGACAAAAACTGTGGATTGACTGACTAGAAGTCTTTCTCATATGTAAAACATGTTAAAATGCCTTAACCAAATCTTAGAAGTTTTATCAAAAATTTAAATTTGACAAAAAATCAAACAAGTTTTTTTGACGTAAACAAATCCTATTCTAACTGCACGAGACACCGATACTGATAAAACTCTTTCAAGGTTTAGAATTAAATTTACAAAATAGAAAAATATAACAATCAGTAGCAATTGTTCTTTTAGCTCACACATATACTATACTATAGTAGTGTGAGCTATGGTGATCCTAATTTTTTCGAGAAAAAAAAAGTTTGCGGTTCAGATAATTTTGAAACTTTTTTGTTGCGTCTGTCTGTCTGGTAGATTTCAAAATTACAGTTTATGTGAAAATATGGCGTGTGTGATATCAAACGAATGGTAATTGAGTCTGCAGTTAAACAAAATACATTTTAATTTATTTAAAAAAAAGGGTGGGGGTATATTTTAAAAATTAGAGTTTAAGTGAAAATATGGCGTCTGTGATATCAAACGAAAGGTAATTGAGTCCGGAGTTTAACAAAATACATTTTAGTTTTTGTTTTTTTTAAAGGGTGGGGGTAGATTTCAAAACATGGCTTGTGTGATATCCAACAAAAGGTATTTTAGTCTAGAGTTGAATAAAATATATTTAAGTTTTTAGTTATATTAGCTCACACGTACACTATAACTATAGTACCTAGTGTGCGCTAAGGGGCCCATATCTTGGCAGAGTATTTTTTCTAATAATTAAATGTTCTATTTAAGCAATCATTGGAACGCGTGGAACATTTATTTTCAAAATATAAAAAAAAAACATTTTTACCGTTACTGGAAAATAAGATGAACTAAACCCTTCGTATCAGCACAATTTTTTAATCTGCGTTACGCAGCAGTCTTTGAAAATTTTGGATCTAAATTTTGAGAAAAATCAAATAAACCATGGGACATTAATACAGACAGTGCTCTGTTCTAATAAAGAAATTTCTCCGAAATGTTTATGTCCTATCTCTCTAAAATGCCTCCACTCCACTATAAAGAAACTATGTATTGACTTACTATAAGTGTTTCTTATATGCACAACCTTAACCGGTTCTTAAGCGAATCTTGGAAGTTTTAAATTATAAATTTAAATTTGACAAAAAATTTGTACGTAAACAAATCCTAATCTAACCGCATGAGACACCGATACTGATGGGACTCTTTTAAAGTTTAGAAATAAATTTACAAAATAGAAAAATATAACAATCAGTAGCCGAATTGCATGCGGCAATGATAGGTGCTTATATATTTTTTTTTCTAATAACTGATTGTTATCCTTGGAATGTCTGAAGCACTCATTTTTAAAATATCAAAAAAATTACCGCTACTGAAAAACAAGATGATCTAAATTCAGAGAAAAATCAAATAAAGCCTACGAGACAGATACAGATAGTGCTTTTTTCTAATAAATAAATTCTCTCTAAAATGTGTCCCATTCAACTGCTGTGCTTTTAGAAGGAAACTATAGGTTGACTGACTAGAAGGCTTTTTATATGCGTAGCCAGTTAAACTGCCTTAAGTGAATCTTGGAATAAAGTTTTTTGGATGTAAATAAATCCTAACAAACCGCATAAGACATTTTACAATTTAATTTAAAAATGTAAAAATTAATAGCCGAAATACATGCGGCAATGATCGGTGCTGATATTGTTCTTTCTCTTTTCTAATAAATAATTGTTGTACTTAACTTTTAAAAATTAATAAAAAGTGTTTGATTTTTGGAAGAAAAAACAACGAAACCGATTAATCTTTGTCGACAGCCCAGAATTTCTGAATTTCTGGTGTATCTCAAGAAACAGCAGTCGACAAACCCTGAGCAAAGTGGCGCGACAAGGCGTCTTGTCATTCCTGCGGGGACATCCTGCCATGGGGAAATCCGTCTTGGCGGGATCTTTATTCTTTTGCTGCGACAACGTATGTGTGTGTCTCTGTGTGTGTGCTTATGACATGTAGCCGTTTTCTTGGTTTATGTGACAACGGAGGTTTGGATATAGACCCCCTGCTATTTGACTTTTTTGATTTTATTTGTATATTCCTACAAAGACGTAATAGAATTGAAGTTTTTCCAAAACAAAATCAATATCACCAACTCACAAAATATAATTTTTACAGAAGAGCAAAAACCAATTTTGTTTTGCGTTAGAGGCAAAAATCCTTGGTGATATTTTTTCTAAAATGTATATTTTGTAAAACTTAATAACTTTGAAAATTCACATTTAACATTTTCGTAGATTTTTAAAATTTCTGCACCTAGAAAAACGAAAAATTTCCCTTAGTTCATTACTTTTCAACTTTCACACCGATTTTAATAAGACAAGAAGTATTTTCACTTTTGGTTTCGCTATTTGATCAGGCTAAGTCAAGTTTAGAAAATCAAAACGATTCTCGTTTTTCCCCTTAAGGGTGGACGCGGGGTTCAGCCTTACGTATCCTTTTTGCCTTAATTTATAAATGTTACCTTAACAAAATCGGTTTAGAAATATGAAAATAATGATCAAGATAAATTTTTTGTTACAAAAATTAAAACTGAAAAGAACACCTGTTATAATCTACTTTACCGATTTTAATAGCGACCACACAAGTAACATTTATAGTAACGGCTGCACGCTCCAAAGACTTTGTTACTATCTTATGGTAGAAATAAGGTGATCCCAAGAAAAATTCGATACTTTTTAGTTCTCTGTACTATCTAGTATCACGGAGAAGTGGAGATTTCGTAAATACGACACTCTAAACTACTTCTTAGGATTGTTTTTTGATAGTCTATTCTGATAGTCTTCTCTACCATGATAGGATGTTACCAAAGTTTTGCTTTCTTTTCAGTCGTTAATTCGTGACCACGACTTTTATATGTTACCTAATTACTACTAGAAAGTTAAGCTTCATTGGAGTCGCAAAACAGTGTATCAGACAACTACATTATACCTTTAATTTTTGCCACAAAAGTTTGTGTCATCATAGTACCATATGATGTAATAATGCAGAGAAAATAACTTTTTGCAACAACTTAAATGTACAACGGATGAACGACGAAAGATTACCAAAACAGGTCCTAGAATGGCAACCAGTACGGCGCAGATAAAAGGACGTCCTAAACTAGAATGGCAACAGTCAATCCAAAGATCAATGAGTCAAAAGAATCTGACAGAAGATGATTGTCAGGATCGAAGGAGGTGGAGAATAGGCGTCGGACAACGTAGAAAAACGTTCTAAACCGACATAGTAGTAGTAGTAACAATTTTAAAGCCGTAATTACTTTGACCTTTTTTAGTGTCGATTATATAAAGTAGACTTTCTGTTTCTACTTTGGAAACATAGAGTTTTTTTGCAGTCGCATCTTGGTCGCGCCCGTTCTTAACCATAATTTCGTGGTTCCTTTTATAAAATACGTAGAAATAGTTTTTCATGGATTTCCAACCGATCTAGAAATTTTCAACAAGGCAAAACTGGTCTACCTGAAAATAAATACTGTGGGAACAAAAAGACCGATTTGCACAATTCTATGTTTGCTCTCTTTTTATCCTGATTTTAGTATTTATTACTATACGTTATTTTTTTATTTAATTTATTGATTTTTCTCTAAGTTTAACTTCAAAATGTTCAAGGATTGCCTAACGCAGATTAATAAGCAAATAAGCTTATCGTATTTTTTCATGGCTCATCTTTTAAAAATAAAAATATTAGAAATAAATATCTTGGGGATATTTTTATTAATTAGAAGAAGAAAAACAGAATTTACAAAACTTTTATGTAAAATTTCCAGGGATTGCCAAACACAGATTAACAGGTTGTGCAAATAAGAAGGACTTATAGTCCTCCTTTTTTCCAGGAGCGGTGAAATGGCGCTCCTTTTAGAAAGATAAGAAAGAAATATCTCAACGACATTTATTTATTAGAAGAGATATTGGGCGTAAAAAATGGCTGGAATAAGCACACCGAAAAACGGTTTTGCTTCTGCTCCCGTGCTTCGCTTAGTTCCCGTCCGACCGGGATATCCTTTTGGGATAATTACTGAGTAAGGTTGCCGTTAGAGTAACTATGATTATCGTGAAGAACAGAAATGAGGTAAAGAAATAAACCAATTAAGCATGATTATTACTAACCGATACCAACAAACCTAAATGTGGAAATCAATTATACATAAGGATTCATTGGAGTGTAAAAATAACTTGCGCTCTGTTGGAGTTGGCTGCAAAGAAAAAAATATGGAAGGTATAAAATCTTAAATGATATAAATTAAGAAGTCTCTCTGGTGCGATTCTTTGCCACCTTCTTATTCCCATATTCTGTCATCTCTTGCATCATCTATCCACCTTTTCCTTACCTCCCTTAACCTTCCGCCCTCATACGTCCTCCAATGTATGAATTCCTGAATGGTTGAGAAGGGGTGCTCTCTCAAAATCGGGTGAAGCTCAAACTGCGCATACGATTTTACTTGATTTCTGGATCTCTATTGGTTCTGACGTGGGGAGATGCTCATTCTCACTCTTACCCGTTTCAAGAATCCATACACATGTCTCCCGTGTTCTTGTCTCATCTATTTTCTGTTCATGTCCCAACTAAGCTAATCTTCTACCTTTGATGAATCTCACAATGTTTTCATAGCCATCTTCGGTTTGCATTGGTTCAAAAATCTTACGAATAAATTTTCTTTTAAATATTTTTAGTTCCTTATTCGATTTTGTTTTAGAGATCTCGTCAGTATATTTGATTTGAGCAGTTTTTGTTAAGCATAAAAAACTTTGTTTCCGTTAATTATTATCTGGTTAGAAAATTAAAATAAGCTGGGGACAGCAAATGTACATTTAACGAAAATTCGCCCTTATAACCTCTGTAATAGTTTTCTTTGGTTATGTTTACTCTTAAATATGTAAACCTGAGTAGTTAATGTATTTAGTTTTTGACTAATGTATTTTCAGTCCTCGTGTTTTGGCTTCTATGTCAAGCACTGTTACACTTTCGTTGAAAGATGATTCGTCTCTACTGTGAACACAAATATCCTCCTCGTAGCCAGCTATCTGCGTTGATTTGGTGCCAAACATCTTAACAGAAGCTTTATGGATCAGATTAAATAGTAATGAAGATAACGCATTATCTTGCAGGGGCGGCTAGTGCATAAGGGCTGCAGAGCTGCAGAACCCCTAAAATTTGCACATTATTTGACTATTTTTCAGCCGCTGCTATTTTTCTAATATAATTATTTTATTTCTAAAATTATTGGAATAGCACTATATTTTCGGTCCGCTGTTGGTATATTATGGTAACAGCTGATTACTGTCAAAAAGGTATCTCAAAAATGATGGAATGAACTATAGTAGGCCTTCAAATCGCGTACGTGTGTTGAGTATGACGCCGCGCGCCGTCGCCGAAGGCCGCATTTCACAGTCGGTCAAATGAAGTTATTGGCATTGTTGCGCTGCTAAATTGCAACACAACGTAGCTGGGCGGCTAACGAGATCTGTGCTCGGCTAGGAACCCCCTTCCTTCGCCCCACTCCGCACTTGCTCATAGGTTTAGATAGCGAAATCTAGGCAAAAATGGAGCTGCAAAACTTGCAGTTCCAGTACAATTCCGGGCGGGCGGGCTCAGCGTTGCGTGTTTGCGGGCGCATTTATTTATTTAAAGGACGCCAAACGCATGAGCGGGAGGTTATGGTCGTGTTTGTTGTTTGCCGAAATCGAAGAATTGACTTGATTTTTGAAACATAATATAATAATTATTTTTTAATTATGTTAAAATTAAAATTTAAAAAATATATTAGTGAGTTAAATGTGAAGTTAAATTTAAACACATTTGAGTATACAAACCTATTCGAGTACTGCCCAAAAGTGTACGAGTACGAGTTCTCTTCACTCAAAACATTGGTGAGTACATATTATGCTAAGGTAGTGAATGTGAATTAAATCTTTTGTAAAAACGCTATTTTTTCCTAGGCATTGTAATTTTTGCCAAACCAAACTTGGCAATTTTTTACTTTTTATAATAGACACGTGATCTGGAGAGTGTAAAAAAATAGCATTTTTTATACCCTATCGGTCGAACTCACAAACTTTACTGTCACGAGCTGCCACTGTTATCTTGTCTTCTAAAGTTACACAAAATGGCCCTGAGAACTGGTTATTTCCGTTTTTAAGTTTTAGAGGGTAAACGGAACTGTGGTCACTCTATTTTAACAGATCCTTTTCGCCTAATTAGTGCGCCGGTTTCGGGTTAGGGGGGCAATTATCGGGAAAATATCTGAGAACGGCGAGCGCCACCAGAAAATGTCAAACGACGCGGCAGTGGTAAAAAACCGCCCTTAACTTATCGGGGACTGCTCGAGGGATGTGTCAGGACCAGCAACGATATTGCGTTATTCGTTTATTTTATTTCTGTGCAATATCACTGAATGAAAAAAAAACACAATAACGACACAGGCATCTTTGTTGCAACCTTTAATTTGTTCCTATTCTAACGGTGTTTGGACAACTGAATTATGGGCTTCGGTCGACTATACGGATACACGATTTTTATCTTCCTAGCCTGCGCAGCATTGGCTGGAGAAGATCGAGCGGTGGCTCGATCGCCGCTTTTTGTACACCAAAAGGAAATACCTACGGTATAATACCTACGGTATTTCCTGGTATTTCCCAGTATTTCCTCAAACTTCATTGGTATTTCCTAGTATTTCCCAAGCACTTCATGGTATTTCCTAGTATATTTCCCAGTACTTCTCAAGCATTTCCTGGTATTTCCCCTAACCTGTACACCAAAAGAAAATACCAAGCCACGCCTCGGACAAGGTATTATTTTGGACTAAAAATTTCTTTTTTGAGATAACACCGAACATGTGTTATTTGGGTGTATTTTGACCTATCTTAGCAATATCGTCGTGATGTCTCTTTGTGTGTGTCTGTCCGTAATATGATAGGTCCTAAACCGCTGAACCGATTTTTATAAAATTTCCAGGTAAAATAGTGTTCGACACTTTAACGAGCTGATTAGATTTCGTTCAAAATCCATTAATGAGTTTTTTGACAATTAAAAAATTAAATATTGCTTTCTTTTTAACGGAGCATCTCATCAATATGCGGTTTTCTTAATATGGTAGATTACATCTTGCTCAATAATTTTTGTTATAAGCAAAAATTTCGTAGGAGCTTTAGTTTCCGAAATTTTTACAAAAAACTGCTGATATATGGTTGCACTTAATGTGTGCCAATAGGCTACTTAGGAAGGTATAAAATCCGGCATGGATCCATTTATTTTCATATAGCAAACCCTTTAGACAACATTTACAAAAAAAATCTGGATTATACAGTAGTTTAAAAAAACAAATCGACTTTCAAAAGAATTCCTGGTAACAAAAGGCTTAAGATAGGGATGTTGTATCTCTCCAACTCTTTTTAAAATATATATCGCAGTGGCTCTAAAAAACTGGAAACGTAAAGTGCACGGCATGGGAATACAACTTAACGACCGATTTACTATATACACACTACAGTTTGCTGATGACCAAGTAATTGTAGCTAATGATAAAGAATACATGGAGTATATGATGAGAAAGTTAATGGAAGAATACCAAAAGTGGGGACTAACAGTGAACGTGGACAAGACACAGTACTTATGTATTGGAAACGAATCCAGTGAGTTAGAACTAGACAATGGACAAACAATATCTCCATGGGTATGTACACTTGGGTGTCAGATTTGATAAGACAGGAACAGACTGTAAAGAATTGGAAAAAAGAATAGTAAAAGCAAAAAAGGTTATTGGATGTCTTAACAGTATTTTATTGAGCAGAGAGGTAAGAAAGAATGTAAAATTTAACATATATGAAACAATGGTAAAAAGCACGCTGTTGTATGGAATAGAGACTTTTCGCGTAACAGAAAAATACAAAAACAACAAATGGAAAGTGTCGAAATGGATGCAATAAGAAGATCAATGAGAATATCTAGATTAGATCACATAAGAAATGAGATCATAAAAGAAAGAATGGGAATCGAGGGAAGCATAACGGATGACATCACTAAAAGGCAACTGATATGGTACGGCCATGTACAACGTATGAACGACGAAAGATTACCAAAACAGGTCCTAGAATGGCAACCAGTAGGGCGCAGAAAAAGAGGACGTCCTAAACTAGAATGGCAACAGTCAATCCAAAGATCAATGAGTCAAAAGAATCTGACAGAAGATGATTGTCAGGATCGAAGGAGGTGGAGAATAGGCGTCGGACAACGTAGAAAAACGTTCTAAACCAACATAGTGGTAGTAGTAGTAGTAAAAAAACAACCTTTAAAATCAGCTGTTTAAGCTTACTTTTAACTGCAGAATGGCAGTTGCAATCAACCAAACTAGTGTTTACACATCTATGCTGTGATCTATGCAATTTTAAAACCGCGCTGTTGCGATATCTTCGAGAAAAAATTAAATTTCAAGAAAAAAAATTATTCTTAAAAAACATAAACATAGAAAAGGCTAACGAGCTAACCTAATCCTTTTTATTTTAACCTAACGAAACCAAACTTGTCTAAGCCTAACCAAACTTGTCCAAACCTAACCAAACCTAACCTAATCGAACGGAACCGAACCGAACTTAAACCAACCAAACCTAACTGAAACAAACTGAACCTAACCTAACCGGACCGAACTTAACCTAACCGAACCGAACCGAACCGACAAGACAAGACACAGTATTAATGTATTGGAAATGAATCAAATGAATTGGAACTAGACGATAAACAAACAATACCTCCATGCAATGAGTATATATACTTGAATGTCACATTTGATCAGACTGTAAAGAACTGGAAAAAAGAATAGTAAAAGCAAAAAAGGTTGTTGGATGTCTTAACAGTATTTTATGGAGCACACATAGTACATACATAATAGTAGTAGTATAATTGGACCCAGGTTTGTAAAAAGCATCCAATCCACACGAAGTGTGTTTTGCAGAAAATTATAAAATATATTTTTTAAATAAATTAATTGTTTTAGCCAAGGTATTGATAAACCGCTACATTTAAACCCTTTTTTTTATTTGAATACTTACAAAAAACAAGTATTTTTCAAAAAACTTGCTTTTTTTAAGTGTGGCATTGATTTTTTGGGGCATGGATGCTTTCTGCAAAACGGAAAATTAGGATCCAGTTTTGTAAAAAGCATCTAACCCACACGAAGTGTGGCTTTGATGCTTTCTGCAAAACAGAAATGACTCTTGAAAAAAAAACAAGTAATTTGTTGACCAAGTGGTTTGGATTGTTTCTGCAGAAAAATAATAATTCAAGATTAGTAAATAGGTATTTCTTTTAATAGTAGATTTTGACCTTGAATCGCTAAGATAGCATTTGGTCGTTTTATGCAAAATGAAGAATGGGTCAAAACAAATCGAAAAATAACGTTAGCTCTAATTTTATTTATGTGGGTTGGTCGATTTCTGCAAAACTGGGCCCAATTGAGGAGGTAAACTTTTGCCATTTAGCTTAACTAGTTTATTTAAATCAAAAGAAGTTCTCTGACATCAAAAGCTTCTTCCCTGCATATCTCGACACCGAATAGAGTTTATATCCATCCGGGGCGAGAAATATTTTCCTAATTGGGATAAATTCGGGTTATGGAAAGGAATAATCTGGTGAAAATATGGACGCAATTATTAATATTGAGTGCTGGTGGGGTAGGGCCATGTGGTCAATGTATTAAGGGAGAAAAGTAAAAACGAAAGATTAATAATTCTTGCAATAAAAAAGGGTTGTAACATTACAGCTCTACTCTGCAGTTCGAAATTTACTTATAATTTCTGAAAAGCTTTTTTTAACAACAATTTGATCCATTAGAGAAATAATGTATCTATAGTAAATTGGTTGGCTTGACAGAGCTTGACTAAAATAAAGAGAGTTTCAAATTAAAAAATTGAAACACAAGTTTTATTATCCTTAATGATTTATACATTATTTGGATGTTTTTGTTAAACACGAAGAGGAAGACCAGTATTTACATTTAATAGTATTATTGTATGGGCAAGGTGTCAAGTTTAATCCAGATTTATGCATTATTGGTCTTTGTACGTTTAAAATATTTTGTCAAAATTCTTATTTTTCTGAATCCAAATCAACTTGATTGTGTCTCGGAAAACCGTCGCATTTTCCGTGGAAAAATATAGGTTGGCACTGTCTTCCTCTTTCCATTGTGCAAAAATAATGTAACACTTTTGGCAACAAACCACTCTTATATATTTTAAGCCCGTCTGCTTTGAGCCTTCTACTTTATGTTTTTGAGTAAAGACATTTTATATTTTAAAAGCTCTGTTTTTTGCCTTCCTGGCCCGCGCAGCATTGGCTGGAGAAGGTATTGTTTTCGACGAAAAAATGTTTTTTGAGCGCCGAAAATTTGTTATTTGGATGTATTTTGACCTATCTTAGCAACATCGTCGACGTCTGTCTGTGTGTGTGTGTGCGTGTGTGTATATCTGTCCAATATCTACTAAACCGCTGAACCGATTTTTATGAAATTTTTAGATAAAATAGAAACTGTAACGAGATTATTAGATCTTGATTAAAATCCATTTATGTAAAAGAGTTTTTTGACGGTTTAAAATATGCTAACTTCTTATGCGGTTTTTCTGAGATATTTACAAAAAAGTGTTTTTATTGCTGATATAGCATGAGTTTACTTGAAGTGTGCTAATGGGCTAGGAAGGTATCAGATCCATCATAGATCCGTTTATTTAAGATAAAATTCAATTAAAGATCCGTGTAACCAAAAAAAACTTATAAGCAGATGTGTGCATATTTTGGCCTGGTTTTATTACACAGTATCCTTTCTTAAGAAGTTTTATTAAGAGAAACCTATATTGGGCATCCCATAATGTGCGTTTTGAACCTATTTAAATGCATAGCCAAAAAGTCTCTCTTGACCAGGGCTATCAAAACGGACGGGACACGATTCTCCACTTTGGTGACGTCACATTGGGGGGGCTGATTTTTTTTTGATGGTCACGTCACGACACAGCTGATTGTCTTTAAAATATTGAAGTTGGAATGACAGTTCATGAATATTTGATTTTTTTTTAAATAAAGACGATTTTGAGATTGTTTTTACTATATTCTTGCAGAACAATTTTTTTTAAATGTGTAGTAATCCTTAATTTTTCAAAGCCGCTTCAATAACTGACACTTAAATTAAATTTAACACAGAAGCTAATGTGACAAATACAGATGACAAAGTCAAATATAACAGTTGGCATGCGGTACATGGCGGGTAATTTGAATTCACAACAAGAAATGCTAAATCTTGAAGATTTTAACCTTTTAGTCATCTTGCATCCTTACAAAAGTTTGGTGGAATATTGGGATGGTGTCTGAGAATATTTCACTTAAATTTCGCCGAAATCTGTAATGGCATGTCAAAAATATCATGAAAAAATTTCTGAGCTCCCATAAGCCCCCCGAGAACAGCTGATTGTTTTAGGGTCGTGGCCTGTGTTTTTTTGTTGGCCTTGCCTTGACATCAATCAAGTTATCATCCTTAATTTTGTTTAGATTCGATTGACTGTGAGAATTTTCCATATCGTTGCTCCATCTATCAAGTAACTTCTCAATTTAGAGCCAACGCTCGGTTGGAAAGAAGAGAAGAGACGATATTGTAGTCGGTAAAGGTATCAATTTAAGGGAAGAGTGATTCCGTATAAAGGTTAAAAATGAGGTCGGAAATTTTTGATTATGTGCCAGAAAGCAAAATATTGGTTTAATTTTTCTTAATGGTCTCCCGTAAATGGGATTAAAACGCCTGGGATTTTCCACTTGAAAAATGATATTAGCCAAAAGCAATGGTGTTAAGCCAATTTAAAATAAAATTTCCGGTGAAAAATTACCCGAAAATTCATTTTGACCATTTTAGTCTCATACTATAGCATGGTCTCGTTTAAAAAAGGAATCTTATGGCGATTTTGTACTGCATCAGGGACAGATAAAGGTTTTCATGTGTTTCTGAATGCATATAAAATAAGATAAGAATTGAGATACCTACAATAGAAAACTAAACTAGCATTTATTCAATAAATTTGAGAATAAAAAACATGACTTGTGTCTATTTTAACTTCAAAGACATTTATCCCCTAAAAGGTTTTTTGTCTTTGAAAGGAAATTGAGGATTTTCAAGACAATTTGGGCAATAGGTCAATTTCCTATGCCGAATTTGATTATTCCGAAGATATGAACTGAGTTGGATCATTTGATTTGACAGAGATATCCGTTCTTTCCAAGCTTAGTAAAAACAAAGATAGATACAAATTTAGTAAAGACATTGACATAGGCATTGTGGTTGCTTCACGTCTTTTTTTCCAGACTAAACAATAATCTAAGACATGACAAAAGGTTGAAAATTAGAGCTTGTCCTCGCCGGCCGGCAATCTAAACAACTTATAATAGGCTTAGGTGGTATTCGAATATTCGGTATTCTTAATACCATTCAGAATACATTCTATTCGAATACTATTCGTGTATTTGGTATTTGTTATCGACTGAATACTTTTTTGGAGTACCGTTTTCGTTTTTAATTTAAAACAAAAATAATTTTATTTTTAGGTTATTTAATATTTTTTAAGGATAGCTTTTTTTGCTAAGAACTATTATTTTGTGTTACCTTACCGTGCTCCATATTTTTATGACTTAAGTGTATATATAAAAATTAGGTTTAAAATGCGCACATTTTTTTGTTATTATATTCGACAAGTATTTGAATTTAAATCTTGAGTATGTGTTCAAATATAGTTTGGAATACAGTATTTAGGAATGGTATTCGAATAGCGGATTTCAATATTTAACACAAGTCTCCGTTATAATATATTAATCAATAAAAAAATCGAGTTTTTTTCGCTGTGAAAAGCCAGTGTACCGAGAAAACCTACACTGTTGAAGCCGCTTCCATTTTTCGTTCGTTTGTGACCAGTCGTTAAGTCTGTGAAAGCATCCGGAAGTTATCATGACGTCGCGTGCTCCCGTGGTCATCGAATTAGAAGCTTTACCTGAGTACATTACCAAAATGGTGCCCAAGGTATTGTTTACATTCTAGGTTTTTGTTTCCATTATGCAGTTTCTGTTTTAGTGGAAAAAATCGTTTTCGAGGGTGAACGACGATGACAAAAAAGACTTACTAATGGTTTCAAAGCCATTTTATAAAGAAATTATAAATAAGTCCGGAAATTTAAATGACTGAACAATTTGCCTCACACACAAACAGTAAAATTTCAATTATATTAAAATTGCATCGTTAACCCATATACATAATATACCAATACACACCTACCCACCTACGGTACCTTACGATGCAGAATGCAAACATATTTGAAATAGCAATATCAATGGGTATAAGTCCTTTTTGCGGTCGTTAAGATAAAATGTCCTGATTGGTTATACTTTTACGCAT
Source organism: Aspidapion aeneum (assembly GCA_963576565.1). Lineage (NCBI taxonomy): Eukaryota > Metazoa > Arthropoda > Insecta > Coleoptera > Brentidae > Aspidapion > Aspidapion aeneum. The sequence continues at coordinate 33,023,556 of OY755043.1, forward strand.
GAATATTATTTTATTCTTGTATTCGTTACGTCAAATCATCGGCGTACAGTTGACAAAAACTCTATCTATGTAAATTTGGTATCTGTGCATTTTTCGTACCTTTATTTCTGAATGTTTGCATCAAACACCAACCATTGTGTAATTAGGTAACAGGGAGTATTGGAATATTACGTATATGCGTTAACCTACTACTCACCTGGTTTTGCTGATTTTACTGAATTTAGTTAAGTTCTTTACATAATATTCACATTATTAGCATATTATTATATTTATATTTTATGTATGTGTGGTTATAATTTAAAAGTAGTCAATGAGGGGACAACGATGCTACGTCACTTATTGGTAAAGTTACGATCCGCCACTGCAAGAAATATTTATCAAGTAATATTGATTCTCGTCTCCTGATTTATTGAGAATAGCACCCCCTGTATTTCAAAAAGCCTTTAATTTTTTGTTTTACCACCGTTTTTTACTGCCTTAAGCGCCATTATTGACGTTGTTAAAAGCTGTTACATTATTTATTTGTCCAAATGCAAAATTAGACCAAAGAGCATTAAACCAGAAGGGGCCTATTCAAGATATATGGTGTTTAAATGTTCCAGTAGGAAAAAAGCATTATCGAAAAATCCCAGATTGTACATTAATTTTAATTCTATCTGTGCAAAAGCTTATCAATAGAAAAGGGGGACCTCTGTTGATGAAGGCTCAAACCAACCAATAAAAAAAGCTCAAGACAAATAAAAAAGATTAAGTAAGGTTGATAGTAATCTTAAATAAATAAAAATAAAACTATTGTTATATATGGTCTTTACTTTCTCTTTTATCCCCTATTACATTTCACTTATTTTTATAGCAGTGTTCTGGACATATCCACTGAAATGCTAAAAGGAATACTAAAAAAGGTTTTTTATTGTAATAACAGAAACATAAAAACAAACGGAAATGGGACACCAAAAACCGGAATTCCACAAGCGGGTTTTCTGAAGAAAATTAAAAAAGTTAAAAGGTTTTTTTTCAGAAATTAAATTTCGGACTTTTCTTTATTTATTTTAAATACGACGTTTAGGTATTTATTATCTCTAACCGTTTTCAAGTGTAAACGAAACAATCTAGCCTACATCGGCTTACCTAAAGCCACAGCCACCAAAGAAACTAGGAGAGTGGGTTGTTAGAAAAGGGATTCAAAACTGGCCGTAAACTTCCGGACAACAACACTCCAAAGCTTTTCTAAACAAGCCAGACCAGCACAGAACAAAGCAACTCTTGGAATTAAACAGTGATAGCTTAAGAATAACCACAAAACTATACACAGGCCAATGCCGACTCAACAAACACATGAACAGATTGGAAATAATTAATACACTAGGCTGCTGGTTCTGTGGTGTTGAGAAGGAAACGCCACTTCATTTAATCTGCTACTGCATAGCACGACAGAGAATTAGGGCGAAACTATGCGGACCTTGACAGATAGAGCCTCAGGAAGTGTCACTAAACAAACTGATCTGTGACAATCAAGTATACATACTCATTGCATAAAGATATTGTTGGTCCATTATCTAGTTCCAACTCACTTGATTCGTTTTCAATACATAAGAATTTTGTCTTGTCCACGTTCATTGTTAAACCCAATTTTTGTATTTTTCCGTTAACTTTCTCATAATATACTCCATGTCTTCTTTCTCATTAGCTTAAGAATAAACCGCGAACAAAAGACGTATAGCAAAAATAAATTTTCAGACGTCGTTTTACTATGGAAAAATCGTCCAATTTATCCCTCGGCCATTTTCTATCTGCTGGTTTTCCTAGGAATTTAATTTTAAAAGATGACTAGTGATAAATGACGCCTCATGATACTAGCTGCTATTCGGAGTTTTCTGCATAATCTAGCAGCTCGTTTTCATTGTAAGAATATTTTTTCTTAATAATAATTCGTCTAATTTACTGGTTTAACGGCATAATGTTCATTTATGCAAAATGGAACATTTTATTATTTTTATGTATTTATTTTACACCTATATAATTATGTGGATACAATATTTTAAATTATTATAATTACCAAATTTATTGCGGATACATTTTAAATAGTGTTAAGGACACACAAAAACAGATTCAAACTGATTGTTGTTTCTCACTCTTGTGCTCAAGTCTATTTTAGGCCTAGAATACCTGCTAGCAGAGCGTGAGACTGTCTTCACCGTCTGCTTTATATATAGTTCTTACTTAAATCTATAGCAGGTGCATCGTTTGGTTATAGGTCTTGTACTCAGGACTCGTAGCAAGTGCCTAGTCTGTCAATTTTCGTCGATAATAATTTAAATAATATTCCTGACCGTTGAATTGTAAATTATTTTAGATCCTGTGAATCGGTCAATAAAAATTTTTTTTTAGTGTGTAATGTTTTAGTTTAGTCAACCAACATCAGACATATTCTAAAATTAAAAGTTCTTTACTTAAGATTTATATAATTTTTTTTTAGACAAAACAATAGTTTATGATAAAAAATAACATTACTAGTATGTAACAAAAAATTTTAATTTAAACTGTAATATAAAATAGCAAAGCGGAATTTTCAGGCAAAAAAAACATTTATTGGATTTAAAATTTCTCTTTTTATCATGCACACCAAAATTGGTACAGTTATAATTTTTAAAATGATCCTTTTAAAAGACTATTAAATCACTATCATAAAAAAAGAATTTATGAAATACAAACAAACACCCCAACAACGCAATAAATTTTAGATTGGATACGGAAAACCGAAGTAATATTTAACAAAATTTAATTATACAAAATAAAAATTCAAAGAAAAATTAATAATAAGAAAAACTATACTTATATATAGAAAAATAATTAAACAATCTATAAATTGCTTACCAAACCAGTTTAAAATAGTCGCACCAAAAAAAAATACGTAGATTCAAAAAATAAATAAATAAGGTAAAAAGTGTTTAAAAATGTTGACAATAAAAGTAGAAATATTAAAACATTGTAAGCAAAAAAATGAAAAATTAGGTGGAAAACCTATATTTTAAATTAATAAAAATGGTACATTTAAAATTTTTTATCATACTGCGAAAATTTTAATCAATTATATTTTTTTTCCTAAAAATTCAGCTTTGCTATTTTATATTACAGTTTAAATTAAAAATAGTTTTAATTATAAATTTGTAATGTTATTTTTTTACCGTAAATTATCGTTTTGTCCAAAAAAACAATTATATAAGTTTTAAGTGTAGAAATTTCAATTTTAGAATATGCCTGATGTTGTTTGAATAAACTGAAATGTCAAAAACTAAAAAAAAAAAGATTTGTATTGACCAATTCCCAGGATCTAAAAAAAATCGAAAATAATGTCATCTGTGTCAAAACTGAGAGAATTAGCTGCGTCAATGAATCAGATGTGGGTTTTCCAGGAAAATTTCCCGTTTTTTGCCAATATGAAGAATAGTGATGCAGGTAATTAAATATTACTTCATCTGAAAAAAAAAACATTGCTAGTAAAAAAATTATTTTGTTAACCATTACCCCTGTAGCTTTTGACCCAGATCCGCGTTTGGTCAAAATGGCTTACACGAACTTGACATTTCTGTATTTTTATACATTATGACCCGCTCTCAAGTCTGGCAAAACGAATAATATTGGCTTCGTTTTATAACCCCCAAAAAATAGTAAAATGTCCCCTCATTTCTTCGTTTGCTGCGTGTTTTTTGGGTCACTGCTTTACGAGCTAAATGAACGGGTCGTTTTTTATTTCTTAACCCATAGATGTAATATAAGGCCGGGTCTCCAGGCTTACGATCGACAAAAAAAAATGGAAATAAAGAATAAAAAAGTTGTAGAAAAGAAATAATATGTTTCAAGACAAAAAAATATGATGTTATAAGGTAAGGTTTCGTTTTGGTTTGGATTGGACCTCTGTTACAAGGAGCTCTTGTAGGTCTTTTTACAAAAATAAATATAGTTGGATTTAAACAAAAAAAACTACATATGAAATGCCGTTTAATAAAAAAAATAACAAATTTATTATGTTTTGTGGGTCGAGGAAATTTTATAAATCTTAAAAATTTAGTAATTTTTGAAAAGATTGAAAGTTTTATAAATTAAATAAATTTGTAAATTTAAAGAATGCTGTGCATTTTAAAAAAAATTTTAATATTTCCATTTTGTCTCTATAGCATTATATGGAGAGTTTAAAAAAAATACAATAAGTAATATTTATATTATTCTAAAATATATTCCTTTTTAAGTTGAAGATTTAATAAATTTTGGTACATTTTAAAAATTTTATAAATTTTATTGTAATTGTAATTTCTTTTTTAATTTTGAAAATATTTTAGTTTTATAAAATTTTAAAATGTTAAAATTTAGGAGAACTTGCATATTTTAATATGAAAAAACCGGATCATTTTGCAACTTTAAGCTTTTTTGTTGCTTTTCGTTTTATAAAATTGTCTCTTTCCGTTATGTTTCCATAGCGTTAAATGGAAAGATTTTTTTCAGAGTAAACATTTTTTAAAAAATGAGAAATAGAAGTTTAGTTTGGTTTGATTTTCAAAATTTTTAAAAACTTTTAAAACTCCTAATTTGTGTCCATCCTATTTAGGTTAAAGATTTTTAAAATTTTGGAAGTTTTGTAAATTTGAAATGTTTTTAAAAATTTTGTAAACTTTACATTTTTTTATAATTTTGTAACGTTTGTAATTGAAAATTTTGGAATTTTGTAAAATTTAAAAGTTTTGAAAATTTTTGTATGAAAAATTTGGTCCCTTTTACAACTTATTGCTATTTATTCAGAAAATTATCTCTTTCTGTCTATGAAAAAAATAAAATTTATTAAACCATATTATTCTAAAATATAAACTTTTTAAGTTAATTTAAAAACTTTTGAGTGGTTTACGTTTGGTGTATTTATTTAAATCAATTTAAAAAACTTTTAAAATACTTAAAATGTTTAAAACTTCCAAAATACTTTGTTCCTGCAATGTCATTCCTCTCACCTGCAGATCATAAAAGTCTTACCCAATCATGACTCTTACCTTTTAGCGTAGACTCCACTGTATTCATGACTTATCCTGCACGTTATACATCGTAATATCATTCCTAAATATTTGATCGTCTACTTAGAGTTTACTCTAATGGTACTTTTAAATTATTAAAACATTTAAGAGGAGTTTTGCTGAACTTCAATACGCATTAAGGCATAATAGATACTCGTAGGTAAAGGCACAAACTAAAAAATTTAATAGATAAGACAAGACATGTTTATGAGTATTAGTATTTCTTATGGTTTTCAGACAGAGGCAAAAATTTATAAGAATTTCATTCATCCTTGAAAGACATCAATCTCGCGTGGAATGGATTTACTTTAACAGATGGTTGCTGTTAAAATCTAGTTAGAGTAGTTTAATTAAAAATTTTGTTTTATTCTAAATTATTTTAAATTGTCATAAGGAATAACGCTATACGTACTCCCTTTTTTTATCTATCTAACAATCCCAACTTTGTTTGTTTAATATAAAAACTATTGTTTTTATTCTGATTTGTTTTCGTGATTATTTACAAACTTGCCTAACGCATTAGTAAAAATGGTTTCATTATTTGAATCTTCGTATTAGCTTAATATCTAAGAGTTGTATTGATCTTTCACCTTAAGTCCAGACGAGGTCTGATCACTTGTTTATGTTTAATATTTATTTTAAATTTAGTTATGTTTGGCCAATTTTGAATGCCTTCCCATAACCAGTAAATTTTTCTGTATTTCAGCTCAATTTTTTTTTAACGTGTACTAATTTTATATCAAGCATTATCCCGCAAATTTAGTCTGTTTGGAGTATTATAACAAAAACTATTTATTTTTTACTGAAACATGATTAATGGACATTGGTAAAGTCAACAGAAAAAGCTTTTTTTCAAAGCATGATAGGCCTTTTTCTCGTTCTCTGTAGATATATCGTTAGTCTTTCCTAAAGTCATTACGCCTAGGTGTCGTCTGCAACGCTAAATTTGGCAGTTTTCTAATACAGTATATAAATTTCTAATTTATTTGAAATTATATTTTTTAATTTTCTTTGTTTTTGTTTTGTTTTCTTTTACCCCCCGTCATCCTAGCATAAATACTAAACTGTCAAAGGTACGTTTAAAACAGTCTTTCATATTTCTTCTCTTAAAAAGGTCTGTGAGTAAGTTAAACAACTCCGGGCAAACCAAGTCAACTTCGTCTACTCGACTGCTGTGTACAAAGTTGAAAATTCCTATCTAGCAAAATCAAATTATAATAATTTATCCATTCATTTGAAAATTAAACAGCATAGCTATTCGTATTGTTATATAGTTAGAAATGTTTATAATTGAATACAAGACCAAATCGTTGGTAGATCAAGTAGTTTTAGATAAATTAATTGTAGTTTTAACAAATCAGTAAACTGTTATTTTTCCCTTCTTAGCCCGCACAGCAACGGCTAAAAAAGGTATTGTTTTCGATACAAAAAGAACATGAGATCATACTGAAAATGTTATTGTGGTGTTTTTGGAGCTATGTTAGCAATCTCATCGTGACGGCGTGATAATTTGAGTTCTAATCAAAAACTTTGTAAAGAACTTTTGCTTCAGAGATAATATAAAACTGTTTTCAAAGCTGATATAGCGTGGAGTTCACTTGAGGTATACTGAAGGGCTAGGAAATAACAATTTCTTTAAAGGTTGGTAATCCTACGTTGAATTAATAAATTACAGTATTAACTATTCTGGGGTAAAAAAATTCCGGCACCTTCACCAATAATTATTTTGCACACCATGTGCGCAGACACGCAACATGAATAAATGTCATGTTAAGCGACGAGAAGTGGGGAAGTCTTGCATGTATGTCTTAACTACTTATAAGCACGAACACTATGATTCAGAAATTCTGACTAAAGCCGATCTTATGATCGGGCAAGACCTACTGTGGCTTGTGGAAAGTTAGTTTTTAAGATATAAAGTTAATTTCTTTACTATCTTAATTGGTGCAAATAAGAAACACCCAGTAAATTAAAATTGAGTGATCTATTACGAATTGATCTAGTGTAGTTTAAAAGAATCTTCCACAACTATCCCAACTAATAAGTTCATAAAAATAATAAAAACAGCTAAAAATAGAAAAGTTTCTAGGTCATAAACCACGAATTCGTACTTAACTTTTCTACAAACGGCAGCAAACAATGCAACGTTGTGGCCGGCATCGTTCGTGCCGTGATAGATTTATTGAAACTTAAAAGGTCTTCGGGGCGGGCCGAGCCCTGCGGCTTAGAACGGATTAATCTTTAAAACTTTGTCCCAAAAGGAAAATTCCTGCGTTAAAGTTTTCGTTTGTACGGTTGCATGCCAGCTGCTTATGCTCAAAAAGGTGGCGTGCCAGACTTTTTTCTCTACGACAACGGATAAAAATTTAAGAGCTTATAGCTCTAAATTAATTTTTTTGTAATATTTTAATTATCATATCTCAAAAAAAGTTAAATTTAATTAAGTAGGCAGATTTAACTTTAAAACTTTGTGACAGAAGAAAAATATTTTCATTAAAGTTTTCGTCGTGGCGAGCCACACTTTTGTCTTTTAGGTAATTGATTGAATAAACCACGCATGCGATTTTGAGAACAATGTTGCCATTTACTTTCAATCACATTTTTAAAGCCTCACAAAAAATAGCCAGTTGCTAATCCTATATTGTTACTTTTTTCATCTCATAAATTACGAGATGCTAAAAGTAACTGTAAAGAATTAGTAACCGGATATTTCTTTCTGTGGCTTAACAAATATAGTTAAAAGTAAATAACAACATTGTCCTCTAAATTGCATGTCTGTTTATTTAGTCCGAAGCTCGAAATATCTCTGCGTCCGCGCAGTTTGTTAGGAATCACTTTCAAGAATTTTCGATGATGAAAAATTTGGGGGCCTTGGCAAAATAAAGCTATGTACCAAAATGTAGCTTCTTATCATCACTTAAAAAATTGGCCGTTGTACTGTGGACTAAAAATCTGACAGTTAATATTTTTAAATCCATATATTTTAAAATTATAACTAAAAAAACTAGAAGTGAGTTAAAACATTGATCACTCAGTTAGTTGTATGGCGGCATGCTAGCTGCTCATGTTAAAAAGGTGCGCCCGGGTTTCTTCTTTCTGACAATTGATAAAAATTTAATATAATAAAGCAATTTATTATAGTTAATAATGTTGGGACTTCACCAAATACATTGCTTTCTTAGAAAATAATTTAACATAAACTTACATATGTGTCTAAAATAACTTCTTTGTTCAATGTTCAAATTAACCATCAAAAACTTGAAACATCTTGTTTGATGTACGGTGTTTTAAAGACCCTAAGGTAGTGTTAAATTCGAACTCTTCCTTGTGTTGGTAAAGTTTTCTGTGATGGATTCATGTAGATGTGTAACAAATTATGTACATCTGGCTACTTTTAGAAAATAAACGGACAAAGTCCTTGAAGTATTTATTGGTAGTCAAGTTTTATACACAAAGGTATAGCAATGCTCAAGGAAAAGTGGCAGCTTAAGTAATGCCTTTAAGGCCAAAATAATCCCTTATGCTAGAAGTCACAAACAATGGCGCTATTCAAATTTTTAGGGACATAAATTTAAACTAATTTGAAAACAATGCATGAGCATTTTATTGAACAAAATTAGACGAGGAATTCCAACCATCCTTCCATGTCTTATGTAGTTCTTACTACCATGCTCTGTTTTAACTGTAGGTTTGCCTTTGTAAGGAAGAAACCAACTTTGCAAGATGAACTGACTTCGGTCCATCTTTCTTCTATGTGTGTCATACTGTGTCTATTTGTTTTTCCAGGGATAAACCAGATTTTTGATATTTAAGTTCTACTTTGTGAGGAACAAGAAAACGATATATTTGGGCCACGTTTTGGATTTTTCCTTGATATGCCTGGGAGAAACCACCGCATCGGCGCACGGTGGTCAGCTTGTCGGTTTTGAACGATCGAAATTATTTTATGGTTGTAATTTTGACAAATTGATGCTGAAAGTTAGGAAATGTCAATTAGCGTTTAAAAAATGTGATTTTAATATTCTGTGCATTCTGGAGATGCTACAGTCGCCTCCAAAAATAATGTCGCATATCGTTTTTTTCCTCTTAAGCAAGAAACTTAAAAATTGATACTTTGAGAGTGTGTTTACGTAACTAGCTTATAGCTTTTTTTTATTTAACATAGTTTTTCATAAAAATTTAACTAAATTTATTAATATTGCTATACTGTCTACCAATTTTTTATCATGCACTGATATTCTTTATCTGAGTCTTTATATTCACTATTTTCACATACATAGTTCAAAACGGATTACTTTTTATCCTGTGAAACCGGTGTCTTGTGCCCCACGTTAAATAAATTACGTCGGCCATCCCATGCGCCAATGCGGAAACAATAAATCATAGCTAATACTGCGGCAATAAGCGGCAGCTGAATGTAGCACCTATACAACCCTTGATACATTATTGAAATAATATATTCACAAACGTAATTGATACGTAATGATACGGACTCTTACAGTCCAATATATATAACACATATTTGAAAAATTATAATAATTCAATACACAAATTTTATCTAATTTTTTTAATAAGCAAATTGAAACTTTGCAAATGGTTTAATGGTAAAAATTTAAGATACTACCATATTTAAAATATACGTGAAGAAATCACCATATAAACTCTGATTTACCAACTTGGAGCATTTTTGGAAATCGCCTTTCCGCGCGGAATAAGTGCGGATCATTATACAGGCTATCAAACGGCCTATGCCTTGTCGTCGTGACAAGTGACAACGAGTTAGTTGAACGATTTTCTGCATTGGGGTCTACTAAGATAATTGAGCACTTTTTTAAGACTTAGTGGTTATGATAGAAAATAGTTCGATATTGATGTTTCGATCATCTAAATTAAACAAGCTAACCTCCGTGCGACGCGTAAGTTACGAAAATAATAAATATGCCTAAATACCCGTCTGTTGCAATTTTCTAATGCAACATAGGCAATGAAACCGCATTGATGCCAAAGAGTACTGTTATTCTAAAAATGAATTAGTTGTAGAAAAATTTTGCGACATTTTTTATGAATCCGAGTAACATCAAATTACCCCCACCAAAGCACTCTATGATGGGGTAATTTGGTGTTTAATTCGTTTAGTCACTTGGTCGCCACCGAACTGTAGCGTGTATATTTCTTAGAGTTGTGGCTCTACATAAAATGTAAATAAGTACGTGGTCTGATTTAAAAGTTCTGATTAGGGGAAATAAGTTATCCGTGAACTTTGGCAAACTTTTCGCGTGCGGTGTTAAACCAAAACACATGTGACGTGTTTGATATAATCCGTGTAGGTATCTCAAGAAATTCAGAAAACAATCTGAAAGACTGTTGCTAACAAAACGGGAAAACATTTCTAAGTTAAACTCCAAATTTCATTATACGTCCTAACTTCCTTAATAAAGTTACTCTTTGAATTGGGGAAAAGAGAAATCTCCCTCGACTACGCACGCCTGTGGGAGAATTCTTCAAATAGGAGAGAATGAGAATTAACATCCCGCCATATCAGGACCATTAAAGATGTGGAAATCAAGTGAGTTCACATGTGCATTTCGACTTTCCCTTTTTCCTTCTCCCCTATTCAGGAACTAATACACTGATTGCTTGAAGCGGTTAATTCCTCTTACTATTGACACATATTTTATAGCAAGAAATACAAGATTTTATCAAAATCCATTAAGCTGCTTGATTTCTATACATAAGTAGGAACCAAATGTCATATTAGATAGTTACAGTTCTGCTACGTATTTCACGTAAAAGGGCACGTTAACATCTAATTTAGCACTCTATCTTTTGTTTAAAACTTGAGGTTAAGTTGATCTTTCTACCGTTATGGTAAAAGCTATACTGACCATAAAGATTCTGCCTAGAAAGAGAAAAACTAGTTTAGCGGGTGTTTAGATAAAAGTAGAAATATAAGGGTGTACCCCGATAACAGCAAATCGCGACGGTCCGTGAACTAAAAGTTAAAGAATAGGGGGAACACCAGAGGAGAAATTATAGGCAGGTAGACAAGAGGTGACTAGGGATATTAGGAGAGATCCAACGAGGTCGCGCTACAGGATCGAGATAAAATTTTCTTTTAAATTTGCGAAGCGACAAGGAGGTAAGAATTGGTTTTTATAAATCTTGCTAATTTCTTTCTCGGGCATTATGCCGGGGTTTTGCAGGAAACTTCGCTGGGGATGTAATAAATTTGTTTATTGCTAATTATGAGGACCGTGATATTCCTTGCAAAACTACAATTTTCAACAAAATTAATCATTTTGGTCAATTTGGGTGCGTTAAATTCTGCTGAAAATTTAGCGACAATCAAGAATCACTTCTTGTCCAAGACCCATGTCGGAACAAATGCAACAACGAGTCAAGTTCAGCCATTGCTAAAGAGGAGATACCTGATGATATTTCTTCCAGAACCATTTGAAACATTTTAAAAAGACATTGATAAAAATCCTGCAAGTTAAAAAAATTTCAGGGACTGTTTCCTGATGACAATATTTTAAGGATGGCATTTTGTGAAAAAATGATGAATCGTGCAAATCAGGATGAAAACTTTTACAGTAATATTTTATTTACTGTCGAAAGTACTATCTCTCCACATCAATTACTCGCTACTGGACAAAAGAAAATAAACATTTGACGGTAAATGTGCGAACACAATTTAGAGATAATAAACACTTATTGGAATAAAGCTCACCTTATTTTAAAATCGACGGTATTGTGACACATTTACATATAAAAAGCAGCTGCTCTCTTTCAAAATTCGGCCTTTGTGTATTTAATGTATTTATTAGTGTCTGTATTTATCAAATTAAAGTTAGCGACTTTATTTCTAAATTTGACTTTGGTATGTCAATTTTGAGAGATCAGCTGTCAGTTTTCTATGTAAATCTGTCAGAATAAATTAGTCTCTAAAATAAAGTCAGGTTTTATTCCAATAAGTCCCTATAATAATAGGGACATTTTTTGTTAATGGTTAGTTGAATGGGGCCTTTTATTTAAACTCGTTGCAAAAATCAAGTGATTCCTGCAATTCAGCAATGGCCGGATGTTGATTTTTAGCAAGTTTGGTTTTAGCAGGATGGGTGTCTGGCACATGACGTGTTACCCGCCAGGAAATTTTTAGACGAAACATTTGCCCGACGAATAATTAGCAGACGCACTATTACCAGCTGGCCCCGTAGTTTGCCTCACCTGACTGTATGTGATTTTTTTGTTTTGCCTTTGGTCAAAAATAAGATATTTACAATTGATCACATTCGCTTATAAGTTAGCCAAAGATCGAATTAAAATTGAAGATCACACGATTTTATAACCGTTTAGGTTACTGTTTAGCACAAAAGTGTGGCATGTTTGAGCATTTAATTTGATTGATTGAGAGTCAGTAATTATCGAGAAATAGGTACATTTCTCTTTAAAAATCTTCGAGTTACTGCATTATAAACCACGGCCCAACTAGGCAATTAAATATGCAATGCAATAAAATTTAATCGACTTGCTTATGGAAGGCGGAACATGACTAGAGAAGGATGAAAAGAGGAAGTTGTTTCTATTTTCATCGATACACCTGCTTAAGTAGTTTTTCTCTTTCCAAACAGAATCTTAATGGTCAGTATAGCTTTTACCCTAACGGTATGTAAGCATAATTTATCAACCGATAGCAGAGAATATGGAACTATCACAGTGTTTTTAAAGGTTACACTTTTGTTTTGTTTTTGTCTTTTTCACTGCTGTGGGCATTTTTCCAAACTGTCATAACCTCTTGATGTCCAATGAGCCAGTCGTGTTTTTTTGGTAACGTTAAGGGGAATGCAGATTGCCGCAAGATATTGTAAATACGTAAGCTACTTATGTGACCTTGAAGAAGTGCACTTGCGTACCTGTCAGATTTCATGATATATATATAAAAATACGTAGCAAACCTAAAACTATCTATTATGCTTGTGCTGTAGGCATCAAGGAAAAATGGGGATCTCATTTAAGCACAAGAAATAAAAATAAAAATAAGAAAAAGCTACAGGAGACAACAAAGAACTTGAAACAGAGTTATCTATCAGAATTTGTTAAATTATTACAGTCCAAAGATTCTTTTGAGTTTATAAAGAAACGCTTGTTAAACTTTGATAAGATGGTATACGTAGAGAGTATAAACTAGGAACAGAAGTTTAAAAGTATTCTCGTATATAACCTAATCCATTGAATTCAATAATTATAGGGTGTAATTTAAATGATGCAACAAATTTTAAGAGTTGCTAGGGAAGGTCAAAAGTTGGCAAAAAATTTAAAAAATTTGTTTTCAAGTTATAGCAATTTCCAAGTTTGAAGAGTAGGGGAAAACTGTAAATTTAAAAAATGCCAAACTTAAGAATGTCAAATAATTGTATGGTTAAGATTATATATAATAGAAAATGTTTTATTGCTTTTTTCCAAAAGAATTTAGATTACGGAGATACAGTGTGGTGAGTTAACCTTTGCATAAGGTATCAATTTGTCAATTTTTGAAGAATATTTTGTTGAGTTTCGGGGATCGAGTACAACAAAAATACCACAAATAAAAAAACCGTGATATTACGAGCAACGACTCTAGAAAACAAAAATGTTTGACTTGACTTTGACTATTGACCTTTCTTGCCGACTTTTATATCAGTATTAATGGGTCTAAAGTTTTAGGTTTTAAAGGTCTACATCTAAAAGTCTAGATTTTAGTTCAAGGGTTATTTTTTCCCTTGGATGCTATAGTTTTTAATATATATATATATATATATATATATATATATATATATATATATATATATATCTATTGGTGAGGTCAGGCCTTCTGTAGAAAATAAAATATACCGAAGGACCACTCGAGATAGCTCGAGAAAAACGTGTGGGAGTTAAGAGGGACTGTATCTTTCCACAGGGCTCCGACAGGGAAAAAAGAGCCTAAAACTTATTTACTAAAAGTAGCGTAGCAATGAAAAATTATCAAGAAACGACTTACCCTTAGATGTCTTTTGTAGCTACTTGGCTGGCCAGCCCGATTATACGCGAAGTACCAGACTCTCCATTGTTCTATAGTTCAAAATGTTCCAAACACTAATATCTAATAAACTAAAGCGTAAAATTAATAGTTTCCACAATTTTAATATAAAATAATAGCGGTGCGGTGACTTTAGTTGCACGTGGCGCGTGGTTGAGTTGTTCTCGCAGACAATCGGCGTTTTCGTCTGCTAGGCCGAATTTAGCCGCTTATCTCAAATCCTTCATTGCTGGAAGAAGCGCGCGAAGTTTTAATTTAAAATATGGAAAGATATAGCGTAAAGTAAATCAAAATAATATTCTAAAAACGCTTGTAAGCGTAGAAAATGTAACCCAAAAATATTTAAAAACTAAGAGAGATAGCTTCTCGAATTTTAAGTGAAAATTAGAGAATATAATTATTTACAAAAATAAAAACAAGTTGGGAAACTTGTTCATTCGGCCCACCAAAATGAGCATCATTTTTCGGTAGGTGAATCTGAATCAATTGGAAGGGGGCAAAGCTTGACTAAAGGTCGTTTAAAGATACCGGACGCGGTACGAACATTTGCCACCCTAGCGTGCCCATCAGGCCCTTTAAAAATTTCAATAATGCGACCTACCCGCCATTGAAGGGGCGGTGATAACTCGTCTTTGATAAGAACGAGGGTACCTATTTTTGGCTCTGCGCATGGTTCCAACCATTTATTTCGTACTTGAAGGGTATGTAAAAATTCTTGGCTCCAACGACGCCAAAAATCGGCTTGTATTCGTTGGACCAAGTTCCATCGCGATAACCGATTCTCAGGTTTACTTGAAAAATCTTCGTCAAGAACAGAAACTAAAGGTCCATGTGTTAAAAAATGTCCCGGTGTTAAAACCTGTAGATCGTTACAGTCGGTAGATTGCGGGGTCAAGGGGCGAGAATTTAAAATCGCCTCAATTTGACAAAGAACTGTGTACAACTCCTCATAACTTAGAATTTGCGAGCCAATGGTACGAATTAAGTGAGTTTTTACTGATTTTATCCCTGACTCCCAAAGACCGCCGAAGTGGGGAGCTGATGGAGGGATAAAATTCCAGGCGATAGCTTGTTGCGTGCAAGCATTTCTTGCAAGATCAAGCAATTCTTTGCTGGATTTAACGAAATTTGTGCCATTGTCTGAAAAAAGAGTTTTTATGTAACCTCTTCGGGCAACAAAGCGACGTAGCGCAGCTAAAAAAGCGTCCGAAGTTAGATCTGACACTAACTCGAGATGTAAAGCTTTAGTATTTAGACAAATAAAAAGGCAGATATATGCTTTTTGTGTTTTTACACCTCTGTGTTTACTGAGAGTGATAGGTATAGCACCACTAAAATCTACTCCACTAAAAGTAAAAGGCTTTTGTGGAATCAAGCGGTAGGACGGAATTTGTCCCATGATTTGCTCATAAGAATGCGGTTTGACGCGAAAGCAACGAACACATTTGGATAAAACCGTTTTAATTAAGCGTTTGGCAGATAAAATCCAAAAAATTTGACTAATGAGATATTGGACTGTTTGCACTCCGACATGCAAATATTTTTTGTGCATATATTCAATAAAAATATAAGAAAGTCTACTTTCCTTGGGTAAAAGAAGAGGATGTTTTTGTCCGTAAGAAATAGTCATGGCTTGTTGAATGCGTCCTCCAACTCTTATAAGACCATCCTGGTCTAAAAAGGGATTCAATTTTTGTATGGGTTTTATGCATTTTTTCTGGTTTTGAAGGTTAAGAATTACTTCAGAAAAGTATTTTTGTTGTTCGTGCTTAGCCAAACATTTTAAAGCGTTAAAGAGATCGATATAATCTATATTTGTCTTTTTTCTGACGTCTGCGGATAGTCTACAATTATTTATGAATCGTAAACTGCGGGCTAAAAGTAGTTGAATAGCGTAAAAATCGGATTTATTATTTAAAAGCGAATCTAAAAAATTTTCCGTTATTCGGTCACAAGAAATCAGAGCAACATTTTTTCGTTCCTCAGTCTCTAAACTGTCATTTATTTTGACTTGCGGGGTTTTTGCTGGCCATTTATCGAAAGATTCTTGTAAAAAACTAGGGGCGGCCCACCATAGGGGATGATTTAAAAGCTCACTCGGCGAGCAGCCGCGGCTGGCTACATCGGCACTATTGAGAAATGTGGGGGTATATAACCAACATTCTGGATTAATATTATCTTGGATAAGACTAACACGATTTGCGACAAAAGTTTTCCATTTACTTGGATGGGATTTTATCCAGTGTAAAACAACCATTGCGTCCGAAAAAGCGTAAATATTATTTATTGTGAACCTTTTTATGAATATATCATATGTGTATTTTAAGACCTCAGATAAAAGAGTAGCGGCTAGAAGTTCTATTCTCGGAATACTAACAAATTTTTTAAGTGGAGCGATGCGACTTTTCGCAAGAACAAAATATATGTGATATTTAGCGTTTCGTAAGACACGTAAGTATATTACGCATGCGTACCCTCGTTCACTCGCATCACAAAAACCACAGAGATCGATGGATTCGGCGTTGGTGATGTCAATGTGGCGGGGTAAAGTAAATTTTTCTAAAACTTGAAATTCAGATTGATAGAGTGTCCACTGACGAACTATTTCTAAAGTAGGCGTGGCGTCCCAGGAAATACCAAGTAACCAAATTTGTTGAATCAAATATTTTAAAGTGAATGTTACTGGGGTAAGATAACCATGGGGGTCATAGCAGCGTGCTAAAAAAGAGAGAAGCGTCCTTTTTGTACAGCTTTGCTGATTAGGTAATATGTTAAATCGAAACTCGTCGTATGAAGGATGCCAGCACAGGCCTAAGACCTTAGTGACGTCATCCGAATCGAGAGATAAAACTGCGGGGTTGACTAAGGAGGGATCTAAATGAGAGATCACTTCTGAGCGATTGCTAGACCATTTGTGTAATTTCAAGCCAGCGTTTCCTAACAGTTCCGTAAGCTCATGCTGCAAATTTAACGCCTCTTGAACCGTTTTACATGAAGTAGTGACGTCATCAATATAGGTATCGTTAAGTATAACTTTAGCAGCGTGAGGGTAGTTATCATATTCGGACTCAGCTAAGTGCTGAAGGGTGCGTAAAGCGAGATATGGTGAACAGTTCACTCCGTAAGTGACAGTTCGTAGTTTAAAAACGGAAACTTTTTCATTAGGGTTAAACCGCCAAAATATTTTTTGGTATTTTTGATGATCAGGGTTGATATTTATACCACGATACATTTTTTGAATATCGCAGGTGAGCGTCACAGGGTTAAGGCGAAAATGTAATAATATTTGAATAATATCTTTTTGTAGTTTTGGACCCGATAATAATACTTGATTAAGCGAAATATGCGTAAAAGGGTCAGTAATACTCGCATTAAAAACTACCCTTGTCTTAGTAGTGATAGCTTCATTTTTAACAACAGCGAAATGTGGAATAAAATAGCTGTCTGAATCGTCTTCTTTTTCTGAGTCATAGTCCATATGACCCAATTCCAAATATTCATTCATAAATTTAGAATATTCACAATACAAGTTTTTATCGCGAAGTAGTTTTTTTTCTAAAGATAAGAAACGATTTAGCGCGACTTGTTTTATTCCGGGAAACTGTGGTGGATTGTCAAATGTGCGAAAGGGAAGGGATACTGTGTACCGGCCGTCTTGATTACGCGACACGCTCTGTTTAAAATAATTTTCACAAATTTCATCCTCTGGTTTCAAATGAGTTTTTTGGGGGACGCAGTCGGTTTCCCAAAATTTTGAAATTAATTGCGAAAGCGAGTCATTTTCATTTTGACAAAAAAGAGCATTAATTGGCGGGGTAGAAATTAAGGGTTGATTTATTTGTCCCATCAAAATATAGCCGAAAATAGTTCCCATAGCAAAGGGATGATTTGGATCATCGCTAGCGATTTTTTCACCCTGTATAATTAGTGGAAATAGATCCATACCAATTAGTAAATTTACAGGCGAAGGGTTGTAAAAAGTGGGATCTGCTAAGGGTAAATTTTTTACAAAATGCCAATTTTCTGTATTTATTTTTACTGACGGTAAATCAGTACAAACTTTTTGCAAAATAATTGCTTGCGTAGACACAAAAATATCTGGTTTTTGAAAATTACAAATTTTAATAAAAATCGATCCTAGATCAGAAGTAAGAGAGTTGCCTCCAACCCCCTGTATATTTGAACATAAGGGTTGTCTGGGAAGGCCCAATTGTTGCGCTAATTTTTGAGAACAGAAAGTGTTTTGCGAACCGCTGTCTAAAACGGCTCTAACTGTTTGAAAGTTACCGCGGACATCTTGAATTTTTACTAGGATAGTTGACAATAAAACTTGCGATTGCGCAGAAATAAAACCACAATGCGTGGGGTTAGAACCCGAAGGAGTTGCGATTGGTACTTGTGAATTAGAAGACGTCGAAGTAAAATTGTTATTATTTTGAGTAGAGTAATTTTGAAGCGGACACCCAGTAGCCGGGGATCTAAAACTTTGCTGACTGGCCAAGTAACCACGTGGTGAACTACTTGGAGATGCGTTGGAAGACATATTAGAGAGATTTTGTGAGAAATTCACGTTAGCATCAAAATGTGATCTATTTTGATTTTGAGAATTAGCGTAATTATAATTTCGCTCAAAATGAATTAATGAGTGGTGTCTTTGATTACCAGGGCAATAGCGACATGAGCGTAGACTTTGACAAGAATTTGTTAAATGTATTGAGCTTAAACAATTTAAACATAGTTTTTTATTTTTAGCGTAAGAATAGCGTTCGTAGGGAGATTTACCTTTAAATGCGTTACATAAATATATTGAATGTGTGTTAGAATCACAAAAAGCGCATCTATCTTTAGAATGAGTATTTTCCGTACCAAGGAGCGTTTTTGTATAATAAGGCGAGGCGTTATTTTTATAAAACTGTTTATTATTTTAAATCTATTTTTAGATTGTAGCGAATAAAGCGAATTACATTGAGTTTCAAGGAAATGATAAATTTCTTGATATTTGGGCATTTCATTAGACCTAGAATTAGCTAGTTCAAAGCGCGAAAGTAGTACCTCAGGCAATTTATCTAGTAAAATGTTGGCGAGCGGAA
This sequence comes from Aspidapion aeneum, assembly GCA_963576565.1. Lineage (NCBI taxonomy): Eukaryota > Metazoa > Arthropoda > Insecta > Coleoptera > Brentidae > Aspidapion > Aspidapion aeneum. The sequence goes on from OY755043.1 coordinate 33,042,761, forward strand.
AAACACCACTGATCAGTGTCGTAATTTAGAGTTTTTAAAGCCTCAATGTTTTCTGAAAAAACATCAAGCAGCGTGCGCAGCGTTTCTGGATTGTCGTCTTTGAGAGCGGGAAAATTATACACGGAGCGCCAATAAGTTTGAGCCGATAAGCGGGGGTTATGATAGCGTTTTAGAAGCGTATTGTAAGCGATTATATAATTAGCGTCGGTTATTTGTAAGTGTTTAACTACGTTTAAAGGCGGTCCTTTTAGGTAGGACAGTAACAAATTAAATTTAGCGTTTGTAGGAATACTAGGATTATTGTGTACAGAACTATTGTACATATCTAGAAAGGTTGGAAACTTAGTGATGTCGCCATGAAATTCGACAATGCGCAGTCTTGGCATTAAAGACGCCATAAAGCGGTCTGGATCAGAAGAATTTGAAATTTGCGTTAAGTTTTGAGGTTGAGGAGCTTCAATTTTCACCTCAAATAGTTGTTTTTGAATTCGTTTAATATCATAGAAGCTGTCGTCAAACTCAGTAAGGCGTTCATTTTCTTCTTCCAGTCTCTCCGGACTTGCCGAATAAGCCTCTATTATTTGATTCTTAAGTTGCGTACTCATTGTAATGTTTTTAAAAAACTCCGTTAAAACAGGTGAACGATTAGTTTCCGAAATTTTTAATATTTAAAAATTAAAAGCGTTTAAAAAGAAAAGAGAATAGGCGATAAAAAATGTAAACAAGTCTCATTTACCTCTTAATATCTTTGTGTTGGAAACTTTTCCTACGTGCAGTCGACGCCAAGCCAAAAAGAGGTAGGAAATGCGCGAAAACAATGCGCGTTCGGTACTTTTTTACTTGTTATTTTTACGGCGAGCACAGCAAAAAGAGCAAGGTCATGCGTATTTATTAAAAATTTTATATTTAACAAAATGCGATTTAGACTTTAATTTTTCCCGGGGTCCTGTTATCGGGCTCGAACCTGGACCAAATGGTGAGGTCAGGCCTTCTGTAGAAAATAAAATATACCGAAGGACCACTCGAGATAGCTCGAGAAAAACGTGTGGGAGTTAAGAGGGACTGTATCTTTCCACAGGGCTCCGACAGGGAAAAAAGAGCCTAAAACTTATTTACTAAAAGTAGCGTAGCAATGAAAAATTATCAAGAAACGACTTACCCTTAGATGTCTTTTGTAGCTACTTGGCTGGCCAGCCCGATTATACGCGAAGTACCAGACTCTCCATTGTTCTATAGTTCAAAATGTTCCAAACACTAATATCTAATAAACTAAAGCGTAAAATTAATAGTTTCCACAATTTTAATATAAAATAATAGCGGTGCGGTGACTTTAGTTGCACGTGGCGCGTGGTTGAGTTGTTCTCGCAGACAATCGGCGTTTTCGTCTGCTAGGCCGAATTTAGCCGCTTATCTCAAATCCTTCATTGCTGGAAGAAGCGCGCGAAGTTTTAATTTAAAATATGGAAAGATATAGCGTAAAGTAAATCAAAATAATATTCTAAAAACGCTTGTAAGCGTAGAAAATGTAACCCAAAAATATTTAAAAACTAAGAGAGATAGCTTCTCGAATTTTAAGTGAAAATTAGAGAATATAATTATTTACAAAAATAAAAACAAGTTGGGAAACTTGTTCATCTATATAACTTAAAAGACAGGTTTAGCCGAAACCGTTTTTAAAAAACAACTTTTATTATTTAAAACTTAAAACATCTAATCGGTCTTAAATCTAGATTCTAACTAATTATTATAACACATGTAAAACTATTATTAATAAATCCGTAAGTAGGGAATAATGTCTCTGTCAGCATAAAGTTCGTACACCTTTGTAATATGATGGTAATATGTAACCGATAGGGTCATATAACTCCTCCACCCTTAGAAGGAAGCCTCCCCTGGGAGGGTGGTTTTCAGCTTTTCTAATTCAGTAGGTTGCATAGAGTGTGTGGATCGCAACTGCTTGCTCTTTCTCCTTTGAAAGTACTTATGTCCAAAATACAATAGTGTTGCGAGAAGGATGATGTAAAGGCAGATTGTCCAACCACTTGGTACTAATAGGTTAGGGGCTGTATTTTCTTCAAATATCGGAACCATGGGGTTGATAATAGATTTTTCAAATTCTAGTTTCTTAAGATCTATGCGAAATTTTGGAAATTTTTGGTTTTGCACTTCTAATTTTGGTAAGTTTATTATCGATGGACTTGCCATTGTTTTCTCTTCAAAATATATTTCTTTTCCTCTATAAAGTAATTTACATGGTGTCTTGTTCACTAGGAATATGCCAGTGAGTTCTTGAGTTATAGTTTGTTCGTCGCAAATAAATTGAAGGCTTTCTGTTGAAGGAAAAACTGCTAAGTACTGATTTAACTGTGAAATGATTTCTAGGTGGTTTTCCAAAATGTTTAATTTAGTTATTTGGCACGTGCTGGTGTTTTCGTAAGAGAGGATATTTTTTTCGCATAACGCCCTTTGATTGCTTTGCAGATGTCTAGGGCAATGGAATGATTTGCCTTGGGCAATACACATGTCATTTAAAGGAATAATTTGGTCGTTTAATTTTGATTTTAGCAAGTATTGATTACTAGGAAGGATTGTAAAAAAATCTGATTCAATTTTTGAAGGAATCGATATTAATCGAAACAAATTAAATTGATCCTTAGTATCAATTGGAATTGATAGGAAGTACAAAATTTTCTTATCATCTACAAGACAATTAATTTTTATGAAAGATTCTATAAGATTTATGTTATCAACTTGTAAATCAAATGGGAATTGATCCCTATAGATTTCCGATATTCTTTTTAGCTCTGTGAGTAAATCATTTACCTTAATAATACTCGGATGCATTACGTTTAGTTTGCAAAATGTTAGAGAGTTTTCAATATCTTGAAAGATGCTTAATATCGCATTGTATAAAAGGATAAGTTCGTTATAAACGCTTTTGGTTAAAATAACGTTATCCAAGCCAGCACTATGTCGTATCAAAGAATGCAATTGTAAAATTTTTGTTTTTAACAGAATTTGGTTATGTTGAATACTTTTAACAGTTTTATTAAATCGGTCAATTAATTTTTGATTTACCGAGTATTGTAAGAATAGTTGATTTTGGGTACTTTTCTCATTACGTCGCAACTGGTCTAAAATATTGTAGATTTTTGAACCATCGTTGGCGTCTAGGTTTCCTGTTAGTCCCTTAACTATTGATCCTAAGCCATTTATGAGCCCTCGTTTAGATCTTTTTGACTGAAATATGATTATATTTTCAATTTTTTCTATTATTGATTGATTATAAAAATTTGAAATTTTTTCAAAGTTATTTATATCGCGTTCTAAAGGTGTGTTATTAGTGTACGTCTGTTTCAGCGTTTGATGTTGTGAAATTATGTTTTCGTATTGTTGTAGTAGGGGTCCCAAATCATAATAGTGAACGAAGGTATGTTCTGACCTTTGGAGTTTCGCAGGTCCAAGGTTTACGGGTAGGACGCCTAAGTTTTGAGTAATGTTGGTTACTCCTGTTCCTCTTGAACTGGGTGCGAAGAACCTAAAAGATGTTTAACTTTATTTTTCTTTCGAGGTCTTTTAATGTTTGAAAGATGTATCTTTTCGGACGTGTTAGGGTTTGTTGTGTCTATTTTTGCCGTTTTTAGTTCAGGATCCACCGAGACAATTTTTTCCTTTTTATATTTGTTTTTTGTTTTCTGTTGTTTTTGTTTATTTTGTACGTAAATTGTTTCAGGAATTTCAGGCAGCTCTTCTCGGGATTGGTTAACTTTGTTTATAGTTTGTTGTTTTCTTTGTTGGATGTCATGATTAATTTTTTGATATAATATTTTCATTTTTTCGCGATGATTTTCGACAAAATTATTTATTAGTTGTTTATCAATTTCGAGATTAAAAGGAGATTCATTTTGATAGGTGATTACTTCATAAGGTTTTAAGTTAGTGACTGAGTGGATAGTGTTATTATATGCCAAAATGCTGTAAATTACTTTGCTTTCTATGGGGTCGTTTTTAAATCTTTGGTTATTTAATAATCTAATGTGTTCGATTAAGGTGGAGTGAAATCGTTCAACTGTACCGTTAGAGTCAGGATGCTGAGAGCATATAAAGTGAACATTAATCTTATGAAGTTCTAATAATTCTCGTACTACAGAATTCTTAAATTCGCCACCATTATCAAAGGTCATTTGTTCAGGGATGCAATGGTGAGAGAAATATTGCATGAGTTTGCTGGCAATCTCTAACCCTTGTGATGACTCGATTTTATAAGCCTGAGCGTACTTTGAGAATGGGTCTACTATTGTTAGAAATTTAGAATTTTCCAAAGTTAGTGTGTCTGCGTGCAAAATTTGAAATGGTTTGGTCGGGGTAGGAGTAACGTTCATTTTTACTTGTATAGGTTTTCTTTCGTATTTTGTAAGCTGACAGATTTCACATTCATTTATGTAATTTCGGATAATTCGTTCTTGATTTGGCCAGTAATATTGCTCTTTTATGCGTTTTTCTGTTTCTTCAGTCCCTCGATGATTAGTTTTACCTTCGTGGTGATTTTGAATTACTTGTTGAATTTCGTCGTCGTCTAGAACGTCTATTAATTTTTTTGTGCATTTAATCATTTGAATTTGTGAGTTTTTAAAATACCTTTGTAACACGGTACTAAATTTTTCGTATACAGGGTCTTCAAAGTAAAGATGATACTTTACTTTTGGGACTATATATTCTTTTAAAAATTGTACTACATCTTTTTCGAAATTATTTTTTGAAAATTGAACAATAAATCTTTGTTTTATTTTGAATAATTTTACTATAGCGGGTTTAGCGGGTTCAAAATTTACTTCGGAGATAAATATTTGATTCTTGCCGTAGTTCACTGGGCAATCAGCGATGGGTATTCCAATGATGGGATCCTCTTGATTGGAATGAATTGTTTGATTGGTGTCTTCTTCTGCGTTATTTTGGTCGTCAAGGTCACCTGGTTCTGCGACTACTGATTGATTTTCTGCATTATTATCATTCTCAATGCTCTGGTTTAAATTTTCTACAAAGTTGCGCAATTTCGTTAGTGCATCGAGGGGGTCCACGTCTTTAGTTACATTTGTGTTTATTTCGACACGCGAGAGGGCGTCGGCGTTTTTATTAAGAGTTCCTTTTTTGTATACAATTTCAAAATCGTACTCAGCTAATTTCAGACTCCATCGAACTAATCGGGAATTTGGTTCTTTAAGTGAGATTAGCCATTCTAAAGGTTTATGGTCAGTAATAATTTTAAATTTTCGACCAAAGAGATAGGGCCTAAAGTATTTAACAGCCCAAACAATCGCCAATAGTTCTTTCTCAATTGTTGAATAATTGATTTCAGATTGGCAAAGAGTTCTTGAGCCATACGCTATTGGGAGGTCAGAGCCAATTTTACCTTGAGAAAGTACACAACCTATTGCGAAATTGCTTGCGTCGGTCGTAAGGTTAAAAGTTTCGTTAAAATTTGGGTACTGCAAGATTGGTTCATTGGTCAGGATATGTTTGCATGTTTCGAATGATTTTGTGTAGGCGGAATTTTTCGCATCTATTTTTGCATCCTTTTTTAGATATGCGGTCATTGGTTTAGTAATTTTAGCAAAATCAGGAATAAATTTTCGGTAATACCCTAAAAGACCTAAAAATTGTTTAATTTGACGCTGTGTAGTGGGTATTGGATAGGCCGTAATAGCCTTAATCTTGTCTGGGTTTGGCTTAACGCCATCTGGCGTCACTATGTGCCCTAAGAAGGCGACTTCTTTACGCAAAAATTCGGACTTATCAAGCTGTATTTTAAAGTTTGCTTGTCGAAATCTGTCAAACACTTGTTTTAGGCGTTTTATATGCTCATCTAAACTAACACTAAATACTAAGACATCATCAAAAAATCCCACGCATATTTCGTTATTAAGGCCTCTGAGGATGTTGTCCATCACTCTTTGGAAAGTGGCTGGGGCGTTCTTTAACCCGAAAGGCATTCGCAATGTTACAGGAAGCAATATTAATTGCCGCTTCACCTTTAATTTTACCTAAGATGCTTGACATCAAATATTCATTTTGAAAATCATTAACGTCTTCTGTGTTGTAAAATTTGGTGATTAGTTTTTGAGATATTTCTATGAATCTGGGTAATAATTCTGGTTCTCCATGGAACTCAGGAATCATGCCTAAGTATTCCGATTTTAATTGCGGAAGAGCCATTTTTTTATTTATTTCCAAATTTATAGAATTATCGAGTACACTATTATCTAAATCTAAAGCTACGTTTCCTATCAAGTCCGCTAAAAATTGATCAAGCTTTGAATTTTGATTTTGTTCAAAAGTATTGTTCAATTTTGGGCTTGGTGCGCGATGTTCTTCGCTTTGTGAGTCAGAATCAGAATCTGAGAGATCAGAATAATCAGTTTTTACGGAATCTCTAAATGACATGAGATATTACTTACAGCAAAACCATTAAGACTTCCAGCGATGACATTAGTAATCCAAATTCCTCGATATCCTCTCGAAAAACACGAATTAATCAACTATGTCCTTTAGTAGATCTTTTTCGTTAGGCTACTTCAGTTCACCTAACTGGACAGTCTTAGATCTAGCACGCACTGCACGCAAAATTAATCAAAAATCCAAAATTTCCGATATGCTTTCGAAAATCACGAGCCGATTACTATGTTCTTTAGTAGATCTTTTCGTTAGATTAAGATCTGTTACGCACTGCACGCACAAATTGATCAGTCTTTTTAGTTATTTATTTGTTCGATTGCCAATAAATCGTTAAAACGAACCGTTGATTATATTATTTAATCTCACGTTTGGGCAATCCTACCGACTGCGCCACTTAAAAGACAGGTTTAGCCGAAACCGTTTTTAAAAAACAACTTTTATTATTTAAAACTTAAAACATCTAATCGGTCTTAAATCTAGATTCTAACTAATTATTATAACACATGTAAAACTATTATTAATAAATCCGTAAGTAGGGAATAATGTCTCTGTCAGCATAAAGTTCGTACACCTTTGTAATATGATGGTAATATGTAACCGATAGGGTCATATAACTTATATATACAATTTGTTTTTAAATACCATGCAACATAGGTCATCATTTTTCGTTGTAGCAATGACATTGTATCCACAAGAAACTTTAAAATAAACAAAAAAAATTGTATTTTGGTAATAGCGTCAGCTGTGGACTATATTTTATATGTTAATTATTTAGACAAGTTAGCGATGATTAAACCGATTTTCAATTATTTACTTACTAAAATAGGATTCTAATATATCTTGTGCTTTTTACAATATTTAAATATTGATACGTATTTAATACGGTAATGCATTTACAGATTCAGTTTTAAGGTATTTATCTATTATACAAAACAAACATAAGACCCAAAATTTTAAAATAAAAACTTACCAAAATAACAAACTGCAAAATATTCTTCAAATAGAAAAATCTAATGTTTCCTAACTGACAATTAATTTGAAAGCTTTAATTTAAGTTCAACAAAACTTGAATGTGACTACCGAGTTGTCTCCTCAAAGTTTGGGTTTTTATGAAAGGTAGGTTGGACCCAATTAATCCATTATACCCTCTTTGAAGAGCTTGGAGGAACCAAGACAGTGACGTTGCTGGTAATCCTAAATTTAAATTCGACCTAATAAGCTAAACAAGAAAACCTAAACAAAAAGAGAGATAAAAAGACATTTTATAGACAACACTTTCTTATCTCACAGTTTTTCCATAGCCAATCACGTTAAAGGGAAAACCCTCACTCTACTTGAGGTTTCCTCTCGCTTAACAATTACGACTCCCACTCTTAACTTTTCAGTAGTTTTTCTCGAATCAACCACCTGCTATGTGGTAAGTGGCACCTAGACGTTTACCATTGTGAAGGGAGGCGAAACCAGTTTCTTTTCTCTACAAAACCATGTTTTGCGCTTTTCGTTTTTTCAAGATGGTTTCGTACAGTCGCACTATCAAGGGTAATTTACATTCCTGAAAATATAATTTCCAATAGTTTTTGTGCTGTTGTTAACTACAACTATAATTTTTTCTAAGGTCGTTCATTATCAATCAACGAAACCATGTTTTTTCTTCTTTTCTAGACTGTACCCCACTAATTTGTCTACGAAAAATTCCAGAAAATGCCAGCCGCCATAAAAATAAATCTCCGCGGCTCCGTTATATTGCCTGAGAAACACCGATTACCCCTTATGTTATACCCCATTATTTCCCCAAACCCTCATCGAAAAACAAACAAGACAAGAGGCACTGTCCTCACGGCCGATACCGTCTCCACATTATGTGGAGGGTGCAGAAAGAATATTGTGGAAATAAATATGACATATTAGCTATTACTTTAGTATTATTACGTTTTTACGTTCAGCAGTTCTTGATAAGTATAAAATACTTTGTTACCGTTAATTATTCTCTGGTATATAGTTTTCTTTGTGTATGTTTGCTCCCAACTATGTGCTCTTTTTTTTAAAGAAGTGAATGTAGTTGTTGAAATGTGTTATTTGAGTGTATCTTGACCTATCCTAGCAATATCGTCGTCTGTGTGTGTGTATTTTTTCTGTCCGTAACACGATAGCTCCTAAACCGCTAAACCGATTTTTATAAAATTTTTAGGTAAAATAGTGCTCAATACTCTAACGAGCTCATTAGATTTTGGTCAAAATCCATTAATGCTAATGAAAGGTTTTTGACAATTAAAAATTTTTAAAAATGCTAACTTAACGGAGCATGCATCAATATGCGGTTTTCGGAATATAGTAGACTGCATTTGGCTCAATAATTCGTGTTTGCCAAAAACTTTGTAGAAGCTTTAGTTTTTGAGATATTTACAAAAAACTGTTTTCAAGGCTGATTATCATAGCTTTACTTGAAGTGTGCTAATTGCTAGGAAGGTACCAGATCTATCATGGATCCATTTATTTTTCAGATTTTTTTGACAAAAATTTAAAAAGTTATTTTGCTTTGTAAGCTGCTAACTAACTATAATTAAAAACTTAATGAAGTATTTTTCTTGTTTTCATTTCCATTATCCCGTCTGATTTTAATGTTGACAGTGCACCAATAAATTTTAATTAAAAAAGGCGATATTTTATGAAAAGATAAAATTTGCAGATTTTTTATTTAGCTTTCTTCTCGGTCATTAATTTTTTATAACTCTTAAGACAAAGTCTAAAGGGAGAAAAAGTTTTGAGGAGAGCGCCAAGTCGAGTAAAAAATTCCCTTTTCTTACTTTCATTTTTACGTAGCAACACACGTACCTATTTACAATAAAATTGAATGACCAAAAAAGACGGTTAGAGTGTTTTTTGGTCAGTAGGTAATTGTAAAAGTTAATTTCGTTATAGTTGTGGTTATCTTTGTGGTTATACATACTTTACAAGAGAACAATACTAGGGAGGGGCGATGGGTCTGTTGGAGCTCTGTCTCCGTAACTCTTACTTTTAAGTGAAAGATAAGTTTTACGCGCAAAATAATGCGTTCGTCTCTTTCGCTAATGGTAGCAAATATCCACATGGAGTCGTTCAATGCGATCAACGCAGCAAGAGTCAAGCCAAAACTTTGGCTACGATACATGGATGACATATTTATTATATGGCCGGAAAATGATGACGAACTGCAGAATGGTATTCGACCAACAATCAAATGCACAATGGAAATTAAAAAAGATTCGGCCTTACCTTTTTTTGGATGTTCTTGTCAAACGATTAGACAGAAACATTCAAACCACTGTACATAGGAAACCTACACACACGGGCCAAATTTTAAGTCTAATCATTATGTTGCTACAAAACAAGAAGTTATAAGAAGTTTGTATTTAAGATTTATTTAAACATTTGTAGTAATAATAAAGAAACACCCACAGAAATTAACAATATTAAAAAAGACTTACAACAGAATGGTTAATCCGAAGAATTAATAAGCTGAACAAATTCTAAAATTAGAAACAAACCAAATGTAGGAAATTGTTAAAATAATAATCCGTTGGGTGTCATTAACATACCATATGTTCAAGGGATTTCAGAAAACATTAGACGAATAGCCAAACACTATAATATAAAAAAAGAGTTTTGTATCTAAAACAAAACCAGAAATATATAATCATTTACCAAATCCCGTGTAAGTGTAATAAATCCTATGTAGGTGAAACGAAACCCCCTTTTCAAGTTAGATTAGGGGATATTCAAAAATCCGGTTTAGCGGATCATGTATGGCCAAATGATCAGATGATTCAATGGTCAGAAGCTAAAGTTTTGCATAAGGAGTCGCATTGGCGAAAATGAAAGTTTATTAAAGCTGCGTTAAACCAAGCACAGACATACCAAACATATGAAAACCACTCCTTAAGGAAAACAAGCGTCTTGTTTAAAATAAATAAAGACAAAGGAAGTCCAAAATTTTGTTTCTAAAAATATTGATGCCCCTACTATAATTCCCAGTTATTCAATTTAAAAATAAACTGCCAGGAGCATAATTTTCTGTTAAATTCTTTACTTAGATCTTACTAGAAACCCTGTTTTTCAAATTCTCTGAAACTCACATTTTTTTGTTGTTATTTTCTTGTTAAGTAAATTAACGTTTTACTAAAACAATTTAATTATCAGCGGTAAGTGGCATCTATTATCATGCAACATATTATAAACAAACACGTTTGTCGTCAACCCCGGTATATGTTTTGTAAAAAATCGTTTATTTATTCTCCGACGCTTATGAATTAACAAGGACAAAAGGTCTGTCTCTCCCTAAAGAATGTTAAGTATAGAGGATAATATGTGTGTTATACATACAGGGTCTCTAGCTCTAACATAACAATAAAAAAATAAAAGTTATTTTTGAGATAAGTAAACCAAAGAGAGTTAAAGATAAAAAATATACTGATAGTGTTGTTACCGCACAATGAACTTTCTTTCATACAAACTTGTTTTAAAAACTACGTGATAAAAACCCTTTCCCTGTAGGATAAAATTAAATCAGAAATTAAATTAAGCTTACTTAAATACACTTGATCCATAAACTTTAAAAATTATTAAAAAATCCAACTCATTACAGCTTCAGGTTCTGATATTATGTATTAAGGTCAGTTTAAATGAAAAATGACATTAACTTACTCTAACCAGTGGCGGCTCGTGGGGTAGTGCCACGAAGCCATAGCACTACCTTATTTTTCTACAAAAACATGTTTTTTTATTTTTAAGCATTTCTTTTTAATTTATATAAAATATGATAAACCTGTGCAATGCAGTGGATCACAATCCGAATCGATAATGTGCGACGCTTGGTAGGCACGCTGAAACGCAGATTAAGTGGGGGGTGGACTGTGTGCCGCTTGTCTGCTGGCGGCGGCGAACAGAGAGAGATTCTTACCAGTGGCCTATATGAGCGACAAAGTTAAACAATTTTTATATTGTATAATGAATAGAATCAACTCAAATTTGTGCCAGGCACGCCAGCCAGTTAGTGTGCAGTTAATCGTCTTGTTCTTGTTCGTGGAGCTTGTATGATTTAATTTACGCGCTCTAAATTACGCAATAAAAAAGATATCCGTATACTCTGCATTGTTCTGTTTTTTAAGTGAAAATGAATAAAATTAGCGTCTTAAAAAACTCTTTTAGTGGTTTTTCGCTAAAGGAAAAACTGAAAATTAAAGAATTAGGTATGTCAATACCTGATTTAATAACTGAAACAAAAACATGAAGGTGGACGAAAATCGCGTTGTCGTAAATTTAATAAAACAATTTGTGATAAAAATAATGATTTATTTTATTAATTAACTTTTTCGTAAATACCTATACAGTGAAACCTCCCATAAGCGGACACTCACGGTTCCGTCGATTTTGTCCGCTTATTGGAGGTGTCCGCTTATGAGAGGGAACTGTGAAATTTCAATATATATTTATTAACAATTTTCGCTGCTTGAGTTTTTCCGATATTAAATTTTTCAGCGATCTTTCGTGCTGATAGATGTTCCTTCTCCGAAACGTTAACAACTTCCATTTTTTTACGTAAACTAAGAAGTTTTTTACTAGGCACTATTTCAAAGAGATCTATTACTACCCAATTGAACAATAAAAATAAAACACAGCAGTCCCGCCCGAATAAAATATGTTGTAAATACGAGAGAAGTATTTAGTCTCCGCATTAAAACGGAAAGAGGTAATGCCCCGCCTGCAGAGTGCGTTGTTGCCAACATACTACATAATATTTGTGCCCATGTTGTGCAGCGCTCCGTCCCGTTGTCAGAGGTTCGCGTCCGGTTAAGGGAGGTTTCAAAATTTTTTAACCCAAAAAAATTGTCCGCGTCTGGTTATTAGAGTGTCCGGTTATAGGAGTGAATTTTACATGTAAAGAAATAGGGAAAAGCGTGGTTCCAAAAAATTTGTCCGCCTAAAGGGAGTGTCCGCTTAATAGAGGTGTCCGCAAGGAGAGGTTTCACTGTACTTAAAGACTCTAAACTAAGGGTAATTTAGGTTATTATTTAAATGAATCAGCAGAATTTTTGATAATTTTTAAATCATTTCCAGGTGTAATTTGGGTAGGTGTGGGTTAGTTTCTTTAAAAACTAGGGTTAGAAACCCTAAAAATAGTAAACATATAATACAAAACTATGCTCTTCTGGTTTTGCGCCACTAAAATAATTGGATCCATGAAGGATCTGATACCTTCCTAGCTAGCCTATCACCATAATATATCAGCCTTAAAAACAGTGTTTTGTAAATATCCCAGAAACTAAAGCTCCTACGAAGTTTTTGGTTACAACACAAATTATTAAGCAAAATATAATCTAATATATTCCGAAAACCGCATGTTGATGCGAGGCTCCCTTAAAATCAGCTCATTAAACTGTCGAACACTATTTTACCTGAAAATTTTATAAATATCGGTTTAGCGATTTAGAAGATAGGTCAAAACACACCCAAATAACACATTTTCGGCGTCATTAAAAAAAAAACATTTACTCGAAAAAAATACCTTCTCTAGCCATTCCTGCGCGGGCTAGAAAGGTAAAAATTGATTGAGGCAGGTTTTTTACCGAATTTTGGGCAAAAATTTGACGCAGCACAGAATTTTGGCACTACCATGTGCCGCCACGACCTGACACTAACCCTACATAGACTAACTTTAGAAGAAATTTTCTTCATTTTTACATTTTCTTCCGAGTTTTATACTTGTATTTTAGGTAAGGACAATGATATATGAAATACATCTTTGGCAATGGCGTATGCAGAAATAAATCCGGGGGGGGGGGCGGCTTGAGCGCGGATCGATACGCCGCGCCGAGATGAAACATGGGGGGGCTTCAACGCAGATCGATACATTTTAATCTTGGTTTTTGGGGAAAATAATTTTTTAGTGGTCAATTCAGTGGCCCTGGGCATGGAGTTCAATTGGACTGTGCCAATAAGTTAGGAAGGTATCAGATCCGTCATGGATCCATTTATTTATCTTATATTGTTTTTCTAGGAGGCGGGTAAATCAATACCCCGTTACCACCCCTCAAATCCGCGCTTGTATTTATTCAAAGTTTGAGTTTTAAGGTCATTCTAATTTAGTAACTGATGACGCACGAAGAATTAAAAGTTTTATTTCCTAAAAGATCCTTTGACGAATGATTTCTTACAGTTACGATTAAGAATGGGGTCCAAATCCCCTAAAATCTGTCTTTCTTAAGTCAATATAATTTGAAAAAGTTTTAGCGTGCCTTTCGCCGTTTCGCAGCCTTAATTTCTTAAAAACATCGTCGTCGCAACTTTTAAAAGTTCTACTCTTCTCCTTTTCTTTTTCGGGAAACTCGAACAGGCCTAAATTTTGTACAAATTACGGAAAGAAAATTAAAAGTTTCAACCATATACCTACGTAAAATTGTGATCAATGTATAGAGCGATTCAAATTGAGTACCATTACAGGTTTTAAGATACTACCAGACCAGTGGCGGCTGCTACATGGAGGGCAACGGGGCAGTGCCCTCCCAAAACTAGACAACAAACAGTATTTTAAATTGATTTATTTAAAAAAAGTTTAATATTCCCTTACGACATGATTGTCTAGTTCATTTTATTATCTTTTGTTAACATCAAGCGATTAATTAGGTGAACTTTTTTAGCGTAAATAATTACAAGGCGGCAGCGCCGCGCGGGGCAAGGTTTCAATTTCACCCGTTTTTCAGCGGGGTATTGGTGGATGTTCTCTAGCGAGGGCGGGAGGCCATCATCATCGTGTGGAAACGTCCGTTGCCCTTCTACATGATGCCGGTTCTATCCTTAGTGAAGACGTATGAGTTTGTTTTAATTTGGGCTAAGTCAGTAGTAAAAAGCATTGCCGGTTGCGTGTCATTGTTTTTGTTATCGTTTGTTTACAAAATGGAAATAAATACCGTCGATTACACATTTATCTGTGCAAATTTAAATACGTTGACATATGAACTTCGATTACAAATAAAATTTTTAGGGCAACATAGACCGGACCTAAAAATCCCAAAAAGTAATTAAAATTTCAGTGCAAGTAACAAAAAATTATACGAAGCTGAAATCTGGTTGTGCGGTTGCGAAAAACGAAATGCTTTTTTTTCCTTTATTTGTTTTATTATGAACAATCCACGAAGTGAACCTGCGTGGGTGTCAAAAGAATGTGTGATCTTTAGCACTTTAGTGAAAATTTAAAGACACAAAGTACTTATTTAAATAACCACATAGAATTTTCTATGCTAGGCAAGACTGATATTAGGTGCCAATTGAATAGTGCCTATAGGCAAAACATTACCGAACATAATGAAAATGTGGCAAAAAATAGACATATACTTAGTAGGTTAATAGACTGCTTAAAATTCTGTGGGATTTTTTAGGTGCTCTACGTGGCCATGATGAGTCTGAAACTGGTGCTAATCCAAGCACTTCGCGCATGTAAAACAAGGGCAATTATACTTTATCCATAAACAAATAAACTAAAAACTACACCAAGTAGCTGCTTGTTTGTAAAATGCTAAACTAAAATTGTTTAGGTAAGTTTTTTTATCTCCTTTTCCATGCAATATAAATTTCTGCTCCCCCCAATTTATAACGTCACCAGCCGCCACTGCTTTTCTCCTTTTCCTTTTTGGGAAATGTGAACAGGCCTAAATTTTGTACAAATTACGGAAAGAAAATTAAAAGTTTCAACCATATAGATACCTACGTAAAAATTGTGACCAATGTATATATTCCAGAGCAAATAGAGAAAATTAATCCCACTTTGCAAGAACCGACAATGTAGAACCCGATCCACTTGTCGGCGAACTCCAGCGCGGATTTGAGGGGGGGGTTAACGTGGTAATTACCCCTCCCCCTAGAAGAAATATGGTACAAGGTATAAAAGTCAATGGAATAGTAATAAACAACATCCGATATCCAGACGATACCGTAATCCTTGCAGATAATATAGAGGGCCTACTGTTTATAATGGACCGTATATTTCAATATAGTGAAGAACATGGTTTATACATCAACGCAACAAAGATAAAATTACTAGTGTTTGCAAAAACAAACACTGTTACCAACTTAACAGTAAATGGACGCATCTTAGAACAAGTTACTGTTTAAATATTTGGGGACAAACGTTGCAAAGTTGCCTTTGCCGGTGAGAAATTTCTCCTTGCACTATATGGATCCAAAGACACAAATTACATCAATCTTGATAAATATCGATACCAGAAGAAGAATCAGACGAGTTGAAAGAAATTGACATCGATTCTGAAGCTGAGGTAACCATTTTCCCCGTTGAAGATATGGAAATCAACGAGCCAGGTCCGTCTGGCCTTTGCCAAAGAAAATTCTAGTTCCAGTACCTAAGTGGATTAGGTCTACAGGGGAAACCACGTTAAAAAAACGCGCCGTGTACTTTACAAGAATAGCATTTTAAATCGAAATTAATTGATCATAAATTATTAACATGGATTAATTAATGAATTAATCAATTGAATAAAAGATATGCCATTGTTTTGTGATAAATATTTACAAAGAACTAAAATATTAGATTTGGAAACTCCTACTACATATATTATTTCCGAAATTCGCCTCTACAGGAAACTTTCTCAAAATTTTTAATATTTCGAGGGCATTTGAGCCTTAACGGTTCACTTTAGCGAAAATATCCTAGGAAAATATTTTATAGGAAATTTCCTCCTCTTCAATTTTGAGCTTAACATATTTTTTCGAAAAACGCACAGTTTTGGAGATAAATGAAAAAAAACATTTTTGGGCGCCATCTTGGGAAGATGGCGGCGCCGGCGGCATGTCTCGGATTGTGCATTTTGTGAATTTTAGTTCTGGACATCCAAGCCTACAAACTCCAACCGCCCGAGACGTGGAGATTTAAAACCTGGTAGTACGGTGGCCAGTCTCAGTCTATATTCCTATAAATAGTGTTTCGTTGACCATTACCCCCCCCCCCCCCCAAGATTTTGGTCCCGATCCGCATTTGACGCAGAGAGGGAAATCTAAGAGAATAACTGGCTAAAAGACCCAAATTTGGAAAATTTAGGTACTTTCCAACCTGAGTTCAAAGAAAAGGTATCAGGGTATCTATAAAGACCCTTTTTGTTATAATCGGCTTTTCATAAAGTTATTATTGTTTGAATTTGAGTATTTTTAAGAGTAATTCTTACATTTATACGACTTCGTATAACGATCGTGTATTTTTTAATCTTTTGTTTTGCCGAAGTTTTCAACTTACTCAAAGTGAATTAAAATAAAAGTCCTTAGGGTCTTTACTTAAAATAACCAAATTAATTGTTTTTTTTACTTCTTGTAGTATTTGTTTTTATTTTTTTAAATGTTTGTCACCAAACAAAAAAAGTAAAAAAATACCACTTTTCATGTAACACAAAAGTTTAGTGGAATGTCCCAGAATGTCATGATTCCATATAGGCATGCAAATATCATCCCTCTAGTTCGAGATGCCCGTTTTTGCCAGTTAGGAATTTACAGTTTTTTTAATTATCTTTTTCGGGTGTTTTCACTGTTAATTGTACATTTGTTTTTCAATATAATTTTTATTTTTTGCCTGATTTTAATAAATAGTACCCCATTTAATAGAGTTTTTAAGTTAAATTTAAAAATAAATTAACAAATTACCGTAGTGTTGAAATTTTTTTCGTTGATAAAAAACAGCTAATATTTAGGGGCAAATAACTTTTTTATTTCTAGATTAATTTGATTATGTAATATACCGTACATGGTAAAAATTAGGCATTTTTTTTGGTGCTTAGGTTTTATTACAGTGGCGCACCCTAAAGTTTCTCAGCGGTGGTGAAAAATATCTGTTTTAAAGTGGTCCGACATTTTAAATTTAGTAAAAAGATGGCTCCTGACATTTTCATCTGTCACTTATTTTTTGAGAAAGTTATTACATATATTTATATATTTTATGAAATAAGCTTTTACTTAAAAATTCAACCGAAAATTTTCTTTCAAACAAATCACACTCAAGGTTAATTTATTTAATTTTTTTATAAATTATCTACAGTTTATTAGCTATGCGCGAACATTAACATCGGCGTAAAGAAAGCCTCATCATCTCCGGAAAAATTTCACTTATTTTCTCCAAGCATCACTAGGAAAACCCTCTGAAAGGTAGTCCTTTAACGGGAGAAAACAGAATCAATTTCATGTTTTGGCATTTCCGGTATACAGTTTTAGGTCTACAGCACGTCTATAAGGCACATAAACCAAAAACATAGTCACACCACACCTACATGACATTTTAGTCTTATAATTTAAACTTTATTATTATAAAAGAACAAAATGATTTAGTGTACTCTCTAGTGTACCTATACATAAAAGAGGGCCTAGACAAGAAATTAAGAACTATCAGCCAATTACGATAGTATGCGCAGTTAAAAAAATACTCGAAATCATAATATTTGTTTGATAAGACTTTCTGCAGAAGTTGCAAATAAAACAACCCCATACGCTTCAGGCTTCTAACCCAAAATATCCACCTTTACAAATCTATCAAATTTCTCGCAATATCTACATAGCTTTAAACAGAAAGGCAAGATGTTGTTTACACGGATTTAAAAAATGATTTTGATAAAGCAAGTCACAGCACCATTTTGGATGGACCAAATATAATGGATGTTTCTCCATACTTAGCTAATTTAATTCAATCTTATCTGAGAATATCAGTTTTTAGAATTAAACAAAATCATTTCTAAGGTAAAAAAATGTAAAATCATTGGCATTTGCTGATGATTTAAAATTTTTGTTTCTTGGAGGATTGTGAAGCACTTCAAAGAAAATTTCAGGACATATTGTCATGAAAATGGTTTTAACTTAAACCTGTGTAAATGTTTTTGTTTGTCATTTAGTCGTAACAAAAACCTAATTGAATTTGATTATACAATAAATAATAAAAACCTAAAACGTATATCTGAACAAAAAGACTTGGGTGTAACCGTCGATGCTAATCTTTAATTTCCATTACATTTTATTATCCAAAATTAAGAGTGCCCAAAAAGTGGCTGGTTTATTGTAGAAATACTAAAAGTTTTAACATTCAAGTAAGCATCTACTTATTTGACAGTCTAGTATTGCCAATGCTGGAATATAAAAGTTTTATCTGGTCCCCTCAATATGGCATTTGGATAAATATATTGAGGGAGTTTAAAAAAAATGTTTGAAAGCAGTGCACTATAGAAAGTTTGGCTTTTATCCACAAAGAGGCTGTAATAAAAACATCTTGTTAGAAATATTTAATAGATTGTCACTAAACCAAAGAAGGACCAAATTTTTTTCAACAACAGTGTTTAGAATTCTAAAAGTCCTAATATAATTTAACAACTTCCTTTTGCTATAATTCGAATCAATTCAAGGTTCAAAAATATATTTTGCTTATTCACGGACTAATCTACTTAAAAGCTCTCCTATGCTTCAGATGTTGATATTGGCAATGTTAGCTATAAGAATTTTAAAAAAATTATAGATCCAAAACTGCGCAATAGTTAATAAATGCCCTCAGAGTCAAGAATTAGTGTGATTATAACTTATTATGTAATAAGAGTTGTTTGCTATCAGTGTAGCGTAAGCGATGTATTTTATAGAATAGATGTCTTTTTTATGCAGGGAAAAATTTTGTTGAATAAATAAATAAATAAATAAATAAATAGTAGTCCTGAACTGGGTGAAACTTTTAACTAATTAGTGTTAAAAGCAAAAGAGCGTGTATTATAACAGATTATGATAAAGCTCGAAATACCTTAGAAAGGGTCCAGAGGAGAAACATTTGTCTAACTGTAAATTTAAACCCAACTATTTGTTAGCCCGCGGTTAGAAAAACGATAACTGCAATGGACTGTAAATATTTTAATTAAATGAAGCGGGAACAAACATAAATATATTGATACGAAATTACGAAATAATCAAACGTCCATAGGTTAATTGTTGGTACCACACAACGGCAATCAGAAACAGAGCACTCACCCGGTTTGCAGCCAATTTCTCCACTTCCAAGGGGCCCCTATCTGGATCTAATGATCTCACCACGTAGCTGAAGGGCTGAAGTCTCTAGTTCTCTGCTTCAGTACACCAAAATCGAGCACTTTCAAGTGTAGAAATTTGAAATAGTTGGAGAACGAAATTAAAACGCCATTTCTCGAGGCGATTGACAAAGGATCTCCCTGGTTGTTGGTGCGCATGTCCAAATGCGCGAAAATGCACTCTGTCCTTCATCCAATTATGTGGTTTTAAAAATTTAAAAACAACCGCGAAATTTAGCGGGAGCTAACATAACTGCCCTCCAAAACCCACAATTTTAGAATCTCAACCGGACAGATATAGATATAAGAAAAAGGATCGACCGATAAATATAAATGAATGAAAACAGATAAGTATCGTAAGTTTATTTAGAGATAACCAAATCCCGAAAAAGGCAAAACAAACAAACAAAAAATTTAAAAAAAAAATAACGAAAAACCTATTGTAATGCCCGGTAATAGGTAGAAAAATTAAAATTACTTTTAATTTGGCAAGAGGCACAGTTTTACAACTGGCCGCTTATAAACACCGGTAACCATTTGTACCGTCGCAACACGCACCTGCCCGTCCCCGCCGGGATGCAGTTCGATGACCCGACCGACCGGCCATTTCAAAGGTGATTGAATGTGATCACTTGTTATGATAACCAAATCTTTTAATTTGATATTTGGGGACGAATCAGCCCACTTGTGTCGCTGTTGTAGCGTATGCAAATACACTAGAGAATACCGTTTCCAAAAATCATTATGTAGTGTTTGGATTAGTTGCCATCTCGAGAGCCGATTTAGGGGAACCTCGGACAAATCTGACTCCGGAATTTCTGAATTACGGGGTTCAAGGGTCAAACAATGCCCAGGGGTAAGAGGTTGAAGATCGTGTGGGTCTGAAGAGGCAGGAGATAAAGGGCGACTATTAAGTACGGCTTCGGTAATCGACATGTAAGGGTGGACATTTCCATGATAGACAACTTCTGGTCGCCGACAACTCGAACAAAGTGAGTTTTAAAACTTTTGACGCCAGTTTCTGCCAGGCCATTGAAATGTGGACTGAGAGGAGGTCCCAGATGCCAACGAATAGAAAGTCTGGTGGCCGCACTTCTTGCGTAATCAAGTAATTGGTTACGAAACCCTATAAAATTACTGCCTTGATCTGACCAACATTGCGTCACGCTTCCACGTCTGGAAATGAATCGATGGAATGCACCTACGAACCCTTCGATGGACAGTTCCATGGTTAATTCCAAATGCACGCAATGTGTGGCCGTACAGACAAACACACAGACATACGATTTGAAAGCTTTACAACCACGGTAACGATGAGGAATCATAAAGAAAGGTCCACAAAAGTCGATAGCTACACTCGAAAAAGGTTTAAGTTGATTGATTCGATGAGCGGGAAGTGAACTCATTATGGGCGGTCTATAGGGTTTAGGGTTGATTCTATAACATTGCAAACACTTGGATATGGTTCTTTGAATTGTCCGTCTGGCAGATAATATCCAAAATTGCTGTAAAAGCAGATTATGTAATGTTTTAAACCCAGGATGAAGGTATTGTCGATGAGCGGACTCGATAAGAAGAGTAGTTAAACGATGGTTACTCGAAAGTAAGACGGGGTGTTTTGCAGAATAAGACAAAAGGTCAGATTTTTGTAATCTGCCACCGACTCTAATGATATTATTTTCATCAAGAAAAGGTGAAAGTTTTCGAAAAGGTTTCGGTATTGGTTTATCCTTAGATAACGCGGAAAAAAGCTCAGAAAAACAAGAAAATTGAACGCGTTTGATAAGAAGGTATAACGCACTTTGCATCTCACCGGTGGTAGGAAAAACAATATTCTCAAAAATAACTTTTTGGTCCGGCGGCTTAGTGGGTTTTTGATAGGAATGGTTTTGAAAAAGGTTAACTATTCGAAGGACATAACAAATGATACGTTGAATTTTTGATATAGATGAATATTTGATAAGAAGCTGATCTAAGAAGTTAACGTCAATTATCGCATTGCAACAGACCTTTGGCTTTTCCTCCAGATTAATATCTCCGAAATCAATCGGCATTTTTGATTTATGAAAATCGGGCCATTCGTTTTCGGGAGACCACAAAAACGACGGTGCGTTCCACCACATGTCATGTGACATGAGCTGTGAAGGGGTGGCCCCTCGTGACGCAATATCGGCTGCATTTAAAGCAGAAGGAATGTAGCGCCACGAGTTTGAGGGAATGATTTCTTGGATTCTACTGACTCGATTTCCAACAAAGGTTTGCCAGCGATTAGGAGGGGATGAAAGCCAATGCAATACGACTTGCGAATCGCAGAAAGTAACGATATTTGTAAAAGTTATTTTTCCTTCATAGCTAGATAAAACGAAGTCAATTAATTCGCTTAAAAGAAATGCGCCTAGGAGTTCTAGCCTAGCCAAAGTTTGTGACTTTATAGGCGCGACCCTAGATTTTGCAGATATGAGAGAAACAGATATATTATTTTCCTCTTCTACACGAAAATATACGACGCCTGCGTAGCCTCGAATTGAAGCGTCACAGAAGCCGATGATTTGACAGGTATTGGTTTTTGACAGTTTGATTTGTCGGGGTAATTGAAAATTGGAAAGAAGCGGGAATTCAGAACGAAGTTTGTTCCAAGAGTCGATGATAGAAGAATCTGGTTCTTCGTCCCAGCCTATTTTCGATATCCACAACTGTTGTAAAATAAATTTTGCTTGTAGCAACAAGGGACAAAGAAAACCTAAGGGATCGAAGATTGTTCCTATGATAGATAAAATAGAACATTTGGTTGGGGGTTTGTCCTTCATTCGGCATTGATAAGAAAAAATGTCGTTTTTTGGATGCCATTGAAGTCCTAAACCTTTGATAAAGTGGGGTTCCTCCTTGTCGAACGAGAGAGGCATTTGACGATCGGATTCTGGCAATGTTGCCAATAAATCAGGACAATTGCTTGCCCATTTTTTAAGTTCAAATCCTCCCGACTTCAACAAATCATTGAGTTCCGTTTGAAGGGAAAGAGCTTCAGAAAGCGAAGGGCTAGTTCCCAAGATATCGTCGATATAGATTGACGTTTTTAGAACAGTACTAGCCATAGGAAAACGTTCCTTTTCTCTCTCTGCCAGCTCATTTAATGTACGCATGGCTAGAAAAGGTGAGCAGGTCATGCCAAAAGTGACAGTAGAAAGTTCCCACATTGAAAGTGGATCCTGTGGAGAAAACCTCCACAATATCCTTTGATAAGGACGGTGATAAGGATTGGAAAGGACTTGACAGAACATCTGTTTGATATCAGCAATGTAGGCAATAGGATTAAGACGAAACGTAAGGAGTAAAGAAGCAATATCCTTTTGAAGTTTCGGTCCAGATAACAACGTGTCATTGAGACTAATATTTTTTTGGGGTGACTGCCGAACAATCCCAGACTACCCTTAATTTTGTACTCAAGCTTTCCGGCTTTAGTACACAATGATGTGCCAAAAAACACGATACGTCGACTTTTGGTTGACTAGGTAAAACTAGACTCATATGATTAGAATCGATATAGTCTTGCATGAAACTTGAATAGGCAGTGTACAGATCAGGATATTTGAGTAATCTATTTTCTAGAAGTAAAAATCTACGATAAGCTTGCGGATAAGTATTTCCTAGGTCAGGGTTTATTTTATCTTTAAACGGAAGATCTACCATGAATCTACCGCTCGCTTGCCGTACAACACTCGCAGCAAAAATTGATTCTGCTTATTTTTCTTCCTTTGATAAGATTTATTTTTTAGGCAAATGTTCGATTTCCCAAAACCTAGGGAGAATGACCTCTAAAGGAGGTGAATGACTCGTTAAAAAACAACTGGTTCGTTCCCTAAGACTACCTACTTCGTCAACTTTTCCCATGACGACCCAGCCAAAGATAGTTTCAAGGGCTGAAGGTTGCCCTATTTGTCCAAGAACCCTGCCCTCCTTGAATATCTGTGGGAATAGCTCGCAACCAATAACTAGGTCCACAGGTCTAGATTTGAAATAAGATGGGTCGGCAAGTTTAAGGTTTTCCAAGTGTTTCCACTGATTATCGTTCAAAGTGAATGTAGGCATATTGAAACATAGTTGTGGAATAACAATTGCTTCGAAATTAAGTAAAGGAGTGACTTGTCCTTGTGGCTTAATGTGACATTGAACGAGCCCTTTGGAAGTAAAAGAAGACATCTGATTTAATCCGAATATTTCAGTGGTGTAACTTCGCCTAGGAAGATTAAGACGCTGAATGCACTTTTCACTGATGATTCCTGTCTGTGATCCAGAATCAAGCAGTGCCCTTACAGGTTGAAAATTTCCGCAACCGTCCATAACATCTATTATGGCGGTGCATAAAAGAAAGGTACCTGAAGGTCCTGAGGTATTTAATGACACATGAAGATTATTGACAGGTGGTGTGTGAATGACAGGACTAGTATCTTGGCTTCCAGACTCTTGATTAGTTTCTAAGATATGAGTTAAAGTGTGGTGCCTTTTACTATTGCAAGTCCTGCATGAATACTTGGATTTGCACGTATCTACCCCATGCAAGGGATGAAAACACGCTAGACATAATTTTTTCTGCTTGACGAAAGATAGGCGATCGATAGGTGAGAGATCAAGAAATGTTTGACATTTCGAAAGCACGTGACCTTGATTACACCGGAAACATTTTATTCCCGTACTTGAATTAGTTGAGGTGCCAGCCAGTCCTATAAAAGGCGAATTGGATGATTTATAGGTAGGCTTTTGCCCAAACTGATTTCGCATAGAATTTGAATTTTGATAGGTAAGCTTTTGCCCAGACTGATTTTGCATAGAATTTGATTTTTGATAGGTAGGCACCTTTTTGGGTGCTGTTGATTGAGGAAGTGATTCCAAAACTTTACATCTTTTTTCTAGAAATTGAAAAAGTGACTGAAAATTGGGAATTTTGGTATTTTGGCGTGACTCATTTCGAAATTTGAACGCGTCGGAATATCCAATTTTTCTAACAAAATGAAAAAAATAAGTCCCAACTGTCAACGTCAAAGCTAAGTGATTTTAAAATTTCTAGGGATTCAGAAAAGGTGTCAATTAAATTACGCAATTCTTTAGCTGACTCGTTTTTTAAGGTGGAGTTCATAATTGTGCTTAAAGCATCATTTGCGAGGTCTCGCTTGTTTTGATATCTATTGACTAATTTGTCGTAAGCAATTTTATAATTTTGATCAGATAAGCTAATCCCTGATATCAATTTTAAAGGCTCATCCTCGAGATATGAAAATAAATATTGAAGTTTTCGAACGTTACTTAGACTTTGATTTTGATCTATAATGTTATTAAAAAGATCGAAAAAGCTTGGCCATAATTTTTTATCACCTCGAAATATGGGAATACCTAACTCTTTGAGTTTTGGAGTTTCAGATTCGTTTTGTCGAACATATGATCACGAAAGGGTTGGGGCCTCAACCGGAAATATTTTAGAGTAAACCCCCTTACACGCATAAAAATATTTACGAGCTTCTGAAAGGATCGCATCCTGCGTTTTAAACTCCTCGTCGTCCGAGTCGTCTATCAACATAATGACATCATTATGTGCCAGCATGCATTTATCGAAGGTTTCATCCAAATCGTAATACCTCACTTGAAACTCGTTCCTCGCTTTTTCGTCCTTTGCCGCGGTCTGTGAAAGCACATAACACTCGGTGATCGCAGATAAAAAAACCTTGCGTTTTTGCACGGCTTTTTTGACAGACACGATTTTACCTTTGAAATGACGAAATTGTCGGTAAATATACAATTAACGCTAAATTAATGCTTCTGAAATAGAAAAATGACGAATTGTCGTAAATATGCACTAATTTATCGCAATTGATGAAAATTGTTTTAAATATCGAAATGATATGGAACACATCTAATCACAGAAATGTCGGTAAATATACAATTAACGCTAAATTAATGCTTCTGAAATAGAAAAATGAGGAATTGTCGAAAATATGCACTAATTTATCGCAATTGATGAAAATTGTTTTAAATATCGAAATGATATGGAACACATCTAATCACAGAAATGTCGGTAAATAGACAATTAACGCTAAATTAATGCTTCTGAAATAGAAAAATGACGAATTGTCGAAAATATGCACTAATTTATCGCAATTGATGAAAATTGTTTTAAATATCGAAATGATATGGAACACACCTAACACATAAATGAGAAATGTTGTTTGTTTGTTTTTACTGAGACGACCACGCGGTAGACCCGTTACCATAGCAGCGGACCGAAAACACTTAACGCGCGCGCCGCTACCGATACCGCCGTTTCAATACGATTGGCAAAATTCAAGGCCTTGATCTCGGCTTGTGAAAAATAAATGGCCGACTTATTAATACCGTCGTATGGAGTAAAATTTAAAATAATTCGGCTCGAAAGGAACATTTATGTTAGCCCGCGGTTAGAAAAACGATAACTGCAATGGACTGTAAATATTTTAATTAAATGAAGCGGGAACAAACATAAATATATTGATACGAAATTACGAAATAATCAAACGTCCATAGGTTAATTGTTGGTACCACACAACGACAATCAGAAACAGAGCACTCACCCGGTTTGCAGCCAATTTCTCCACTTCCAAGGGGCCCCTATCCGGATCTAATGATGTCACCACGTAGCTGAAGGGCTGAAGTTTCTAGTTCTCTGCTTCAGTACACCAAAATCGAGCACTTTCAAGGGTAGAAATTTGAAATAGTTGGAGAACGAAATTAACACGCCATTTCTCGAGGCGATTGACAAAGGATCTCCCTGGTTGTTGGTGCGCATGTCCAAATGCACGAAAATGCACTCTGTCCTACATCCAATTGTGTGGTTTTAAAAATTTAAAAACAACCGCGAAATTTAGCGGGAGCTAACACTATTATTAAGTCAACTTCAAAGTATATATATTTATCGGTTTCACAACGTTCTACGTCTTCCGATACCCAATCTCCACTCGTTTCTGTTTGCCCATAATTCATCATCTAGGCCTCTTATTCTTATTTCACTGTCTATTCCTTCTCGCCAGGTTCTCCTTGGCCGTTCTCGTTTTCTTCGGTATTCTTTGATTTGTAAATTTTTCTCTTTTTGATTTCCCTGCTGCTCTTCTCCAATAGTCCATCTCCGTAGAGGAATTTAAAATTAGATCCTGTTTCGTTCCACCGATACACATATACTCTGTCTTATTGATATTAACCTCTAGTCCCCACTTATTGTACTCTTCTATTAGTTTTCGTGTCATATATTCGAGGTCGTCATAATCCTGAGCCAGTACTCTCTGATCAT
The DNA here is from genome assembly GCA_963576565.1 of Aspidapion aeneum. NCBI lineage: Eukaryota > Metazoa > Arthropoda > Insecta > Coleoptera > Brentidae > Aspidapion > Aspidapion aeneum. Next base: position 33,069,602 of record OY755043.1, read on the forward strand.
CGGCAAAACATAAAGTATACAAGGTGGTTTCGTCCAACGGAATTCCCATGTTTTGGCATTTTCTCTTCCATACTTTAAGGACTTGTTCCAAGTATATATAGCGTAGGCGAGATACAGCAACCTTGTTTAAGACCTTTATTTACTTGAAAGCCTTTGGTTAGTTTTGCTTTTATTTTAACTTTTGCCTTGCTATTGCGGTATAACTCTTTGATGGCCTTAATTAGTTGTACGCTTATGTTTATGTTTTTCAACGCTTTCCAAAGTAGATTTAGTGGTATACTATCATATGCCTTCTGCAAATCGACGTAACGCAGATGCAGCTCTTGTCCGTATGCCATTTTCTTTTCAATAACTTGGGTTATACAAAAGAGATGATCCGAAGTTGATCTACCCGCCCTGAAACTGGCTTGTTCTTCTGCCTCCATGTCTTTATATTCGCTCTCCACTTTATTTCTTATTATTTTACCGTATATTCTGCTTAGCGTACTAGTCACAGATATACCTCTATAATTGTCACATATATATTTTCTTCTTTTTTTGTGTATTGTGGATATATATGACCTTTTCCACTCTGTTGGTACTACAGTTCCATTTAAATATTTTTGGAAAAGATTCCGTAATTTTCAAAACAGTTCTTCAAAGTCATTATGTTTAAAAGGTGCCGACGCGAAAAAAAAACAACGAATGTAACTTTGACCCCCTATTGCCACGCTTGACTTTAGTAAAAGCTTTAACTTAACGGAAACTTTTTTGTTCAATGTGATTACCTGAATTTGGGAGGGTAAAAGCCATAGTAAAGTTGGTCCTAAAAATTTTCGTCTCCATTTAAATATGTTAAAGTTTTAGGGAATATTAAGTGACCAAGGAACAAAAAAGGGTTTATGTTGTTTAAATATTTTAAATCAAAGTGGTCTTAGTATAAATTTATAAGCTTTTCATCACAAAAATTAAAATTAAATAATATAAATATAGATGGGGATTAATAAGTATCAAATAACAAAGATTTATGTCTTGTTTCTAATACTGGAAGAAAAAACATTTTATTTAAAAGATTTGGTAATTTTATCAATCTTACGGACACAGCCATAAAATTCTAGAGACTTATAGAGAAGGTTGCTTATACAAACACAAATAAAATAAAAACTATGATGAAAACCAAAAAACACCTTTTAAAAATACACAATTTTTCGGTTATTAGACAATAAAACAATTGGAATTTTTAATTGAATCCATAGAGACAAAACCGTCAGGTAAAATAGCTCAATTAGGGGGCTAATTATAAACCAATAGGCAGTCAATAATAACCAATTGTACAACCAAAACTATGTCACAATTAAAACAAACAAAGGTCCCAAATGAGCAGGAATGTATGCAGCCAATCACCACTAATGCCGGCAGGAATATTATTACTAGAAACAAATCCGGGTCACCGAATGTTCCTCTAATAGTTCGGGGCCTAAGCCGGAAATTTAGGGGCTTGTCTGCATTTCCGCGTACCATGACGAAATGTGCCACAGAGGTAGCAGACACCTAGGAATACCATTCTAGAAGTGGTGCTTCGATGGATCCCAGTGCAGGGCCAAGATGCAGGGGCGTACTTGATACGAAAAAGGAAAAATTGATAAATTAAATATAAAACTAGTTTCGCGTACACTTTTTGTTTCTTTAAGCTTATAACTAGGTAGCTTATAAATTGAAAAAAAAACCTATTAAAATTAAACGTTGGAAATAAGGTTTTTTTTTGAGGGGAAAAGGAACAGAAGGTAGGAGGCTAAATTATTCAAATCTTATTCCGTCTAAAGTGGTCGTATGGGGTATCGATTTCTAGGTAATTTAGTATTCTAAACCAAAATAAATATTAATTAAGTCATTTCGTCAAACTGTTTACATAATATGTCAAAACTGACACCTTAATCTGGTTTTACCCGAGAAGAGTCACCAACTATTCTCGGGTTTTACGCCAGGGGTTATTAAAAATACCTGATCAAGCCTCAAGTAAAAGTGGAATCAAGTATCAAGAATTTTGAATTTTTAACAGAATCTGCCATTTCTTGGGCACCAACGCATACACTTTTAATAAAATTACATAATTGTTTTGAGATTGGTTGTCAGAAGTGATAATTAAATAGATATTTGAGAAATAATGATAATGCACAATATGTAAAAAATATTTTTTTTATAAAATTAAGGTTACTGTATTTTTTCATTTATAACTTTTTACTTAAAAAGAAAAAGGTATAAGACAGCTTTTATTTATATATAAAAAAAAAATCGATTGCTGGTACTGTATACTATGTGGATCTTTTAAAAATACATTTTTTTAATATAACTCACCTACGCGTCGTTTAATTTTATTATTGTGCCACCAATTTAGTGCGGAAAAAATAATAAAATTTTGCCTAATAACTTAACCGACCTTTTTGATAATAACAAAGTTAACAATATTACCGACTTTAATTCGAATACCCTGTATATTTTAAAGTCTCTAACTAACAGCTACATAGGTGATTAAAAGTTTAACTCTCTACTAATTTTCTAATTTTATGTGCTGGAAATAATGTTAAGTATTGAAAAAAAATATGTATTGACAAAAGAAACACCCTGTATTTTTTTACAATAACAAATCTAAAACACGTTCTTCTAGTTTTAAAAATTTGAAAAATTCAGAAAGTATCTTAAACTGCATAACCGGTATGACCCAAAGTTTGAGACTACTACTTTTACATGATTTTTTTAATATCACCTTGTATCTTTCAGCATATTACAAAATTACACAGACATTAATATTTGTGTCATAGCCTGTAATAAGCCGACAAATTGTGTCAAGTTTCATTGCAAAATTCTTATTAACGCGGTAGCTAAAATAATTAATGTAAAAAACAGTCAAAATGACAGCAAAGATGTTGTCGCCCAGTATATACATTCAGAAAAAGGTAATCATGTAGCGCTTATCACAAAAATAGAGTACGATAAATGGTTTATAAAGGAGAATAAAGTGATTGTAATGAGATGTTTATTTGACATATCTAGAGGTATTTGAATTTTCAGCACTAAAATAAAAAATTACGAAAAAACTTTATTGTCTAGTTACTTTTTAACACTCTATACAAAAGTTTTCATTTAAGAAAATGAAAGCTGTACTAGTATTGTTGTAACGTACTGACTTTGAGTTTTCCATAGTGATAACGTCGTCATAAAAAAAACTACTTAAATTGACCATAAAAATGTAACTTATTTTTAAAAACAACCTGTATTTTTAACAGTTCAACAAAATTTTCATTTTCTTTTCATAAAATATAAATAAAAGCTAAGTATCTTTTATTTGGTATATATTTTTTGAAAATACCGTTACGTCTAAGAAATCCACATACCTTTCTATTTTTTAGATTTTTTTAATTTTCAATTATTAAATAAAACCCGCCTGTACTCTGACCCTGTATACGTCACACCAGTCCAGCAATACTTGTTTTAAAGAGAAACAATTTGTTAATGCCCACAGTAAATTTTAGCATTGCCTAACTAACCGCCTAAATTTTTTTTTCTACTCAACACCTACACCATAAATTTTTCAAAAAAAATGATTATTTTTTATTTCTTGGAAGAAAATAAAACAATATAATTTTTTTATCGCTTAAAATAGAAACATATATGTCCTTATAATCGGTGCCAAGTTTCATTTCTCTAGATTTGCATTTAAATTTTATACAGGATTTTAATGAGATAGATCCAATTAAAAATAAAACACTCTGTATCTTTGCTCTGCACTGGGTTCGGGATGAGCACCACTTCGTAAAATAATACCATAGTGTTTTATTATAATCGTGCCAAGTTTCATTACGGTACGCAAAAATGCAAAAGTGGGTTAGGCTCCGGACTATAACCACTGCATGATGTAGAGATATTATAATGGTTAATAATTTTATTTGAATAATTTTGTTTATCTTCTGTTGAACAATACAAACTATTTGAAATTGAGCAAAAAATATTTAAATATTTAAATTCTTAATAAAAGGCATGTAAAAACGAAAAATGTACGTCTGCACCTGTCTGCTTAGTGCTTCGTATTTACTGGCCTTTTGGTGATTGAAGGGGACAGAAATATACCGGCTCCTTCAACAAAACAAAGTTGAAAAAGGTGCGCGCGCGCTTGCAAATACAGCAATGTCAGCAATTATTTTAAGGTGTGGTTTAGCGGATGCCTATAAATCGACAGCACAGTGCCAGAAGGCAGCAGGGTTGCCACATTTGAAGGATTTCCTTCATTATTAACAGTTTTGAACTCAAATTTTGACTACCGAAGCATTGAAAGATTTTATCCGAATTTGAAGGATTATGAGGCAAAGTTATATATTTTGCAAATATGTCAATACTTTTACCAAACCCCTAAATTTAAATACTTTATTTTTAATTTTGGTTTCTTTACTTTACGATTATTAAACTAATAAATCTCTTATTTGTTCTGTTTTTTCTTCCATATATTTATTGGCAAAATGTTTTGTGATGTCGACCAGCCGGCTGTTTTGACAGCGTTGCCAACAATTTTGTAAAAAATTATTTAAAAGAGCTTTGAAATTTTCCTAGAATTCTCTAAATTTAAAAATTTGCGGTTCTGGGTGGGTAGGTAAAGTAAATTTTATCGGGAATCGTTTTTATTAGCCTTAAAATGGAATTTTTAGGCCGCTTGGAACATTGGAAAGTTTTACTTTTTTTTTCTAATGAACAAAGACTGTTGATTTACAATTTGTAAATAACACTTAATTTAAATGAACAAAAATTCTATTTTAAAGCACTCCAAATTAGCCTAAAACAGGGACATTTTCTTAAAGTTGGCAACTTTGTGTTTTGAAAGCACTTATTTGAAGGATATCAAGGATTTTTGTAACTTAGTTAAAGGAAAGTCGTCAAAAAAGTCTGGCAACACTGGAAGGCAGTTTCGACGCACAGAATATATTTTTTGTAGTTTCAACGAGGATTGAAAGGCGAGAAGGAGGTTTCTTACGTTTTTTAAATTAATTAAATGGAGAACTTTTCTGAATAAGTACTGCATAGTAATTATTACTATAATTTTTTTAAGGAAATTTTATTTTTCTTTAAATGTGAAATTGCCAATAGAAAAGAAATAATAAGCGAATAAAACCAAATAAAGCTGATGCTGCGGAAAAGACGCTAAAATATATTTTCTAAGTGACATCGGGATTGACGTGGTGCGACTTCTGCTTTCATATTGCATTTAAATATTTTCATATCGCGACTTGAAAAAATTATAGCCGACATAAACTGAATCTTACCGAATATTCCTGAGGGATTTTTTTCTGGAAAATGCCGCCTTACCTAAAAACAAAAAAATTGAGTTAGTATAAAGTATCTTTATTAGGCAGGGTTCTACCAAGAGGGACTGGATACAATTTGACAGTTGTTTTACACCAGGGGTGGATCCTCTATGACATTTGTTACGAATTTTTGTTTTAAATAAAAAATTATTGGTACCTTCAGGTTGACATGACTGATCGACAATCTACTGTCAACATTGAAAGTTGTCATTTTGCCTCAAGGCTGATTTCAAAAAAAATCTGATACGACTGGAAAAACTCGTTTTTTATTTTAAGCAGTATATAATTATATTCACAGCCCCCTCAAATTAACATATTATATCGAGTTGACATGTACATTTTACAGTAGTGGTATGATATCCAATAAGAGGACTGTTTATCTCCTTTTGCATGTTTGTAAAATAAATAAAATAAAACATGATAAAAACCAGCCAAAAAAATATTTTTGGTCGTTTTATTTTCTTTTAATAAATATAAATTATAATTCCGGTTTATAATACACAAAGGCCTACTTTTGAAAAAAGACAGCTATTCTTATAATGTAGAACTGTCTAAATACTGCCTGTCACTATTACTGCCTGGTTTTATCGCAACAGCCTGGCTGCTATAGTACCAGGCAGTATTCTGACAGTTTCACATTGAAAAATGACAGTTGATCTTTCAAAATTGACATACCGAAGTCGGATTTCAAACAAAGTCGTTTTTTTTCCATTATTAAAGGAAGGCAGTATTTATTCTGGTTCATATAGTATACAAAGGCCGTATATTGAAAGGTCACAGCTGATCTTAAAATCTAAAGGTGTCAAAATACTGCGTGGCATTATTATAGCTTGGCTTTATTACAATAAGTCCCTATTTTATCGTATTGTATTGTTATTTTATAAAGACTGAAGAATTAACATTTATTTATTTTGGGCCTCTCGGCCTTTCCCAAAGTAACCACAAGGCTAAACGTTTGTTCTCCGTTCACCCTCCTATATCGACCAATTAGCCAAAACTTAGTTCGGAAACGGGCCTTTCTACACTTAAATGGCTCTTTCATATGCTAAAGACCAGAACTGGGAAGGGGCCTCTCTATACAAGGAGAAACACACTCCTTTAAATTCAAAGAATAAACATCTAAGTTATATTCCATTCAATTATTTCAGGTTAAGTTGCCACTTTAACAAGAGAAGATTTGAATATAAATGATATTTTTAAATAGTTTTAATTAAGTATTTTAATTAAGTAGTTTTAATTAAGTAAAACCAAGCCAATCCGCATAAGAAGAAGTGTCACACAGGGTCACACATTATCCCCTAAACTATTTAATCAGGCCCTGGAAGATGTTTTTAAAAACTGAGATTGGGAAGAAACAGGCATCAAAGTATGCGGCAATACTTGAACCATCAACGATATGCTGACGAAATCGCCTTCATAACAGATAAGAAGGAAGAACTAATAAAAATTATGGAAGAACTGGATACAGCAGCTAAAAATATAGACTTTAGTCTAAACTATACCAAACCAAAAATTATACCAAACAGAGATGAATATATCACGATCAGAATAAACCAAGTAGAGGAATATAATTTATCTGGAACAAATGGATATGGATGTGTAACCAATGTATCCTTTCTGTACTTACCTATGGATCCCAGGCCTGGACACTTACAAAATCAAACATGAATAAGGTAACGAAAGCCCAAAGATCAATAGAAAGAAAAATGTTACATGTAAAGCTAAAAAAGAAATTAATGGATAAGAAAATAAATAAAATTAAGGGATGTTAAAGGCGAAATAGCCAAATTAACCGGTCATAATATCAGACAGAAAGACGATCGATGGAACAAATGTATTGTAAACTGAAGACCTTGCTAAAATAAAAGAAGTATGAGGTGACCCCAAATGAGCCAAGCAAACGATTTAAAGAAACATGCGGCTACCAGATGGATGAACACGGCGACAGACAGAGAAGAGTGGAAGATATTGGGGGAGGCCTATGTCCAAAAATGGATCGAAGAAGGCTAAATAGATACCTAGATAGATTGTTTTCTACATCAACAGGTATTATTTATGGCAAAGCAGCGACTTGTTTTTAGAAATAGTTTTCAGGATCCTTGTATTTTAATAAAAGTTGTATTTGTCTAATCTGTCCTTCAGGCCACTAACATCAAAAGAATTTATATTTTCGAACTAGAAACAAATTTAACAAATGATTTTCAAAAATGTTGACATGGAACGGTTTTCTAATTCGACGCATCTCTGGCTTGCACTGGTGTCTTGTCTCTTAGTCTAGAACGATTAAATCACAGTCTTTCTCCTTCTCTACAGAGCGCTTTAGCATTAGAGTTCAGGCGAATCAACGGCAAGCCATGAGTGCCTACAAAGCAGGGTGTTTTTCACCAATACAAAAAAGCTGTTAGAAATCATTCTTGAGTGGTTTTTCTTACGCTTCACTTCGCTTCATTTGGGGGTTTTTTTCAACTGTGGAAATGGTAAATTTTGTCAATTATTGTTATTATGTAAAATTATTATTTTTGTAATAACCTATTTTGATGTTTATTTTTCAAGTTTATTTTAATTATTAAGTTTTTTATTATTACTTTTCCAGTGTGTTAAAACATTGTTTCTTTTTTTTTCTGGTTTTCTCAAAATAAAATACGTTGCCCTAAAATCGGCATTTTTAATCAAAATAATTTTCCAATTCTAAACAGTAATATTAAGAAAATTAAACATTTGATTAAATAATTTTATTTAATCAACGTTTAAAATGTTGCTAAATAAATATTTACAACAAACATACAAAAGGTTCCTAAACCCTAACACCAGTATTTACTAAAGGGTCTACAGTGCTAAGTGCTACAATCCTAGGTTTAAAAGTCTACATTTTGGTTGAAGGTTTAACTTACTTTTCCCGTGAATGTAATAATTTTTAATATTTATATAAATTGTTCATAAATACCTTGCGATATGGGTCATCTTTTTTTCGTTGTAACAAAGACATTATTTCCACACCAAGGTTATAAATAAATAAAAAGAATAAAAGATTTTGGTTTAAAAACGGTAGCCATATTTAAACCTCCAAACGTCACTAGGAAATGTCGAATAAAAACGGTGTAAGTCAGTGTCAGCTGTCCGCTATATTTTACTTGTTAATTTTTTAGACAAGATAGCGAGGATTAAACCGATGTTCGATTGTTTTGGTAAATGTGTAATTGAAAAGGGATTCTAATATATCTTGTCTTTTTACAGTATTTAAATATTGATACGTATTTAATACGGTAATGCATCTACAGATATAGTTTTAAGTTATTTATGTATTGTTTAGCTTTGAATATTTTTATAAGTTTTTTTGTCAATCATGGATTACTTCTATTGTTTTTCGAACTTTAAACCACACATCAGGGGTGGTACTACAATTTGAGACTATTTTTAACGGGAATCCTACGACTGCACCGACGAAGTTTCCGAAAAATGACACAAAATTTTAATGTGGTTTTTCTTTATTTCTAAAGTTAATTTGAATTTATATGAGATGAAACTCACTGAGAAATGCTTACTCATATTGCACATTAGGGTGAACTAAATCTTTGCAGTTATTTGACCTGTGAGTATTAAAAAAATACACCTAAATCGGTCGGTATCAAGTCTATAGACTTGATACTTAAACCCGGTCTACAATGCTAAGTCTTAAGGTCTCAGTAAATACTGGTGTAAAAGTTTAAAGAGTTTTAATAATAGAATACAAAAGTTTGTGAAGTTTTATAGAAGAAAATTAACAGGTATATGTATGATTTCCCTACATTGAATTATATATTTATTGGAAAACCCTTATAGTAGTACTTCCTTCAAGACGCGCCAAATCCCCTTTCGAGATCTTAATAAGTAATAAAAATTTAATAAAGGCTAATGCATTTATCAGTCAATTAAGTTATTGCACAAATTCGTAGCTTGCAACATTTCGGCTTAATTTATTTAGATACATAAGCACAATTTATATATTTATTAATATCTTATTTAATATAAGATTGAGTCACCATGTATAAATTGTAATGCTCTACATCGATTTACCAACGGTAGAGTAGCTCTATGTTCTAAGTTACCAGCCTGTGTAATGAACCATTTTCTATATATCATTGGAAACTCTTTGGCTTGCAAAATAGAAAGATAAATCTTTAACTTTATAGTCAAAATAATGTCCGAAATTTTAAATTTTTATGTTAACATGGCTCTGTAATGAAAGCGCGAGTGACAAAGTCGCGATGACAAAACAGCGAGTGACAAAAGCGCGAGTAACAAAAACGCGAGTAACAAAACGCGAGTAACAAAAGCCCGTGTAGAAAAACGCGAGTAACAAAACCGCGAGTAACAAAAGCGCGTATGTGTATAACTGGCGATACGTTTATTTCTATAGTTAAAAGCGCTCGACTTCTTTCCCGGGGTGTGAATCCGAACCAAACTGAACCAGCATATTAACAAAAAAAACTTTCATGACTTTTTTCGCGGGATCCTAGAGGGTGTGAATCCGAACCGAACCAAATTCAGTTTTAGTTCGGTCCGGCTTGTTTCGGATTCACATCTTTTTTTTTTAAATATGCTGGTTCGGTTGGATTGATGTTGAGTGAACCCTAACTTAAATTTAAATTTTCTGGTAAATCATACAAATACAAAATTTGTTACGGACTAGAATGTAATACACTCAGTGGCGGCGCGTGGTAAAATGATTTGGGGTGCACACCAAAAAGAAAAATTGCGGCACAGGCGAAAATTTGTTTTGAGTGCCACACTAACTTTTTGGGCCATCGAGTGGGCCGTCATATCATATAATTTAGAGCAAATAATTAAAAAATGAGATATTTAGTTAGATATTATATTACCTATTATTATTGTTTTTATAAATAAATAATAAATGTATCACACCTAGTTTATTTTCTCTTCTAATGGCAAAGATGAAAATTTAATTGTCTTTAAATATTGCAGGCTAATGCTATCAGAATTAGAAACTTCCGCCATTGTCGTAAATACCAAATCGTCGATATCAAAACAAATCGGCCGCGCTTGACCGATAATGCCAAGTTGTCTAAGCGCTAGTGGTGTGCAAATACTATCTACTCGATACTTTAATATCTGATACATGGACGTATTCATAGTAATCGACGCCAAATACCCGTTACTCGAATCCCGAATGGGACCGAAGGCGACGTGTTACTTTCGTATCAATCGTATCGGCATCGGCCGTATGAGTAACGAGTTTGGAGTACTTGTAATCATTTGGACCGATATTTATTTACTTAAATATTTGATTATTTGATTCAATAGCTGTTGATGTGTTATGTCTAGCGGGGCGGCTTATCTGGCGCAGTGTTGCCAGGCTCAGAAATGTATTTTCCCCAGAATGTATTTGAAAAGATGCCAGATTTTGAACAATATTCCCCAGATTAATATCTACATTTTCGTAACAAAAAAACTACAAACATGTAAATCATCTATATTTTAATTTTTTGCATACTTAGTACTTAAAATTTCTACTCTACTCAGTTTTTATTGGATTTACGGATAATATAATTATTACTTAGTACCGAATACAAAATATCTGATACTCGAATAGGAAGTATCAGTATCTACTCGATCCTTGGCAAAGGAATGGTTGCACATAACTACTAAGCGCACGAATTAAAAATGCGCGTGAGCTGCTCTAACATGCAACGCGAATCGTGGACGAAGGGTTCATCACGGGGGTGCGGGCGGCATCGAGGCTAGTTTTTGTATAAGCGCGGTGCCGAAGGAAGGTTCAGATTCTATGTACTGTAAAATTCTATTGGAACATGTCGTCCTCTCTTTCTATAGTTCGTAATTAGCATGCGACATAACATTTACGGTGCATAGAATTTGGTTCCAGTAAATAACAGTGTTGTTTGATGGAGAGTACAATGATAAAAGTAAAGAGTTAGATTCGAACTAACTATATAGCGCATCCGCCATTCCTTACATGATGGTTTGAACACGAATACAAACACATACATACCAGGTCTAAATTTCTAGATAATATTCCAGTCTTTAGTGAATTCCTTTTGGGATAATTATGAATTAAATTAAGGAATGATCAAAGTTTAATATTTTTTTAAAGTAAAATTTAAGAGTGCACGTGCACATGTGCACTTATGGAGAAACCGCCACTGAATACACTGAGCACAATGTGTTTGACAAATAAAACGAAAGAAAACTCAAAATGTTTGGGTTTCCTTTACTACCTTTATAGCCTATAACTGCTACTTGTAAAACTGTTTTAGCATATTTAAATCTAAAAATACATGCTTCCTGAGCTAACTTAGGGGCACACAGAGATGTGTTGGAAACCTGTTCAAAGTCTCCCTTTGTGTCGCTTTGAACGTTTGTATGAACCTACGTCCGTGTCCGTAATGAAAGTAAGGAGATTAAATGAAACACGGTTTCCGAGAAGTAATCGAGATTAAAAACAGTGTGAAAATCGGCATGGAAATCACATTTTTACTTTGCTTTGCTTGTGTGCATACGCAGATTAAATGTAAAAATTTAATTACTTTAGAAATATTTCCAGCTAGCTTAGTAAATTTAGATATCTAACAGTCATGTACAAAAGCTTACATACTTTAGAGCAAACATAAACAAAGGAAACTCTATTACGAGGGCTGTCTTTTATGTTCTGCATATAGGAACATAGAGGGCGACACTAATCGAATGTCGTTACTGAAACAACCTCAATATTTACCTAACCCAAGGTCAAAACGTCGCGTCAGTGCAATACATATATTTTTATAGCTAAAGTGAATTTTTTAGGTTAACGAAACAGTCGAAAAATGGAACTAAACTGAGAACATTTTCGGGTTATAATTTTTTACAACTTTCGAAGGAAATTATCTTAACCAGAATGCCTTGCCAAGTTGATTTCTGTTTTCCGTAATGAAGCGCCATATCAGTCGATAGTTTCTCATTGGTATGAAGAATTCAAGCGTGGACGGATTAACCTTAGCGACGATCCAAGGCCAGGTGCACCAAAAACGGCTGTCACCCAGGAAAACACCGATGCTATGCGCATGCTCACCACGGAAGGTCAATATGTGACATATCGCTAGATTGACGCTTCATTAGGAATTTCAAAGCCCTCAAATCAAAATACTTTGCATGCAAAATTAGGGGTAAAAAAATTAGTTTTGCGCTGGATACATCATCTGTTAACCGAAGAACAGAAAGAAGCTAGAAACAATTGGTGTCAGAAAACTCTAGACCGCTTTGAGGCAAGAAATTTTAAACTTGTACCGGTTTGCCAGTGGTAATGAAGTAGTGGATTTACTCATATGAACCCGAAAATAAACGTCAGTCGTCTGTTTGTGTGTTCCAAATTTAAGAAAAGCCAACAAAATTCATCCGTTCTCGAAGTGTATACAAAAAGATTGTCGCGACATTTGTCTCAAAAGCAGGTCAATGTAGCAACAACTCCTTTGGAGTTTGTTTGCCGAAAGTCATTGCTGAGCTTCAGAAAACAAACCCTGACTTATGAATCATCTTGCACCAAGACAATGCAAGTTCATACAAAGTACACAAAGCCATTTTCAACGTAACAAAACTTTGAATTGTTTGACTATTCTCCATACAGTCATGACCTAAGTCCCAACGATTTCTATACTTTTCCGAAAATTAAATATGGACTGATATAAGAAGATCAATGGGAATCTTGAAGCATTAATTGTGTCAGGTGTGTATTCGAAGGAGATTTACCTTTTCTCTCTAGTCTGTACCACAGACGTATTGGAGCAATCTTTACCTTTAAGTGAGAGCTTTTCATGAAATTTTGTTTTAAATCCATGATTTTCCTAGTAACCGAACCACACACAAACTATTTACGTTGCGGTGCTCATTATAGAGTATCTAATTATTCTTGTTTTAACCCTTGTATTTAAAAATCTCAGTAGCTATTAAACAACAGGCCAATCTCCCAATTCATTAGCAAAAAAGTTTTAATTTGAGTAAACAGAACACAAATGACGTGTTTACGAGATATGTTTAGGGGCATTATCCCTAACAAACTCCTGGAATATCATTACCTCATTGCTTAGCACATTTTCTGCAGCCTATGTGTTTTGAAGGCCTTTTCTTATCTTACTTACTAGGATAATTATTCGACCTATTGTCCGTACTTTTTTCTTCTTCTAAATGGCCCAATAAGGCCCAAACCGGTCTGGATTAGCATGGATCACTGTGCCTGTGCCTGTGCTTGTCAGAATGATTCATGCCCTTGTGATCAACGTTGAAGAAACTGAAAACCACATGCCGGTAGGGGTGTTTTCCCTTGGAGTAGTTGTTTCTAATGGTTTTACACGGCTTATGCGCTACACGGACCTATCGACTGCATTCACCTGAGGATGGTCCAATAACGTCGAAACAGGTCGTACCGATTGGCATAGATCACTGTGCCAATAGCTTGCAGGGCGTGTTCCAAATAAGGATAATATCGTTGTAATCGACGTTGGAGAAAGTGAAAACCATGGAATTTTAATAAATTTCAACAAGAGAATCAAACCGTGCGTCGGTATAATTCAATATCGGTAGGGGTATTTTCTCTCAGAGTAGTTTTTTCTCTTGATTTAGCACAAATTATGCACTTAAGGGAGCAGAAGGCAATAAGGCCGATACCGTTCGTGGATTGGCATGGATCACTGTGCTTGCAGCTTGTCAGGACATGTTCCAAACAAGCATGATTCATATCTTTTTGATTGACGTTAGACAAATTAAAAACCACCTTAATTTCCGAAGGAAAGCATCAAACCATCGCATCATTATAATTCAATGCTGGTAGGGGTATTTTTCCTCGGAGTAGTTGTTTTTGATGGTTTTACTCAGCTTATGCTCTACACGGAGCTATCGCCTGGCTCCACTTGAGGATGGCCCAATAATGACGAAACCAGTCGTGAATTGGCATGCTTGCAACTTCTCAAGACATGTTCCAAACAAGGATTATATATTGTCGGGTACGATTTTGTTTTAAATCGAACCCTTAAACGGGGTTACCGTAGTAGATCTCTTGTGTGTATAAAATAAATACAAAACAGATTTAAAAACGTTACAAACTTTAATGAATACAAAATAAAACTCTGTTGTAATTTACAAATTGTTACAAGACTTTTCTTATGACCTATAAAACAAAAAACACCAAAAATATTAAAATAAAAACTTAACCAAAATAATTTTGACAATTAATTTTGAGGTTTTAGTTTAAGTTCAAGAAAACTTAGAATGTGACTACCGACTTTTTATAAACGGTAGATAGGACCTAGGTAATTCATTATCCCCTCTTTGAAGAGCTTGGAGGAACCAAGTCAATGGCGTTGCTGATAATCCTAAAGTTTACTTTACATTCTAGCTAATGACATTTTCTTATCTCACAGTTTTTCCATAGCCAATCACTTTGAAGGGAAAACCCTCTCTTTATTTGATGTATCCCCACGCTTAACCATTACAATTCCCACTCTTCACTATTCAGTAGTTCTTTATGCATCAACCACCTGCTGTGTTCTAGGCGGCAACCAACTGTAGAGGAAGGCGAAACCACTTTCTTATCTCTGCAAAACCGTGTTTTGCTTTGCATTTTTCTAAGTTGGTTTCGCGCAGTGGCACCGTCAAGGGTAATTTGCGTTGTTGACAATATATCCTTGTGATCGACACCCAAGAAGGTGAACACTATATAGTTTAAAGAAGTTGTCAACTAGAGCATCAAACCATTTTCCCTCGTAGTAGTTGCTTTTATTGATTGGTTTAAGTAGCCTATAGTTGTAAGTATAAACACTTGTTTTGATTTTAAAGCTGTCTTTGTTTTCCTTTTTTGGCAGTGTTTCGTGACAAGTGTTAGTTGGACTACGGGTCTTTGGATAAAGTATGCCAGGCGTCATCGTTATTTCCCCGACGTCTCAAAATGAATATTAAACAGATCGTTGGCCTCGTTAGCCCCTCGGTGGGTCCCCTAGGGGGTATAATTATAAATCTTGGGAACATCAAAGTGCTTGAATTGCGATCGTTATCAACCTGACATTTCCTTGTTCCTCGACCCTTCAGATTAAACAAACAGATCCCCACGGATCATAACATTTAGATTGTTTTAAAACTATTTCCTATTACCCAAAGATATCAATTTCCTTACATATTTCCATTATCATCTAGATCGTCTTCTTTAATTTAATTTTTTTTTCTTCAACAGAAATTACAAAGAGGATTAAAGTGCAAGTAATGATAATCTGAATTTAGCCGCGATTATTAATTCTTGTTCGGGAATTCCATAGCAGGTACATTTATTTAAAAAACAGGGTTTGTAGGTCAGCTTGAAGAAAACTGAATATCTAGCCACTCATACTAATTTAATGTTTAAAATGTTGGTTAATGATGGTGTAGTAATAAATCAGGTTAATAAGTTTAAAAATCTAAGAGCTACAATACCGAAGAATGGTATAGGAAGAAATCTAAATCAGCACCTTAATAAGAAGTATAGCTGATTATATAAGTTCTAAAGAATACCCATTGATGCCGTTAGATGAGAGTATAATAAATCTTGGTGAAATTGTAGATGCTACCAAGGAGGTATTACATCATACTACAAGAAATAAAAAAAATTAATTCTTCATTGGTCATATCATGTTAAGGAGGAAGTCTGACCAAAGAATGTTCCTAATGTAGCTTAAACTTACTTAATTAAATGTAAAATCGGAGCCGCGCCGCATAACCAAAACTGAACAAGCGGTTGGTCACCTTAAAACCTATTAGCTCATAAAAAACTGTGAGCGTTCCCTGCCACGGATTCTGTAAAATCGAATTCTATAGCGACATGTCGTCTTCTCTTTCTATATTTTGCTATTCGAACGCAACAAAACATATCGCTATACAATTCTACTGCGCGATTTTTTTTTGTTCGCCTGTGTCTACTCGATATGCCGCGGGCTGAAGGCGTCTGTTGGATTTTATAACAACATCGCATGCTTTGGCAAGGCAAAGAATCAGTTGTTGAACCTGCGTACATTATTAAAATAGTGTCAGGTTACCGGCGTATTGTTAACATTCGGTTCTGATTCGGCTTTTATTTTGTACAATGTTCCCTGTGCATTCCATTTCATTGCAAATTACAACCCGTTTTCAATCTATAGCGAAGATTAATATCACTACAGATTAACGGAAATATTATTTGAGAATAGAAACATCTTTAAGGAAGCTTATAAGCTGCTTTGCTTAATAGTGACCATTCAATTCACTAGTGTTTCGGTAGAGCGCAGCTTTTCGTGTCTCAAACGTATTAAAACCTACCTGCGAAGTATCATGTTAGAGGAGAGACTGACAAATTTATCAAACATTTCTATCGAAAAAGAACTATTAAATGAATTAAGGGTTTCACAGCCATTTAACATTTAACGATGACATTATAAATAAGTTCGCAAATTTAAAGGATAGACGAATTTGCCTCACATGCAAGTAGTAAAATTTAAATTAAATTGCATCATCATGATTAGAATATTATTATATTTTTATTTCTTATATGTGTGTATAAAAAATGGGGGGAGGGAAATCCTCCGTAACCAATTGTAAAAGTCACGAGCCGCCACTGAATTATGTGCATTTTATGTAGTTTAAAATAGTTTCAGAGTAAGTTAGTTTTTATCTGCGTTTGATGAGTTTTAAACAGTTTCAGTAATTTCGAATTTAAACAAAAACAGGCAGCAGAACTTTAATAAAATAAAGTTAAACATGAAACCTGTAAAAGTTACTTTTATTTTGGCTTTTACTGTTTATGACGCGTCGTCAGCGGACGTTTCCAAGAAACAAAGCGTGTAGGCGGCTCGGAAAACTAGACGCTTCACGACATTAAAATTCGACGATTTATGACTCGTGACATTGTTGTTTGACTCCGAATGACGTGATAACTGTCATGTTTAGAGAGTTGGCAAAACCAGGCAAACAAAAAACATGCACAAAAAAGATCGACAATCAAATTATCTACTTGCTATATAATTTGTTAAGGCAAGTAAGATTTACGTAACACAGGTTTGTATTTATGTTATGGAAAGTAAACTAGTCTGTTTGATTAAATCTATAAATCTACTTGAGTTAAATTTTGTTGGGCTGACAACACCAATTAGTTAGTTAAAAGTAGGAGGGTTTTATGCTAAATGACGCATCCGTCAACATCTTTTTGGCACCTCAAGAGGTGTAATTGCTTAAAATACATTCCTAACTATTAAATTAAAATAAATAAGCAGGGTTGCCAACTTTAGAAAAATTTCCCTATTTTAGGGAAATGTTTGGCAGATTTAGGGCTTTAGGGAATTTTATGGAATTTTGGTTTCAAAATACATTTCTTCTTGATTTAAATTTTGTGTTTCAAATAAATTTACAAAGTAATTGTCAATTAGAAAATCATTTACTATACAATTATATCTAGCCCATCGCATTATTCTATTTCGCTATCTATATCTAAGTTTATTTTTTGATTAAAGAAGAAAAAAACTTTGTTCGATGTTCTAAGCACCCAAAAAATCTCATTTTATTGCTGATTTACGAAATAATTTGAATTACCTACACATACAGGATCACCAATTTTTAAATTTATGGAAATCTAAGGAAATTTTAAAGCTAGTTTAGTTTAATTGTTGGCACGCTGGTTAAGGGTTCTTTTTGTATGTCTCAGACACGTACCTAGAAAAATACACGTTTTATTGTGTGAACAGTATACTTTCCTCACCAAAAAAAAAACTCCTAAAAAAATTAAGCGTCAAGTACTGAAATGCTTGTTGCAAGTAAACATATATTTGTCGATGGCAATATTGTAAAAATAATTTACTTCTGTCCAATATACAACCATGTAGTTGTTCCATATGAACAAAGATTGCTGAAGACTGGTGCGATAAAGCGTTTTGGAGTGTCAGCGAAAAAGTCACGTTTATCAACAGGAAAACAAAAAGAAAATTGTTTTTCTCTGAAAAGCAGTACCATGTCGAAACTCGTAAATAACTCACGAAACGTCCGTAAAACGCAGGCTATAAAATGCCAAACCCACTACCTACTAATATAGCTTTTGCTTAATGGAGTTTGAGTCGAATCTCAAATATTCAACTGTTAAAGCTACAAATACTATAATATGTCGTGACTTGTATTCAATATAAATGTTAAAAAATAAAGTTTTTGCATTCTCGTTCCCTATTTTAGAAAAAAAATTATATTTTTGGATTTTTTAACTTTATACCTATATATATTATTTATATAAAACAAAATATCTTTTATTTAACTATTTGCATTTTCTATAATTTTATCTTTTGCCTGGATGCATACCAAGACTAAAGTTCAGCTCTAACACTGGCTCTGACCGCCTACCGAGACGATTAAGTACGAATCGATGAATCGGTTGCCGCGTGTAGAGATGGGTAGATCGCGAACGAACTAGATACATAAACTAGTTCATTTGACATGGAAAACTAACTTTTTCTAAAATAAACTAGTTTAAATTGAACTATAAAGAAGTAACACACACTCTCGCGAGGCTTAACCCAATTGTTTCTGTACATTATATTGTGCATTAGGAACGCGACTATCTGTGTTCCCGTTCGTGAAATACTGAACGATACCGTGGTGCTTTCTACGAGGAACGAACGAACTAATAGAAATGAACTATTAAGTTGAACTAATAAGTGAAATCCGGTGCTCGTTCAGTCGATTAGTCGAATCATCTGTTTCGTTGCATTGAGTGGCAATGAACTGAACTATTTACGACGTCGGCAATACTGACAGGATTGCGATTTCGTTAATAGTTCAAACGAACTAGTTCAGTGAACTAGTTTATTTTGATGAACCAGTTCACATGAACTAGGTCATTAAAATGAACTGCTAAGCACATCTCTAGCCGCTTGGCTTTCTCGGGCCGCAAGCCTTCTTGCGACTTGCGTTACCATAAAAACGGGGAGGGAACGGAGTGGTGCACACTGCTGTTTTTAGGCAAAAAAAGGCGGGTGTAATTTAACCAAGTTGTACTGTTTCCCGTGTGTGTTGTTTCATAATGCGGCATGAAGACTTGACGCTATTTGGGCACGGACGGGTGTGAAAGATTTGCGTTATTCTCCTGAGAAAATAATAAAACATGAATCTTCCAGAGAACATATTGTCACGAGGGGGTTTTATCGTAACGTAACACAGTTTAAGTTAGGTGTTATGGTTTTATTATAATACTTATAACTACTACTTACATTGTACTTAAATACATCTTGTCTACAAATGTGTATCTTCTCGATACGCTCAACTTCTTATAACTTCTGACTATCGTACTACTTGTCTTCACTATTAACTACGCCTGGGACGTTAGGTTCTCAGCTTACAACTAACTGCTAAACTATTTTGGAGATGCTTTCATTCGCAGCCTTCGTAAACTAACGAGCCACGAACCAGAAGAAACGGCAACACAGCCTGGAGGCCCTTCATTTTCGTTCACGTGCGTCGCCCACCACGCTAGTTACTAGCCGTTTCTGCGCAGATAATGTTTTTTTTTAACTTTTAGAATATTTAAAATCGCGTTACCATATAAAAAAACTGTTCTGGTTTTAGTCAGATATGTGGTGAACTTAAAATTATATTACCTACCTAATAAAAGCTGTGTAAAAAAGACATTTTGTACACCGGTAATAAGTGAGGTTAGATGTTTGTTTTTGTTTGGAATTTTTGTATTGTTTTGTTTTTTCTTTTTAAATTTTAAAATGCCGCGAAAGTGTTGTGTACCCGGTTGCAAAAGTAACTATGCATCTGTGGTTAATGAAGAGGGCCACCAAACAACTTTTCGCTTCCCAAAAGAAAATGACTTAAAAAATGCTTGGCTTCGGGCCATTCACAGAGAAGATTATGTTGTGACTGCATGTTCAGTGGTTTGTTGGAAACATTTTGACAAAAGTGACGTTGTTAGAACCGAGATAATTAGGGATAAAGAGGGAGTACAAAAGGAGGTGCCACTAACATTTCCTAAGTTAAAGAATGGGGCAATACCTCGGCTATTTGAATCTCAACCTAAGTATATGTCAAACCCCAAACCTCCTGTAAGACAAAATCCTGACGACAGACGAAAAAAAATTGAGGAAAGGGAGGCTATGGAAATAGAAAATTTTCTTCAAAATGATTTAATTGGAAGATTTGAGGACCTGAAATCACCAGAAAAATATATTGACCTTAAAAAATGGAAGTATAAGAACCTTGACAAATCGATTTACTTTTATTTATTAAATTTTGACCATACAGAGGAAGTTGACGAGGTTGGTGTTCAAGTTGTGGCAAGTATGATGGTTACTGAAACACTTGAGGTTACAGTTTTTCTGGAAAAAAACAAGTTAGAGAAGAATGATTTAAACTGGATTTTAAGTAACAATGTTCTTTCACGATGGTCACAGTTAGAAAATATTTTGTCTCATTATTCTCTTAATTTTCATATGCAGAGCCTCAATAAAAATTCATTAATTGAAAAAGCTTGCAAATTACTAATGGAAGCCTTACAAACTGAAGATGATGATGATTCTTCAGATGGGTCTGCACTGGGTTTAATAGCAGATCAACTATGCTTACTGACACAAAAAAGAAAAAGGTATGATATATTAACAATTGTATTTGCTTTAAGTATATATAGCCGATCTCAATCAGTATACGAGCAATTAAGAGAATTTTTGTACCTTCCTTCTGTAAGATATTTACAAAAAATGTCCTCTTCATTTAATGTAAGTCCTGATGATAAAAATTTAACCAACACTTATTTAGCACATCTTGCTTCCACCCTTACTGAACGAGAAAAAGTTGTTTGTTTATTAATTGACGAAATTTATTTAAAGTCTGGTTTACATTATAAAGGTCAAAAGGTTACAGGGCATGCGTTAAATAACCCAAACGAATTAGCAAAAACAGTCCAGACTTTCATGATTTCTTCTGCTTTTGGACATTTCAAAGAAGTGATTCGTTTGTTACCAGTTAATAAAATAACAGGAGTTGAATTAAAAGAAATGGTTCTTGAAACAATTAACTATGTACAGGCGCATGGATTTAAAGTACTTTGCGTAATTACTGACAATAATAGAATTAACCAACTTATTTTTTGGTTATTATCAGAATCATTTTCTTTTGACAATCCAAAATACGCAAATGAAAAAATATTTCTTACATATGACTTTGTGCACATTTTTAAAAATATTAAAAATAATTGGCTCAACTTAAAAAATGAAGAAAAAAGTTTTACTTATCCTGATTTTGACAATTTCGATATTAAATTAATTTAATTTCATGGAACTTCGAAATTTCTATCACTTGGAGAAAAACCAAATCACAAAAAGAGCTTATAAGTTAAATTACAAAACTATGTACCCCAATTCATTTGAAAGACAAAAAGTCAGTTTAACTGACAATATTTTTCATGACTCTACTATTGCTGCATTAGCATGCTCAGAACTTTATAACGAGACAAGAAATTTTCTTCAAATAGTAAGAAACTGGTGGAATATTGTAAATGTAAAAAGCACATTTAAAGGAAAAGTAAAACTAAATGATTTATGCACACCAATTATACGAGATGATGATCCAAAAATCAGTTTACTAAATAAGTTTGTTGACTGGGTCGATGCATGGTACAGAGACAATTATTCAACTTTGACAAGTGATACATACCAAGCATTTCGAAGAAGCACTAGTGTACTAATCGAAATATGTACTTACTCTTTTTCAACATTTAATGTCCAGTATATTCTTTCGGGAAAATTTCAAACTGATAATCTTGAAAAAAGATTTGGATTATATAGGATTTTCTCTGGATGCAGTTACAATGTGTCATATGCCCAAATTTTGGAATCAGAAAAAAAAATTAGGCTTCAGCAGATTTTAAAATTTGATAAAAAGGACTTAATAAACTTAAAATTAGATTTGAATATCTATTTTGCAACCAAGCCAAACCAAATTGAGTCTACCAATATCTCAGATTTTACATTTATTTTTATGACAAGTTATTTGGCAGATTATACCAGCAGTCACGATGAGTCAACTCAAGCATATATATGTGGATATATAGCCCATTCAATCCACAAAAATTCAAACTGCCTTGGTTGTCAAAACTTAGCTGTGGAGACAATTGGACAATATATGGGTGATGATTATTTTGATATACTCCAAAGAGGTGGACTTTGCATTGCTACAGATCAAATAAGATTTATTTATTTTCATCTTTGTGCGTTGTTTGAATTTATTTTGGCTAGCAAGGAGATGACAGCAATGTTTTTAGTAAAAGATAATCACAAACAACTGTTAGCAGAATTAACATTGGCAAGTCTTCAAAATGATAACTCATACATTGATTTTAATATTACATGCAAATGTGGAAAACTCTCCAAAGAGATATATTTTAAAGCTGCCCTAATTTTAAGTAATATAGTTTTAAATAACTTTACCAAAAACACAAACAGCAATGCAGCTTCTGAAAAATTGAAACATTTAACATCTTCAGAAAATACCTCGAAAAATAAGGAGCAGAAGAAAAGGAAATTATCAACATTGTGTCAATAGTTGAAAAGCCTTAAAGAAAATGAAAAATAACAAATCACCTGGAAAAGACGGAGTAACGGCAGAAATGCTCAAGTATGGTGGTAGAGATCCATATTCTCTTGAATAAAATACTAAAAGAAAAAATAATCCCAAACAACTGGAAAGAATCCATAACCATTATTCTATACAAGAAAGGCGATAAAGGAGACCAAAAAAACCATCGACCTATAACAGATATAATTATCCTTAATGTAATTTATAAGCGTTTTACGAAAATATTAACAGATAAACTAACAATAAAATTTGATGGATATCAATCAAAGGAACAAGCAGGCTTTAGAAAAGGTTTCAGTACAGTTGACCACTTATTAACCATGAAAATGCTAATAGAACGAGCCAATGAATATAACATTCCACTATATATTGCGTTTATAGACTTCGAAAAAGCTTTCGATGGCATTGAGCACTGGGCAGTAAAATCATCTGTAATTAATAGATCACATATATACAGATTTGATAGCCAATATATATAGTGAAGCAACAACATAAATCAAAATCCACGGAGGAACCAAACCAATCTACATAAGAAGAGGCATTAGACAGGGTGACACAATATCCCCTAAATTATTTAACCACGCCTTAAAAGATGTTTTTAAAAGCTTAGATTGGGAAGAAATAGGCATTAAAGTAAACGGACAATTCTTGAACCACCTAAGATATGCTGATGATATCAATCAATCTAAAAGAAAATAGAACAAGTAGAGGAATATATATATACCTGGGACAAATTATTAAACTGAAAAAAGAAAACCAAGCAGCTGAAATCAAGAGACGAGTAAGATTGGCCTGGGCAGCATTCGGTAAATTAAGCTACATATTAAGAAATAAAAAATATCCTTAGTACCTCAGAACGAAAGTGTATAACCAATGTTTCCTTCCTGTACTTACCTATGGATCCCAGACCTAAACACTTACAAAATCAAACATGGATAAGGTAACAAAAGCCCAAAGATCAATGGAAAGACAAATGTTATATGTAAAGCTAACAGATAGAAAAAGGAGTGAATGGATAAGAAATAAAACAAAAGTAAGGGATGTCAGAGAAGTAGCAAAATTAAAATGGAAATTTGCCGGTCATAATATTAGATAGAAAGACAATCGATGGAACAAATTTATTGTTAACTAGCGGGAACTAGATGGATGAACACGGCGACAGACAGAGAAGAGTGGAAGATATTGGGGGAGGCCTATGTCCAAAGATGGATTGAAGAAGGCTAAATAGAATAGATATATAGAAAACAGGGTAAGTTCATTTAAAGTTTAAATTATCATGTTACCACTTAAACTAGATTCATAGTTCTGTAAAGTAAGCAGTAAGACATAAGAAACTATCCCATAAACATCCTGTTGTTTAAACTTGACAGTAATAACTTAGCAGTAAGAAAGGAACCATTTTTATTTCTTACTGCTCAGTTCATACTGCTTACTTCAGGGTACTATGAATCCCCAGCTTCAGTAAATTCTCTTCTATCTGTTTATTCTAGGTTTTGTTACATATTTTTTAACATGATTAATGGCCACTGATATTTATTTCCAAATGTTTTGTTTGTCTTTAAAAATTAAATGTAACACGCCTAAACACAGTTTCTTAGTTTTTACAAAAAAAAAATACAAAATCGCCAAACTACAATCAAAACAAATAGCAGATGTTTATATCTCCCATGTAAATATCGGCCTCCCAGCCGGCCAATTTGCGATGTTGCCTTTTCTGGTTCGTGGCTCGTTAGTTTACGAAGGCTGCGTTTCATTACAATCCGTTTGCCATTGATAGGATATCGAGATGTGTTTTGTTTCCTGTATAAACATCATCGATGACCGATTAATCGCTTCTTGTTTATAATAATTTCTGTATACAATTTGTTAATTTTAATACAATTTGAACTATATACAGAAGTTCATTTCCTTAGATTGTTTAGGGTTAATGTGCACTTGCTTATAAATGTAACTTGTGCCATTTACTTAATAGGACATTATTTTCTATCCTGACACTGGATTTGCATTGTTAGGTAAAACCAGTTAAGTGCTGCATTCATTTCTAAAGGGTGTTTTTTTGCAGAAATTAAAAAAAGAAAGAAAAAATGACGTTTTTAGACCTAATTTGGGGGTTAATAAACGCGTAAATGGGTACAAAACGCCACTTCCACCCCCACAAATAAGTGATAGTTTTTGCTTTTCGTGAAACTCACAAACCGCGGTGTTTAAAAAGAGCTCGCGGGGCGATCTCGATAATTTATATTTGTTTGGTAACAAGATAAGCTTATACGTAGGTATATGGACAAACGTCACAAAACGACGTTTACAAACCAACTGTAAAAATCTTTGTGTTCGCTTCGAAAATCGACATCTGCCAGGGTAGCTATTCTGGGTCTTGAACGATGTGACCATCCACATCACACGCTTTGACCAAAGGACCTCCATTACGCAAGCTTCTCCTACGATCCGACCGCGAAACGTTCAGTCGGTACGGGGCAGAAGAACACTTCAAACGCGTAAAACTCACTAACTCTGAAGAGCGAACGACTATGCCGTTGGTCGAGACAAGTCATTTCGCACAACAAGCGCCCGCTCAGAGTTTGCGACTGGTCAAAGCATGTGATGTAGATGGTCACAGCGTTCAAGACCAAGAAAAGATACCCAGATCGTCGCAAGTGGTCGAAGCGTGCTCGCAAGCCTAGTTTGTAACACGTTAGCGAATTTGGTTGCTGTAACGGTTGACTTATACTGTAACCATTGCACTACAGGGTCAAGTTGCTAATGAGTACGTGGTTTTAAATTTGTCTAGTAAGAAATAAATTGTACCTAATTGTAATTTTATTGTATTTTCTGATGCATTTAAGTAGTCTGAGGGTTGGCAAAAGCTGTCTAACACATTTAATAATGAATCCCCACCGGATTTCGCGAGTCGTCTTATCCCTTCTCAGTCTTCTATGCCGCTTCCCGGTGACATTAAGAGGATTAATTTTCGGAAAATAATTAATTTCGCGCAGTCATATTGTAACTCCCATGTTACCTTACGTGAAGTTTTAGGGCTCTAAGGTTTACAACAGAAAATATTGTTTTACTTCCAAAACTAGATATAGGATATCTAGACAACAATCATCTCTCTAAACAGAAAGTGTATACTTTGTGCTCTCATTCACTCGCTTTTAAATGTGAAGCAGCCCCTAGACGGTCAATATTCTTTGATCAATAAGCATTGGTCAATATTATTGATCAATAAGCATTGGTCAATATTATTGATCAATAAGCATTGGTCAATATTATTGATCAATGAGCATTGGTCAATATTATTGATCAATAAGAATTGGTCAATATTATTCATCAATAAGCATTGGTCAAAGTCCGTATGGTGTTCGGAGATAAGAATAGCACCAACGTTATTCCTAGGCCTGTCGTAAGAGGCGACTAAAGGGGCCTCGACCCATGGGTAAATGGCTACTCTGATAACGGACGTGCTTTGACCAGTAGGATAACAAAAAAAAATTAAAACTGGTGACCTTTGGGATCACACCAGATAACATCTACGGTAAAGGGCGTGGGTTAATCTGGTGATTCTCTGAATGGATTCGGTGACCTGGCCATTCAGGAAATCAACACATGGGACATGGTATATGAAGTGTCTATTTGGAGCTAGCAGCTAGTGCGGGCAAGTTGTGACTCTCTGTACCCTGTTGATTATGTCAAAAGGTTTATTACCCACCAGTGTTTTAAGGCAAGTTTCTGGCCTAAAATATAATTTGAAGTCTACTGGGTTCTATTTACTAGATAGTATTTCATTTTTTATCTGAGTCGAACACAGTAGGTTCAAGGTGCACAACGGTCCTAGAAAGGCGTGCCTAGCTGATTAGATTCTTTAGGAGTGCTAACCGCCACTACTGTACATTCATACATTCATTCAAGCATTGGTCAATATTATAGATCAATAAGGATTGATCAATACGTATCAAAGTGAAAGTATTGACCGTTTAGGAGAGCTTTAAAAATATAAACAATGCATATTTTTTGATAAGTCACGGTACTGCGTACACGTGACGTATATGTTACGCAGAAAAGGTACGTTGTGTGGAAACAACGAGGTGAAAACAAGCTTAAAGCAAATGCGTAACGTAACCTCTGGTATATCATTGTAAATTTAAATGTTACCAAGATAAGACAAACACCATTTAAAGGGTTCTATGGCCTATAGCCTTAGAATAATAAATTTATTACTCTGAGCCTATAATACAGTGTAAGTATATCGTTTTTCTCTGTGAGGCTTGGTTTAACAAAAATAAAATAAAAAGTATCAGGATTAGTAAGTGGAGGTCGTCAGTTGGTGCCAAGTGGATTCGCTTTGTCTTTACTCCAGCTAAGGCCTCCATGACTCTGACAACCAAAAGCGATCACAAAACACAAAAAAAAGAGAAAATAAAAATTTACAATGCCATTGAAAAAAACAAAAAGTGGGTTAAGGTTGATCAAAACACATGAATTGGAATTGGTTGGACCTGCCTGTCTATTTTTTAGATCTGTCGTCTATTTTTCAGTTTCTTTTTTTAAATAATTTTTATATTTCCACACTCATTTACTTTCCACCCCCATTTTCAGTGCAAAAAGGAAAATGAGTACAAAAAAAGACCACTTTCCGCAATCATATTGCTGTGGAAAGTGAGTACTTCGAGTAAAAAAAATATTTACATTTTATATAACAAATTTTATGTTTTTATATGATTGTTGATGTACCCACTCCACACTTTAGAGGTAAGACTTTTCAAGTAACGCTACCACTTTTTATTAAATCAATAATCTTCTCTTTAATGGTCAAGTGTATGTTTCCTTTTGATTGAAGCCATTCTCGAGACGACCGTGACCTATAAAGGGGCCTACAGACACGCGAACATTTCCAGAGATTAGTACGCGCGTACAAGTTTGCGCATACTAATCTCTTCGTGTGTAGACAATATCCGCCTAAAATATCTCTCGAAGATTAGTTCGCGCGCACAATGTACGCGAGCAAATCTCTCGGTGTCTAGGCAAAACGCATTGATAAAACGTTTAATTTTCTCTTCGTGTGTGTAGGCGATTCCCAGAGATTAGTTCGCGCACTAATCTCTAGAGATTAGTTCGCGTACTAATCTCAAGAAATGCTCGCGTGTCTGTAGGCGACTTAACCTTGTCCTCATTCGAAAAGCTAGATGAGAACTGTTCCACGCCGCAACAAATCAACCAAAAGACAGGTTAAAACCCGCATTATTATGTAAATTATACGCCATTTTCGGGAAAAAATGCGAGTCCAAATTACTAAATCAAGTAAAATCCGGACTACAAAATACCTCCATGGACTGTTCAGGCTATCCGGACTACCAAAGCATCTGGATTATCGCGTATACCAGTGGCATATATAGAAAAAAGTTCCGGGATGGGCCCGAGACCCCATGAGGCTGTATTTTATGCTATTTTATGTTTTTATTCATGAAATATGTGGAAAATTTCTAAAAAAATCTCAGTTTCAAGGGGGGCTCCGGCTTCCCAGGACCCTCCTTATATACGCCACTGGCGTGTATGAATTCTTGAGTCACAATATTTTTTCACAAAATTAGTTGATAATGTTAAATTTGTAATTTTTATATTTCATAGTTTTCTCCACTTCTTCACACTAATAAAAGCTATAGCTTGAATGCAAGCAACTTTTGACCAAAAGTTATTTGGACTTTTTGTCTACAATAGACTTTTCTGCCACCCCTTAAAGTTTGATGCATCATTTAAATTACACTCCGTATATTATTTATTATACCTACTCGTATAGCTTCATTGTCAGAAGTTTTTTGCATCAACCGCGCTTCATCACACATGGGCGTGCATGCCACCATATAGTGTTAAAACCCGGTGCAAAATTAATTAAATTTGGCGCCCTATAAATTGCCTGTGTTCATAATTAACTAGCTTTCTCCGTGGCAGTTTTCCATTACCCATCGTGGATACGTGGAAAATTCGAATAATCGTTTTATTTTGTTGGTTTTAATTTACTTCGTTATATTGCTACACAATTATTCACAACAACATTACTTTAATGTAGAAAGCTGTTTCGGATACCATTCAGATTATTATATCATAACAAAAACATTTCATGTAAAAAAAGCCAAGTACGCGAAAATGGCATTCCGTAAAAAGAATTGAGATAAAGGTAAAGCCAAGTTCTCCAATACAAATTTCAAAATGAAAGGTTCTTACTAGTTTGGAAATGTTTTTTTGAACTTTGCTATTACAGCCAAACTTCTTTATGTTCAATTTAGAACTGTGCCTAAGAGTCATTTACAGCCGTGATAGCCAAGTTTAGAAAAATATTAACTAGTAAGAACCTTTCATTTTGAAATTTGTATTGGAAAACTTGGCTTTACTTTTATCTCAATTCTTTTTACGGAATGCCATTTTCGCGTACTTGGCTTTTTTTTTAATGAAATTTTTTTGTTATGATTTCACTTCTTTTTTAAAGGAATTGGATAATACTTAATTTTTAAAGTAGTAAAATATGCGGAATATTGTTCAAAACTTTTGCAATGCCTTACTTAAATTTTTGAGATTTTAAAATTTTTTTCCATGGTTTTATCGTAGTTCCTATCAGCCTTCCAAAGCTCAGCTCTCTAGCGTTTCTGAAAGTGCACAATGTTACTTTTACATAACTTTACATGTATAGAGGAGGGAAATAAATTAAAATTGTCGTGTTTTTAAATTTTGTCCTATAGTTTTATCATAGTTCCTATCAGTCTTCCAATGCTCAGCTCTCTAGCGTTTCTGGAAATGGGTAATGTTACTTTTACATAACTTTACATTTATAGGGGAGGAGAGTAAATGAAAATATTGGACTTTTTAAATTTTTTCCCATGGTTTTATCATAATTTCTATCAGCATTCCAATGCTCAGCTCTCTAGCATTTCTGGAAGTGGGCAATGTTAGTTTTATATAAATTTACATTTATAGGAGAGGGAAGTAAATTAAAATGTTGGTGTTTTTAAATTTTTTCATATAGTTTTATCATATTGCCTTTCAGTCTTAAAAAGTTCAGGTCTCTAGCGTTTCTGGAAGTGGGCAGTGTTACTTTTACATAATGTTTTACATTAATAGGGGAAGGAAGTTAATTAGAATTTTGGGGTGTTTTAATTTTTTTCTATAACTTTATCATAGTTACTATCGGTCTTCTAAAGCTCAGCTCTCTAGTATGTCTGGAAGTAGGCAATGTTACTTTTACTTAACTTTACATTTATAGGGGAGGGAAGTAAATTAGAATTTTGGGGTGTTTTAATTTTTTCCTATAGTTTTATCATAGTTCCTATCAGTCTGCCAAAGCTAAACTCTCTAGCATTTCTGGAAGTGGGCAATGCTACTTTTACATAACTTTAAATGTATAGGGGAGGGGAGTAAATTAAAATTCTGGGGTTTTTTGATTTTTCCAGGGGTTTGGTCATAATTTCTGTCAGTCTGCCAAATTTCAGATTTGTAGCATGTCTGGAAGTACAGTAGAATATTGATGATCTATACATGAGTGAGTCAGTGAGTGAGTGGCAATTTCGACGTTTTTTGAAATTTCGTAACTACTTTACTACTTTATGGAATTGGAGGGGTTGTTAACTCCATGGAGATCTACGATTGTGCAAAGTTTGAGATTCGTAGCTCATTCTGAAGTAGAGTTTTAGATAGGTCAAATATCGGCTGAAATGTTTCCAGGAAAGATGGTTACGGCGCGCGAACTTGGCGAGGCACTGCCGTGCCATCAGATTCTTCATTAGATATGAAAAGGGGACAGCCTCCTTCATAATCCAGCAAACGTGAAAAATCACAACCTGAAAGCCGTCATTGTCATAACGTTAATTCTGACACCCTAAATCATTACAGATTTTAAATGAGTTGAGTGAAAAAAACATATGAAGGAATTTGAAATTTGATTCATTTTAGGTTTTATCATCTTACATTTTTTGTCTTAAGATAGTTGTTAATATGGAAAAAACTGAACTTTAAAAAAATTGTTGCCTACCACAACTCCGTCAACTTTATTTTTTTAAAAGAATAAAACAATCGAAAAGCCATCATAGCCCCATAGCCTGAATTCCGACACCTTGAATTTAAAACACATTTTCAAAGAAAATAACTCAAAAAGCATATGACGGAATTTGAGATTTAGAAAATATGATCAAATGTGATTCTGATTTAGATGTATTTTTTGTTTTTTGATAAATGTAGGTATGAAAAAAACTAATTTGAATAGACATTGTTTTTGTTGGGAATAATTCCGTCACCCCTGTCGGATTTCCGGCTCAATGCTTTTTTGTAACCAGCACCCCGCCACCCCCTTTTTAGTGAAAATAATCGAAAAAAATAACAAAACTTTGGTTAAAAACTTATCTACGGACATTGGTTTAAAAAATACAAATATATTAAGTAATAATATAATTAATCTTAGATTAAATGAGTACGTGCAAGTGGCTTCCTTTATAATAAAATGCGCCGTTTCGCTTCGACAGTTGAAGCACCAATAAAATAATTTTTCGCGTCACTGGTGGTCCAGCTGATTTTTGTAAACAAAAGTTAGATATGGTATGAACAACGGAACAACTATTTTTTTTTAAATTTTTTGAAAACTAAGGCAATTTTCCTACTGTTTTCTAGTACATCCTTATAAAATATAATTTTTTAGACATATTGTCGTTATTTTTTTCGTTTAGTATCAAAGGTGAACCGAGGACTTGGGAAGTAAACAAAGATGTAGGTCATCGGATTATTTTTGGAGCTGAAACGCAGACAAAATTTTCTTCGAATTTTTATTTTTGTGTAAAGAGAAATGAAGCGGGCTAAAAAAAATAACGACTGGTATCTCTGAAATTTATTATTTTATAAGAATATACTAAAAAATGTAGGAAAATTGCCATAGTTTTCAAAAAATTCAAAATATATTAGTTGTTCATATCATATCTAACTTTTGTTTCCAAAAATCAGCTGGACCACCAGTGATGTGAAAATTCGACATATATATATAAGACCCGAACACCGGCCTACTCTATCCACCGTGAACTGATACAAGTATTTTTTTGGAATTCCATTGTAGGGTTAGCATAATAATTCAAAACATTTCTAAAAAGTGACGAAATTTGGGTGGGTGTCGGAATTTGGGTTGAGTACGATAATTCGTTAAGGTTCAACTTTATTATTTCTTAACTAATTTTTAGTCAGCTTAAATCGAATACATTGACGCTAAAAAAAATTGACGGGGGGTCTGAAAAATAGTTAAATTTTCAGATCATGCGCCATCTTGGATTTCACAGACATGTCAGCTTTTGATACCAAAATCACAAAAATAATGTACAGTTTTTTTTACCCATCTTATATTATCGAGAAAATACGTTTTCTAGAATGGATAATTTTTTTAACTGCGTGAGTAATTGGGTCCTAAAGCCTAGATTAAAATTTTAACAATGTCTGTTTTAATAAACCCCTAAAACTTTTAATATAGGATCCCCAATGCAACCAAGAATAGAGTACGATATAGGTGGAAGTTCTGAAAACCCGTAACTATAAAACTTAACAACCGAATAACAAAAGCGGAGGCTTGCTTAAATCCAGCTTCGACTGGTGGCTTGTAGCTATGTTGAAGTTGAATGAGCGACGTAGCCTTTAAGGTTAATTATATTGACAGAAAACGCAAGTTCAGCCATAACAAAAGAATTATGAAAATCAGGGCCTAGAATGCAGACTACGTTCAAGAAGTGGTTTCCTCCTTTCTGAGACCCATGCCCAAGACGGTGTACAGCAGAAAGCTATACAATATTATACTCCCAGAGAGGGAGGACTGGTTAAAGAACAGGATTAATTTTTCAAACAACGATATCTTCTGGCATACCGACGGATCGAAAATCCCATCAGGCATTGGATTTGCAGTTATTCTTATCCAAGAAAAAGATTCTACATAGTCTCCGCCAATTGGCTACTATATTATATATATATATATATATATATATATATATATATATATATATATATATATATATATATATATATATATATATATATATATATATATATACTATATAACTCGTAGCCATTGAACTGTCTGTCCGACGGATTACTGACCACGAATAAACAGGAGAATAAAAATCTTCGCCGATAGTCAAGCAGCCTTAAAAGCGCTTGATTCATATACGGTCTCAGCGAGAACCGTGAGGAGCTGCAGGGACTCGCTGAATGCGCTTAGTAGCGCTAATAAGATGTCTTTAGTATGTACACCAGGGTATTCTGGGCACGAGGGAAATGAGGATGGAAGCGGCATCTGCCGAATTTTTCGGCCCCGAACCAGCCCTGGGGATATCATACAATGCTGCTAAATTAACCAAATTGAGATGGATGGAGAACAGCTTCCAACAATACTGGATGAATATACCAGAACTGGCTCACTCTAAACAGTTCATTAAAGGACCTTATCAAAAGAAAGCCAGGAATATCATTGGACTTACCAGACAGGAGATCCGTATAGTAACTGAACCTTTTACGGGTCACTGTCGACTAAGAGCACCCATGCACAGAATGGGAATAACAGAAGAGACCGAATGTAGACTTTAAATGGAGGATAACAAAACAGTTAGACATGTACTGTGTGAATGTCCGGCTATTGCACGTTTACGTTAAAATACTTTTGGTAAACTTCAGATTGATTTAGAAGATCTGAACAATGTCTCACCCAAACTGATAGCTGACCATTTTGGAGGATTAGGCATACAGTGGTGAGAAACAACTCAAAAAGGAGCCATAATAGACCCACTAGTGGACGCAGTGGAAGAACTGCAAAACCCACTCACATATGAATCATCACAATACATTTTGTCCTCACGATATGAACTGCAAAGACATAAGAATGATAATTGAGATACATACCATCTTATAGTTTAAATAATCGTTAATTTAGGCATAGACTTATGTCTGTGATTTTGGCTTCCAGTTACGGTCCCACGCTAAGTAAAATATGTCGTATGGCGCATCAATACTTAGCCAATCAAGAACCGTTGGGTGTTCTGTGAGGTGCTTTTCGCACCCCAGATGGCTATACAGGTAGATTAATGTGTGTAAGAGAGTAGTAAAAGAAAGAAAATTATTCGACTGGTAGTGGGAAAGTAGGGGAATACATCGCGGCCTCTCGTGTTTACGAAGTTTTTCGTCATTCCGTCATTTGCAGCGAAACAGGTGAGGAGTGGGTATTGGTTTTTCACGCAAATTCTAGCTCAAAGCATGCCGCGTATTACGTATAGCTTAGTACAGATGATTCAATAATATTTCGGTGAAAATAGCTGTTAAGATGTGGCAAATTTATTTGTTATCGCGTTTGAGTAAAGGGATATTCCAAGCCGTAGCACGGTCCAAAAAATTGTAACCCATTTCGAGCAAACAGGGTATTTCAATTTTTTTCCACAAATGCAGTGGTGGAGAGGCAGCTCCTGTTCATGAAATGGAAGAGAAAAGGGAACTGCGCGAAACTATAATTTGTTCCGTAGCAGAAGCTTTGCCTTCCTGTTCCAGTAATGCAATTGCCAATGATGTGGTCGATAATATTTCACCCTTAATCGTCCGAAACATTTTGAAATGACATGGGTACCGGAGTATCAACTAAAATAAAATGAAAGCAAACGCAAAAATGTTTTCGAGATGATCATTCTTGAAGAATGAAGTTTTGTGAAACCATGATGAAAAAAGCGAATCAGGATGAAAATGTTTGTAAAAATATTTGTGTTATAGAAGAAAGTTTGTTTTCAATTCATGGCCATCACAATCCTTCCGTTATTCGTTACTGGTCATCGAAAAATAAACATTTGCATACTGCAGAACGGGCCCAGTATCCTCAAAAAGTTAATGTCTGGACTAGAATTTTGGGTGACAATATCATTGGTCCTTTTTTTACGAGGGAGAAATTATTTAGCTCTGTTGCAGGAGCATATAATACCTGCGATTCGGGAGGTGCCAAATGTTGATTTTTACCAAATTTGGTTAATGCAAGAAGGTTGTCCGGCTCATGATACTTTGCCTGTCAGATTGTTTTTAAATGATAAGTGATCAGTTAGCCTCCGAGATCAACAGATGTGGAACCCAATAATTTTTTGTTGTGGCTATGCAAAAAGCTAAATTTATTTGTATGGGCATTTAAGAGCTACCACTTTGGATAAACTTCGGGCGAAAATAATCACCACTCTACAATTAGTGACATCTAAAATGCTACGTAATGTCAAAACTGAATTTTATAACAGACTCGGATACTGTTTAGCACAGAGCGGTAATATTTTTGAAAATTTAATTCGTTCGTAAGTAGTTCTTTAACTAATATGAAAGGATTTGCTTTTAAAACAGAACCCTCTCTTATTTGTTTCCCTGGGAAAGCCATAAACTTTAGTTTGTAGTAGATACGGCATTAAATATTATAAACAAGGACAAGCTTGAAAAAAAGAACTATACGTTACGTAGTTATCGTCTAAATTTCAGATATTTTATGTACAACTACCCTGAATCGATTTTCTTTACGAACTAAACGAAAAGATCGCCGCGCAAGGGAAACAAACAGTGTCAGAAATTTCCTCCCTTTTCCTTACAGGGACGCAGAGAGGACAGGTATTGGCTGTGGGTCATAACCACATGTAAACTTCTATCCTTTTTTCTTACATACTACATATTCTATACATATGCAGTTGTTAGTCATGCTGTATACAACCAATCAAACTATAATGCGCCTATGCCACGTGGAGGTAGACACCGCGGTCGTTGTGGGCTATAAAGCAGCCATTTTGGATATGGCAACATGCACTAATTACAGCGAGATGTTAATAAATAAAAGAGAGATAAAATAGAAATATTATAGATTTTTGTTGAACAGTTTAATATAAAAAAAAGTTAAAGACGCCTTTTAGTCGGTTGATAAGATGGAGATTTATTCTATCTTACCCAGTGCATGAGTTAGCTGAATCTGAGCTGTGTGTAGCTAAGCTAAAATCTAAACGAAAGCTTTAAGTCAGGCGTTTCAGCTAGTACATGTGGGATTTTGGAAAGTTGGAATTTAGTATGCCATTATTATTATAAGCTATCTAAGCAACATTTAATTATATTAATGAAATTTATTCAGGGTAAAAACGTACCAGAGGCCATTTCCATTATTTAAAATAAGTTAAGATTTTAAACGAAAATATTCTAAAAACAAGTCAGGCAAAATTTAAAAGTTCAGTGGCGGCTTCTCCATAAGTTCTGTAATCTGTAATAATTAGTTTAATAATATATGGCCGAAACTATTATTTTTTATATAGGTAGTCAAAATTAACAAATATGTTCTATTATTCTCCATTGACAGCATCTTTTGGATCGTACCTCGTGTTGCACGCTCAAGCTTAAATCTTGTTTGATAGGTCACCAGTAATTCGTGTCCCTTCACAACCAGGGCTCAGATTCTGTGTTCTGTCGAATTCCATAGACATGTTTTTCTTTCTTTATAATTTTCAAAATTTTTAGGCGTCACAACATAACTATTTAATTGTACAGTGTATTGTACTGATTTTCATAAAATATTAAGGTAAAATAGTCTTCGACACTCTAACGAGCTGATTAGATTTTGGTCAAAATCCATTAATGGTTAAAAATATTTCAAACATTTTTAGAATTTGAAAATATTTGAAACATTTTTATTTTAATTCATAAAAACTTGAAAAATTAGCAAAATATTAAAAATTTGAAGATTTTTTGTTATTTGTGAACTATTTTAATCGAGAGGTGGCTCGATCGCCAATTTTAGTACACCAAAAGAATACTCAAATTTCAATGATATTTCCTAGTATTTCCCAAGCAATGGTATTTCCTAGTATTTCCCCCCCTAGTATTTTCAATGGTATTTACTAGTATATTTCCCAGTACTTCCCAAGTATTTCCTGGCATTTCCCCTAACCTGTACACCAAAAGGAAATACCGAGCCACCCTTCGATTTTAATATCTTTGAAAATTTTTTGAAATTTTCGTACCCATAAACAAATTTTAATTAAAAGCTCTTATTACTTTACTTATTACTTACTTACTTATACGTCTAGATTCATAATTATCCTAGGAGCATAAATGGGCCATTAAATTAGTATTATTGGTAGGTCCCCAAGGTCGTGGGTAATATATACACCGGCACATAAAATAAAAGATTGATCTGTATATTTGATCAAACCTACCTATTCGGGGTCCTTATAAAATAAAAGCGTTGCAATTTTTCACACAAACACAAAAAAATGCGAAAACCGCTGAAATTTTTTTTTCGAATGATGTCAACGTTGCTTTATATAGAAGTTCTCCGAAGTAAAATTAATAGATGGCTTTGAAAATGTACCCTTTTCGCAACTTTACCGTATGATCTTTGCAATAATTTACTCCATTTTGAGCGTGTACGGGCAAAACAAATCCCGTATTTGGATTCGGTGCATCGAGATGTAGAGAGTATAGTTTTTGCAAAGTCAGTTGAACAAAGTTAAAAGCCGACCATCGGCATATCCTTTAAAGAAAGTGACATGGGCGGCGGTAGATATACTCATGAAAATTATTTCATTTAATTATGACGTAAACTAAAGAAATAAAAATAGATAATAAAACTTTCTATTCCTACACCTACAGAAACGACACTGATTTATTTTCTAACTCTGCATACTGCCGACTAAAGGGGTCCCGAAACGAACACCTGAAAGCAATTAAAACCGCATCTCAAAAAAATCTGCCAATCAGGTGCCGTCCATCCACTTGGCCTCGGTCGGTCTGAAAACAAATACTTTGTGGTCGGACCGCAAAGAGCCGCGCCTTTTCTCTGTCGGTAGGGTTGAAATTATACCAGGAAGATTTTATATGAATTTGGATAACTTTTGAAGGGCAGAATGAAGCAAAATTTAATGAAATCGATAGAACCCCGTATTAGGAGTTATTCAAGTGACTTTGCAAAAACTATACCTTTTTTATTATTGTTTAAGTTAAGTTTTTCTTCTGTGTGCTTTTTCCGTGTGCACTTTTTTCCACTCGCGATTTCTTCCTTCCTGATAAAGCAACAAAAATATAATTTTTTTAGCCTCTAACTTACTTGTAGTAGCGAGGCGCCCTTATAATCTACATATTATTTCGGGTTCTGGAAGGTAATTACCCCCTTTGCACCTCCTCCCCCCCCCCAGTAGAACCGCCAACGATTGAGAATAACTATCAGACAATTTCGATCAACTGTTAAAAAGCCCATCGCTAGTGAACAGATTAAATCTTGCAGAGCAACTTTTGAACTTCGAATCGATTGTGAGCGACAGTGGTATAAAAGTAATTTTGGAGCAGAGAGAGAGAGAGAGAGAGAGCTACTACTCTTAGGACCTCTCAGAAAAGCAGGAAAGCACAAATTACGAGTCATTAACCATTACAATAATAATATTAAACAAGTTCTTCCCTACTAGATTTTTAAAAATTAGAAAATTAAATTCAAATAAATTATTAATTTGACCCCCCCCCTTAAGAATGGATCTAAGTACTAATTTTTTTGATATGATTTTTCTGTAAAGAAGGTAATTTTTAAAAGTGCTAAAAACTGGAGGTAATTATATGGAAGCATTTGTTCATCCGCATTCAAATGATGGAGAACAATATAAAATACCTGGCTTGGAACTGGAGAAAGAGCTAAAAATTAGCACGTTCCAAGCACTCACCCATTCATTGGTTCAAATAATACAAAATACAGGTCTATGATGGAAGACTTGAATTGATTTTGACATATTTTGTTAGTTCGCAAAAGCCCACCGAGAAAGACACTTCGGTTGCGAGCACAACACACAAAAAAATAGGCTCAATACCAATGCAGATGAGAGATACGATTGCTAAATATAGAAAATGATATTTATAATGAGTATTTTGTATTGTTTTGTCCTGTTTTGTACTTATTAATAATGTTGGTATTTTATTTTATTTTTTATATATATTTGAGAATTTTTTCTTTTGGGATTGTCTTATACCTAAACACGTCGGCGTCGGTCGTTCTCGTCACTTAAAGTAAAATAAATGTAAATTCGGTTCATATGTAAATTAAAACCTTATATGAGACTACTAAACTTGAAGAGAAACAAAACGACTGTTGCTCTGGTGCTGAAAAACATTGATTTTCTATAAAATAAAATGTATACATAATAGATTTGATACATTCCTAGCCCATTAGCACACTGGAAACCAGTTATTTGTAAATATCTTAGAAAAGAAAACCAACAAAGTTTTTGGTTCTAAAATAAATTATTGAGAAAAATGAGTCCTACTATATTCCAAACACCGCATATTGATACGATGCCCCGTTAAAAAGTAAGCAAATTTTGAATTATTTAACTGTCAAAAAACGGTTATTGGCATCAATGGATCTTTACCAAAATCTAAGGAGCTAATTACAGTATTTAACGCTATTTTTTATGCAAATGAAAATTGGTCGAGCGGTTCCGGAGCTATCGTGGGTCGGAAAGACATACACAGACATTTTATGCTAGGAAAGTAAAATAGGTTTTTCAAAAAAATAAAAACTGCATTAAAAGTTTTTATTTTGTAGTGAACATACCTAATTTAAAATATTATAAACAATTATAACAATAAAAAAACTAAATACAACAAAAAATAAATGGTCCCATGTCGGATCTGATACCTTATTAGCTAGGCTATAAGCACACCTAAAGTGAAGCCATGGATATTGCAATAAATCAGCGTTGAAAATAGTTTTTTGTAAATATCTTAATAACTAAAATTTTTGGTTATAACACAAATTATTGAGCAAAATGTAGTCTACTATACTCCTGCATATTGACACGATGCTCCATTAAAAAGTTAGTATACCAAAATCTAATCAGCTCGTTAGAGTGTCATGTCCAACACTTTTTTACCTGATAATTTTATGGAAATCGGTTCAACGGTTTAGGAGCTATCGTGTTACGGACAGACATACACACACACACAGACAGAAATCACGACGATATTGTTTAGATAGGTAAAAATACACCCAAAAAAAATTTTTTTTCCTCGAAAAAAATACCTAGCTATTGCTACGCGGGCTACGAAGGTAAAAATAGAAATTGATAAATATAAATAAGCAATCAAGTCAAACTAAAAAGTAACAATTTCTTCCAGGCCAGTATCCGCGAAATTTCGAAGTATTCCCAACACAGAAATTACATTTCCTCTCTGGACCGCCAAGCTGATCCTTTGAAGGAATAAGGCTTTAAGCTTCTGGACAACTCTCAAACTTAATTCATCCAAAAACTTTTTGGCCTCTTCACAAGGACCATAAGTTTCTACACTAAACGGAATAAAAATAAAGCGATCCTCCAGCTCCTCATACTTTCTATGTTTTTCTATTTCGCCAATTTGTGCAGCCACACCTGATTATTTAGATGTTTTTGAAATGTAGCTATCAGCTAAGGTGTGTCTGCACGTGGCGTTTTAGACTAAAGTTCTCCCTGCCTTCCAAAGAATCAAAGAAACTCCATCAACACGCTTCCCGTCATTTCTACAAATTTCAGTTGGTTCAAGCATAGCTGGAATTTCAGAAGAGTTTAAACCTCGCTTGATTATTTCATGAATCATCCTAGGCCTGAGCAACCTGCCTGTACGTTTTTAAGATGATTTCCCAGAGACACTAAAAGAAGAGCTTTTAGCCTTTCATAGTTCTGAAGAGCTAAAAGGCGCACTGTGTCTCCCGAGTCTTGACAATCAGAAGATTTTTCATAAGAAACTTGACACAAACTCAAATCAAAACCTTTTTGATGTTTTGGTTGTTCAATAGGAATTTTGATAAATTTGCACAACTCAGTCCAGGATTTTAAAGCAAAATCATAATCTTTGTCTGAAGTATTTAAAATTGATTGTGGAAGAATGGTTTCAATCAAAGCTTGTACATTTTTACATGATCCTAAAAAGGCTGACAAACATAATTTAGATAATTCGCGTATTGGTAAGCCGCCTAATTTAAAAGGAATTGTTGATTGTTGCCACAACTAGAAAGTGAAATTATTATTTCAGGATCCTTTAATTTTAATGCATGCAGCTTTATCTTGCGCTTCACAAAACATGTTACAGTGAATCAAACATTTACACGAGGGCCGAGGCAATGCTTAAAATTCCGCGTGCCTTCCACTTAAATTTCTCTCCAACACAAAAGTCCTCAACTCAACAAATATGCATCATTTTCCCATATATGCTCCATGCCCTCCATTAAGTAAAATAAGCACGTATCTGCAAAATCTGCATTCAAAATCCTCACTGATACAATATTTCTGTTACCCTAGAGACCCTAACACCAGTATTTACTAAGACCTTAAGACTTAGCATTGTAGACCGGGTTTAAGTATCAAGTAGACTTGATACCGACCGGTTTAAGTGTATTTTTTTAATACTCACGGGTCAAATAACTGCAAAGATTTGGTTCACCCTAATGTGCAATATGATAGTAAGCATTTCTCAGTAAGCTTCATCTCATATAAATTCAAATTAACTATAGAAATAAAGAAAATCCACATAAAAAATTTTGTAACGAAATGTCATTTTTTGGAAATTTAGTCCGTGCAGTCGTAGGATTCCCGTTAAAAATAGTCTCAAATTGTAGTACCACCCCTGAGGGGTGGTTTAAAGTTCGAAAAACAATAGAAATAATCCATGATTGACAAAAAAAACTTATATACAAAAATATTCAAAGCTAAATAATACATAAATAACTTAAAACTATATCTGTAGATGCATTACCGTATCAATATTAAAAGCACAAGATATATTAGAATACCTTTTCAATTACACATTCACCAAAACAATTGACCATCGGTTTAATCGTCGCTAAAAAAATTAACATGTAAAATATAGCGGACAGCTGACACTGACTTACACCGTTTTTACTCGACATTTCCTAGTGACGTTTGGAGGTTTAAATATGGCTACCATTTTTAAACCAAAATATTGTATTCTTTTTATTTATTTATAACCTTTGTGTGGAAATAATGTCTTTGTTACAACAAAAAAGACGACCCATATCGCAAGGTATTTATGAACAATTTATATAAATATTAAAAACTATTGCATTCACGGGAAAAATAAGTTAAACCTTTAACCAAAATGTAGACTAAACCTAGGATTGTAGCACTTAGCACTGTAGACCCTTTAGTAGATACTGGTGTATATGTTTAACATATTTTAAAGGAATAAAGACGCGGCAAACTTATTAAAGTCAGATTTTTTTATTAAATCAAAATCAAAGGAGGGAATTATCCGTCTTCTATAGTCTAGCATTGTTTAGAGAGAGTCGCACCTTCCGTCCTTGTTAATTATATACGCGTCGAAAAATAAAAATAAAAGATTTTTGAAAATATATACGGGGGTAACGGAAAAACCGCTGAAAACTTAATTAAATTATTTTACTGCAACGCCAATGAACTTGTCAAGAAAATAACATAACCAAGAAATATGAGTTTCGGTCAGTTTGTTGCGTTTCTATTCCTTTAAAATAAGTCATACATACAGGGGTCACCATACCTACTACCCTAGAATGCCCACATATCCATCTACCAGTTTTAGTTCACTGATAAAAATAATTCAATTTTATTATATAAACTACTATTCATAAATTTTAAGACTTTTGTTGCAAATTTTATCTCCTTAAGGAATCGCGTAAATTTTTTTTAACTGTTGTATCTAACTTATTAGTTAAAGCATAGATACAAAAGGTTATAAAATTATTCTGTCAGTTTCGCCAGGATAACAGGGTAGGTGTTTTTGCTTATAAAGAAGTTTTTTATGCAGATACGTCCTTTAAAAAGTTAATCTCGAAAGATACCCTTCACGTATATTATTTCTCCCTTATTTCTCGTACCTACTATACATATGTCGCATTATGCACGGTTAAAAACAGAACCTTTGCGACGAGAATTTATAACTGCGCGATAGAGTTACTCTATATGAATATTTATTCATTTAGAGAAATGGGGCAAAATTAGCAGAGATAAAACTTGATTCTATATCACCTTAACAAAAGAGAAAAACATTGCCTTCTTTGCATTATTACCCAATGTCCAAATTTTGTAACATTAAAATCGGGTGACCATACGTCTGGATAAAGCCGGACATGTCCGGCTTTTTGGGCAAAATGAAAATGTCCGGCCGGCTTTTTTTTTCGTCCGGCTTTTTGGCGACCAAAGACCTTTTTTTTGGTCATCCAGGGGCGCAATCTAAGGGGAGGGGCTAAGGCTGTTGAGCCCCCACAAAACTCAAATATAGCCCCCTCCCAAACTAAGTGAGCATAATTTATCAAGAGCAAACTGATCATGTCCCATGAAAAAAAAAAATTCGATGCGGCACCTATAGTTTTAAAAGTTTTTCGGAAAATTTTTGACACCATTTATTATTTGAATAATTTAATTATGAATTTTTTTTTTTTTACCAAAAAGTACCTAATTTTTTATAGTACCTAATTTTTTATAAAAATTTTCTAGTAGATTTTTTTTCAACAATTTTCTTTACGCCGCGATTTTTTTCAAAAATTTAAAAAAAATTGCCTGCTTTTGTAACTTTTTTTTTATATTGCAAAAATTGTTTTCTATACTTTAACTGCTTAATTTTTTTTTTCGCCTCTTTTTTAAAAATATGTTTCTGGGGTGCAATTTTTTTGCGACAAGTATACATTTTTTCGAAATTTTGGCCTGCGGTTCCTTTTTTTTCTTTTTTAATATTTTTGTAAAATTTCGCATGCGATTTTTTTTTCCTTTTTGTGTGGTGCATTTTTCCTTCATCGTGGTGTATTGAGCCATCTTACCCCCCCCCCCCCCCCTAACTTTTAGGTTTGCTTTGTTTTTTTTTGTAAATGACTCGGCCAGTTGCGCCCCTTTGTCAAAGTTTTTCAATGTGATTTGTCTTATTGTTTTTTTTGCAAATTCAGGTTTTTCGCTCCTAAGATACTTTTTTGTGGTCACCAAATTTTTTTAAGAAGGACCGGTTTTTTCCGGTTTTTTATCGAAAATCCGGCTTTTTTTGACGTCCTCGTTTTGTACTAAACACATATGGTTACCCTAATTAACATTGCATTAACAGATTTTTGTTACTTGGTTACGTAACCAACTTAGTAACATATACTGGAATATTACATCACCGCTAGGTCAATTGTCCCCACTCTGTTACGTAACATTGTGGCAATCCATGATATGATATATTCAACCACTA
Organism: Aspidapion aeneum; assembly: GCA_963576565.1. Lineage (NCBI taxonomy): Eukaryota > Metazoa > Arthropoda > Insecta > Coleoptera > Brentidae > Aspidapion > Aspidapion aeneum. The sequence continues at coordinate 33,113,749 of OY755043.1, forward strand.
TGTTACTTTTTCTTGTTACAGAGAAATGTCTGTGTTCCATATTGGTATACATTGTTTTAACAATAAAGTGACATTATTATTTTAGTAACTTTGTTACAGGTATTTAACAACTATACTGTATATAGTCGGTTTAAAAGATACCTATTAATCAAGGTATCACTTGGCCGCACTTTCAAAATTTTAATTGAAATAGTTTTTATTATTAGAATAGAATTTAATTTTTTCTCCAAAATAGTTTTTGTCAATGACTTCTTTGAGACAACATCAAACCAAACCTGTAAAAAAAAGAAAGAAAACTTTTGTCCTATCAAAAATAATATAGGGGAAAGGGGGGCAAAATGGGATACTTAATTTTATTGGCTTATATCTCCCATTAAATGATCACCATTGCGTTCGTCATTTGAAATTAAAATGGCTAGATATGTTATCTTTATGTTTTAATTTTCAGTTTAAGCGATTTTAAACTCTATCATACTTTTATTTTTGTAAAAAGTTGACTTTGCCCCATTTTGCTCCGCATATGGGGTAAAATGGGGTATCTATATGTGGCGAAACAGGCGGGGCGATTGTGAAATTTAGAATCAATATTTTATTAGTAAGTTTTATTTATTAAAATACTAAACAAGATTAAAATACTTATTTAAAAAATAAAAAGTTGTGATAAAAAATACATTTATAATAATTAATTTTAGTATTAACAAAATTTATAAAGAATTACAGCGACCTAGTCATCGCTGCCGGCTCTCCTACATGAATTTTGTGTCAATTTTTTGCATAGACAACATAAAAAAGTCCCGTTTTGCCCCAAACCACCTGTTAAATTCAAACCAAAATCATACACAGTAAAGGGCTAATTCTACTGGCAACGCATTTAATTATGAATAACACATAACCCCAATAATTGTTCAATGTAAATAAAATTTTAAAAAGTCTGTTAATTATGTACTTGCCGTCACAAAATGCGCAAGCGTCTTTTACAATAAACAGCGCACAACACAAAAACCAACTTAACACGTTGGCTACCAAGCATGATTTTCGCATCCTGGTCCAGGGTAACATATGAATCACCGGTGACTCGTACAGTACAGTTGACTTCTGTACTCTATGTATCACCGGTGGTAACGAACACAAGTCATTTTAAATGCTTGTAAAAAACGCCGGTGTATAAAGAAAGGAATGATATATTGGGTATGGTACAGGGATGAACTAAAAAATTGTTGCTGTTCGCGCCAAGAAATTTAAATTATTATACCTGGACAATTGGCTAGCCTGAAGCGGTGACGGTGTGTAAAAATTGTCAACCCGGTTTTGCAAACAAAAATTTTTTAATCAGTGTTTTTTTATAATTAGTATTCAAAGTTTTCATCCTGTAAAGTTGTTTTTAGTTTTACTGTTTTGAGAGTGTATCAAAGAAGTTAATACAAACATTCATTACAGTCCGTTAACTCAATTTATTTCAAAAAAACAATAAAAAATCAAAACCAAAATTAACATTTTAAATATAAACAAAACCCTGGTTAGAATACATCTAATCATATACAGTTGTCTTGGGCATCACCAGTGATACACAAGGGTTCGGTTAATCTCTAACAAAATAAAGGTCTTGGTTTACTTTTTTTATTATTGATAAAATCCATTCGAACAGAAACGGCGGATATTTGTTTTAAAATTAGTTTCGCCCACATTAAGACTTACCATTTAGTTTTCTGTTTCGCTCGTCTTTCTTTCAGCGATGGTAGGGCCGATCCGGGTTTTCACTCCCGAAAATTGTTTAAAAGTTTGTTGGTTGCGATGCGTTCTCGGCGGAATGGGACAACTGGGCGCCGCCAACTCGGCGCCGCCAACTGGGCGCCGCCAACTCGGCGCCGCCAACTGGGCGCCGGGCCAACTGGGCGCCGGGCCAACTCGGCGCCGCCAACTGTTCGCCGGCCAACTCGGCGCCGGACTAAAAAAATTTTTTTTGGCAAAATGTGTAGATGAGAAATAAAATATATTATTTATATAAATACATCTTTAAAAAATCCTACGCAATTTTTTACAAGCTTTTATTTAGCTCAGATGTTCTGTCTAACTAACTATCTATCAAATCTTGTGAACCGTTTTTGACACACTTCCCATTATCCGATTTGGATGAAATTAGGTACACACGTAGTGGTCCCATGACAATACAACATTAAGAAAAAAATATCCAAACAACCCCTACCCCCACCCCTTCTATAGAAAAATGTGTTTTGACACACTTCCCGTTATCCGATTTGGATAAAATTTGGTATACACATAGTGGTCCGATGATAATACAACAATAAGAAAAAAATATCCTCCCACCCCTACCCCCACCCCTTCTATAGAAAAATGTGTTTTTGACACACTTCCCGTTATCCGATTTGAATAAAATTTGGTATACACATAGTGGTCCGATAATAATACAACAAGAAAAAAATATCCTCCCACCCCTACCCCCACCCCCTTCCATAGAAAAATTTGTTTTTGACACACATCCCGTTATCCGATTTGGATGAAATTTGGTATACATATATAATATAAAAATATCCTCCCACCTCTACCCCCACCCCTTTCATAGAAATATGAGTTTTTGACACACTTCCCATTATCCGATTTGGATGAAACTTGGTATTCACATAGTGGTCTGATGACAATACAACATTAAGAAAAAAATATCCTCCCACCCCTACCCCCACCCCTTCTATAGAAAAATGTGTTTTTGACACACTTCCCGTTATCCGATTTGGATAAAATTTGGTATACACATAGTGGTCCGATGATAATACAACAATAAGAAAAAATATCCTCCCACCCCTACCCCCACCCCCTTCCATAGAAAAATTTGTTTTTGACACACATCCCGTTATCCGATTTGGATGAAATTTGGTATACATATCGTGATCCGATGACAATACAATATTAAGAAAAAAATATCCTCCCACCTCTACCCCCACCCCCTTTCATAGAAAAATGAGTTTTTACACACTTCCCATTATCCGATTTGGATGAAATTTGGTATTCACATAGTGGTCCGATGACAATGCAACATTTAAAAAAATATCCTCCCACCCCTACCCCCCTTCCATGGAAAATGCGTTTTTGACACCCTTCCCATTATCCGATTTGGATGAAATTTGGTATACATATAGTGGTCCAATGACAATACAACATTGAAAAAAAAAATCCTACTACTCCTACCCCCACCCTCATCTATAGAAAAATGTGTTTTTGACACACTTACCATTATCCGATTTGGATGAAATTTGGTATACATATAGTGGTCCGATAACCATACAACAATAATGAAAAAATGTCCTCCCACCCCGACCCCCCACCCCCTTCCATAAAAAATGCGTTTTTGACACACTTCATTTCAAATAACTTTTATAAAATTTGGTATATGCATAAAGGTCCGATGGCAATACAGCCCAAACAAAAAATATATTTCTACTTCTACCCCCACCCTCTCCTTCCCCCGAATAGAAAAATGAGTTTCCAAGCAACTTACGATCAGCGATTTCATTATAATCCAGAATAAACTCTTCTTTATTTATTTACCTCTGCATTTTTCTGCTAGATTGATTCTTGCAAATAGTAATATTTAATTGATACGGATATCTTATCGTGCTAACATCCTCAAAATTTCCATCAGTCGGCCATCGCTTTTATTATTATGATAATATTAGAATGTTAGAAAATTATTTTTTAATTTTTAGTGCATTTTATGAAAGCTTGTGACTTAAAAGAAATTTTTTTACTAATTTATTTGAAATCTGTTTTGTTAAGTAAAGTTAAATCCATTAAGTCGACTGTTGAATCTTGGCAGTTCTAGTGTTTGGTAACCTGGTAATACTACAATTTACGTTTTTTATTACAACAATGGCGGATCGAAAAATCAAAATGCTTCAGGTCATTTACGAAAATTTTTTACTCAAACTTAAAAAAATCAAAATGGCGGATTTTCTTATTTACTAACCGATTTGTCCCAAACTTGAAATATTACATTGCTGGAGGTCATTTAACAAAATTTTTTACTCAAACTTAAAAAAATCAAAATGGCGGATCCAAAATGGCGGATTTTCTTATTTACTAACCGATTTGTCTCAAACTTGAAATATTACATTGCTTGAGGTCATTTAACAAAACTTTTTACTCAAACTTAAAAAAATCAAAATGGCGGATCCAAAATGACAGATTTTTTATTTACTAACCGCTTTGTCTCAAACTTGAAATATTACATTGCTTGAAGTCATTTAACAAAATGTTTTACTCAAACTTAAAAAAATCAAAATGGCGGATCAAAAATGGCAGATTTTTTATTTACTAACCGACTTGTCTCAAACTTGAAAGATTGCGGTGCTTAGGGATCGATTTATAATAAATTTAGAACTTTGTGGTGTTTAACGTCGCTGAACATGATTTTTTACTCTTTTTAAAAAAATCATCTAAATCGGATAATGGGAAGTGTGTCAAAAACTCATTTTTCTATGAAAGGGGGTGGGGGTAGAAGTGGGAGGATATTTTTTCTCAATATTGTACTGTCATCGGACCACTATATGTATACCAAATTTTATCCAAATCGGATAACGGGAAGTGTGTCAAAAACACATTTTTCTATAGAAGGGGTGGGGGTAGAGGCGGGAGGATATTTTTTTCTTAATGTTGTATTGTCATCAGACCACTATGTGAATACCAAGTTTCATCCAAATCGGATAATGGGAAGTGTGTCAAAAACTCATTTTTCTATTAAAGGGGGTGGGGGTAGAAGTGGGAGGATATTTTTTTCTTAATATTGTATTGTCATCGGATCACTATATGTATACCAAATTTCATCCAAATCGGATAACGGGATGTGTGTCAAACACAAATTTTTCTATGGAAGGGGGTGGGGGTAGGGGTGGGAGGATATTTTTTCTTATTGTTGTATTATTATCGGACCACTATGTGTATACCAAATTTTATCCAAATCGGATAACGGGAAGTGTGTCAAAAACACATTTTTCTATAGAAGGGGTGGGGGTAGGATTGGTAGGATATTTTTTTCTTAATGTTGTATTGTCATGGGACCACTACGTGTGTACCAAATTTCATTCAAATCGGATAATGGGAAGTGTGTTAAAAACGCTTCACAAGATTTGATAGATAGTTAGTTAGTTAGTAAAGGATTTTTTAAAGATGTTTTTATATAAATAAAATATATTATTTTTCATCTACACATTTTATCAAAAACAAATTTTTAGTCCGGCGCCGAGTTGGCCGGCGCCCAGTTGGCCGCGCCCAGTTGGCCCGGCGCCCAATTGGCGGCGCCGAGTTGGCGGCGCCCAGTTGGCGGCGCCCAGTTGGCGGCGCCGAGTTGGCGGCGCCCAGTTGTCCTAGACCGGTTCTCGGCAAAGGTTTCGACGTGTTTTACTTTCTCCTGTTGGCGCAGGTCGGCGCTTTCCAAAAAGTCAAAACGTGGTTTTCTCGCGATTTCAACAAAAGGTGCTAAAAATCGCTTTTTCCAGAATAGGATTTTACAACCCAGGTGATTATTAAAAATCTTAACCCCACATTTTTAATAAACAAAAACAATTTTTAAATTAAAAATAAATACAAACGGTTTCTAGCCAAATTTTATGTCTGAAGGACTAAAAATGGTTGACTTATGGACCATATGAAGCGACATCTTGTGGTAAAACTTCACGATATAGGTTGTAAAAGGCGTTGGTACATAGGTGATAGGTGCGACTTTTTAAGAGTGGGCTGTAGGGGAAGTCGAGCTATTTATCACCGGTGACTCATATGGTAACCAACGTGTTAAGCTCAGCCGAACGGCACAAATGATATTGCAAAGAGTTGAACCTGTCATGGGGATAAAGCATCTGAGATTAGGAGGTTTTATGTTTGCGCAGTTTACCTAAAACTGCGACATCCCGTCTTGCCCCAGTATCCCGTTTTGCCCCCCTTTCCCCTACACACAAAAACCAGTACATACACCATCCATCTACATTGACGCAACATAAGACGCTCTTAATTTTCCTTTTAGATACATTGTGGTGAGCCGAGCTCCACACTAAATTGTGTACTAAATTTCCGCTGACTCTAGAAAGAGGCGTGCCTCAGCTCTATCTATTCGGGCTCTAGTGAAATTACTCGGGGTTTTAAAGCACCAGTTTATAGCGTTTTATGCGGATTTAGGGTTTTTTGGGATTCTACTTGCGTTTAAAATTAAGTCAGATATCGCCGTTTCTCCGTCACATACTAAGCTTTAAAATACTTAATTAAAAATTGGTGACGCGGCACGTACAGCCCTCCATAACCTAGTCGTTCTGAGCGTAATAACCTTACATGCCAAATTTATTAGTTTATTATTCTAAATCTCGCAATTGTTGCGGTAGTTCAGGCCCTACATGCGAGAATCAAGCGATATGATACTGCATACTGATGACACTTGGCATGGATAGACATAAGACTCGCCCGAACATTTTACGAAAGGGAACCACCCCCCCCCCCCAACCCAGGCAGGAGGGTGGTTCCCCCCCCCTTAAACGTGCTTTTTGATAGTTTGTTTGCTAATAAGTCGAAAACGGTCAACTTCTCCAAAAATCTTCTATGGATCATTTTTCAAGCGGATACAATTACCTGAGTACCCTCTGACGGCAGTGGTGCACGTTCCATTAGCGTACGAAAAACGGAGAAAATTTTTAAAATATTTTTTTTTATATGTTTTGTGATATTTTTTATCCTTAACACTATTTTTTTCTCAAAATAATATTTTTGGTTAAAAGCCCATTATATACAGGTAAATACTTATTAAGCTAGACATATTTTGTTAAATAGTCGCCTTGAAATAAAAATAAATGTGTTTGTAGAAATCCTTAAATCAAACAAAACAATTTTGAGGGGAGCGAGGAGGGGATACATATATTACTAACAAAAAAATATTTTTGGTTAAAAGCCCATTGTATACAGTTAAATACTTATTAAGCTAGACATATTTTTTAAATAGCCGCCTTGAAATAAAAATAAATGTATTTGTAGAAATCCTTAAATCAAACAAAACAATTTTGAGGGGGGCGAAAAGGGGATGCCCCCTTCCCTTAATTTAAATAAATTCAACTCGACAAATTAAGTTTTAAGTTAAAACAAATCATCTGAGTTACAAAAAAAATTTCAAAATCTTTGTTTGATTTGAGGATTTCTACAAACACATTTATTTTTATTTCCAGGCGGCTACTTTAAAAAGTTATCTAACTTATTAAATATTTAACTGAATACAATGGGTTTAGGAACGATTTCTTTTTGACACAAAATGCCACAAGAAAAATAAAAAATTCATATTTTAGACATTTTCCCCTTTTTTCGTAGGCCTATGGAACGTGCACTGTCTTTAGAGAGTACTGATATACATGGTTAAAAAATACATTTTATCCGCTTACAAAATGATCATTAGAATATTTTTAGATTAGCAAAAAACCGTCAAAAAGCACTTTTAAGAGGGGGGAACCACCCTCTGCCAGGGTTGGGGGGGTGGTTCACTTTCTTAAAATGTTCGGGCGAGTCTTATGTCTATCCATACCAAGTGTGTTGCTTCTATCTAAACTACGGGGGCTGTTTGCCAGCGATGACGTCATGATAGTGGAGGATCGTGACCAGTTTGTTTTAATAGTTCTGCGTAATGCCATCAAAACCAAGTGTTGTTTTAATAAAACCCCTTATAATACTAAAGAAACCCTCAAAGTACTTATTAAAAGACAGTTAGCATACATAAAACACACACACAATATTATAACAATAACGAAGAAAAGCGCTACAATAACTTATGTTTCATTCCGATCCTTAAGGTTTCCCTAATGGGGCTGGGATTCTTAATGCTACATATTGTTCCCTCTTTTCGGCAGTTGTTAAAATAGTAATGCGGTGTTTTAGACAAGCTTCTACAGTCCAGGTTTAAGGTAATGCTCTGAATATAATTTTTGGAATAATTTAAACGGTTGTGGCCCATTTTTCATTATATACACCAAACCATTTAGCTCTCTTGTGATTGGTTTGGTTTGGTTACACGCCTCCATTTTGTTAAAATAAGCTGATGTTCCGAAGTCCATTTCGAGGGGAAGAATAAGAGTTTTTTCGCAATATCTCTAAAATAGCACATACAATTTTTTGTGAAATTTCGGTGAAATATTCTACGAAACCATTTCAATATTCCATCAAACTTGTGTAAGGATGAAAATTAATTAAAACGTTAAAATGTTTAAAATTTAGCATTATTTTCTTTAAACTTAAATTTTTTAACATGGGCCGTACAGGCCCGTAGGGGTTAAACCCTCCAAAAAAACAAAATTTCTCTTTAAAAAAGTTTTTCTCTAATATGGTTAAAAATATTAGTAAGCGTAGGGCGAAATGTTATTCTTTCTTCATTTGGCACAAAAATAACTATTAGGAATCAATACTACCTAAAAAGCGAGCTTTTTGTTTTCAAAATAAAAAATTGCCATACGCCACTGTATAAAAAGGTTCAGAAATTGTTTATTTTTCTAGCTCCAAAGTTGGTGTTTTATTTTAACTCTGCATAACTCATAAAAAAAAGATTTTTTCTTTGTAAAATTCTGAAAAATAAGTTACTTACATCAATTTAGTTTGCCTGGAGTGGATTCAGTACGGTCCTGCTCAGTACGCACTAGAGCTACTGTGGCAACATTTCGTTTGCTGCCCGATAAACAGCAAGGGGCTGATTCATCATTAAGGCAAAAAATCTTTAAATAAAGTAATTTATTTTAAAATATTCCTTTAGTTTTGGTGCCTAACCCGTATTAGGAAATATTAACCATTCAATTTATGTACCGTAAAACGAGGTTACTTTGCGCCACCTGGTCCTACTTTGCTCCATTGCGAAAACAAGTTCTTAGATATTCCACATTAAAAATCTGCGCATGCACCACAACGCCACTACGCGTGAATTATCCGTTGCCAATTTGACTTTTCAAACACGCGGTAGCCGCTGTTTTCCGCTTAGTCGTGTCGAGTTAATACCAAAGTGAAGTGCAGCTTGAAATTCCTTTAAAATTTGACCTCCAAAAATTTGGTGTCTAGTGCAGTTCTTTGAATTTTTCGAATTAACTCAAAAAAGTGGAGCAAAGTAACCTCATTTTACGGTACCTATCTTATTTTTTAGTATTTTACAAAATGTTACTAAGAAAAGTTCTTTCTTTTAATGATTTCTATGCACAGCTAAAAGTAAAACCCCAACTTTGGAATCACCCTGGATAATTTAACCCCAACAGAAGAATGACTAAATGTGATGTGATGAAACCATAATAAAGGATTTCAGTGTTGTCAAAGGAAATTTTAAAGCGTTAGCCAAACTCCTTTAGCCATTGATTTCCTGTGATTTCTATGTCAATTCTTATTTGAAGACATTTTAAGACATTTCTGGAAATATTAGGTCAATTTTTTTTGAGATTTTTAATAATTAGTGTTACCAAACTAACATCTTTGTAAAGAATTTCAGTGTTCAGAAATTGTCCCGCAATGGACGACCTCTTGGCAGCGGTGAGTTCTTGACCAAAAGGCTGGCAATTCATTTTCTTTAAAGAAATCCGTGTCTATAATCCGTGATCACAAGGGTACTAATAGCAACCCCTGTAGCAGTATGTCTTTGATTGAAACTCGTAGACAATGTTTGAGTAGAAACAAAATTTCGGACTTCCATTTTCTTTATTTATTATCTTTCTATTTTTTTTTATTCTGCATTATAAACGCAGCTTCGATAAACTTTGGTTTCTCCAATGCGACTCCTTGCAAAATTTTAGCTTCTGACCACTGAATCCTGTGATCATTTGACCATGCATGATCCGCTAAACCGGATTTTTCAATATCCCCTAATTGGGTACTTTTTAGATGTTTATTTTCTCTAACTTGCAGAGGGCGTTTTGTTTCACCTACATATGATTTACCACACTCACACGGGATTTGGTAAATAGATTCCTTTTTATTTGAGGTGTTTTCAGGTTTTGTTTTAGTTACAAAATTTCTTATCGTATTTCTCGATAAAAATACTGTTTTTATATTATAGTCTTATTTTTTCTGAACATATGGAATATCGATGGCCTACAATATCCCGTATCTGAAAAAATGCAACTTTACAGAGGAAGCAAAAAACAGTTTAGGTAACACATATATGGTTATTAGGTATGAAAGAATATTATTTGCTATATTTGTGATTTCCCACGCATATATGTCTTATATCATTATACACCAGCTCATTTTGCCTAAATCAGAAACAATCTAAAAATTATCAAAATGTTAGATACGGGGTATTGCAATTAGGCCATCGATATTAATAACACCCATCCGTTATTTTGACAATTTGCTACATTTGGTTTGTTTTTAATTTTTAAGCTCGTTGAGCTTATTAATTTCTCGGAATAGCCATTCTTTTGTAAGTCCTTTTTAATGTTGTTAATTTCTGTGGTTAATTCTTCAATATTACTACAAATATTTACGGCTCTTAAATACAAACTTTATATAACTGCTTGTGTGATTTGATAGTTTTTGTCTAATCCTTTGGCAAGATTGTCCAAGTAGGTATGTCTTTGACTCCATTGATACTATTTTATAAACACATACGACATTTCTAGTATCTGGGACTGTAGGTTTCAGACATTAGTCCCTTCAATTCATTAAATTAGCCCTTTGTTCTTTGTTTATACGGTCGTTTGGCTCTCCACGTTACACATGGTATCGTGTTGCGAAATGTGACCGTTATGAACTTGTAAGGAAAATATCTACAACTTGGGGATTTTCCTTACTTTTCCTGAAACATGCGATTCAGTCGTTTTCGTCAAATAATAGATTTTTGGCTAAACTTTTTTAATATAAATAAAGCTTAAAATGGAAATTTTATTTATAGGCACAGGGCTATCAAAACGGACGAGCTACTGATTTTTTTTGATGGTCACGTCAGGACACAGCTGATTGTCTTTAAAATAATGAAGTTGGTCGGTTCATGAATATTTGATTTTTTTTTCAAATAAAGCCGGTTTGAGATTGTTTTTACTATATTCTTGCAGAAGTTTTTTTTAATGTTTAGTAATCCTTAATTTTTCAGAACCGCTTTATTAGCTCACACAAAAATTAAATTTAAAGTAGAAGCGAATGTGTTCGTTTCTGCGTGGAAAGTAATCGGATTACCTACATCTATTTGTTTATATTCGGCACACGACTTTTAAATCTTAGTATAGTTCGGTTCCTGTGTTTACAAAAATTAGATCAAAAAATTATTTTTTCGTAGTGTAATTTTGTTTTAAAAGATTAACGCTGGTATTTTTGCATTCTAAATGAACTTTATTGTAAAAAATCGAAAAAGTTTAAGACAAATCAGGGCTCTCAAAACGGACAGGACACGATTCTCCACTTAGTTGACGTTAGCTGATTTTTTTTTGATGGTCACGTCACGACACAGTTGATTGTCTTTAAAATATTGAAGTTGGAATGACGGTTCACAAATATTTGATTTTTTTAAAAATAAAGTCGGTTTTAAGATTGTTTTTACTACATTCTTGCAGAACATTAATAAATAACTGGAAAAAACATGGACAGTGATTCAAAAAACGCGACACATCAAAAGCAAAATTATATTTAAAAAAGATGAGTATTTCTGAGTTATAAGAAGTTTGTATTTAAGAGCCGTAAATATTTGTAGTAATAATAAAGATTTAACCACAACAATTAACAACATTGAAAAGGACTTACAACAAAATTGTTATTCCGAGAAATTAATAAGCTCAACGATCTCTAAAATTAACAATAAACCAAATGGAGCAAATTTTAAAAATAATAATCCGTTGGGTGATATTAACATTCGATATGTTCAAGGGATTTCAGAAAATAAAAGGCGAATAGCCAAACACTATTATATAAAAACAATATTTTGGAGTTTTGTAACTTAAACAAAACCAGAAAATCCTTCAAAAAATAAGGAATGTATTTACCAAATCCCGCGTGAGTGTGGTAAATCATATTATGTAAGTGAAATGAAACGCCCTCTTCAGGTTAGAGTAAATGAACATCTAAAAAGTAACTAATTAGAGGATATAAAAAAATCCGGTTTGGCAGATCATGCATGATCAAATGATCACAGGTTTCAATGGTCAGAAGCTACAGTTTTCCATAAAGAGTCTCATTGGCGAAAACGAAAGTTTATTGAAGCTGCGGTTACAATGCAAAATAAAGAAGTTTTTAGTCAACCAAGTACGGAAATACCAAACATATGGAAACCACTCCTTAAGGAAAACAAGCGTCTTAGAATTAAAAAGGGGGCGGGCCGTCACACCTGACCGCTCACCAAGTAATATAAGCAGTAGGCTGTAGAATGGATTGTATAATTTACACTAGAAAATAGTTAGAGATACTTACTAACCGAAACGTCGAGTTTGAAATAAATAAAGACAATGGAAGTCCGAAATCTTGTTTCTAAGTATTTTAAGGATGTAATATTATAAAATTGATGATTTTAAACTAATATCTGTTTTTCAAAATTACTTATAGTGAAAAGCAAAAAATTACTGAATCTGCTACATATTCAATTTTTGTTGTTAGATTACAGGTATATTTTCCTGAGTATCGTAGAACCGGCTGTATATTCTTTTACGTCTCCGCACCTCTAATAAAGAGACCAAAGAGATAGTTTAAAGGCTCTATAATATGACTTTCTCTGATGTCTCTTTGCCTACAGCTCCATTATCAATTTGCCCTATTAAATTAGATTTTGATTATGCGTAACAACGCTGGCTCTATCGCTCTATATACGTTTGATGTTTCCCGGCGTTACGTTGCCGAATTGGCTCTATGCTAGAGACGAAAGTGATGTGACATATTGCGTTTTTAGAGCTAATAATACTCTATAATGCGTAAAGCACGTACTAGATACTACACAAAAGGTTTTAAAGTAGCCGATTTTTCCTCACTTACATGCCTGACAGAGCTCGCTAGGCATCGTTCTGACAATGAAACTACTACAGATACTACATATGTCGGTTTGAAACGTTTTTTACGTTGTCCGACACCTATTCTCCACCTCCTTCGATTCTGTCAAGCTTTTTTGACTCATTGAACTTTGGATTAACTGTTCCAATTTAGGACGCCCTCTTTTTCTGCGTCCTATTGATTGCCATTCTTGGACATGCCTTGGTAATCTTTCATCGTTTATCCGTTGCCCATGGCTGTAACATCAATTGTCTTTTATTGATGTGATCCGTTATGCTTCCCTCGATTCCCATTCTTTCTTTTATGATTTCATTTCTTATATGATCTGTTCTAGATATTCTCATTGATTTTTTACTATTCTTTTTTCCAGTTCTTAACAGTCTGTGTACATACTCATCGCATGGAGATAGTGTTTTCCATTGTTTAGTTCTAACTCACTTGAATCGTTTCCAATACATAAGTACTGTGTCTTGTCCACGTTCACTGGTAACCCCCATTTTTGGTATTCTTCCGTCAACTTTCTCATTCTTCTCTATTTCTCCATGTCTTCTTTATCATTAGCTACAATTACTTGGTCTTTAAAAAACTGTAGTGTGTATATGGTAAATCGGTCGTTCAGTTGTATTCCCATGCCTTGTACTGTACGTTTCGAATTTTTTTAGAGCTACTGCGATATATATTTTTAAAAAAGTTGGAGAGATACAACATCCCTGTATTAAGCCTTTCGTTACCAGGAATTCTTTTGAAAGCACGGAACTATAAGTTGATTTCCAATTTTAATTTTAGATTTTGACCCTTTGTATAGTTATTTTATCGCTTTTATGTATGTATGATTGGTATTAGTTTGCTCTTACACTTTCCACAATTTTTCTACTGGAACGGTATATGCCTCTTGTAGGTCCACAAAGGTAACATAAATCTCTATATTTCTGGAACTCCTTTTCTCAACTACTTGTTAAAGACCTAAAATATTATCACTACATGATCTGCCTGCACGAAACCCGCTTTCCTCTTCTTCTCCTTGTTCATGAAATTCATTCTCTATTAGATCTCTAAGAATCCTACCGCAAAATCTACTTAGAGTACAATGGAACTTGTTAGGAAAATAGGCATTTTGTTACATAATAAGATTTCTGTAACCTTTTCCATATTTTGTAACAGAAAAGTCCCCATATAAAACCTCGATATTTTTGCGTACCCCAGTCAGGTTAAATGCGAAAAACACAGGACCGGAGTAGTAAAATATTTAAGTGTTATGGCCGATGATACGGGTTTTGCTTTTTATTCTTTTCTACTGCCGACGTCGGCGTGGCGTCGCATGCCTTCTGTAATATGTACGCCACAAAGAGCATGATATAAAGTTTAGGGTTGTTTTGAATAAAACAATGTAAGCATTTTGATAGCCTTAAATGCCAACATTTCATTTTAGTTCGTGTTACAAAGTATACGAAATTATCAGGATGATCTTAAGGATGTAGGGGTCACGGCCGGGGTTTGTACTTATATATTTATCGGTTTCACAACGTTCTACATCTTCCGATACCCAATCTCCACTCGTTTCTGTTTGCCCACAATTCATCATCTAGGTCTCTTATTCTTATTTCATTGTCTATTCCTTCTCTCCAGCTTCTCCTTGGCCGTCCTCGTTTTCTTTGGCCAGTTGGTTTCCATTGAAGTATTTGTTTAGGTTTAGGTCTTTTATCATTCATTCTTTGTACATGTCCGTACCACACCAGTTGCTTTGTTCTTATATCATCCACTAAAGTACGTTCCCCCACTGTCATAATTTCTCTTATTCTTTGATTTGTAACTCTTTCTCTTTTTGATTTCCCTGTTGCTCTTCTCCAATAGTCTATCTCCGTAGCGGAAAGCATTTTTTCTGTTCTATCCTTGATTGGCCATACTTCTGAGCCGTATGTAATAATACTTTTTACAATGGTGTTATATATAAGCTTTTTGTTATGTTTTGATATATTTTGGTCCCAAATTATTCCATTTAATAAAGTTATTGCTTTTCTTCCTTGTACGTTTCGATCTTTTATAGCTTTGTCTAGTGTTCCGTCAGCTGTAATTTTTAGACCAAAGTATTTATACTCATCACAGGACTGAATTCGTTGCCCGGTATTTAAGATTAGATCCTGTTTCATCCCACCGATACACATACAGGGTGAGGAAAAAGTATCGGGGCCCCTAAATATCTCGATAACTAAGAGTTATTTGCCAAAATGGTCTAAATAAAATATTTTAGGATTGAATTTGTTCTATTTGGTCGTGACATTGACATTGACGTATCTGTCAGCATTAGGAGTTTTTCGGAGGTCAACTTTAAAAATTTAAATGAAAACCATATTTTTTTCTTTTACCATTCGATGGAGAATAAAAATTTACGTTTAAAATGACATTGTAATTTTGTGTCAGAATGACATTTCGAAGAATATAAATTAAATAATTGTTCTTAAAGTGACCTTAACACTTTAAGAAACTCGTAGATTATTTAATTACCCCTGTATTTTATTATGCGTGTAGCTGTGACAATGACATTATATCTTAATATTGTGTCAAAATCGCAAATTGATCGAGATATTTAGGGGTCCCGGTACTTTTTCCTCACCCTGTATACTCTTTCTTATTGAAATTAACCTCTAGTCCCCACTTATTGTACTCTTCTATTAGTTTTCGTGTCATATATTCGAGGTCGTCATAATTCTGAGCCACTACTATCTGATCATCGGCGAAACATAAAGTATACAAGGTGGTTTCGTCCAACGAAATTCCCATGTTTTGGCATTTTCTCTTCCATACTTTAAGGACTTGTTCCAAGTATATCTTGAAGAGCGTAGGCGAGATACAGCAACCTTGTTTAAGACCTTTATTTACTTGAAAGCCTTTCGTTAGTTTTGCTTTTATTTTAACTTTTGCCTTACTATTGCGGTATAACTCTTTGATGGCCTTAATTAGTTGTACGCTTATGTTTGTGTTTTCCAACGCTTTCCAAAGTAGATTTAGTGGTATACTATCATATGCCTTCTGCAAATCGACGTGAAGCAGATGCAGCTCTTGTACGTATGCCATTTTCTTTTCAATAACTTGGGTTATACAAAAGAGATGATCTGAAGTCGATCTACCCGCCCTGAAACCAGCTTGTTCTTCTGCCTCTATGTCTTTATATTCGCTCTCCACTTTATTTCTTATTATTTTACCGTATATTCTGCTAAGGGTACTCGTCACAGATATACCTCTATAATTGTCACATATATCTTTCCTTCCTTTTCTATTGTGGATATATATGACGTTTTCCACTCAGTTGGTAAGACTACAGTTCCATTTAAATATTTTTGGAAAAGATTCCGTAATCTCCAAAACAGTTCTTCAGTGCCATATTTAATAAGTTCGGCTGGGATATTTCCGGTTTGTACTTGTTTTTAATTAATCAAGCAAATTAATAAATTTTTTCGAAAATTTATGTTTTGAATTTTTTTTTTCAAATGCACGTTTTTGTAAAAAAAAATGAATTACATTTTTAAAAGTAATTTTTTCGAGAAACAATTTTGTGAAAACCATTTTTGGCAAAAAAGTTTCCGAAACCATTTTATTAAAACATAACTTTATTGAAAAACATTTCTTTCAAAAAACAAAAAACACTTTTTGCAAAAAAAAATGGAACAGGAAAGTTTTTCATAAACAGTTTCTAAAACTAATTTTTTGCAATTGGAATTTGTTTTAGAAAAACATTTTTGTTAAAAATTTTGAAAAAAATTTGTAATTTTTTTCAAAAAATTATTTCCTTAAACTAGCTCTCCTGTCCTGGTTTTCAGAATTTAAAGTCGGTGGTATCGTAACCTTTTTCAATTGCTCAGAACCGTATCCTAACCTGTCCAAAGAGCGTCCTGACCATTTTCTTTCAAAAAAAATCCCCAATGGCCAGGGGAAGATATGTACATATGTGCGATCAGTATACAAAGGTTAAGGTAGAGTCCCTGTATGTTAACAACAGGGACTCTAGGTTAGGCTAACACTAATATCTTTATTGTAGAAATAAGGTCAGGGGCGTGTCTGGATACATCGATTTCGAGCTCTCAAAAGGAGGACAGAAAAGCCAAATTAAGGAAAAATAAAAAAAAATGTAATTCAAAAAACAATTTCTTTAAAAACAACTTTTCCTATAAAAAAATTAAAAAAATAGGTATTCCAAAATATTTCAAAAATCGGTCTTCAAACAGCAACTTTTTAAAAACAATTTGTTTAAAAAACGCTTCTTTCAGAAACACTTTTTTTGAAAAAATGTTTTTCTCAAAAATGTCTGTTTAAAAAAAAAGTTGTTTTTCAAAATCAGATTTTACAAAAAATGTTTTCACATAAAGTTTTTCCAAACAAAGCACCTTTTATAAAAAAAATGTTTTTCGAAAATAAATGTTTTCTTCTATTTTGTCGTCCAATTTTTTTTTGATAACCAATTTTTTAAAAAAATATCTTAAAGAGTGTCTCCGAAATAAATTGTTTCAAAAAAATATGTTTTTCAAGTTGTTTCAAAAAAATGTTTTTTGAAACTTTTTTGTCAGAAATTATCTTTGAAAAAACTGCTAGAAAAATATTTTTTTTGAAATTTTAAAATGTTTCCGCAACGCATTATCAAGATGCTAAAGAAGTAGTAGGTACGTTTTCAAATTCACACGATCAACCTTTAATAGTCTACATATTTTTATAATTTTGAATTAAACATTTCATAAACAATTTAACAATTTAACCGAGTTGAGTTTAGAGTTCGCAAACAGCTGAAAATTTAAACCATAAACACCTATCTACCTATATTTAAAGATCCTGTCTATATGACATATTTTAAAGACCCTGTATGTATGATATATTGTAAAAAAATGGAGACGCGACAAACACATCAAAGTCACAACTCTAATTTTTTTAGTTATGTTATTTTCTCATTGGCGTTTCAGTAAAATAATTTAAGTTGTCAGAGGTGAGTGACATGATTCATCATGCAACAGGTAAACTTGTATAGCTGCGTTCGGTATTTACGTCGGATTAATTTTTTTGATCGAAATCGTTCGTTAATTCCATGTAGATATAGGGGAGGTAGATCTAAATCGTTCGGTAATTCTGCTCAGACTAGTCGGACGTAAATCTGGTTGCTCCGTACATTTTGATCGACGAAACCGATTAATCTGGGGTGCCGTTCGGTATTTGCATCTCAGACGCGACGGATTTTTGGTCATGTGATTACAGATTAGTCTGAGCAAATTGGAATTAACGAACAATCCGGATCAAATCGATCAAATTTTGATAAATGGTTATAACCTTAAATATAACCAAAAATATTATGTTCATATTGCAACTTACGCCCAGCTATAATTTTGACAAAATTTTCCTGGGATGTCGGAAATTTTTATAATTTAACAATCAACCATCAAATAATTCGATTTCAATCTTTTTACATAAAAAAATTATTTTTGTAAACAAAACAAATACACAACACTATCTTGGATTAATCTGTTTCGTTGATCAAAATGTACGGAGCAACCAGATTTACGTCAGACTAGTCTGACCAGAATTACCGGACGATTCAGATTTACCTCCCCTAGATGTAGATGGAATTAACGAACGATTTCGATTAAAAAGATTAATCCGACGTAAATACCGAACGCAGCTTGAGATTGTGACGTATGTTGTGTATTTGTTTTGTTTACAAAAATAATTGTTTTATGTAAAAAGATTCAAATCGAATTATTTGATGTTGAAGACAACAAATTATATAAATTTTCGACATGACAGGAAAATTTTGTCAAAATTATAGTTGGGCGTGAGTTGCAATATGTACATAATATTTTTGGTTATGTTTTAGGTTAGAACCATTTATAAAAATTTGATCGATTTGATCTGGATCGTTCGTTAATTCCATTTTGCTCAGACTAATCTGTAATCACGTGACCAAAAAGCCGTCACGTCTGAAATGCAAATACCGAACGCAGCTTATAAATACACAAACACCTTTGTCCGTCACCCCCGTTATATGTTTATTCCAAAAATCGTTTGTTTTTATTTTCCTACGCTTTTAAATTAATAAGGACGGAAGGAGCATCCCTCTCTAAACAACGCTAAGATCGATATTCCCTCCTTTGATTTTGACTTAAACAAATTTGACTTTGAAAAGTTTGTCGCGCTTGTATTTCTTTAAAATATGTCATACACACAGGGTCTCTACCTACATTAAATGCATGAGGAGTTTTACATAATGCATTATAAACTCAAAACCACATCGGGCCGACTATACCTGGAATAGGAATATGAAGGCATAAGTAGGTAATAGTTTGTGCCAAACTCTATGTTTTTGAGTTATTCTGTAGACATAATGTATTACAGGATGTCCTATTTTTGACAATGTGAAATCCCCTGGGTAGCAATTCTCGGTCTTTAAATTAGCTCCGAGCTCTGCGAAAAGACCTTCAATACGCAAGCTTTTTATATGATCTGACCGAAAAACGTTCAGTCGGTACGGGGCAGGAGAACAGATTTCACTTCAAACGCGTAAAATTCACTCAACTCTGATATAAAATTCAATTTGGTGTAAATTGCTTTTTATAGTCTCTTTAAATAAAAAATATCAGGGCACGGCAGTGCCCGCCAAGTTCGCGTAAACTGCTGTAGCATCTTTTCTTGAAACATTTCAGCCCATATTTGACCTATCTAAAATTCTAATTCGGAATGAGGTTCATAGAGTTAACAACCCTTTCAAGTTTCATGGACTTAAATAAAGTAGTAAAGAAGTAACGAAATTTCAAAAAACGTCGAAGTTGCCACTCACTCACTCACTCATGTATAGATCATCAAAATTCTACTGTACTTCCAGAAAAGCTACAAAGCTGAACTTTGACAGACCGATAGAAACTATGAACAAACCCTTTGGAAAAATTCTAATTTACCCCCCTCCTCTATACACATAAGGTTATGTAAAACTATCATTGTCCACTTCCGGAAGCGTTAGAGAGCTGAGCTTTGGCAGAATGATAGCAAATATGATAAAAATATTGAAAAAAATTAAAAAACCCCAAAATTTTAAATAACTTTCCTCCCCTATAAATGTAAATTTATGTAAAAGTAATGTTGCCCACTTCCAGAAACACTCGAGAGCTAAGCTTTAGAAGCCCGACAGGAACTATGATAAAACTATAGGAAAAAATTTAAAAACACCAAAATTTTAATTAACTTTCTTTCCCTATAAATGTAAAGTTAATGTAAAATTAACATTGCCCACTTCCAGGAACGCTAGAGGGCTGAGCTACAGAAGGTTGACAGAAACTATGATAAAACTATAAAACCATAGAAGAAAATTAAAAAACTTCAAAACTTTTATTAGGGCATAATAAATAAAACTTAGATATTATCCAAATCCTCTAAAAAAGGAGTGAAATCATAACAAAAATATTTCATGTAAAAAAAGCCAAGTACGCGAAAATGGTATTCCGTAAAAAAATTGAGATAAAAGTAAATTCTTTAATACAAATTTCAAAATGAAAAGTTCTTCTTATTAGTTTGGAAATGTTTTTCTAAACTTGGCTATTATAGCTGTAAATGACTCTTAGGCACAGTGCTAAATTAAACAAAAAGAATTTTAGCTGTAATAGCAAAATATAAAAAAATATTTCTAAACTAGTAAGAACATTTCATTTTATAATTTGTATTAGAGAACCTGACTTTATTTTTATCTCATTTCTTTTTACGAAATACCATTTTCGCGTACTTGGCTTTTTTTACATGAAATGTTTTTGTTATGATATAACCGAGGATATAACTGTTAAAAATTATTTGTCACTTTTAGTTTTAGAAATAAAGTTGATACGTACGTACTGGCATTCCTTTAAAATAACGTAACACACTCAATATTTTACATTTCTCTCTTATTTTTATTATTTAACAAGAAATGGTGGTGCAATTGAAACTTTAAAGTACAGTTTCTTAAGTAAAATTTTAGGAAAAAATAGTTCAAGAGAAAAAATAGTTCATCAATATTGTAACAGGTTACTCGTTTGACAGTAGTTCTGTCAACTCAAGTGGCCAAAACTTAAACGTTGCAACCAATATCCCGTTTTGTTACAATATTATATAATAAAAATAATTAGACGAAGATTAAGAAGAAGACACATTGATGGCGTCAAAAAGATAAAGGCAAAGAGTAAATGAAAAATTGTACAAGAGAAACAAGAATACATTAAAGAGGAAAAATATTAAATAAAGTACTCACTGTATAAATTATTACCTATAAACAGGTGTAAATGTTCCCAAGCCAACGCAAACTTTAATATATTTATGCTTACAGTTAGTAGAATCAATACACAATTTAATATTTTTTTTAATTAAATTTTCATGAAAAACTTCATTGAGTTGAGTGTTTCGGTCGGGCCAATTTTTCCAGCGATATTCCATTAATTTTTCATGGAGATAGAAATTTTGTTCGATTGCATTGTGTAGAAATTAACTTTTTATATTGCTTTCTATATAAATTGCACCACGTAAATGTATTACCTATCGCTCATGTATTATAAATAGAATCAGCATTATTGAATAAAAAATAAAAGAAAAAAATTAAATTTTCGCTTCTATACGGCAAATTAATTTTATTACTCTTTTATTCTTCTTCACATAGTTCAAAAGAGCCTATACCCTTTGTTCCATGAACTATAACTTATTAGGGAGATTTTCGAACGCTTATTTGACACTTCCTTGTAGTAGCGGTAAGTAATGCGTCTGCGACAAATACCTTTCAATGGCAAACTTAAATCCGCAGATGCAAATATGCGCATGCGTGTGTTTTGGCACGATGACACACATCAGCTGTGTGGTTGGACGCCATATTTGTTGTTTATTTACATTTTGTAGTATTTTGCATTGTTCGTTTAAAACCGTGTTTATTTTTGTGAAAAATGGGAAATAATTTACGCAAAACATGTGCGATTTGTGGAAAAATTGTACGGGAGTGCCATTTCGTGGGTAAGTACTAGTATTTTTCTTTATAACTTTTTAATATAGTTAAGAGTGGTTTATAGATGCCATTAAACGCTAAAGCGATTGTTAACATACCATAACGATTTAGAAAAATCCCTATTGCTAATAAAATCACTAGGAAACTTAGGGTACTCGAGAGTATTTGGCCGTCTTGGATTATATTAACTGCATCCTGGAAGCCTAGCGTGAGGCCTACGAGTGATCATCTCCTGTCAACTAGGTCTGTACTACTCTGTACTACAGGTCTTTCAAGGGTAATGTCAAACGCATGGCAAACCTACTCTTTTTGTTTTGGGGGTTGTGAAATAGGGTATTTGACAAATTATTAAAAATTATTAAAATAGTATATTTTATCATGACTACCTTTAAATTAAGTTTTCTAATTTCCGATTTGAATTTGCCGCTAAAACGCTCATTTCTAGCATGGCGTTGCAATGACGTCACAGTGCAGTAAACTTGCGGACAGATACACGGCATTCAAGTGTTTATTTGTTTTTGGTCTGTGTTTTTACTGTTTTTTATGTAAAAAAATGTCCTATAAGTGGTGTGCAGTGCCTCAGTGTTCGCATACTAGCATAGAAATACCTGAAAAACTATTTATTCATGTACCTAAAACAGTAAAAGAACGGAAAAAGTGGCTAGAACTTGCTCGAAGAGACCCAAGGACCTTATCTAAAACATATTTACTTTACATTTGTGAAGATCACTTTGATGTGAGTCTAACTAAATTGTTTCTATTAATTTTTCTCACGTTGTCTATAATATATATAACTATTTCTAACTATAATAGGCAGAAAGGTGTACAAATTTCTAGGTGGTGCTAGGCAGTTATTAGGCAAGACTAGGGAGTACCTCTAAATGCAGGCCTAGGCAGTGCACATGCGGGCTAAATGTAGGACTGGGCAGTGCAAATGCAAGACTAGGCAGTGCATAGGCAGGACTAGGCAGTACCTACGCAGGACTATGCAGTGTAACCTATGCAGTACTTCAAGTATTGCTGGTCGTGTATACTTTTTGCCTACCTGTCCTGCAATTTTTGATTGTTTCTTAATGCTTAAAATAATAATGATTGGGTATTTAATTGAATCTATTGTAAGTGGCATATTAAACAAAAAATCAAAACATATAACCTAACCTCAAAATCTAAATGAGTATAAGTAGGCGAAGAATATCGTAAAAAAACTTTCAGTTATATACAAAACAACTCATCGAATACTTGCATCAATACTTTAACGTTTCTAAATTCCGCAGAACAAAAATCACTGTTGTTGACAAAGAAGCCTGCCACCATAAAGGAAGTCAGCATTGGCAAGTTGGAGCTATTGGCTTTGGAGAATCCGTTTTCTATTGAAAATGTTTTTTATAAGCAAAACACAAAATAAAATCTAATTTAGGACGATAATTCGCACTTTAAACCAAAGCAAACATTAACATCCATAAGAAAATAACAATAAAAATAGGTTCGTTTGAGGCGTTTACTGTTTTGTTGCGTCACTCGCAGCTGATTGGTAGACCGCCTGTTTTGAATCACGTGGCTAATTGTGTTAATTCAATGAATTTATTTAATTAAAAGAAAAAAAAAGTTTGTTTTTAGCATTCCCAAGACCTAAAGAGATATCTAAAAATAAATATATATTTATTTTTTACTACTGTCTAACACCCTATTCAATCTCTAGCTGTTCTAGAATAATTGTTTGCCACCTATGTTTAAAAAACCTAGAAAAACGTCTAGAAAATGCAAACTTATTTATTTTTAATTTTGGTAATTTTCATTACCTTTTGAAAATTTAAACATCTTATTCAGCAAGTCATTATCCCGGCGGCAAAGTAAAAAGTTGTAAATTTACCCTTTTTAATTTTCTCGTCGGGGCCTTAAATAGTTTGATTATTTCACTAAGAGCTCTCGCGGCTATAACTAACAGGGGACGCGACAAGCCACCACCTTCTGCAAACTTCATTTAAGGCTTAGGTGACCACTAACTGGCAACATCAGCTGATCTCAGGTAGACCTTCAGGTCCATTGTGTAGCCAACTCGTTAGGCAGCCCAATCAAGTTTATACAGTACATATTATTTGTGGGATAACTTTTTTCAAACCCTAGCACAGCAAGGCAAAGATCAAAAAATTGCTTACTTTGGTTAGGAGATAATCGTTTTTCTTAAATATCTTCATTAAAAAAGACAATGAAATATACAGTTTTAATGCGCTAATAGAGATAAACGTCTACATGGGGTATATTAGTCTCAACAAACTGAACTTACCCAGTGAATTAATCCGATCGGTAGCATGCGAGCAGCCAGTGCATGTAAAAAGGAGATGGATCGCGGTATTGAGTTGATCCGGTGCTAAATCCATTTGAGATTATTCCAAGCTGGTAAATGTCTAACAGACAGGTCCGTATTTATTTACATTTTACTCTTTTGTTTATTTCAGTTTAACTTAAATTTCTTGGAAAGTAAAATTATAAAAATTTTGAGTTTTGGATTTAAATAATAGACGGTAGTACAGTACTGTTGTAAACTCCATATCATAATATTTGAGATAACTTTTTGACAGTTATCAGCTGTTTACCATAACAAATAGCATAGGCCAACAAAAAAAAATGTAAAAAGTTGTCTTAAAAATAATGATATGAACTGTATAATATCATAATGGATTTAAAGTAGCTAGATAAAAAAGCATATCTTTGAGTTAATAAACGTCTTAACATCTGAAAAACCATAACAACTGTTACCATGGGGATTTTACTGTTTATTGAGTGTTTTCATGTTTAACTATTTGCGTCATATAAAAAATTTCCTTAACAGTTTTGAAATATGAGCAAAATCCTAAAACAGAGAACAACAAGTTTGCGTATTGAAAAGGCAAACTTTAAGGAATCTTGCGTTAAAATTAATCTATTACCCAAAAAAAGGCCTAAAAAAGTGTTATGGCTTCCAACATATTTAAATTACTTTGGGGTGACAGAAATTACAAAAAAAAAACCAGTGGGGGAAATACAAAAAAAAGCATTTTTTATTGACGATCTTAAATGGCGGATTATTTATATACCGATTTGCGTAAAACTTTGCTGTGCTTAAGGACACTAAATAAAAATTTTGACTGAAACTTAATAAAATCAAAATGACGGATCCAAAATGGTGATTTTTCCATTTATGAACCAAATATCAAATTTAAGAATTTATGGTGTTTTAGGTCGCTGATTAAGATTTTTAACATGAAAAAATTCAAAATGGCAGACATAAAATGACCGGCTTTCCCATTTATAACTCGATATTAACGAAACTTTGGGTTGTTTAAGGTCGCTAATAATATTTTTGACTGAAACATAAAAAACAATCGACATGGCTAATTTAAAATGGCGGATAATCCTGTTTAACTTCAACGAAGTTGACTAAACGATTTGGTATTAAAATCGTTTTTTTTTACTTTAATACCCTTCAAAATAAAACCATTTAAGCCTCTTAAAAATACAAAAATTATTTTTTGAAAATTTGCAGAACTCTGTCCAAAAACGTGTTATTTCAAAACCCTTACAAGTTTTTAAAAAAAGTTATTTTCTTCCTCCACTAATTTTTAATTTGTCTTAAACAAATAGTCCCAACATGTTTCGTAAGTAGAAACTTACATTTCAAAATGTTTTTAAAAATTCTATGACTTTAGTAGCTAGGCAGTTTTTTTCCCCAGTTTTTTTAAATGTTTTGCTAATTTAGTTTAGTAATGTCCCCTAAAGATGTAAGTTTCTACTTACGAAACATGTCGGGACTATTTGTGTAACACACATTAAAAATTAGTGGAGGAAGACAATAACCTGTTTAATTTCTATTCAACGACTCTACCATAATATGGAATATTTTCTAAAATTAGGTTTTTGCCTGCAATATTTAATATTTTCATTCCGATATAACTCCGCCTCCGCCCCCACAGACTTAACGGTTTCAGGAAATTTTAATTATTTTATCGTTCCCCTTTATAATAAATACTTTTCCCATAAAAGAGTTATTTTAAAACTATTATGCACTTATTATATGCCAAATGCAGAGCTCCCTCTTAAATAAGCAAGCAGCAATTAACCTCTATTATGTCAACAAATAAACTCAAAAATAGTTTGGAACTGCCAATAATTTCTTCTAACACTGACAAAACGCAAAAATGGTGGGCGTGCTTTCGGGCTGTTCGGCCGTCGTCGTTGAAAATTCGTTATCGACGTCACAGGGCTTAGGTCACCCTTGCGTGAATGCCAGAGTAATATGAAGATTCTTTGGCAAAAAGAGGACAAGGAATACCATTTATAGCTCCAGAATTTTAGACTAACCAGGAAATCAAACAAACAGTTGACAGAACACATAATCGGTCACTGCATACTGAGAAAACACCTACACAGAATGGGAATTTGCATAGAGATAAATCCATATCCTTCGAGGAGGCCAATTATTAAATTCACCCAATAAAGGGTCTATTACTCCTCTAGGTCCAAATTATAGGCTATGCTTATCAATGGGCAACACACCCACCAGATTCCAAGAAGTGTTTGCCATTAACATATGCGGACAACAGTGCCTAAACATGAACCTGAAAATGGGAAGCATATCTTCATACATAAGGGCTTTTAGGTGTCTGTCAAAGCTAGTCTGAGAGTGTAAGCAGACCTCAAAACAACAAAATTACACTGATGTGACAATCAGACAGAAAAGACAATCAAAACGATATCAGCAAAGAAGTCTAAACACCTTGTAGAAATGAAGAGAAATAACAGTCGTACATGACAGTCGCTTTCCGGACATTACCTAGTGAAATATCACCTAAAGGGTGTAGGTAAAGCCAACGATGACCACTGCAGATTTTGCAGTAGCGCACCACAGACAGCTGAACATCTGCTCTGCAAATGCCCTGCCTTCTTTGGAAAAGGCCCCAGTACCTCAAAGCAGGTGAGACTCTATCGCCTCAATCAATGAGCCAACTAACTCTCAAAAAGTAACTTCCTTCGGCAGAAGCCTGGAGACAAAATTAGCAGCAGAGTCACGCATAATAATAAAATAATAATAATATCTTGGAGGTATAGGTGCTAAGATCCTTAAACCTCCATAGAATTTTGATATACGTGAGCCTCAAAAAGAACATATCTTCATACTTTCGGACAGCCAAGCGGCCATAAGTACCATAAAGCCTTTTAAGTGAGTGTCAAAACGACTAGCTCAAAATATTAAAATGGCACTGATGTGGGTACCAGGACACCAAGGCATTGAAGGAAATAAGGAGAAAGACAGCTTTGCAAAGAAAGGGGCGGCAACTGCATATTGCAGGCCAGAGTCTTTCTGTGAACTAATGAAAAGCCACTTATTTTATCGTTCCCCTTTAATAAAGGCTTCTACATAAAAACAGAATGATTGGAAAATTAATCAGTTGGTGTCTTACTGGAAACAAACTTCGGGAAAAATACAATCAAAACCATATCACCAAAGGAGTCTAAGCAGCTTTTAGAAATGAGCAGGAATGACTCACTAATAGTCGAACTGCTTTCCGGACACTGCCTGGTGAAATATCACCTAAAGGACGATGACAACTGCAGATTCTGCAGTAACGCATCAGAGACAGCTAAACATCTGCTTTGCAAATGCCCTGCCTTCTTCGCAAAAGGCCCCATCGTCGAAGGAGGTACTCTATCTCTTCAACAAGTGAGGCTACTAACTCCCAAAAAAATAGGTTCGTTCGGCAGAAGCTTGGAGACAAAATGAGATGGAGAGAAACGCACAAAATATCTTGGAGGTATAGGTGTTGAGTTGAGATCCTAAAACCTCCATAGAATTCTAGTATAGTAAAAACTATAGATTATGAATTGAGTCTTCATTATCAGCCTTCTTGACTGCATTTCTTGCTACTTGTAACTAGTGTAAAACTAGCTTTACTTTTAGAATCTGTTATTTAATAATTAGAACAGTGTTTCAATGAGAACACAACAACTAGTTTCAGGCCTTAATAAAACATTTAGGTGGCATTGGGGGAGGGTTTAAAAAATCGTACAAAATGTATAATTTTTTATTTTTAAGTGTGCCTTTGATCGTTATACATGCCGACAACGACAGAGGAAAACGGGAATCAAGGAAAATAAGGAAAACTAAGAAAGCGCGTAAAAAATGGGAGGCTCAAAGGACACGACAGCCTTTAGTAGTAGTATTTTTACTTAGCAAACCACAGCAAAATTGCAAATAAAGTGGAAATAAGCTTAATTATTGATTCTTAAAAAAAATCAATTTTGACACTATAAAAACATTCAATCAAAACAACATAAAAAGTCAAAAGAAATATTGTTTTTTATTTTAATCGTTTAAAACTTAATACATTTTTTTTACACGTTTCTACAAGGACCGCTGAAGAGCCCTCAACAACAACATATATTAGATCCCTCCCAAGAAATTTATTTTTTTAAAGAAAAGAAAATAGAAAATATTATGACATAATCAAATAAAATTTGAAAATATCCAATGAATTTTAAAAGGATTCCCATAGTCGGAGATGGAAATTGCCTTTTTCATGCCGTAAGCCAATATCTATTTTGTTCCCAAGATAATCATTTTCAAATAAGAAAAAATGCTGTTGATTTTATTAAAACTAACTGGAAAACACGTCAAACAGACGGTAACCATCAATTTACTGTCAAAATAGAGGCACCAAGAACCTCATTATATCAGAATTCATATCTCTGGAGAACAGCATCGCTGTGGAATAAACTCCCTGCGACAGTTTTCCCTGCAGGTTACAACCTGAACCGTTTCAAAACCAACACACACCAACATTTCCGCGCACTGGCCGCTTCTCGAGCGTGATAGGGACCTCCTTGCGAGTGCGCTTAACCGTAAAAAAAAAAATGTTTGAAAATTTTGTTTCAATCAACAACAAAAACGAATACTGTTTCAATATGAGTCAACTTTCAAGTTATGGGACTGCTTCAGAATGTAAGGCCCTTTCTGAATTTTACAAAATAGACTTTTTGATTTATATAGTAGACAACGTAAAGAAAGAAGAACTTATGTTCAAATTTGTTAAACCTTCAATATCATTTTCAAACAATTTTTCAAAAATTATTCATTTACTTTTTTTTGGCAAAGCAGATTCGGGACATTTTGAACTTCTACAAAAAAATACTGACCCTTTAGACCTTCAGATGTCAAAACCCTATTGCGATCTATGCCTAAAATGTTTTAAAAATTTTAATGGATTGAAAATACATAATAAAAGAGTTCACAACAACAAAAACAAATCTTTATCAGAAACTTTTTCTACAAACAAATCCTTAAATTTGGAAACATCGATTAGCCAGACACCTTCAAGTTCTGTCGATAATAAGATAGAGTGTACTATATGCAATAAATCTTTCAAAAATAATAAAGGCTTAAAACAACATATGTCAAAAAAACATAAAAATGTTATTCAGAAAGGAACGACGACGTTTTAAATACATTTTCCATAGATACATTTAAAATCATCTACCCCAATTTTAAAACGGATTCCAAAAGGCGCTAGGCCAAATATTTCAGAAGAACTTACTTCACTTCTTAAATGTTGTTATACGAAAAATGATACGGAATGCTGGTACCATTTACTTACTTTTCCAAAAAACAATAGAAAAAATAAAACAAAGACCCTTACTTCTATTGTAAAAGAAAACCTTGAAAATTGGAAAAAATCGAAAAATCTACCTATAACTTCATTTTTGGAAAATTTGAAAAAAGAAGAACCAAACAGAAAAAAAGAAAATTTTTACGAAAACCTCAACAAATTTCTACCGAAAAAGGTGGAAAGTAAAATATCTGAAGGAGACATTCAAGGCGCAATCCGACTATTAACCTCTGAAAACAAGTTGGCACCAAAGAATAATGAAACATTGGAAATATTGGACCAAAAGCATCCAGAACATGATAGGGAACAAATCTTCAAAAATTTTAACCAAATTAAATGTGACGTTAGTATAAATGAAACTGACATAAAAAAAAAACATTTTTTCATTCAGGCCGGGATCTGCAGGAAGTATCGATTCTTTAAGACCACAACATTTAAAAGACCTGACAGGGGATGACACCAATATTTTTTGTAGTAATCTTCTTCAAGCTCTTTCACAATTTCTAAATGTTGTTCTTTCCGGATCCATTCCAGGTAGCATCGCACCAGTTTTTTATGGAGCCTCATTGTGCGCATTAAACAAAAAAGATGGCGGGATTCGTCCGATTGCAGTTGGGCTATATTTTCGTAGATTAGCTGCAAAGATTATATGCTCTTCAATTTACGAATCATTAGGATCTTGTTTTCGCCCTAATCAATTGGGATTTGGAACCAAAAGTGGATGTGAAACTATTACTCATGCAGTTCGTCGTTTTCTTTTCTTTAAACATTCAACTGACAAAATTTTAATTAAAATAGATTTTTTTAATGCTTTTAATATGGTAAATCGTGAAACCATATTAACGAGATCCAAAGAATATATTCCTGATTATTTTAATTTTATTCTCCAATGTTATAAAAACAATCCAATTTTATCTTATGGTGACAACTTTATTTTGTCACAAAGGGGCGTACAACAAGGGGATCCTTTGGAACCAGCTTTATTTTGTTTGGCATTACAGCCTATTATATCAAATCTTAAATCTGAGATTAACCTATGGTACCTTGATGATGGCGTACTAGCTGGTGATCCTGATTTAGTTTTAAGTGACTGAAAAATTGGAAAAAGCTTGCGCTGAAATTGGTTTAACTATAAATTATAAAA
This sequence comes from Aspidapion aeneum, assembly GCA_963576565.1. Taxonomy (NCBI): domain Eukaryota; kingdom Metazoa; phylum Arthropoda; class Insecta; order Coleoptera; family Brentidae; genus Aspidapion; species Aspidapion aeneum. The sequence goes on from OY755043.1 coordinate 33,144,488, forward strand.
AATTTGAATTTTTAACAATTTTTAATTCTAACAACAATAATTCAATTTTTCAGTCATATGATCCTATAATACAAAAATTTTTAAAAGTTGTTCCGGAAAAATTAAACTTATTAGGTTGTCCTTTTTATACAAATGAAATTGAGACAAATTTGTAGAGAAACTATGCCTACTTAACTTACACGTAGCATATTACTTATTTAGACATTCATTTTCTATTCTTAGAGTAACATACCTGTTAAGATGTGCACCTTGTTGGTCGTCTATGGAAAGTCTTCAAAATTTTGATTTAATGTTAAGAGAATCTTTAGAAAGTATTATAAATTGCAGTATAAGCAATGATACATGGAATCATTGCTCATTACCTATCAGTTTAGGAGGACTAGGAATCAGAAGTTGTACAAGTCTTTGTTTTTCTGCGTTTCTCGGTTGCATAAATGACGTTTCACCTTTATTAAAATTAATCCTTCCTTCATACATATTATCTGCAGATGATCATATCTACACTGAGGCATTAAATTTGTATAAAAATATAGGAAACTTTTCTGAAATTAATTGCAAACCTGACCAAAAAAATTTAGATTTAACTCTCTGTAAATCTCTTGTTGATAAAATTATTTTAAATTCTAAATCAATGTTAATGAAAGCGCGTCTCTTGGCTTTGTAAGAACCGGAAAGTTCTGCATGATTAAAAGCTTTACCGTCATCTACTTTAGACAATCTTCTTGATGATCCTTCATTTCGAATTTCTGTATCACTTCGAATTGGAGAACCTGTTGTTGAACCACACGATTGCATTAGCGGCAAAAAGTTGATAAATATGGTCTGCATGGACTATGCTGCAACAAGAATGCAGGTCGTTGGGCAAGACACAGGTTACTGAATGATATACTCAAACGTGCACTAAATTCTGTTGATATTCCAGCTGTACTTGAACCACAGAATATTTGTCGTAGTGAAAATAGGTAAAGCCCTCTTGTAGGATGCTACCTGTAGAGAAACATTGGCTGAATCATATATTACAAAAACATCTATAAAAGCTGGTTTAGCAGCTGAAATAGGGGAAAGGTTAAAACAATAAAAATATAAAGAGCTTGAAGATAAATTTTATTTTATACCATTCTCTGGGGAAACTTTTGGCCCTTGGGGGGAAGAGGGGAAAAAATTTATAAATGAAATTGTCTGTAAATTAAAAACAAAAAATAAACGTGCAAGTAATTTTATAACACAGAAAATAAGTTTGGCCATACAAAGAGGAAATTCTGCAGCAGTTTTGGGGACTATCCCAGTAAATTCCGGTCTGGATGAAATATTTTTTTTTAAATTTTATTATTTTATCGAAGGATGTGAGGGTGTGGATTTTTACCTTTACTTTATTTTATTTGTATTTTTATTTGTATTGTTATTTAATTTTTACATTGTTATTGTTAATGTTTATGTAATTTTTTGTTTAATTAATAACCTAATAATAATTAATTGATTAGTTGAAAAAGCATAAGATTACATAATTTTGACACTACTTACTGAGCTTTTATTAAAACAAAGATCCGAGGATTCAATCAAGCTTTTTAGTTAAATCAGAGACTACTGAATCTCTGTCTCTGGTTAAATCGATGTTTGATTGATGATTAACATACCATACGATATCATGTGTATCAGTCCTGTTTTCGAAATATTTTATAAATTAATGTTTTAAACAAATTTAATTTTTATTTATTTATTTTATTTATATCATCATGGAGAGCTACAAAATGGTGGGAGGTTAGAATTAAAAATGAGAAAAATGAGACTTTGGCCGAATTAAAAAGATGAAAGTGAGTGACAATTTTAGCAATTTGGTACCCTTTTTATACAACCAACCTTTTTATGCATTCCCAAACATACTGACATATGAAACTTCGTTTTTTTTTTTTTATTTTAAAATGTAATAACCCCTATTAGATGATTTTCTATCTAATCCATTCAGACATTACTTTATTCCAAAATCAAAACCCTTCTCTTCACAAAATTATTTAAACTTCTATCAACATATGCGGTTAACTAAGGAAAAAAAATCTGTTTTTATTATCTTTTTATTTATATATTTATCGGTTTCACAACGTTCTACGTCTTCCGATCATATACGTAATATTCCTACGTATATGCTTCCGATACCCAATCTCCACTCGTTTCTGTTTGCCCATAATTCATCATCTAGGCCTCTTATTCTTATTTCACTGTCTATTCCTTCTCTCCAGCTTCTCCTTGGCCGTCCTCGTTTTCTTCGGCCAGTTGGTTTCCATTGTAGTATTTGTTTAGGTAGTCTTTTATCATTCATTCTTATATCATCCACTAAAGTACGTTCACCCACTGTCATAATTTCTCTTATTCTTTGATTTGTAACTCTTTCTCTTTTTAATTTCCCTGCTGCTCTTTTCCAATAGTCCATCTCCGTAGCGGAAAGCATTTTTTCTGTTCTATCCTTGATTAGCCATACTTCTGAGCCGTATGTAATAATAATTTTTACAATGGTGTTATATATAAACATTTTGTTATGTTTTGATATACTTTGGTCCCAAATTATTCCATTTAATAAAGTTATTGCTTTTCTTTTCTGTACGTTTCGATCTTTTATAGCTTTGTCTAGTGTTCCGTCAGCTGTAATTTTTAGACCTAAGTATTTATACTCATCACAGGACTGAATTCGCTGCCCGGTATTTAAGATTAGATCCTGTTTCATTCCACCGATACACATATACTCTGTGTTATTGAGATTAACCTCTAAACTTATTGTACTCTTCTATTACTTTTCGTGTCATATATTCGAGGTCGTCATAATGCTGAGCCAGTACTATCTGATCATCGGCGAAACATAAAGTTACAAGGTGGTTTCGTCCAACGTTTATTTAAATTATTTTAAATACTTTACCTTTTCATAGGCTGCGTGTCCACATTAATTAATTTTTTGACGAATAAAAATGTGTAGCAAACTTTTTCAGCCACAAAACGGAATATTCTACAATACATTTTGCAATAAAATATTTTTAAGAAAAAAATAATATTTTATTAAAGTTATACATATTTTTCCTGAACCTAAATCATGATTCGGATACATCGTTAAAAATCACATGTTTTCTTGTGATTAATAATCACTACTAATATAGGTTTTTATCACATTTCCATCTAGATTTTTATAGAAAAAATGTAGAATCATGTGGATCTTGGTGAAAATTTAGGGGAGGGGGTAATAGTTGACGAAAATAATTTTCTACGGAGGGGCGTAATTCTTTTGTTTGCTCTTTAATTATTAACAAAAAGTGCATATTTTTTTTGCTAAGGGAAGTAATTACCACGTTACCCCCCCCCCCCTTAATTATGCGCTTGAATCCATGTAATATCAGATTCCACAAAGGGCCATCAGTTGCCGGCCGTGAAGTTTTCTTCTACTTCACCCCACTATTAGTCTAGTGTAAAGCTTGCTTTAGTGCGTTATACAAAAATTAACATTTCTTCATGGGAACCGGTTGAAATTGTACCCACTGCAAGAATTGTTTTCCACTACAATGAATTCTTTACATCCGTTTTTTGGTTCTCACATGTAATTATTAAGAAGTTTGTCTGCACAGTATTTGAAAAATGGTATGATATTGCTATAGCAATGATTCAGCGATTAGAGAGTTTTTGTTATTTTACTACGTATTTTACTTCGTATCAAGAAGAAAGGGGAGGCAGCCCCAATAACAGTAGCCAGTAAAACCCAATGAATCAAATAAAAGAGACATTTTGGATCGCGTATGACGTTATTGTTTACTGAGTATGCGCATTAGCAGCTACTCGCTTCTTTTTACTTACGGTAGCTACTCGCTTCTTTTTACTTACGGTAGCCGTGATTTAATTGCCTTCTTTTAACAAAGTCGATTTTTTATTAAAATTCGGCAGTTTGGTTTGTAAAAAACCATAAATCTAATTAAAAAAAATAAACAAAAAAAAAATAAGCAAAAAGTCGAAGGAGTGTGAAACTACTAAATTAACGTTTGTGTTATGCTATCTTTAGCGTTCCAAAATCTATCTATTTTCCCTGAATGTTACCAAATAATTAGTTTACTGTGATGTTACCGTTATTTTTAGTAACAATAGCGGTAACTGCTGTCAAATTTACTGTTATTTTAACTGACCCAAAATGTCATTAGTGACAGATGTGAGCGATTGGCCCAAGAATTTCAAAAAAATATCCTAACGATATCTATCAGTTTAATAAAATTAACGATACCTACCACCAACTAAAATAGTCGTTATTTTAAGCGTACCAAAAACTCCCTAATATTTTTACAATCAAACTCTTCTTCTTCTACAATTCAACGCATTATTTCTTATACAGCGTTTTAATGACAAAAAAAACCTAAATAATAAACAATTTGTTATAACAAAAACATATTTTTTCACACTTTTTAAATAATCCATATTAAGTAATTTATGTAGGTATGTGTTGATAACTTAAAAACTGTGGCCATGTTTTTAGAAATAGCTATTATAAATTTTACATATTTTTAAAAATATGATCAATGTAAGTTTTAAAATTTTCGTCCTGTACAAATTTATTTAAATATAGACAAAATAAAAAAATCTTACTTCGGTCTGGGCTCACGCTTAAAAATAAAAATGAATTTTGCAAAATAACCTTTTACCGTACTTCATTATACAATAAATTAACTTATTCATTTAAATTCCATTTAAAAAGCAATCTTAAAAACTTTGCTGAAAATTTTAGAGACATTCTATATGTTGGATCTCTATAACAAGTTTAGTTTGAGATACATATTTGTCAAACTTTACTCTTAAAGAACGTGCAAAAAGGGCACAGTTAAATTAGACTTTAATATTTTTGGAGAGGTTGTCAAGTTAACTACAAATTTGAAAAAGAAATCTTCGTTAGAGCTTTGGAATTCTTTTACTTTTGGCTTTGTAAAAAAACTAAAAATTAAAGTTGATATATTTATGATATTTGAAAAAAGAGAGGGATGATGAAACAAAAACTATTTATTGGCTCTTGTACATACATTCAGAAACATATATGTATATTTTTCCTAGGACCTTAATTAGATCAAAAAGTTCATAAGATCTCGTAAGTATCTTCTACGTATTACAAAACACCTCTTCCTGGTGTAATCTCATAAACTTTCAGCAGCTTAAATATACATACGTGAATTGTGAAATTTCGCGAGGTCTGCTAGGGATTTGACGCGGAACAATTTTTTTTGAAATCTCGTCAACTATCGACAGATTTAACCCGGATATACCCGTATCAAAGTAAAACTCATGAAAGTTCGTGAGATCTGCTACGGATTTGATGCGTAGCATGCAACAAATTTCTGGTTAAATCTTATAAACTTTCGACAGATTATAGAATATGCTAACAAAGACAGTTCATGAGATCGTAAGTATTTTCTGCGGATTATGAAACACCACGTTCAGGTGTAATCTCATGAACTCAACAGTTTAAATATATGTATTTTAAACTGGTAAAAGTTCCAAGATTTCACTTGAATGTGGTGTTTCATAATCCACAGAAAATACCTACGAGATCTCATAAACTTTCACAAGTTTTTTTTACGCGGCATTTTTGACAGGGTTGTAATCCCAACAGAAACAACAAAGTGCTCCGAGAAAAATACTCCTAAAGTGTGTTTAATAGTGAATTTAACTTCCTCCAATATCGATCACAAGAAAACGCGTCATCCTTGTTTTAAACACTTCCTGAAAAGCTACAGATATATTGATCCATGCCAATCACGGACCGGTTTTGGTCGTATCGGCTTCAGAATTGAGATTCATTATTCTAATAGCTAACTGAAAACTTTTTGATAAAGGTAAATTTTTCCAGAAAAAAGAAAATAATAAATTGAAAAGCTCAACTCCGATCGTGGTTCGCGATAAAGATAACATTAAAAAGCATGTTGAAAAGGCTTTGTAACTCTCGGGTAATTAGACTGCAAACATTGTTATGACAAGCACGTAACTTTGGGAAAACATGCAAACTCGTTATATACTGAAAACCCTAGGAAAATCTAGAGGCCCTGGATATACAGTGAAACCTCCTATAAGCGGATACGGTTTCGTCGATTTGGTCCGCTTATTGCAGGTGTCCGCTTATGAGAGAGAACTGCGAAATTTTTACATATATTTATTAAGAATTTCCGCTGCTTGAGTTTTTTTGATATTAGATTTTTTAGCGATCTTTCGTGCTGACCTTCCACGAAACTCAGAAGTTTTTTACTAGGCGCCATTTCAAAGAGGTCTATTACTACCCAATTGAACAATATAAATAAAACACAGCAGTCCCACCAAATAAAATATGTTGTAAATACGACGACGAAATAAACCGGAAAGAGATAATTCTCCGGCTGCAGAGTGCGTTGTTGCCAACATACTACATAATATTTATGCCCATGTCGTGCAGCGCTCCGTTCCGTCGTCAGAGGTTAGCGTCCGGTTAAGGGAGGTTTCAGAATTTTTTAACCAAAAAAAATTGTCCTCGTCCGGTTATTAGAGTGTCCTGTTATCGGAGCGAATTTTACATGTAAAGAAATAGGGAAAAGCTTGGTTCCAACAAATTTGTCCGCCTAAAGCGAGTGTCCGCTTAATAGAGGTGTCCGCAAGGAGAGGTTTCACTGTATTTAAGACATGTATTTATCTGGCAAAAAAAGATAAACTCAGAACTACCACCCGAAATAAGCAAAACGGAAATAAAGAGAGCATTTAAGAAAATGAAACATAATAAAATACTCTGCCAATCTATGGGCACCTAAGCTCACACTAGGTACTATAGTTATAGTGTACGTGTGAGCTAATATAACTAAAAACTGAAATATATTTTATTGAACTCCAGACTCAATTACCTTTCGTTTGATAACACACAAGCCATGTTTTGAAATCAGAACAACTTTTTTTTTCTCGAAAAAATTTGGATCACTATAGCTCACACTACTATAGTATAGTAGTAGTGTGAGCTAAAATAAATAACAAATCACCTATAAAAGCGGTGGCTAATACCCTTCATATTCTCCTGAATAAAATACTAAAAGAAATAATCCCAAACAACTGGAAAGAACCAGTAACCGTTAATCTACAGAAGAAAGACGCTCTACAAAAGGCGCAAAAAACTGTCGACCTATAACACTCCTCAATGTAATTTATAAGGTTTTCACGAAAGTATTAACAGATAGACTAAAAACAAAATTTGACGGATATCAATCAAAAAAACAAGCAGGCTCTAGAAAAGTTTTCAGTACAGTTAACCACCCAATAACCATGAAATCCTAATAGAACGAGCCAACGAATACAACAATCTACTATATATTGCATTTATAGACATGAAAAAAGCTTTTGATAGCATTGAGCACTGGGTAGTGAAAGCATCTTTAAATTACATCCGAATAGATCACAGATATCCAGACTTAATAGCCAATATATGTAGCAGAGCAACAACATCAAAATCCACGAAAGACACAATATCCCTTAAACTATTTAACCAGTCCCTAGAAGATGTTTTGAAAAACTTAGATTCAGAAGAAGTAGGCATCAAAGTAAGCGGACAATACTTAAACCACCTAAGATTTGTTAACGATGGGAATATGCAAACTCGTAATATAGAGAAATTCCTAGGAAAACTAGAGGCCCTGGATACATTTGACAGATGTATTTCTCTGCCAAAAGAACATAAACCCAGAACTACAACTCCAAAACGGAAATAAAAAGAGCATAAAAGAAAATGAAAAATAACAAATCAGCTGGAGAAGTCGGAGTAACGGCAGAAATGCTAAAGTACGATGGTAGAGCTGTAGCTAATACCCTCCATATTCTCCTGAATAAAATACTAAAAAAATACTAAAAAAATAAATAATGGAAAGAATCAGTAACCATTATTCTATACAAGAAAGGCAATAGAGCAAACCTGAAAAACTATCGACCTATATATAACAGTCCTCAATGTAATTTATAAGCTTTTCACGAAAATATTAACAGATAGACTAACAACAAAATTTGACGAATATCAATCAAAATAACAAGCATGCTTCAGTAAAAGTTTCAGTACAGCTGACCAGCTGTTAACCATAAAAAGCAAGCGCACGAATACAACATTCCACTATATAGAAATAAAAATAAAATTTCGGACTTCCATTGTCTTTATTTATTTTAAAACACAACGTTTCGGTTAGTAAGTATCTCTAACCGTTATCAAGTTTACACTTGATAACGGTTAGAGATACTTACTAACCGAAACGTCGTGTTTTAAAATAAATAAAGACAATGGAAGTCCGAAATTTTATTTCTACACAATCATTGTCTACGAGTTTCATTCCACTATATATTGCGCTTAAAAACTTTGCAAAAGCTTTCGATAGCAATGAGCACTGAGCAGTGTAAGCATCTTTAGTTAATAGCCAAATATATTACATCCGCACAGACTTAATATTCAATATATAAATATACCGAAGCAACAACATAATCCAAAATCCACGAAGGACCAAAGCCAATCCGCATAAGAAGAGATGTCAAGACATGTCTCACAATATCCCCTAAACTATTTAACCAGGCTCTAGGAGATGCTTTTAAAAACTTAGAAATAGGCATCAAAGTAAGCGGACAATACTTGAACCACCTAAGATATGCTGATTATATCGCCTTAATAACAGATAAGAAAGAAGAACCGATAAAAAGCTGGAATAACTGGATACAGCAGCTAAAAATATAGGCTTGAGTATGAACTGCACGAAAACTAAAATCATAACAAACACAGATAAATATATCACGATCAGAATAAACCAAGAGAAAATAGAACATGTAAAGGAATATATCTAGGACAAATTATTAAACTGAAAAAAGATAACCAAACGGCTGAAATCAAGAGGCGACTGAGATTGGCTTGGGCAGCATTGGGTAAATTAAACTACATATTAAAAAATATCCTCAGTACCTGAAAACGAAAGTGTATAACCAATGTATCCTTACTGTACTTACCTCCATAGGTCCCGGACTTGGACACTTACAAAATCAAATATGGATAAGGTAACAAAAACCCAAAGATCAATGGAAAGACAAATGTTACATGTAACAGATAGAAAAAGAAATGAATGGTTAAGAATGAATGGTAAGTAGCAAAATTAAAATGGAAATTTTCCGGTCATAATATCAGACAGAAAGACGATCGATGGAACAAATGTATTGTAAACTGGAGACCAATGAGATGCGCGGTCGATTTGAAGAAATATGCGGAGACTAGATGGATGAACACGGCGACAGACGGAGAAGAGGACTATGTCCAAAGATGGATCGAAGAAGGCTAAATAGATAGATCGATTTAGAAAGATTTATTTTTTATGAAAAAATAAGACTTTTATATTTTGGGACTTTTGAAAGACAAAGCCATTTTCTTGAGTTGACGAGGCCACTTACTGGGCATTTTTTTTAGCAGTCATTTTTAAATGCGCTTTTCCAATACAGATGATGTATATAAGTACGTGATGGGGGGTCTCTAGTTAAAGAGAAATATATCTAGGAAAAACATTCGCCATGAATAAAAACTCCGTTCTGCTTTGTGAGTGAAACTTTTTTCAAAAAAAAAGTTACCTATGTGAGGGATATTATTTTCCACAAATACAGATTAATGGGTCTGAATCATACAGGGGGTAGATTCTCTAATATCGCATTAAAGGTAGTAGTCTATGGACAAATCAAGTTTCGTGTGCAAGTCTTGCCAACTTTCTGCCGATAAGCTAACTTTGTTAAGGGCATCCTATATATCAGGTTTTGACTTGTTGTCATTTTGATAAATTCGTTTTTTGAAAGATATGGCGGATTCAAAATGGCGGACAGGCGTATCTTTAAAAAAAATGTAACTTTTTTATTTCTTATCCGATTTTCATGGAACAAAATTTGAAATACTTTTATTGTAATGTAGTTATTGGTCAGAACATATGTATTTTTTAGTATTTGTCAAAAAAATAAAAAAATCAAAAAAAAAAGGTAAATTTTTTTTATTATTTTTATTTTATTTATAAAACTATTAGAGCTAGAAAAAAAAAAGTTTATATAAAAAAGATAGCAATTTTTATTCTTTATTCAAATCTGGTTCAAATGTTCCAAGGCGTTAATTAGTTTTTAAGTTATTTCCAAATAACTGGAAGAAAATACGGGTCTTTGGGGTATATTTAAAAATTATGCTTTTAATGAAAACCATAAGAACTTTTTGAAAGAAATTTAAATTTGTTTAACATACCTAGCAGATCAGGTTTTGACTTACTGTCACTGTGATAATCGTGCTTTTTTTTTAAATATGGCGGATTCAATATGGCGGAAAAGCATATTTAAAAACAAATTGTATCTTTTTTATTTTTTATCCGATTTTAATACAGCAAAGTTTAAATTACTTGATTTGAAATGTATTCAAAAAATACTTTTTAAAAAATGTTGTTTTTTTTAATATTCGAAAAAAAAATCGGGTGAACCATGTCACAAAAATGATTTTATTTGTTTTATTTTTTAATTGACCCCCATATACGGACGTCACTGAAGGGTTTGCCATTAATTGAACCCCATTGACTTACACATTGTTAAAAAGAAAATTTAATTTCCTACAATAAAGTATAAAATACATTTTTGTCAATTGAGCTTAGTTTCTGAGTAAATTGGAAAAAAACAGAAATAATTTGTTTGGTGATTTGTAAAAATTGATTTAAGTTGCACAGGCCTGTGAAGTTTTAATCTGAAGATAAATATTACATTATTATACACGTTTAAAAGGAAATTTTATTGTCTACAATCGACTATAGGTGACAATTTTTGATAGAGAGCTTGGTTTTTAAGATAATCGGGTAAAACCTATGTGGTTTCTTTAATTTTTTTATATTTTCTTAATAAACGGACGCCGCTGGAGAGTTTGTTATTAGCCTGACCCCACCGACTAATACATTGTTAAAAAGAAAATTTTATTTTCTACAATAAACGGCAAAATATTTTTTTTTTCCAAAAAGCTTAATTTTTTGAGAAAATTGGATAAATTTAGTGATTTTTCAAAATTGATTTTATTTACGGACGCCCCTAAATTGTTATAGATAAAACTACCATTGCCTTATTATACATCATTTAAAAGGCAATTTTATTGTCTATAACAAAGTGTGCATTATATTTTTTGATATAGAGCTCGGTTTTTAAGAAAATCGGGTAAAACCTGTAATAAACATATTTCTTTTTTAATTTTATTTACACTACCTCAATAAACAGACGCCGCTGGAGAGTTTGTCATTAGTCGTACCCCACTGAATGATACATTGTTGAAAAGGAAATTTTATGGTCTACAATAAATATTAGTACATATTTTTCCCTAAGCTTATTTTTTAAGAAAATTTTTAAAAAATCTAAAAATTCCAGGATTTGGGGAGTCTGGGGGGTTTTGGGGGATTTTGCAGCTAAAATTTAAAAAACTAATATAGTTTTATTTTTAAACTAGATTTTACACATTTTTGATCCATTTCTATGTCATTGTGTCTTTAGGTCGTCAACTTAGTTACATTTTTAGAAATTCGAACACGACTATATAAGGAGAGGGGATAAAAAAAATTGGACCAAAAACTTGCCCGGCAACATCCAAATCGTTAGTCTGTGACCTATTCTTAGCTAGGATCCATTGTCAAACTGCGGTCCTCATATTTTGCATACTAAACTACCTCTAGCACCTGCACTATATTGTAAAAACTTTCGTCGATTGATATTCACTTTCAAAAATAACAATAACAACATTGTTTGATAATGTCCATCAAACAACGATAACAATAATAATAGAAATCATCTGTTTTACTAGACGCCTCAGCTGCGTAAAGCCGCGCGCCGCCTTATAGGCGGCCGCGTACGGTAATACACCTTCGGTAGTCGTTTTGGTGACAACAAGTTGTTTTTTTATTGAAACAAATATAAAATATACATCTATATAAGACTTATATACACCAAATTAAAGAAAAATGTTCATTCTATAACTTTTATTTAAACATTTTTGTTAAATTTTGCTTTGGTGTTATTAAAAATGTAGGTTAAACTTTACTAGCTAAACAAAAAAAAAGTAAAAATTCAGTTATTTTATTTTTTCTAAAAAGCAAAATTTTTTAAAATAAAATAGAAAGTTATTTTATTGCGCGTGTTTACTGATTCATTTGCCATTTTTTGCAACCCTCTATGACTATTTTTAAGAAAGATACATCATTTTAAAAAGTATCGTGCAAAAAAAAAGTGGTGGGGGCCATATCGTTGAAGAAACGCATTTACCAGAATGACAACAAGTCAAAACCTTATCTATGGAGTGCCCTTAACAAACTTGGCTTATCGGCAAAAAGTTGGCACGGCTTGCACACGAAACCCCCTTTTAGGCCGATTTGTCCATAGACTATAGCACGGGATAGTCCACACTACAGCGTGTCTCACTTTCGATGGGATTAAATGGGAAACTCAGTTATTAATAAAGATAGCAATCGGAAAGTTTCACCTTACAGTGCTCTTTTTTTTCAGATGTTTTTTTTACCACGTCAATTTTATTAATAATTATTTAAACAACAAGGTTTGAAAACGACTCTTTGCACACGATCGAGACAGTTTGGTAGACCGAGCCGAAGGCGAGGTCTACAAGTCCAGGGAGTGTGCAAAAAGGTTTTCAAACGAGTTTTTTATATTTTTTATACGACTGCTAATAAAGAAAGAAAAATCAAATTTTAATTTAACTTGTTTTTATTTCCGACATTTTTACAACAAAACTAAAAATTCAACAATTTTTTGACGAATCTAATCAACAAAACATACGAGCAGTGACGGTTGCTACGGAACTAAGCCAACTTATATTGATGGGTGACAACAACAAAAATCACAATGACGGGAGACCCGTATGTAGAAATGACATAGGCGTGCGCAAAAATGACATAAGCGTGTGCAAAACGTTTTGCACACAGCGTGCGCAAAATGCCATTTTCAGATCGTGTTCTCCGTGCGCAAAACCCCCTTTTACAAGACAGTCGTATAAAAAACACCTTTACATCTTACTTATTTTAAAAGTTATTTCAATTATGTAAAGAAAAGTGGTGGTTTAAAATTTTTGACAGACGGTGTAGTTTTTGACATACGTCATTTAAAATAAAATAGTTAAATGCGGACCTGTAATTTATTTTTTAGATTAAAAATTGTTCCAAATTGGTGAACATGCCAAAAAAAATTAAATCAACGATTTTTTTATATGTAGGATCCTTGAGAGTACTTCATTCCCAAGTTTGCTCCCTTAAATCCCTGTGCTGCGCTTGATATTCTATTCTGCAAAAATTCTAAACATTGCCAACCAATTCCAAAAAATTTCAAATGTCAAAAAATTCCAAATAATGCCACAAAAATTCCAAAATAATGCCAAAATATTCCAAATAATGCCACAAAATGCGACATACAGTGTGGAACAGCCAAATGGAATAAATTCAATAACCAATAAATGAGGGCATATTGGGAAAAACGCTTGGACACTTCAGAAAATTCTAGACATAATTTATGTACAATCTGCTATACTTAAGTCTAACCATTTTCGAAATATTGACAGTTCACAAACGACAATTTCCAATTTTAAAGCTAAATATTTTGCAAACGGTTAGGACTATGGAAAAACGACTTACATGTCCCTATCCTTATTTTTAATTATCTATCGATTGACATCAGCCACGACCACATCCGGTTTTAACGGAAAATCGGAAATTCCGGAAGAATCCAAAAAATAAATAATATACAGGGGTTGCATTAAAATAAGAAAGTTGGTATCTGCCACTGTCACATGACACACCCTATATAATTTTTTTTGTAGAAAAAAATGCGCATTTAAACATGCAAATCGACGTGTCCATGTCCAAGATTTTTTTCCAACACGCCCTCATTTATTGGTTATCGACTTTATTCCATTTGGCTGTTCCACACTGTATGTCGCATTTTGTGGCATTATTTGGAATTTTTTGGCATTCGACGAAAGACACTATGTCCTTCTAGTATAGGTTCCGTAATTATTTGGTACAATTTTCTTTTTGTTTTGTGCAACATCGATGTTTTACAATTTTTTTTCGTTTTTGCTCAAACTAAAATACCTAAAGGCATAATTTTAAAACCTTGTTAGAGCCAGTACAATTATCTATAAATTCCTTCCCTATCACTTCTCTCTAGGCTAATCAGTTTAACTGGTACGTAGCTTGGAGAAGGACTCTACCAGTAAAATATGAGTTCTTTTAAATTTTCACATATTTGACTACCCATATCTCTGCAACTGATACACCTGGGAAGTTAGGGTTACGCTGAGATTGGAAACAATGTGATTTATAAAAGTATAGAACGTAAATACCAACAAAAAAAATGCTTCCGTAAGGTAGTTTTTTTAAAAAACTAAAAAAATTGCAAGATTTTTAAAAACCTTAAAAAACTGCAAAGGGCTTATAGGGTTGCAAACTTGGGAATGAACTACTGTCAATGATCCTAACTGTAGCTGCGTTCGGTATTTGCATCTCAGACGCGACGGATTTTTGGTCACGTGATTACAGATTAGTCTGAGCAAATTGGAATTAACGAACGATCCAGATCAAATCGATCAAATTTTTATAAATGGTTATAACCTTAAATATAACCAAAAATATTATGTACATATAGGGCTGTCTAACAAAACATATGATCAAATCCAAGATGTCTTCCATAGGACAAACAAACCGATTTCCCATAAGCCGTAATGTTAACAAAAACGTAAATTTTACAAAAACGACAAGAGCTTTAGTCTAAAAAATTAATCAGTTTTAAGAATAGATCCTTTGTGCATATGGGAAAAATGCGTTTTTCTTAAAAATATTAAACTAAAGCCAGAAAATCTGAAATAAAAGGGACCATGTTTTCTTCAAAAAAGTAGGTTATGTTTTTGTTTATTTTGTTTTTTTTTTAACTTTTTTTCTAGTTTTTTCACTTATTTTGAACTATTACATCGGCGCACCAAGGGGGCGGGGGGCTAGGGGTCCGGGTCCCCCCAAACCACATATTTTTTTAGATATTTTCCATATATTTCATGAATAAACAAAAAAAAATAGCATAAAGTACATCATGAGACCTCTGGGGGCCCCCCAAAGGTATCGGGCCCCCAAAGGTTTTTGAAGTTTTTTGACCAATGAATCAATGAACTATTAGCCCAAGGTAGAGGAAAGTAGTTCTATTCAAAGAGCTCACTTCAAGGCTCAGTTAACAGAGACGAAATTGAAATAGACTAAACTTTTCTCATCAGATTCAGGTTTTCTATTAGGATCTTTTGTTGTACTTGAATAAACCTTTTGCTAAGTAATAGGCCTTCTATAGTGTTAAACTGTGAAAAATATTTCACTATCATTTTTAGGTTTAGACAAAGTTTAATTGTTTTAACCCTCCAGTGACATGAAAAAGAGGCACAACTTATAGGTAGGTCAGTCCAACAAATCAATATGCACATATGAGTTCCAACCGAGGTTGGTCAAGCAAACTTCTAAAGGCCGCTTGACATGGTGCATGACAATAAAATTTGCAGGCAAATGTATGAAATTTTGCCCAGGTGCATGCGCAGTACAAATCCAGCTGATTGTTGCAGGCAATCCATTTTTATCGGTCCGGTGCCATTTTTTTGCATGCAAACTGTACTTGCATGCAAACTGGGGAATTTTTACCTAGATTCTGGGGAATCAATGCATGGCCATGCACAATGTCAAACGAAAAGAAGATTTTTTGCAGGCAACAATTTGACCAAAATTTTTTGCTTGCAAATATTTGCAGCGTGTCATGTGCCATGTCAAGCGGCCTTAATAAGTACTTTACAAAATATGTTTATTTAAAAAAATATAAGTAAACATTATATAAAAAAAAAACTTGCAAAATTAAAATACAGTTTTTCCTTGTCATTGGCCTCACACACCGTACACCACCATATGATTTTCCATGAACTATAATACATAGGGCTTAAGTACGGTCAAACCTAAGGTTCATCAGCTCACAACAGTAAGTACTGTTCAAATTTTACAACAGTACAATATTCGCTGTTGTATTACTACTGTTACTATTACTTTTATTTCTGTTTTTTTGTAACAATATTTGCTCAATTATGTATCTAAAAGTTTATGCAAATAAATATATACTCTACTCTACAATTAGGCGTAACAGCATAAGACCCATTAGGAGTATTAGAACCCAAGTTTTTTTGAGAGAAATTGAAAAAAATATCTAAGAGAACTTATTTGTTTTTCTTGTGGTCATCAAAGTCAACAAAGATTACTTTTTTTCCATCTATTATTAATGATGCCATAAAAATTTTTTTTTGGTAATAAGCTCAGAACAGTACCACAGAAATTTCACAACAGGACTTGTAGTAGGTCCAGTCAGATACTATACAAATTTTACGGTGTACAAGTTTTAGGTGTCAAAAAGCATGGAAATAAAGGAAAATTTGCACCAAAATAGTTTAAGATAAAAAGAGGTTTGAGTTAGGGAGATTGTCAAATTCACCAGTTTATTCTAAACTGTTCTGAGGTCTGTAAAATAAATATTTATTAAAGAAAAAGAAACTTTGATGATACAGGACTTCACTCGACACTATACAAGATGCTAAACTACCAAAAGTTTATTTAAGAGTTCTGTAGGATGGTGTACAAATTTGGTTCAGCTCATTATTCACACTTTAACCTCATATTGTTTTCCTTTTCTTTCTTCTCTAGACCCTTTTTTTAACCATCATTTTAAAAAATTTTCAACCGTTTTAAAATAATAATCCATTCAGGAGAGACCCAGTCATGATCATTGCTGTATTCTAGTTTTGAAAGTTGCTTGCCTAGAATAGTAAAAAAATCATAGTGAAATATTTCTTACAGTTTAACACTTCTGCAAAAGGTCCACTCAAGTACAAAAAAATATCCCAATAGAAAATGTTGCCAAAATGGCAGTTACACATTTATCCAAAACAAATCTGACAAAAAACTTTCGAATATTTCAATTTATCCTCTGTTAAGTCAGGTAATAGAGCACTTATCCACTTTCTTTTCCCTTCTTTGACCTGATACCTAGTTCATTTAAATCAAGATGATTTTTTAAGCTCAAAATACTTGGCATTCCATCAAAACTAACATTATCAAGCTCTCCCCAGCTGCCACAATTCATAACAGCACAGAAACTAATAATAATGATTAAAACAGAGTAAAAAACTGGAAAAAAAGTAAAAAAAAAAACAAAAGTAAATAAAAACATAACCTGACTTTTGAACAAAACATGGTCCCATTTATTTGAGATTTACTGGCTTCAATTGATTTTTTTTAAGAAAAACGCATTTTTCCCATGTGTACAAAGGTTTAATACTTAAAACAGCATCTTTGTTGTAAATTAAATCGTTTCACTTTTTTTTAAAATTACGTTTTTGTTAACATTGCGGCTTATGGGAAAACGCTTTTTTTGTCCTATGGCGACCATCTTGGATCGAAAAACAGCTGATCGTGACAGTTCGTTAGACAAGCTAATTGCAACTCACGCCCTATAATTTTTACAAAATTTTCCTGTGATGTCGGAAATTTATATAATTTGTTTTTACATAAAAAATTATTTTTGTAAACAAAACAAATACACAACTACGTCACGATCTCGGATGAATCTGTTCCGTCGATCAAAATGTACAGAGCAACCAAATTTACGTCCGACTAGTCTGAGCAGAATTACCGAACGATTTAGATCTACCTCCCCTAGATCTAGATGGAATTAACGAACGATTTCGATCAAAAAGATTAATCCGACGTAAATACCGAACGCAGCTAATATATAAAAAATTGTAAATACATGCGCATTTGCATTGTTTGTCTTTTTTATGGCGATGGCGTATGAAAATAGGTTGCTATAAAATAAATGTTTTACAAAGCACCGAACCGAAAACCCTTTACTATCCATATATCGTTCTTAGTATTATGCAAGATATTTAAATTCTGTAGAAACGTTTTTGTAGCAACTTCTTTTATGGAAAATCATGACGTTGTCTAAATTTTAACATAAAATTTGTATCTTCATTCCCTATGAAGATCCTACTCCTAGACCCCACTTTAGGAACCGTGTATACAGGACACCCTATACAGTTAAACATCATGTTGATAAAACCTTTAAAAAATTCGAAATTGTACTCATTAAATAAAACAATCTCCAGAATTGCAATCAAACTGAACACAGTCAGAATAGCGCAATGTTTGCCGAAACTTCGACACCTTGATAAAAGTGGCCGATTTATCAGGGGTCAACTTCTATTTAAGAGTTGGGTCGAGTTGAACAGTTGAAAAATAGAGTTGTCGAAAGGGGAATTAATTATTACAAGGACTCTGGAGAGTCTAGCTTTAAACTTCGTCCTGGGATGAGTTCATTTTTAAGTGCAGTTTAAAACTTTTGTATTAACAGAGCTGAGCTGTAATCGCTCGGCAAGATACCTTAGAGTAGGATTTTCCCAAGTTAGAGGTAACCGAGAGGTGGCTCGGTATTTCCTTTTGGTGTACAGGTTAGTGGAAACACCAGGAAATACTTGGGAAGTACTGGGAAATATACTAGGAAATACCGGGAAGTGCTTGGGAAATATTAGGAAATACCATTGTAATTTGAGGAAATACGGAGAAATACCAGGAAATACCAAAGGTATTATACCGTAGGTATTTCCTTTTGGTGTACAAAAATCGGCGATCGAGCCACTCATCGGAGGTAACCTAGGACATCGAAATGTTCGATATCTAGGAATAAAGATAAGTAAGAAAAATGCGAAAGCGCCATCGCGTAGCTCGCAAAATAATTAAAGAACCTCTCTGTTAACCGAAGAACACAAAAGAAGCTATAGGGTCAATTGGTGTCAGAAAACTTTAGACCGCTTTGTGGCAGAAAACTCGAAAAATTTGTACAGTATTCTCAGTGGTGATGAATTATTGATTTATTCATATGAACCCGAAAATAAACGTCAGTCGACTGTTTGGGTGTTCCAAGATGAAGAAAAGGCAACAAAAGTCATCAGTTCTCGAAGTGTATCCAATAAAATGGTCGCGACATTTGTCTCAAAAGCAGTTCATGAGCCACAATTCCTCTGGAGGATCAAAGGACTGTTACTACCGATTGGTACATCACCATTTGTTTGCCGAAAGTCATCGCTGAGCTTCGCAAAATGAATCCTGAACAACGAATTATCCTTCACCAAGGTAATGTAAAGCCCAACACACACAAAAATGCATAAGCCGCAGAACCGTAGCATAGGGCTTTCAACCAATCAGCGATCCAATAGCCGCGGTCATATATTGGCTATTGGATCGCTGATTGGTTGAAAGGCCCATGCTACGCATTATGCAGCCTATGCAAGTTTGTGTGTGATGGACTTAAGTTCGCACAAAGCACAAAACAACATTGGATTTTTAACCCAAAAAAACGTCGAATTGTTGGACCATCCTCCATACAGTTCTGACCCAACGATTTTAGTACTTTTCAGAAAGTGAAGAATGGACTGCGTGGTCAAAGATTTCAGTCGCCAGAGGAAGCAGTCGAATTACGGCTTTGACAACTGTCGATTAGTACAGCACCATTTGTATGTCGAAAATCATCGCTGAATTTCGAAAAATGAATGAACCACCAAGACAATGCAAGTTCGCATACAGCGCAAAAAACCATTAAATTTTTAACAAAAAAAGGTCGAACTGTTCCATACAGTCCCGATCTATATCCTAACGATTTCTATACTTTTCCGAAAATCAAGAATGGACTGCGTGGTCAAAGATTTCAGTCGTCAGGGGAAGCAGGCGACGCCTTCAAGGGTGCAGTTTTGGCAGTACCAACAAACCAGTGCGTAAATTTTGATGGTTTTAGAACATACTCTGTTACGTCACAACATTATTTGACAATTGTCAAATGTTTAAGGTTATGTCTATTATTTTTTTCTAAAAACTAGTTAATTGGGTATAAATTTATCAAATTGTGGATTTAAATTGTATTTCTCTAAAACTAATTATGCAGATTTATTGTGGACACCATGAAGAGTATTTAATGGCATCTATAAACCACTCTTAACTTTATTAACAAATTATAAAGAAAAATACACGTAGTTACCTATGGAATGGCACTCCCTTACTTCTTCCGGACATTTTTCCACAAACCGCACATGTTTTACATGCAATATTTCCAATTTTTTAGAGAAAAATACATAATTTTACACGACAAACGCAAAACACCGTAAAATGTCAATATGCCCTCCACCCATAGCAGCTGTACATGACAAAACACACGCATGCGCACTTGAAAATTCGCATCCGCGAATTATAATTTGCCATTGTTTCCAAAGCCAGCTCTGAGCGCTTCACTTTTCGATTCTTTGAACATGTATTTATGCTATGACGTATTTGGGTCGCACTGTATGGGGATTGCGGCAATATATTACCGGTTGGTGTACAAAAAATGGCTCCGTCGATTTTAGCGGTATAAATTAACTTAAAGTTTAGAAAATCTGGCTCATTTACAAAATTATATTCCTGATGTTGCCTTTGCTAATTTCGTGAAAAGCTAGCGAGAGAATGTTTGGTTTTGACGTTTCCCGCGAGATACCCTCTTCAACATGTGAAAATCACTGAGTTTAAAATGTCAAAATTATATGATAATGCCTTGTCTCTCGTTTCGTTCGATATTCGCTCCTCCGCAGTAATTAACTCCCTGTTGCCAAGAATGCCAGGACTAATAAAAGCGGTTGAATACCTATTTTATTAATTCGCTAAAATAGTTAAGTAAGATTAGTTTGCAAAAATCTTTGGGAAGTTATATAATATTGGGACTTTTTAAAACTCATTAAAATAGAAATAGGTACGTAATAAAAGCGGTTGAATACCTATTTTATTAAATCGGAAAATAGTTAAATAAGATTAAGTAGTTTGCAAAAATCTTTGGGAAGTAATATATTAGGACTTTTTAAAACTCATTCAAATAGAAATAGGTACAGTCAGGGACTTTTCAAATTGCCATGCTTAAAAATAAAATAAAAATTATTCCTATTTGAAATATGGAAAAACAGTGTGAACCAAACCACAAAAATAGTGAAACCTTACCTCTGTCTCTATACATACATATTTAAAAAAAAATTGTTTCTAATATCTTTAAATTACAAATTTGGACAGAAAAAAATATACCGGCAATTTAAAAAGTCCTTGACTGTAGTATGTCGCCAATATTCAGAGGATGATTTTTTGAGTGATTTTAAGAAAAAAACTGCAAATAAGCATGGTTCCGCAAATACTTTGTTTTCGAGATAAAAGGTGTCATAGTTTCAATTTTTTGTTTGTTTTTTCTTTATAGCTCGTGCAGTTTTTGAGATGTTTGGCTTAAATCTAGAACGTGTATTTAGGTACAAGGCATACACCATCAAGTATGCCAAATATCAGGAAAAAACTACAGGGTGATATTTTTTCAGGGGTTATGACCCCTTTTCTCCCCCAAAACTTTTTTGCAGTAAGTCGCTGGCAGATTCAAATATATAAAGTAAATTCCTTGCATTATTCAGAAACTAATTTTAACAGCAAACACATTTATTTTTATTTTTAACCTAGAATCGACAATTTTGACATGAAAAAATTATGTAGGTTATGTTCACCACAGATGTTCATACTCGTACTAGGGGCTTAACGGGAAAATCAGAATCCCATTTTTTCAGCTGCGCATGCGCCACTCTCTTTTCTTCAACTGTTTCCCTCTCTTCCTCTCATAAAAATGGGTATCATAGAAGTTTGGCGGCAAATTTAAATCGAGAAAGAATAATATTTTCGACAACTTGATAACAATCAGTGTTATACTACAAAATTGATTGAATATTCAAAAATAATTAGGGAACGTCCTTAAATTACGTAAAAATTCAGGATTTTTGACCCCCCTCCCCCCTCGTAACGCATTTTCAAGAAAAAGCACATTAAAAAAACATTGAGTGTAACGCAAGGCCAAACCCCCCCCTAGAGCGTTACATAATTTAAGGACAGGCCCTTAGTGGTTAACATTTTGGTGGTTTATTTTAAGTGTTTTTTTTAGTTTTTGGTGAACAAATAAACACAAAGAAAACGTAAAACACCAAACAATCGTAAAAATATAAATATTGGTTCAAGGTTTGGTTGTCCTATAGCTAAAATGGCCACGTTGTTGTGACGTCATCTGAAAGTGATCTGCATTGAACTAGCGAAACTAACCAACGTTAACTAAACAAAATGCAAGGTTATATCAACACTTCCACACAGCATAGTCTCCCACCACTACTCCCTAGCACACTGGGTTTTAGGTTTCTTTTATTAGGGCAAAATAAAGTGAAAGTTTTAATCTAGGCTATGCCAAAGTTTCCATATGGTTATTATTAGTAGTAGTAGTGGGGAGACCAAGATGCAAGTTTTCTTTCTCTAAGAGGGCTTAACTTTTCCTGACACCTCTTTGTCGAGGACAGTATACACAGTGGACCCACGCTTTTACACCCCTTCCGAAAGGTGGTCCTGCTACATGTTAGACTTGCATCTATCTAACACCGCTATCGTCCCAGCAGAACTTGGTTATAGACGATAGACCTTTCCTTTTCAGCGCAACAGTCGTGGTCGTCGTGAGTTGAATGTAGAACATTTATGCTGGCGCCATTCTGGTTCCGACTATATAGCACTTATAGCAGGCTCCTGGGTTATTAAACCTGGTTCCTCGGCTGGCTGCGTGTCGGCTCCTGGACTAAACCTGCGTATATTCTCGATGTTCAAGGTCAACTTATATTTTTGGGGGCATCGCATGCTTATTCGATGATGGCTGTTGAACGCTGAAAAGGAAGTAGGCGACAAGGTGACGGATTTTTTTTTGTTTTTGCATCCATATGGGTAAATAAAATGGAAAATTTTGCTATATAGTTGAAAGATGGGTTTTAGGTCGTACTTATTTGTTAAAAATAATAATAATATACCTGTAGCTTAACCAAGGATGGTCCTGCCTTAAAGGAATTAATTCAGGTCAAAAATAATTACGTAGCAAAACAAAAAAGTTCTTATTTTTCAAAGAGATTTTAACGTCAAGACAAACACTATTTTATAAGCTATATTTTCCTAAAACTGCCCACGGAAATCGAGAACGTCAATGTAGAGTAACAGGTTAGGCTTAGCACAAATTGTCTTCTTCCTTTGCCGTTATAGCTGAAACGAGTATGAAGACTTACAAAGAGTGAAAAAATTAAAAAGTTAGCTACACGAAGCCGTAGTATGCACAAAATTCTTATCTCACCCGAATGGCATGT
This sequence comes from Aspidapion aeneum, assembly GCA_963576565.1. Lineage (NCBI taxonomy): Eukaryota > Metazoa > Arthropoda > Insecta > Coleoptera > Brentidae > Aspidapion > Aspidapion aeneum. The sequence goes on from OY755043.1 coordinate 33,167,802, forward strand.
AAAAACGGTTAGCTATATTACGGCTCGCGCTTAGTTGAGCTCCTCAGGTTTTTAGCTATTAGATAGCTAAGACTACAAATAACGTTAACAATTTTCTTATAGGCCTTCTACTTTATTTATAAACCGTTTTCGAAATTCCCGTGTAGTTAATTTTAACTAGAACACCCTGTATAATACTTCCTAAACCTCTCCATCAAGCATATAGCTACACGAAGCCGTAGTATGCACAAAATTCTTATCTCACCCGAATGGCATGTAAAAACGGTTAGCTATAATACGGCTCGCGCTTAGCTGAGCTCCTCAGCTTTTTAGCTATTATATAGCTACATGAGGTTAAGCTATGCCTGTGTTGTGTAGATTAAATAAAGCAGTTGAGCTTTTGTAGTTAACTGGTTTAAAGGATATTAGCTAGTATGCTTGTGTTCATACTATAAAATGATTAAAGAAAATCCTCATTCTAATACTATGTGTTCCAGATAATAATAAATGGAACCATGACGGATCTGATACCTTTCTAGACTATTAGCACACTGCCACACTCCACCACACTATATTAGCCTTAAAAACAGTTTTTTGTAAGTATTTCACGAACGAAAGCTCCTACGAAGTTTTTGGTTGACACCAATGAGTATATGACCCATATAGAGTGGCAACCGGCGAGCCTTGCAACATTGAGGGGCAGATGGCGCTGAAATAAATTTGTCTAGTACGCAATATTCAGAGACAAGTACTATGATCTTATGGCATTTGTATGATAGGCATGAACCTCGGAACTCGCACATGCAACTAAATCGTACTAGGGTGAGTGTACATATTATCGACAGTGTAAGGGAAATATTGACTTTCGTAGGCAATAAAAAATTATTCTGAACTACTAACGAGCTTATTTTTTTTTCTTGGATAAAATCAAGGGTCTATTTTACTAAAATTATGTTTTTTATGTTTATTTTTAACCATAATAAAAAAAAAAATAAAAAATAGAAAAAAAGTCAAAATGTCCCTTATATCGACACTTTTTAAAATAAAGGGTCCATGTGATCGACACAAAATTGAACTTATTACCGACAATTTTTTTTTACTAAATATTTTTATTTTATTTAACATAATTAACAAGTACCTATAATAAAAAATTTTTGTAGCCGAAAATATCGTATTATTATAAATTTTTTAATTTAACATCTTATTTTACAAAGTAGATACGAATCTGCCTAACAAAATTTGAAGTATCTAGATGTAATAAAAGAATGTCATTTAGGTACCGATTTACTTAAAACTAATTTTCAAAATACTTTTAGTAAGTAATATAATATCAGACTGCTTTCCTAATTAACAATAACAAAAATTAACATTAGTTTTGAACTTTTTACATTAATTTTTAAAGAAAATAAAAATAGTCGGGAAATACCTACTTTATACAAACAATTTTAATAAACAATTGATATTTATTTTGTACCTTATTCTTATTAAAACAAAAGTCATTTCTGTCAGTAGGATAGAGGTGTATGAGTGTATAATTTGTGGTTCTTTAATTTTTCTAAAAATAAAGGGATCCTTAATATCGACACAACAGAGGGTTATATCGACACTTTAGTTTAATTTAACATACTGTAAATGCTATAAACAACAAAAGACTAAAGACCTCAGAAATGATTTTGCTATAATAAAATATATTTTTAATATTTTTTTATTAAAATTGTAAAGCTTAAAAAAGTTAATTTTTGTAACCACACCTTAGGATGTAATATCAACACAAATTTTCACAATATATTGACTTACGAATAAACCGTTTATCGACACACAAATTTTCTTTAATTTAACACAAAAACTATGAAAAAATGTATGTGTCGATATTATATCAGTACATCAAAAATGCTTTTCTTTTTTATAAACAAAATTTTTAAAAAAACACCTGGCTCATGTAAATAAAAAATAAGTTTAAACATTTCTGTGTAAGAACCTTATTATCGACGGTAATGTCGACATTTTGTTCATGGGTAAGATAAGCTGTACATAAAACCGACAGTCCTTTTTTTAGATAAAAAAATAGATTATATGATTTCTTTTTGTATTTTTTTATAAAATTTAACCCTATCCTAACAACCAGAATCAATTTTTTTATACGTAAATATAAAATTATTGTAGTTATATTAGTTCAAATCTTACCTGTTTCCTAACACTATTAACAAGCGAACCGGCCACATCAAGGACTTTTCGTCAACTGTCACAATTTCCCGCTAATTTTTTAGAGATGTAGTGGAGATATGTTTTATGCAGTGCTGCCAACATTATTCAGGTGCAAGGTACCCGGATCTTATTATTTAAAACAAACCGAAAAACTGTCGATAATATGTACACTGTCGATAATATGTACACCCACCCTGGTTGTCTCTGAATATTGCGTACTGGACGAATTTATTTCAGCGCCATCTGCCCCTCAATAATGCAAGGCTTACCGGTTGCCACTCTATATGAGCCATATACTCAATGTTGAAACACAAATTATGGAGAAGAATTTTACCATATTTCGAAAATCGCATATTGAAGCGATGTTCCGACAAAAAGTTAGCCTAACTGTAATTAGCATTATTGGATACTATTTTTATCAAGGTCTAATGAAAAAAGTTTTCCCGGGTACGGCCCTGTCATAGAAAATTGACCGTGTTTAGGTTTATCGTGCCACTATAACGTGTTGACCAGACTAATAAATTTATAAACCCAAGAGTTCCGCAGTTAAAGGGCGAGACCTCAAACTCCTCAAAGCAAATCTTTTTAAAAATTTACACGCCACTTAAACTAGCCTCAAACTCTAAGGCCACTTAATAATTGCTCGAGCTAAATATGCTTCTTGGTCAGCACACTTCCGAGTTTTGAGTTTTGGTCTGCTTTAAAGTGTTTCCGGAACTAACAAGCTCTTAATATTCGCAACTAAAAACTCAAGTAAATGGCCTGCACATGGAAAAAAATGTGGGTCTAAAAAATGCTAATTGTTTAGTAACTAACCTCAGGTTTTCTGTAAACCTAGAAAAAAATGCTTATTTAATCTATATGTAGACTGGTCCACCCATATAGGAACATACGGTGGAATACGCCCAATTTACTAGTGCCATCTATTCTGCGAGACAGCGAACGAAAGCATCACTCTTTGTATGTCTCTTTCTATTCCGCGCAGTCACGGTATTTTCTCGTAGTAGGTATCGTTTTTGCAAAGTAACTTGAATAACTCCTAATACGGGGTTCTATGATTTCATGAAATTTTGCTTCATTCTGCCCTTCAAAAGTTATTCAAATTCATATAAAATCTTCCTGGTATAATTTCAACCCTACGGACAGTGAAAAGGCGCGGCTCTTTGCGGTCCGACTACAAAGTATTTGTTTTTCGACCGACCGAGCACAGGTGGATGGACGGCACCTGATTGGCAGATTTTTTTGATGCGCTTTTAAATGCTTTCAGGTGTTGTTTTCGGAACCCCTTTAGTCGGCAGTATGCAGACTTAGAAAATAAATCAGTGTCGTTTCTTAAGGTGTAGGAATAGAAAGTTTTATTACCTATTTTTATTTCTTTAGTTTACGCCAAAATTAAATGAAATAATTTTCATAAGTATATCTACCACCGCCCATGTCACTTTCTTTAAAGAATATGCCGATGGTCGGCTTTTATCTTTGTTCAACTGACTTTGCAAAAACACGCCAACTGTTATATTAGACATGGATTTGACTTTGTCATCTGTGTTTATCATGGCATTTGTTTATTTATTTGTATTATGAAACTTTTTCGATTTTTAAATGATTTTTTACAATAAAGTTCATTAAAAATCCAAAAATACCAGTGTCAATCTTTTTAAAACAAAACTACACTACAAAAAATAATTTTTTGATGTCGTAATTTTTGTAAACACATGTAAAGAACTATATTAAGTTTTAAAAATGTGCCAATATAGGCAAATAGGTGTAGGTGAGCCGATTACTTTCCACGCGGAAACCAACACATTCGCTTCTGCTTTAAATTTAATTTTTGTGTAAGCTGAAGCGGCCATGAAAGATTAAGGATTACTATATATTTACTATACGGCTTTATTTTAAAAAAATCAAATATTCATGAATCGTTATTCCAACTTCAATATTCTTAAGACAATCAGCTGTGGCGTTACGTGACCATCAAAAAGAAATATAGCCTTCGCTGTGACGTCAACATGGTTAATGGTGGCCTGTCCATTTTCATAGTAATTAAATACTCTAAATAGTCGCGGTTCCTCCATAAGTGCACTCCCAAATTTAACTTAAAACAATATTAAAATTTGATCAATCTTTAATTTTATCATAAAATATCAATAAACACCAAAAGGAATTCATCAAAGACCTGAATAATAACTAGAAATTAATACCCGTTATGTATGTATTTGTATTCTTTTTCAAACGAAGATACGGTGGATGTGCGCTTAACCCAAATTCTGTGCACCGTAGATGTCATATCGGATTCATTCTGCACATGCTGTAAGATTGTGAAAAGTGTAGCTACAACTCGGGAAGCGAGGATGGGGAAACTAGTAAAATGATGTTGGAAAAAAAGTCTTAAAGCGTGTGCAGAAAGAACTTTTGAAATTGCTTAATATTTGTGAAAGTTATAGCTACAATTATTACTAATAAGGAGTGCGTGATGAAAAGAGGGTGAGAGGGGGGGAACTAGTAAAATGAATGATCTGAAAGCGTATGCACAAAGAATTTTTGAAATTGCCCTAAATTTAATAAAATTATGCGAATATGGTTTTTGAATGGGGTAGGGGAATGATAAGTGGGTGCAGGGAGGACTTCAAAGTAACTACAGCAAATTAGAGGACATTTGCAATGGATGATCAGAGGAATTTCATTAAAATCGCCTGAAATTTAGAAAATTTGTATACCTTAAAGCCTACATCATGTGACAAAATGGCGTCTGAAGACCGCCATGTTGCATCCTCTTTAAAAAAATATAGCCTATAGCACCTTCGGGATCAGTAGCAATTCAATGACACCTTTTTTGTCAAAATCAGTTCAGCCGTTTAGCCTCTAGCGTGACACATTACTTAAACATACAAACATTCCCCTTCCTTTCGCCGTTCTGCAGTTGGGCAAAAAGAGAGGACCACATATTTTACAGTACACAGAATCTGGACCCTACTTCGGTAGTGCTCTTGTGAATCAATTGCGGCGATCGATGCAGCCCGCACCCCCGTGATGTCACCTGCGTCCACGGGTACCGTTGACTGTTAAATGCACGGATCACCTTTTGTTTGGTGATCCGTGGTGACGGTAGGGGTTGTTTTTCCAGGAGTAGGTAGTTGTTTTTGTTGGTTTCACATAACTTCTGTTAGAGGTCATCCATAAATTACGCAAAAACTACTTCCCATCTCTTCAACTCATTGAGTGTAAATAAGGCTATCCTTTACGAGTGTTACGTAATTTATGGATGGCGTCTGATTGGTTTTGGAATAGCGCAATTTTTTTTCAATCAAGCAAAATTGTATTATATCATCTCCGAAATCCCCATAAAACTTTATATAGGTAGATAATTTTATCTGGGAGACCGTGGATTTCTATTGTAGGGGGTAAAGAATAAAAAATGGTCTTTAAATGTACAGCCCCATTTTAGTGGATTGCTACCTCTCTGGCAACTTTCCGGATCATTTTTCTTTCTTTTGGATTTTACATGGCCTACGTCTTTATTAATGTTGAATTTTTTTATATAAATGATACTTTTCCCGTCAGGTTATATGCATAAGATAAATGTTTCCTTTTAAAATAAAAAGGCTTTCAAGGTATGTTTTAAAAATAACATATTTTGCCATTTCATATGCACTGATTTTGCCACATATAGCTTTTTTGTTATGATTTGGAGTTTTTTTAGACATACTTAAGAAAAGTAAATACCACTTTTTCAATATTTTTTTTAGGCGATTCTCCCTGTGATGATAGATTTTGATATTTTTAAATAAGAATAAAATCGCTTCTTTAAGTTTTTTAAGGAACTGTTGAAGCTGATGCAATCACGGACACCAATGTTTCGGAAAAAGGCATTTCCATCCCCGACGACTATTTTTTCATTCTTTTTGATTTACTTTGTATCTTGTACTCAGTTTGTTCTACTTTGTGTCAGGCAAGCCACGCTGAGGAAGGAAATGCCTTTTTCCGAAACACCGGTGTCCGTGGTTGACTTTACCCCTATGAAGTTGCCTTTTATACTTTGTGAACTCATTGTTTTTGGTTCCGAACCGATACCGTGGAGACGGTGATAGCAAGGTCTGGTTGAACCGTGACGAGGTGTCTTTCTTCCTTGTAGACCGGTGGACGTTTTCGTGCCGCCATGGACTTATTTTCCTTGGTTCGCTGTCGTTTCACTCGTAGAATGAAGGATATGTTTCACCTATTTTTATTACAGTTAGGCAAACTGATAAAAGCAAAAAATAAATCAAAAAGAATAAATAAAATAAAAAAATTATAAAAAAACACCCAACTGCTAAATTAACTTGTAAGTACTAGTCGCAGTTGAGTACAAAATTGATAGGTCTACCTATAATGTACGAAATGCTTCAACTTTTAGTTTTGATGCCCAATGCGCACTAACGAAATTACAGTGGCGGATCCAGGATTCTCGGAGGGGAGGGGCCAACGTGGCAGCAAACATCAAAAAAAATTTCAAAAAATAAATAAATAAAATAAAATAAAAATGTTTTGTAGTTCAAAAACTTAACTAAGGGCGTGGAAACGAATCACAATTTAGTAGCTAAATGAGATTAATAGCGCCGCAGGCGAAATTTTTCAAAAAATTAAGTAAAATTTGTGGCAAATTTTAAATAAGTGATGCTGCTAAACTAAAAAATAAGTTATATGTTTTGGGGGGGGGGGGCCCCTCTGCCCCCCCCCTGGATCCGCCACTGCGAAATTATACAGTTTTGTATTTTCATGAATCAGGTTATTGGGTAGTTACAAGTAAATTTAGCAGTTGGGTGGTTTTTTTATTTAAAACTTTTTTTATTTCCAACTTTTAGGTTTAATTCTTATTCAGCCTTATAAAAAACACTATGCATTTACAATTCATTTAGCTTTACCCAAAAAGTACGTATAGATTTTCTACGGACGCGAACAGTGTTACCTTCCATTGAGTGAAGGTGGGGAAGGAGAGAGGGAATGGTGTTAAAGCGTGTGCAGAAAGAAGTTTTGAAATCGCTCTATATTTGTGAAAGTTATAGCTACTATTACTAATAAGGGGGCGGGGAGGAAAGAGGAAACGGAGGGGGAACTAGTCAAATGGGTGGGAGCAGGAAGGACTACAAAGTAACTACAGCAAGTTAGAGGATATTATCAATGGGTAATCAAAGGAAGTTCAATAAAATCGCCTGAAATGTAGGTAATTTGTATCATACTACTACATTATGTGATAAAATGGGGTCTGAAGACCGTTATGTTAACTCCTATTTAAAAAAATAAAGCCTGTAGCACGTTCGGGATCAGTAGCAATTCAACAACACCTTTTTTGTCAAAATCGGTTCAGCCGTTTAGCCTCTAGCGTGACACAAACTTATTTACTTACACACAACAATCGAAAAAAATTACCCTTCCTTCTGCCGTGATGCAGTTGGGTAAAAAAGAGGTGAAACTTTTGTTAACTATTATGTGTTCATTGTATTGGCCTATGTTACAGGAATTAAATTTCTGCTCTGAAGTAATAGGGCAACACGACCATTAGAGGGCGCTTGATTACGAATCTGCTCCCCCAGCCCTCTCAGTTTTAAGAGCTGTTTTACATTTAAGCGCAGCTCTAATCAGGGTTTGATGGCTTTAAAAATGGGCCTGGATAATTTGAAACAGGCCGACAAGGGATGACAATAAAAGTGGAAAATTGTTATGTGAGGTTCTAATTTTAGAAGTTTCTTTCGGATTTTAAATAATGCATTCCGTAAAGTGAGTATATATGGGACAATTTCTAAAGTTTTTTTTAATACCTTAGTTAGCTTTGTAGTTACGCAACTGAAACTAATATTGAAAGATGTGTTATAAAAAAATATATTTTCAGGTATCCCATATCCCATATTCCCATAAGGACACAATATTATTTTTTAATTTAACCTTCCCTAAATATTTTGTTTGTTTTCATTTTAGGACCGGAAAAAGATTTACCAACTTTAAAGTAATATGGGAATAATTATGCCTATAATAGGTGACACAAGATGTCCAAAAACACAGAAAGACAGTTTTTTACATATTCTTGGTCTAGAAAGCTTAAAACATTTTTATTATTTTTTATTTTTGAAGTTATGTTAATACAAAAACTCGATTTTTGCACTTTTTTATCTCCTCAAGATATCTGCCTTCTTTTTGAATGTAGAATCATAAAACAAAGACAGGCAGATTGTTGAGATAACGTTCTAGAATTTTCCACCTAGAACTAACTCACCTATGTAACCAAAACACTAATTAGATGAAACAAGTTGACATAAAAAACAGTGGCGCTCCCAGGAATGTGTCTTGGGGGGGGGGGCCGACAGCTAAACAGGGCGCCTCTCAAAAATCCTGCGACCAAAAAAAACAAAAAAAAAAAAAAGGTCATCATGTCTTTTCGCAACTACGCCACTGCTTGGGGTTGGGGGGGCCCGAAGCCTCCTGATGTCAAATTTTAAGGTATTTTTGGTGTTTTGTCATCAAATATGTAGCAAATATATTAAAAAATCTAAGGCCCCCTGGGTGCGCCCATGTAAAAAACAAAACTTTTTTTTATTGTTATTTTTTGCAATTTTTTTATAAATTATTTTTGACTAAAAAGATTATTTTTTGACAGGTCTGAACGCAGTATTAAAAAAAAAATGTTTGATCAATAAAAGCAAACTTGTGCTTGAGTGCTAATGTCCCATATTACTCCCGCCTTTTCATAAATACCTATTTTAAAATACCCAAAAGAAAGCTACTAACTACTATGTCGGTTTAGAACGTTTTTCTACGTTGTCCGACGCCTATTCTCCACCTCCTTCGATCCTGACAATCATCTTCTGACAGATTTTTTTGACTCATTGATCTTTGGATTGACTGGTGCCACTCTAGTTTAAGACGCCCTCTTTTTCTGCGCCCTATTGGTTGCCATTCTAGGACCTGCTTTGATAATCGCTCATCCGTTGTACATGGCCGTACCATATCAGTTGCCTTTTAGTGATGTCATCCGTTATGCTTCCCTCGATTCCCATTCTTTCTTTTATGATCTAATTTCTTATGTGATCTATTCTAGATATTCTCATTGATCTTCTAATTCCATCCATTTCGACACTTTCCATTTTTGTTTTGTACCTTTCTGCCACGCGACAAGTCTCCATTCCAAAAGAAAGCTTTAAAGCTTAATTTGCTATTTTTTTCAATGATTTGTTTTTTGCAAAAATTGCCATAGAGTGGCAACTATAAGTAAGTAAATTGCATAATCAACCAAAATAAAAACCAGTTAAACTTTGGGGGTGCACAAATTTGGCGATATTTTTTTGGAGTTCCACGCCCAACTTTTTGGGCCATCGAGAAACTACGAAATTGTAGAAATCAAAACAATATGGCCCGGCCGATAACGCCAAATTGTCTCAGTGCACTAATTTAAGGTGCACATAAGCTAGCTTTAACAGCCACCGGTAACCGTCGTCGCAGGTGGCATCACAGAAGTGCGGGCGGCATCGATCGCTGCAATTAATTCAGAAGAGCAAGAACCGAAGAAAGCCCCAGATTCTGTTCATCATCTACGGTGTACAGAATTTGGGACCAGTTAAGCGCGGCGCCGGCGATAGCTGGCCTACCCAGTCTCGTTTGAACTTGAATACTTACACATTCATACCGAGTTTTAATTTCTAGTTAGTATTTAAGTTTTTTTTTAATTCCTTTTGGTTTTTGTACTGTTTGTTGATACTTATTAATTAAAGAATGATCAAATTTAAATATTTTTGTTAAGTCAAATTTGAAAGGATCACTGGTAGGTACACCATGCGTTTGACATTACAATTAAAAAGGCCAAAATAGAAACTAGAACTTACTACACTTGATTTTCTCAAAATGGCGGAGACTGTCAGTGTTGTTATGTTTTTGTTAAAAATTAAAGAAAATCTCGGGTGGCGGAACAAAGATCGAAAGACAAAAGATCGAAAGACAAAAGATCTAATACAAAAGATCGAAAAACAAAAGATCGAAAAGGCAAAAGATCGAAAATACAAAAGGTCGAAAAACAAAAGATCAAAAGACAAAAGATCGAAAATACAGAAGATCGAAAAACAAAAGATCGAAAAGGCAAAAAATCGAAAAACAATAGATCGAAAAACAAAAGATCGAAAATACAGAAGATCGAAAGTACAAAAGATCAAAAGACAAAAGATCGAAAGGCAAAAGATCAAAAAACAAAATATCAGAAGACAAAGATCGAAAAAAAATCGCAAGTAAATAAGATCGAAATATACAAAATGACGCATATCATGTTTGCTTAGGTATATTTACATAAACAGTTTAAGCAAGGTAAGGTAAGGTAAAATTACCTAACCGTTAAATAAACCTATGGCTTGTCATACTTAACACAAATCATATAGTTCGATAAAGGGGTCACTTTTTGAATCATATTTTTTCAAAAAAACATCTTTCCTGATTTCTTTCCCGGGATCCTAGAGGGTGTGTAACTAAACCGAACCGAACCGAATCGAACCAAATCGAACCGAACCGGTTCGGTTTGGTTCGGTTTGGTTTTACACCCTGTAGGATCCCGGAAAACATTTTAGAAAAGTTTTTTTTTAATATGTGTTAGAAAGAGACCCCATAGTCCCTCTAGGACCCCGGAAAAGAAATCAGGAAAGTTTTTTTTTATCTAATGTAATAGCGATATTTTGACACGCGCTACTTTCGATCTTTTGTACTTTCGATCTTTTGTCTTTCGAACTTTTGTTTTTCGATCTTTTCTATTTTCGATCTTTTGCATTTTTGATCTTTTGTATTTCGATCTTTTGTTTTTCGATCTTTTGTGGTTTGGATCTTTTGTCTTTTCGACCTTTTGTTTTTCGATCTTTTGTATTCGATCTTTTGTATTCGATCTTTTTTCCTTCGATATTTTGTCTCGATCTTTGTTCCGCCACCCGAAAATCTCGGTTGCCTACTTTAATGGAAAAATGTAGTTTTTTGAAACCATGAGCAGTTTACTGAAATTGAGAGATTTTTTCCCAAATTTAATTAAAAAACTGACGAAAGCTCTTTAAAAATAAGTAAACAAAAACAATGGTTGATAAGTACTTGAAATTTTTAAATCAGGGAACCGAAGTGTCAAACTAAAATAGTAACGGGACGGCGCCGTGCCGGCGGCCCTTTTGGATTTGACACATTAACTTTAGTAACATCCAATCTAATCCGTGGCTAAACTAGGCTAAACTATTGTATTTATTCGATAAAGACTATTTATTATTATTATTAATACAGTGAAACATCCCATAAGCGGACACTCACGATTCCGTCAATTTTGTCCGCTTATTGGAGATGTCCGCTTAAGAGAGGTAACTGCGAATTTTTGATATATATTTATTAACAATTTCCACTGCCTGAGATTTTCCGACATTAAAATTTTCGGCGATCTTTCGTGTGGGTAGATGTTCCTTCCATTAAACGTTAACAATTTCCATTTTTCCACATAAAATAAGAAGTTTTTTACTAAGCGCCATTTCAAAGGGATCTATTATTACCCAACTGAACAATAAACACAGCAGTTCCGCAGAATCAAATAATGTTGTAAATACGACAGATGTATTTCGTCTCCGCATTAAAACGGAAAGAGGTAATTCCCCGGCTGCAGAGTACCTTGTTGCCAACATACTACATAATATTTATGCCCATGTCGTGCAGCGCTCCGTCCCGTTTTCAGAGGTTCGCGTCCGGTTAAGGGAGGTTTCAGAATTTTTTAACCAAAAAAAATTATCCGCGTCCGGTTATTAGAGTGTCCGGTTATAGGAGGGAATTTTACATGTAAAGACATAGGCAAAAGCTTGGTTCCAAGAAATTTGTCCGCCTAAAGGGAGTGTCCGCTTAATAGAGGTTTCACTGTATATCTTTTAAGCTATAGATAAAGAAAGTGTTTTTAAATAAAAATGTATAAAGAAAATAAGAAAATTTTATGCGGATAATGATGAGGGCTTTCTCTGCATCTATAGTAAGGAAAATATGTTCACAATTGACTAACTTCGATGCTGTTGGGAGTAAAAGCTAGAAAAATGCAAACGGGGAAAGCGAGTAACAAGTGTGCATTTTCTCACAGAACTCGATCTTGCATATACTTCCACTTGACTGGGATGACATAACAAATTTTATTAAAAATGATCAAAGAATTACTTAGTTCAATAAAGAAAGTTTTTTTCCATCTTTTTTTTTCCATCGGTGGATTTGCGATGGCAACAGTTGGTTGACAGCTGACATATTTCATCAATTTGATATTATATCTGATTTTAGCTCACACAAAAATAAATTCAAAGCAGAAGCGTATGTGTTCGGTTCGTCTCTGCGTGGAAAGAAAACATCTATTTGTTTATATTAGGTAGACTTTTTAAGCCTAATATATTTGTCTACATGTGTTTACAAAAACTACAACATCAGAAAATGATTTTTTGTAGTGTAATTTGGTTTTAAAAAGATTAACACTGGTAATTTTGGATTTTAAATGAACTTTATTGTAATAGTTATTTACCTAAGAAGTGTGGAAAGTAATACTTTACCGCACGTGACGGCCGTTGGCCGAACGACGCAGAGCGGAGTTCGGTCAATCCGTCAAGGGTGGTAAAGAAACTTTACGCATGTGTTAGGTACAATATTTTACCTATGATTACCTTTTTTCTTTTTAAATTAAATTAAAATTATAAATAAACATGTCAAGTTAAACGAAATTGAAATGTAAACAAATATTGAAGCTGTCTTATTGACGCGTTGCTAAGGTTTCTAAGTGGTGCGCGTTAGGTAAAGTAATTACTTTCCCGCACGCGAGTAGGTAAAAAATCATTAAAAAATCGAAAAAGTTTTACAATACAAAGAAATAAACAAATGCCATGGCAAACACAGATGACCAAGTCAAATATATGTCAAATATAACAGTTGGCGTGCGGTACATGGCGGAAAATTTGAATTCAAAATAAGGAAAGCTTCATCTTGAAGATTTTAAAGTTTGGTGGAATATCGGAATAATATCTGGGAATATCTTACTGAAATTTCGCGAAAATCTGTTGTGCCATTTTGAAAATATCACAAATAAACCTCTGTTCTCCCATAAGACCCAATGTAAAATTCAGCCCACTATAACAGCTCATTTTTTCAGGATCGTGGCCTGAATTTTTTTGGTGGCCTGGGTTGAATTAAAAACCCAATGACATCACACCCACAAGTGACAAGTAACAGGAGAAGAAAGAGACATAACCCAACCTTTTTTCGACTTTTAACCTTCAGCTTTTTGAAGAAAAATATGTCTGAAGAAGAAAAAATTCTAATAGCCCTTATGAGAAAACTATTTCGAAGTCGGATAGACTGTAATTTGCAACAGTTTTTTCCACATAATCCTTCATCTTAGTATGCTTCTCTTTGGAGAAAATAGTGAGTTCCTCGTCTGAATCCTCAGATGAGGATTAACAAGACACTACAAGTCCGATTTTTTTTCTCCTCAATCAGTGGCGTATATATGGGGGGGCCTGCGGGGCCCGGCAACCCCCCCCCCCCGAAGCTAAGATTTTTTTAGATATGTTCCACACATTTCAAGAATACAAACATAAAATAACATAAAATACGGCCTCATGGGGTCTCGAGCCCCCCCCGAAACTGTCTCGGGCCCCCTCCGAAACTTTTTTCTATATACGCCACTGTACTCAATCATTGTCTAGAAGTTTCAAACAAAAAGCACCTATTTGAGCTCACAAGATTGGTCTACATAAAATTAATGACATACTGATATTTGGTATAGGGAATGTTGACTTTTTGCTAAGGCTATTTAATTGTCTGTCATTCATACAAAAGCGCAAAGATTCACGTTTTTTTGCTAGACTTAAGGTCTAAACGAACAATAGTGGTACCTGTTAACTGCAGTTTTGTTTATACAATTTTAAACTTATTTAGGTTCTGACTACGCGCCGCCTACGGGGCTAGAACAATTTTAGATCTCTAGATTTATTATTTTTCATTTGTCCTTTACATTTCCCTAGTGTTAAATATTAAATAACACACATACAATTTGTGGAAATTTACAACGTAATTCCACAAAATGGTTGGCAAATAAAAGCATTTTAAGTAAGGTCACTTTATCTCTAAAAAAAATAATAAAAAGAAAAGTGTTTATAATTTTTTATAATAAAAATTAAGCATAAATTTAAAACTGATTTTGTACAACAATAACTAATAAAAATTGGTAAAAAGTATAAGATTTATTAGAAAAATATTAATAAAATATAAGATTTATTAAAAAATAAAAATAATTTAATGCGAGATAAATTTGAGTTTACGGTACATATTGAAGTTAGAAACTTGTTTCAAGATTTCAGTAACCTTAATTTAATCCCTAAGCAGAATTTCAAAACGTTATTTAGAACACCTCATTACTATATGGCTTGAGTAGCAACAGTTACAATAACTTTACAATAATTAAACTACGTTTATTTCTTCGTTTTTAAACTTGAGTTTTAAATATTGTAGATCAGTTTTATTTAAAAGATCATGCATTTACTCAAGAAAAAGTCCGAACTTCGTTTAACCTTTATATTTGTGTAAAATATATTAGAGTATATTGACGCTACTTTGAAAATGTGTAGTAATTCCTGTATTATTCTCACTAATTGGGCAGGAGATGTCTCATTTTACCCTACTGTCAACTCGCCCAAACAGCAATTAAAACAAGTTATATACGGTTTAAGCGAACAGTCGCAAATTAAAGTCACACAACAAGCGGACACCGCAGAATTAGGAAAATTTTGTGACATTTATATTAAAATATTTAGGTTTCCCTGAAGTGAAAAATCAATAAAAATATCTCTAGCGTCCTTGACAACTTGGAAAAAATCCAAGATGGCAACCATTTTGTGTGTGATTCTAGAATAACTAGAGATTGAATTTCACAACCAACCAAAATAAAAAATAATGGGTACAGAATGCGTTTGACATTTTAATTGAAAAAGCTGAAATAGACACGGGATTAGAAGGGACTCTCGGGCCACCCATTAAGCAATTCGTTTTGTAGCCCAACCAAATTCGCTTTACTTTGATTTTGTCAAAATGGCGGACACTGTGAGCTGTTTTTATTTTTGTAGTGTGTTTGTTAACAAAAATACTTTAAGCAATAAAATCTTACGCTTTGCGCGATTGTATTGATAAGGGTCACGTAGAGGTGATTGATATATGGACCAGGATGATTTTGGATTCTTATAAACTAAAACGTGCTGTTGACCAGCACTGATATTTCGAACCAAACCAAACCAGAGAACCAAATCTCAAACTAAAACAGTAACAGGACGGCGGCCATTTTGGATTTGCCATGGTCAAATCCAATCTGTGAATGTTCTATTATCCCGTGCATTTTCAAATTTATTTAACCAAAATTACAAAACTGACAGATTATTTGATGCAGTAATTTGCACCTCTTTTTGGCGTCCTTTATCAGCATCGCTGTGGAATAAACTCCCTGCGACAGTTTTCCCTGCAGGTTACAACCTGAACCGTTTCAAAACCAACACACAACAACATTTCCGCGCACTTGCCGCTTCTCGAGCGTGTATGGGATCTCCTTGCGAGTGCGCATACCCGTAAAAAAAAAGGCCTCTTGACTACGCCCTATTGTCTTTGTACCACTTGAGGTTGATCACCTTTTTGTGTTAAAATTTCTAATCGCAATCTAAGCGATTGCCAATAATAATTTTTACACACCACCAAATCAATTTGTTTAAGAAAACTCAAACGTTTGATTTAAAAAACATTTTTTGTTTTGAAATATTGAGTCTCTTTTCAAAACTAGATATAAAGAAAATTAAATAACATTGTTGGAAACCAGAGGTAAAGTATTATCGAGTGCACGTCACTACTCAAAAGTTAAAAACTTAATGCCTTATCTAACCAAAATATCGAAACTGACAAATCATTTGATGCAGTAATTTTTGGCGGAACTGGCCTTGATGGTTTAGGGGGAATAAGCCCGCTTTACGACCAGGGTAGGTATTCTGGGTCTTGAACGATGTGATAGTTCCCATCACATGCTTTGACCAATGGCAGGCTTTAAATTAGCTCCGAGCTCACGTGTTATTCGAAAAGACCTGCATTGCGCAAGCTTCTCCTACGATCCGACCGAGAATCGTTCAGTCGGTAACCGGGCAGGAGAACAGATTTCACTACTTTAAACGCGTAAAATTCACTAACTCTGAGGAGCGGGCGACTATGCCATTGGTCAAGACAAGTCATTTCGCACAATACGCGACCGCTTAGACTTTGTTATTGGTCAAAGCGTGTGATGTGGATAGTCACATCGTTCAAGACCCAGAATAGCCACCCAGGAAGCTAACTCTTAAATTGTGTTCATGTGAAATTTCATGCGAATTCTCACTTCGTTTGAGAAAGTGATCGTCTGTCTGTATTCTTGAACGCCTGAGGAGCGTTCCCGTCCGTTCAAAATTCGTCGGGTAAAAAACCGAAATTCTTAAAAATAAACAAACGAACTTATCTCTAGACACACCGTAACAAGGCTTAGCTAATCCATTTTCCCTCTTTGTTGTTTTCTATGTGAGCAACAAGGACCTAAGCGCGATTAACTGACTAATCTGCATCTAGGAGTTAAAAACACTGCAAATGTATGGTTATGATCGTAATGGTTACAAAATACACAGCAACTAAAATGGTTAGTTTAGAAAGAAGGTTTTATTTGTTTGTAGTAAATCTGGCAACCATACGCTTAGTCAGGGAAGGTTCAAGAATACGAGGAATACTCATCGAGAGAACACGATGTGATGGGATCAGACCCGGGAACGATCACATCTCTTGAGAGAACGTTCATTCCTATACAATTCAAGGATCGGCTTCCCATGCCTGCCAACTCGAGGCAAAGTTGATGATCAATACAAGGCCGTAGTTCGGAAGTCACGTTAAGTGTATGATGCATATATCGAGCTAGCACGATAAAGACACCTTGACAAATGGTATCAGGCAAAAATTAAATCCTCCTTAAGAAAACAAAATTGACTACCGTTAGGTTGCTAGTATGAATTGTTGTATGATTGTCTCGGGCACCAAGTTAATGAGTTCGAGTCAGACTATCTTGGTGTCCACCGAATTGAGGTGGCAAATGGTCTGCGAAAAGCGGACGGAGCAAATAACAAAAACCTAAATAATTTTTGACGGAAGACTCACCTTTTTTTGGCGTCCTCCCCCTCCGGTCTCTTGACCACGCCCTGATGACTGAGCACGTAAATTCGCGTACTGTCTTTGTACCACTTGACGCTGTGAAGGTTGCCACACTGGTTGTTGTCTACCCGGCACGGCAACTCGGCATCCTGACCCACGTGAGCTCCAAGGTTCTGGATTTTGGTGCCGGCTAAAAGAAAAAAAAATAGTAGAGTAAATTTGTAAAATTAACTTGCACAAAGAGTAGGTATATTTAGCATAGTACTAGTAGTACCTAATACCCAAAGCTAAATTTTCCGGCTTTAGAATCAAAGATGGCAGCTACCAAAGTTAAGAAAAATTATTATTTGCTTTAAGCGGGACCTATTATTTATTTATTTTTATATTTCTTTTATTTTTTTGCGATATTCCAACAAGCTCTTTAAACTCCCTCTAAAAAATTTTAGGTCAAAAATAAAAAATACCTTCATACACTACAATAAAAGTATTTATTTTATAACATTCAAGATGGCGGCCGAAGTTCAGTTAAGTTTCTACTTGAAGATAAGAGTTACGGAGACATAGCTCCAACAGATCCATCACTCCCTCCACCGATAGCGTTGTTCTCTCGTAAAGTGTATCATCAGTTTTGAATGATATTGAATGACTCATTTATTGGCACGTTGCGTTGGTGTAAAGACTTTGACAAATCTATCGTCTGGATCTAATTCGATCCTTTTTAAAATCTCGATACAATGTTCCGAGTTTGTTGACAAAAGATTCGGACATAACCTGTAATTGTTAATTATACCCAACAAAAACCTCGACAAAATGCTGGTCGGTAAGTCCCTGGAGCTGGTAATTGGTCGCAGTGGTATTTCCTTCTTATGGATCTTTGGTAGTACATAGAAATGTGGTGTGGAGTCAGCCGGGATATAACAGCGTCTGGGATATTTTCAGAATTCAGTGTCCTATAGATGCGTTCTTCTACAGTTGTGGTTGGATAGTGGTGTTTTGTAATCTTCTTTCTCCACAACTTATTCGATCTTTCTGTTGTATGTCTCGACATCCATGATAACCGTCGCCTTTCCTTTGTCGGTAGGTAAAATCTTAATTGCCCGTTGTTCTTGACTGGTGATGCTCGCCTTTTTAAGATTTTTTTCTAAGTACTAGATAGGGGCTTGTATAACTATATAAAGAAGCTGGCAAGTTTTTTTATAGCTAATAATTAAACTTAATTCCGTTCTCTCCCTCTTAACTTCAAAGATCGTTAGCTGTCTATTTTGTACGGGGTAGCGCAGAAATAACTAATTTCCTCGCCCGTTCTTTAGCTAATTATTTGGCGGAAGCTTTAAAAACTTTCGAGTTTGAAGTTTAAAATAGTTTCTCTAACGTTTTTAAAAGAAGTTTTTAGTCACTTCTCTTGTTACCCGGCAAAAAAGTTTTTGTAGCAGAAATTAGAAGTCGCGCGAAAACTTTTAAAAAAATTAAAGACAAACTTTTGACACTTTATAAAATTAAAGCGGATCGTAGTATTTTTTTTTAAGCAGGAAAGAGATCTTTCATTGGGTCGTAATTTAGAAAAACGCTTCAACACGTCGATTTTGTTTTCAAGGGTGATACTGTTTAGCTATCTTGAAATGTTGGTATCAAGCGCCAATTTAAGGGGTAACCTTTACCCTTCGAACATTGAGGTTCAATATTCTAAGCGTTTACCCTCAAATCTTAAATATGAAAAATTTGTCGAGTGATAGCTTGTTTTGAAAGTGTCTGGAATGTCTTGATAATCGTCTCAAAATTTAAAAAATATATTAATTTGTTTTTAAGATATTTGTATCCAAAATTACCATAAGGCGATAAAAACCTTTTTATGTACAGGGTGTTTTCGTATACTATAACCACCGCACTTATTATAAACAGGAGACAGAAAAATATTGTAAATGCAAAAGTTGTTTGTTTTCTCCTAAACCTCTAGAAAATTTTATCTAACAAAACAATTAAATGTCGCAAAGTTTTAAAAAACACAAACAGGCTCAATCTGTTATGGAACACCCCATATATTAAACGCAAAATGAATAGATTTTTTCCTTCCTGAATTCAAAAATATATAATATGTTACCATTTGGTCCAGCCTTTGTTAAAAGACTGGCATTTTGAGAACCTAATTATATTATTGATTGTCAAACGAGCGCTTGTCATACAGGCCAAATTCCAAAATTTTGCTTCAAAAAATTAAAACTATTGCTGTTTATGTATTGGTCGAAAATCAAAACATCTGTATTTTTTTTGCACGGTTATGGGCTGCGCGGTATTTATTTTGAGGGTTAAAAACCTTGCGCGGTATTTATTGGCGCTGTATTTTTGCGCTGTTTTTGTAAGTGCGCGGGAAAATATTTGCGCGGTATTTTTCAAGTAATTAGGCTGCGCTGTTTTTGAACATCCGCGGTATTTTTTGTCGGTATTGGGATTATGGTGGGTGGCTACGCACATTTAAGACTGCAAATAAAAAAAAAACCGGTAGAATAAAATTAGTTAAATTATTTATTTCAAACCTAACCCAATCTGTCAATATTACTAATTTATAGGGTTTAAAAGTTCATAAATGATTTTTTTTGTAAGCCAAAACCACATCGAACTTTTAGATCAAAAGCTGCAACAGTTCAGAGTAACAAAAATTATTGTGTTACATCTTACAAATTTCAAAAACAATTAGTTTTGTTCAATAATTACAATAACATCTTCTATGAAATATGTGGCACACAAATTGTTCGAAACACCTAAAATTGATGTTTCGGACGGTTACATTTTATTTCTGACAATTACAATACTACTGAATAGTAATTTTTTTGACGTCTTGGACTTACAAATAAAAATATGTAGTAATAATACAAAAAAACAGCCACTTACAACATACCGGCAAAATTTACCACACAAATATTAGAGACTTATTGGAATAAAACCAGACTTTATTTTGGAGTCGACTTTTTCCTGGCACATTTGCACAGAGAACTAACAGCTGACCTCTCAAAATTGACATACCAAAGCCAAATTTAATAATAAAGACGCTAACTTTCATTTAATAAATACCAACACTAATAAATCCGGTTTTTCAATACACAAAGGCCGAATTTTGAAAGAGAGCAGCTGCTTTTTATGTGTAAATCTGTCACCATAGGTTCGATTTTAAAATAAGGTCAGGTTTTATTTCCCCTATTCATATAAAAAGTTAACTTAAAGTCAACGTTGTAAATACAGTTTTAATTCCTTTAGAGAAAATTGTGTAGATTCGTATGATTACAAAACCTTAGTGACAAAATACTAAAGTTAGTTTAAGAATATCAATTAAAAAATTTGTGATTTAAAATTCTAGAAACTTCAAGGTTAAATTTAATGTACCTACCTCTATTTCCTTCTTGTTACGTTAGTTTTCAAGATATACAGGTTTGATATTTTTAAATAAACCTGAGTACCACACACAATTTTAGCATGGGCGCACCCAGGGGGGGCCCGGGGCCCGGCCCCCCCCCAAGCCTAAGATTTTTTTAGATATTTTCCACATATTTATATATTTATTAATAAAAAGATAAAATAGCATAAAATAAAACATCATGAGGCTTCGCCCCCCCCCAAGAGGCCTCGGCCCCCCCCAAGTCATATTCCTGGATGCGCCACTGATTTTAGAGGCTTACATTGTGTGTTTTCGAAGATTTTTTCGTAATTAAAAGAGTGACTTCAATAACCTTGCTTGTGATTTTCCATTAAAAACTTTTCTTCTAAAATTGAAACAAATAATTTTTCATAAAATTTCGTATTTTGGCCATTAAAAAAAACTCCCATAAATAAACAACGTTGTTATTGTTTATTCGGGATTGTTAAATAAAGATATTTCAAAAACGGCTGGTCCAAATGTCAACACACCTTAAATTTTTGTATTCAGAAAAAGAAAAAATCGATTAATTTTTACATGATGCTCTGGAAAAAATTTGCCATATTTGTGTTTTTTATGACTTTGAGACTTTCATTTATTTTTTTAGATAACTTTTTCTGGCGGTTTAGCATAAACTTTTCAACTTTTGAATTTACACTTTTTATTACTTTTTATAATAAACCAAGTATACCTTCGTTAAAAAGCAGCCTATAATAAATTTAAAAAAAAACGGCAAAAAATCTGAAATAAATATTTTTTTTTCTTCGTCAAACTCCAAAAAAAAAAATTGTGTTTCGCATAAAGTTGATAAACTAAAAATTGGTTATCGGAAACTTTCTTTCCGTAACATGGGTAAAAGGAAAAGTTTTCTTAAGCAAACTGTCGAGATGTTTTTAAGGTTTAGCCCTGAATGGTTGGATGGATATTCATGGACAAGTTTGTATGTGGCTTTGTGGGATAAATAAAAAATGGCATACATGCAGGGTAATTCGAATAAGGTATCCACTAAAAAATACTCCAGGTCGAATTTTGTACTTTTTTTACCAAGCATTTTAGGTACAGTTTATTTTAAATTGCAAAAAATATATTTTCTTTTTCATAAGCGAAATCTTTCTTAAGTTAATAACTATAAAAATCTGCCTGCCTGCTAGCTAGCCTATTATCACACTTCAAGTGAAGCCATGATAATATATTAGCATTGAAAACAGTTTTTTGCAAATATCTCAGAAACTAAACTCCCACGAAGATTTTGGTTATAACACGAATTATTGAGCAAAATAGTCTACTATGTTCCGAAAACAGTGTATTGATACCATACTCCGTTAAAAATTTTGCATTTTTTAAAGTGTTTAATTCTCAAAAAAATATCAAACAGCTTGTAAGAGTATCGAAATCTATTTCACCTGAAAATTTGATGAAAATCGGTTTAGCGGTTTAGGAGCTATCGTGTTAAGGGCAGAAATAATATACACACAAACACAGACAGACATGACGATGATATTGCTAGAATAGGTCAAAATACATCCAAATCACACATTTTTGACGTTATCTCAAAAAATTTTTAGATCGATTGGTAAAAGATTACACCAGTTTACGTCACCTGGTGTTTGCCTCCAATTTAAGTGGATGGCCTGTATGACGTCATAAATCCAAGATGGCGGCTTTCTTCATGGTTTTTCACCAAAGCTTACAACTTTCGCTAAATTAGTTTTGCAGAAAAACTATACATACACATTTTGTTTGCAAGAGAACAGCAATTACTATAGTGAAGAAATTAGTTTTATATCTCAAAAACTGTTAAAGATATTAATTTAAAAAAAAATAGTTTTGGTTTTAGCAAAACAAAATTTTTAAAATTTGTTTTGCTAAAACAACCTGCGACTTAAAATTGAGTGGTTCATAACTAATGGATTTGAGGTAGTCTAAAACTTCCTTCCAAAAAAAACTTTTTTTGGTGTTTAGTAGTAGGTTCCTGTTAAGACCGGAAAGTTTTCCAAAAGAGCTACCTGTAAAGTGGCAATTTCCGTACAAAAAAAATGTACAGAAAGTACTTGTTTTCTGTTTAGTTTTAAAAAAAATAATTACCATAATATCTTGACCGAAAATATCCATATCCATAATAAAAGTTATCCAAAATAAGGAACACTATAATCCACTTTAACTTCCACATATTCTTTTTAAATATATTTCACATATTTTTTTTTATGTTCACGTATAACCCTGCGTATTTGAGTACCTTGAATTTAAATTTCAAATTGTTATTTTAAACGTATTTAAAAAAAAATCAAAATGCAAACAAAAAATACGATTAACATAAGATTTTTTAACTTTTTACTTTACTAACATTTCAAAAAATGAAAAATATTTCCTTAATAAATTTTAAAACTGATAAAAATAATTTTTTATTTCCCGCCAAAACTACAATAACACCTGATTATAAAAAACACGCGCACCTTGGTCGCGTATGCGTGGTTGTACCTGTTGTAGTACCGCTACTCGTGAACACCCGCTTCGAGCACACCGGCACTAACGACTAAATAGAACCGCCATTTCTTGAAAGACACATGTGACTCTTAGAACAACACCCTCTCTATTAGGGTCTTAAGACAGAGGCGGGGGTAGTTTAAATTCTTTGGACATAATATCGAAAGAAGATAAAACCAATTTTTTGCTCAGGCCACCAAAATGTGCTTCTTGTATTTTGAGTTTTTTGAAAAACTAAAAAAATATTTGTAAACTAATTTAGCTTCTAGGGGGGGTTATCCGTTAAGCCTTTTATTTATTAACTCAAAGTGCACATATTTTTTTCTAGGGGGGTTATTTACCACGTTACCCCCCTCAAATCCGCGCTTGATGCGCCTGGCCAAATGCGTTATTGGAATTTTTATAGGGCCGTCTTTTATTTTCACCCCACTTTTAAATTTTTAATCATTAAGTTCGTTTGTGTATGAGTTTGTTTTTTTTATGTTATGCTATGTTTATTGTACTGATTGTCATATTTTTAAACGAATTATAAAAAGGCGGACAATGATTTAATAGAATATAGGCAAATAGTTTCCATTTGAAAATGTAGCCTCTTTTAGCAAAGTTTATGGCTCAGTAGCTTGTCAAATTTTTTGCGGTTCGGTTCGGGCCCCCCCGCGAACTTTTTTTTAAGGCCCCCTTTGTCACTATTATATTTTCCAAAAATAACTCATTATAGTAAATATTTATACACAATATCACATGGGCGTTCACATTTTTTATGTTCGAAAGAAATGGTGACAAATTAAATATGGATTTGAAATTTTTAAATGTGCATATTTGTATTTTTGGACTTTGTTTGATATACATAGGTGGGTATTACTTTTTCTTAGAGTATATTGGGGGCCCCAGGGGCCCCTAATATACGGGGGGCCGGCCCGCGTGGCGGGGTCTGCGGGCCGTTTGACACGCGCCTGTTGGGCTAAAGTTTCGCAACCCAGCATTTGTTTTTGTATGGGGTTTGCCTTAAAACCCGGCTGGTGCTGTTAACGTTGTTAAAGTAGGCCTTTGGTAAAAGCGCGAACTATCTAGTTGCATTTTCAAAAAGAGACAATGTACCTATTACAATAGACCATTTGTTGGTAGACAGGTATGGAGACAATGGGTCAATGGGACTTTCAAAAGAATTTCTGGTAACGAAAGGTTTATTGGATGTCTTAAGAGTATTTTATGGAGCAGAGAGAAAAAAAAGAATATGAAATTTAATATACATGAAACAATGGTAAAAAGCACGCTGTTGTATGGAATAGAAACTTGTCACGTACCAAAAAAATACAAAGCAAAAATGGAAGTGATGTAATCAGAAGATCAATGAGAATATCTAGAAGAGCTCAAGAAATGAGATCATAAAGAAAAAAATGGGAATCGAGGGAAGCATAACGGATGACATCACTAAAAGACAACTAATATGGTACGACCATGTACAACGGATGAACGACGAAAGATTACCAAAGTAGGTCCTAGAATGGCAACCAATAGGGCGCAGAAAAAGAGTGCGTCCTAAACTGTCAATCCACAGATCAATGAGTCAAAAAAAACCTGACAGATGATTGTCAGGATCGAAGGAGGTGGATAATAGGCGTCGGACAACGTAGAAAAACGTATTAAATTGTTAGAGTGGGTACAATTCTTATTAGTCTGCTATACTGTAAGGCGCAACTACGCAATCGTATGTCAATATACTGCTAGACCTGATGGCACATCCAATAAGACTAATATATTTCAATAAATCTCTCAAAAATACAGGGTGTTCTCTTTTGAAAAATTTTAATTAAATTCTAAAGATTCAGAAAAAATCTTGCAAATTTGTCCATTTAAAATTGAATGTGTGATCAGTATTAACGGAGACAGCTATTGAGCTGATTATAACCGATCACCCGTTACAATTTTACTAAAAATATCTCCACCCTCTTAAAATAACCCCTTTAGCGGCCGTTGCCTTTTTAACCCTTATAAAATAAACTTAGTTCAAACTCAAGTACACCTGTTATATAAATTATAATCCACTACTACACTTGTTTAATAAAATGTAGTATGTAGAGGACTTATATTAAAACAACCCTCCATACGTGAATGAAAGAATTAACAAGAAAAACTAAACAAGGAAATTTAGCAGTTAGTATAGCAAGTAGGGACTTATTGGAATAAAACCTGACCTTATTTTAAAATCGGCAGTATTGTGACAGATTTACATATAAAAAGCAGCTGCTTTCTTTCAAAATTCGGCCTTTGTGTATTTAAGAACCGGATTTATTAAAGCCTGTTTTTATTAAATAAAAGTTAGCGACTTTATTTTTAAACTTGACTTTCGTATATCAATTTTAAAAGGTCAGCTGTCAGTTTTCTTTGTAAATCTGTCAGATTAAAGCCGATTCTAAAATAACGTCAGGTTTTATTCCAATAAGTCCCTAATGATCCTACAAGGTAAACTCGTCCACTTTTTAATGTCACCTTATTTTTTTCTATATTTGTAGAATACAAAGAAACATTTCGTTGATCTACAACACTGCGTTTTAAACAATTGTCCAGCGGCCTAGCGTGGTTCAAAGGCGGAGGGGGCAGAGGATTAAAAGGGCGCTAATTTTTCTTTACGTAGAAATAAGTATCAAATTAAAATAGCTTCCTAATTTTCTTTATTATTATTAATTTTATTGCTTATGGTTATATTAATATGGTGTCGAATTTTAATGCCACGCTACCGATACCCTAGTGGGTTAATACTTTGTTTTTTTGTAAAAAAAAACACTTTACACCTAGTACTTTTTGGAAAAAATCGAACCAAAGAAATATTTTTGTAGATATAGGTGCAAAAAAATTGCGCCGCAGGCAAAAAAAAAATCTAGTACTTTTTGGAAAAAATGGTGCCAAAGAAAATTTTTAATAACAACGAAAACAAACATTTTAGAAAACTAAAATTATTGAACAAAATAAGGCCCCAAAATTTTCGGAAAAAATGGGAACAAATACAAAAGTTTTGGTTAGTTTCAAAGGTATTTAAGCGCCGCAGTTAGTTAGTTCCGTAGCTAGGTATTTTTGTGTAGGCAAACAATAAATTTGGCGCCCCCTTACCTAAAGCCTTACTTTACGAAAATTAAAAATAATAATACTTTGCGGAAAAAACCGAATTAAAAAAAACCACTGAAAAATTTAAAAAAATTGCGTTGTAGGCGAAAATTAAAAAAAAAATAAATCAACACAAAAAAATTAATTAAAAAAAAATTAAGTATCTTAACAAAAATGGCACCACAATAGAAAACTTGTAGATTTTACGAAAAAAGGGCGTCGCAGAGGAAAATTTTAGAAACATTATCTCTTTTGGAAAAAATGGCGCCAGAAAAACTTTATTGGTAAGAACCAAGAAAAATTACAAGCGGAATTTTCTGGGGCTAATTTATTTTTAATTCTTCATTTGGGCGCCCCGGGCGCTTGGCGCCCTAGGTAGGTGTTACGGGACTGTGTTATCTAATATTAAGAATTACAGGTGCACTGAGTTTGTTTGGTTTTGTCTTTCTTACCGCATGATGCGCTTTGAACGGCAAACTTAATTTTTCTCGTAGCTAGCAAAAAGGTCTTCCGATTTTACGAACAAGGGCGCCGGCAAAATTGTATAATTTCCGCACTGCCTGAAAAGATGCGTAATATTGCCTAACTATAAATAATAAGTTGCTCAAGGTATTATTTTTTTACGGTTGTACCAATTTTTAGTTTTTACTACTTAATAAAGCTTAGGGTGCCCATGGGGCGCCAGGATCCTTGAGGCGGGGGGAGGGGGGGAGGAACCCTCCGCGCCCCCTCCAAGCTACGCCGCTGCAATTGTCATGATTTTTCAAACGATTTTCTTTATGGCGAATTATTTTGGAAAAGAAACTGCAGCACTGGTGCGCCACTAGCAGTTTTCGTATTTTTTTGGGAAAACTAGTTCAATTTTTTGTATTCTTTTGACCCACTGACAAGCCCAGTTTTGCACTCAGTGCACATTTTTTTGGCACGGGATCTCTGAGCTCGTGTTGCACTAGTGCACTTTTGTATTCTTTTGAAACTGCACTGGGGCAATTTTTTGGCAGCACTAAAACAGTGTCAGTGGACCACGAGTGGCCCACTAACTTTCTCAAAAGAATTCGCTATTAGATTCCTAGTAAGTGGACTAAAAACAAAATCTTTTAGTATTTGTTTATATGTGTCTTGATATGAAGAGCTAAACGAACTAAGCCCTTTGTGCTCTTTTTCTTTTGCATGCTTTGTAAGGAAACTTAATATTTTGTCCACCGGCTTTCGAGTAGAGTGAGCACCCGCTATTTTGCTGCAACGCCATGGTGCAACGGTTTTAGGGAAAAATAGGTCGGCTAAACCACAATATGATACCTAAAATGAGACACCATTTCATACCAAGTACCCCACTGCATATTCCCGATTTTGTCTCGTCCCTTTTCCACCACAAAAATGGGTGCACACTTCGAGCAAGTTAAAATAGGTACTACCCAAAACGACCCTTTTTATACGATTTTTAATAATATTTTTTGAAGAGTGATTTTTGAAGAGGGGATCAGATTATAGTGGGGAGATCTGAGTCTATATAAAAAGCATCTTATTCTAAAAATATATACAGGGTGTATTTTAAATACTGCACCGAATTTTAAGAGCTGGTGGAGAAGGTCAAAAGTTAGATAACTAAATAACTTTTGATTAAAAGTTTTTCGTTTCCAAGTTATACCATTTGTCAAGTTTGAAGAGTAGGGAAAAACTTTTGAAAGTGACAAATTTGACAATGTCAAATAATTTTGTGATTTATTTTGAACAAAAAATGTTCTATTGCTTTTTTTCACAAAATAGGTTAAGGAGATACAGTGGCCAAATAACCTTTGCAATAGGTTTAAATTTGTCCATTTTTTTAAGATTTTTTATGAGCTATTGAATTAACAAAAAATATTTTAGTTAGAATACGAAAAGTGAGGATTAACAGTGAACGTGTACGAGACACAGTACTTATGTATTGGAAACGAATCAAGTGAGTTAGAACTAGACAGTGGACAAACAATATCTCCATGCAATGGGTATGTATACTTGGGTGCCAGATTTGATAAGACAGGAACAGACTGTCAAGAACTGGAAAAAAGAATAGTAAAAGCAAAAAAAGTCATTGGATGCCTTAACAGTATTTTATGGAGCAGAGAAATAAAAAGAATGTAAAATATAACATACATGAAACAATGGTGAAAAGCACGCTGTTGTGTGGAATAGAGACTTCAAAAATACAAAACAAAAATGGAAAGTGTTGAAATGGATGCAACAAAAAGATTAATGAGAATATCTAGAACAGATCACATAAGAAATGAGATCATAAAAGAAAGAAGGAATCGAGGGAAGCATAACGGATGACATCACTAAAAAACAACTGATATGGTACGGCCATGTACAAGGATGAACGATAAAAGATTACCAAAGTAAATCCTAGAATGGCACCCAATAGGACGCAGAAAAAGAGGGCGTCCTTAGAATGGCAACTGACAGAAGATTATTATCAGGATCGAAGGAGATGGAGAATACGCGTCAGACAACGTAAAAAAACGTTCTAAACCGACATAGTAGTAGTATATTTAAGTTAGATTTCCGTACATATCTAAACACCACTTAATAACTATAGTAAATAACAAAACACCATATTAAAAAAACTAAAAAAATAGATTTTTTTAATAACTTTAACATTGAATTATTAGCTTTATTGTATTGCATAATTCTAAAATAGTTTGAATGGCCGTTGTAATTTTTAAGAAAGTTACCTATAGGAAAAAATTTTTGGATTTTTTTTATATTTTGAAACCCTCTGTATCTAAAAACACAGAGGTGTGATTCAAAATATTTTCGGTTTTCTTTTCTTCTTTTGATCCCTTAAAATTTGGCTGATAGTGTCTTCTTGATGAAGTGTTCATGTAGTGATGCCTAAGTTGGTACATACCATGCTTTTCGTACAATTTTATTTCACGCAAAAACAAAAAGTAGTATTAAGGAACCGAGTAATTTGATATACCAAACCAAATCCGTTTTTTTTTAATACACCTGTCGCGGTTGGGTAGTTCCCGCCAAGTTTACACGCTTAGTAGCGACAGACAGACCGACGGAACTACCGACGCAAAACGAAGAACGGCCCTCTAGCAAGGTCGTACCGGAAGTTCGAAGTGCACGCTACCGCTGTATTACTTTATTTCTTGAGTAAATTGCGATACTGGGCTCAATAAGCACTAAACACAGAATTAGGGAAATCAGACATATACGAGTTAATAAAAATAAATATATTAACTATCGATATATATAAATTGTTTAAATACAGCGTGTTAATAAAGTATGCCGCCAAACTTTAGAAGATTATTCTCTGAGTGATTTTAGGAAAAAGCCAGGTCAGCAAATAATTAGTTTTTTCTTAATAACTCGTGCAGTTTTTGAAATGTTTAGCTTAAATCGGGAACGTGTATTTAGCTACAAGATATACACTATTAAGCATGCCAAATATTAGGAAAAAATTAAAGGATGATATTTTTTCTGGGGTCATGCTTCAGTAAGTCACTGGCAGATTCAAAAATATAGAATGAATTTCTTGTTTTATTCAGGAACTTTTTGAAAAGACAAAAACGATAATTCTTTGATTGTTATTCAGAAATTACATAAAACTCGTATAAAATTAAAATAATATAATTAGTGACTTTTTTAAATTTTAATCTTATGTAACACGGTAAATTTTGTCTTTTGTCTGGAAACGGTTAAAGAAACAAAAAATTGCCAGAGATTAAAAAGTTTCTGAATAAAACAAGCAATCAATTCATTGGCTTACTGCAAAATAGTTCTGTGGGAAAAAAAGACATAATCCCTGAAAAATATCAACCTGTACCTAGTTGCTACTTACACCCATATAAAAATGTTACAAATACAATTTGTTTTCTTGTGTTTTTAATGTTTAATTTAGTTTTTTGTTTTTACATTTATTTTTACTTATTGTCACCGTCGGCGTCATTGAAGATAAAACCTGATGTTTTTTGTCTTTCGTTTACAGTTTTAGATAAAAAAAAAGCACGAGTTTACAAATAAAACATGTTTCATTTTGCGCCAGGTAATAATAAATTATAAACTTCGGGACTAAAGTAATACTTTTAATCCCAAGAAAAAAGTTTGTAGACCGACTGAAAGGAGGGCTACAATTCGCTAAGGTATTAAAAGGAACTATAGTATTTTAGCACTTTAGTATGGGAAAAATAATTTAAAAGGGAAATATAGGAATCCTATTTAACAACACCCCCGTATTAATTGCAATTGACGTTACTCCAGATATAAAATGTCATTCTAGTGATTGACAGTCTTTCATAGGTAGGGTTGATATTGGCAAGTTTTTAATCTTTAGGGATTAAAATGGTTACTTTAGTCTCTAAAATGAGGGACCCAAGTAACTTTTTTATTTCCTAAAGTGCATAAGCTTTTTAGGTGGATTAGAGCAGTTCACAACTTGGACTTGGGGCATCGAAGAAATAACTGGGTTCTCTGCTTGGGGCATCGAAGAAATATGTTCTCTGCTTGGGGTCATCTATACGAGTATTATTCTGATTTTGTGCAATTCTGTTCTTGATATCAGTGATTTAGTTACCGAGGGAATTGGCACCTATGGTGTATAGACGGTTCTAATGAATGCAAGAAGCAAATTACTTTGACCTGGAGCCTACAACTAGGTAGTACTGTCTAGTGCCTACCATAGTACTAAGTATTTGTGCAGTTATCTTGGAACATTGAATGCTCGATGGGCCCTATCCAATGTCAAAAGCGGAATTAGCAACAACCGGACATTATTAAAAACGCCTTTCATCAAAGCAAGACAAAAGCAAATTTGATTTTAATTTTATCAAAACCGGACAAAATAAAAAAGGACAAAATCATTGGATGATTTTTTCTTTATCCTTTATGCATGATAACATTCTAAGGTGGTTACAGTATGGGAAAATATTATAAAATCAGATCGAGAGAAACAAATAGATAAGAATAGGATAATAATTACAGCATTAAGAAATAAATCAAGTTGAATTTATTATTTTAAAAATATTTTTCTTCAGAACAAAGAATTCTTTTCAATTTAAAACTATACACGGATTATAGTTCACTCTATAGGTAGGTACAAGAAATTTGAGATACTGTTCGTTAAGGTTTGTTAACCAAAAGTTCTCATACACCCCATTGTTTTAAATTTTCTTTGGTATTTTTTACTGTTCTTGGGTTTCACAATATACAAGAAGACAATGATAATATATTGTTTACAACCTGTTCGTTAACTTCTTTAGCAAAAAGATTATTATTAAATATGATTTTTTTTTATTCTCTGTGCTCTGAGGTACTTAACTTGAGGTCTTCATATTAAGGAAAATAGTACCATATTTATACAAAAAGAAAAATATACAAATATAAAGAACTACTAGTACTCCAAATGAAAAATTATATTTTTACTCCAGGTTACATAAAAAATACAGAAATCTAAAAATTTTTGAAAAAAATAAATAACCATTCCTTTGATTCTCTGGAAAAAAATTGCAATGGGATTGAAATAAAAGTTCAATAATGTTTAATCTTTCTGGAAGTCACTAAATTTATTAGAATACCAAAAGTGAGGGTTAACAGTGAACGTGGACAAGACACAGTACTTATGTATTGGAAACGAATCAAGTGAGTTGAACTAGGCAATGGACAAAGAATATATCCATGCAATGAGTATATGTACTTGGGTGCCACATTTGATAAGACAGAAACAGACTGTAAAGAACTGGAAAAAATAATAGTAACAGCAAAAAAGGTTATTGAATGTCTCAACAGTATTTTATGGAGCAGAGAGATAATAAAGAATGTGAAATTTAACATAAATGAAACAATGGTGAAAAGCAAGCTATTGTATGAAATAGAGATTTTTCAACAGAAAAATACAAAAAAAATGGGTGTCGAAATAGATCCAATAAGAAGATCAATGAGAATATCTAGAACAGATCGTATAAAAAATAAGATCATTAAAGAAAGAAAGGGAATCGAGGCCATGTACAGTCAGGGACTTTTTAAATTGCCGGTATATTTTTTTCTGTCAAACTTTTACATTTAACGATATTAGAATTTTTTTTTTAATATGTACAGGGTGTCCCAAATTGGGCACTTTTAGGGGGTTTAAGGTACTTCTAAGGGAGACAGAGAAAAACTGACCACGCATTGCGAGGCTCAAATTTCAAGAGAAGTCTTATAGTGAAAACATCATTTTGAAATATCGTCTCGTCTTTGAGCTACGGGGGCTTTTTGAAAAGTCTGCATTTTGGAAGGGGGTCTATAACTTCGTTATTAATGGAAATTTTGATTTAGAGTAAATTGCAGTTTTATAGACTCTGTAACGAGGAATTCACCCGTTAAATTAAATTTCACTTTGAGTTTTTGAGATATGACATAAAGTTGCATTTTTTCTTATGGAATGGTCCATATTTTAATTAATTTTCGAATTCGTCATTAAATTCTTTTTAAAATGATGTATCATATGTCATAGTTTGATTGTGCGGTTTCGGAGATAATTAAAGTTTTTTATTTTTGTCTAGTGTGCGTTGAATGACGTCATGCGCCATTGACGTGAAAGCCTTGCGGTCAAATCTTACTTCAATGCTCCTATAGTTTTGTTGTCTTATACTATGCAAATCAAGCTGGCCTTGCGCCTTGGCGTTTTGTCATTGTTTTCAATTGTTTAAACAATTTGACATTACGCTTTTATATGAAATTATTTTGCACAAAAGCGTTTTAATTTTATTTTGAAATATGTATCATTTTTGTTACTTTTTATAACTAGACTTTGAGGGCCGTCAGCTGAATTATAATTTTTCCAAACCAGGCTTACTATATTTTTGACTGTGTAAAATAATAAAAATACTGGAATGACTTGACCTTCCTCAGCAGGAAATCATAGCGCACTAGAACTAAGTGAAAAAGCTAAATATCTCCTAAACTGCTCAAGCAAACTATGACATATGATACATCATTTTAAAAAGAATTCAATGACAAATTCGAAAATTAATTAAAATATAGGCCATTCCAAAAGAAAAAATGCAACTTTATGTCATATCTCAAAAACTAAAAGTGAAAGTTAAAATTTAATTTAGCGGGTGAATTCCTCGTGACAAAGTCTATAAAATTGCAATTTACTCTAAATCAAAATTTCCATTAATAACGAAGTTATCGACCCCCTTCCAAAATGCAGACTTTTCAAAAAGCCCCCGTAGCTCAAAGACGAGACGATATTTCAAAATGCGGTTTTCACTATAAGTCTTCCCTTGAAATTTGAGACTCGCAGTGCGTGGTCAGTTTTTCTCTGTCTCCCCTAGAAGTACCTTAAACCCCCTAAAAGTGCCCAATTTGGGACACCCTGTACGTATACATACAGAAGTAAAGTTAATTTTTTTTGGGTTTGATGCCAACTGGCTTTCCAAATTTCAAATAGGAATATTTTTTTTTCGAGAGCTGTAATTTAAAAAGTCCCTGACTGTACAACTTTTTTTAATAAATCCCTATTATTGTAATGTGAAAGTTTGTAGCACAAGCGTAGCGAGGAATTTCTCCAATCGTATACCAATAAATACTCTCTACTTCTACTCTAACCTTCAGATTACCAACATAGTATAAGGAGTGGTTTTACTAATGAATGAAAACTAAACTTTACCCATAAGACACCGGCCTAATCCAACGAAAACAAGCTCCAATATAAAAGTCAGTATCATTTATTCACAAAAATATGTCTTTTCGTCACAACTATTCTCGAACAAATTAAAAAAGTTAACAAAAAACGGAAAAACACGCACTGTTTGTTTATTTATTATGTCAAAATGACATTTTTGGAGTGGTAAGTTTTAACCTTACATTGTCAAAACTCATCACTTATTTCACGTGTCACGTGTCCATTACTAATTTTCAATGTTTTCTTTTAAAAACCTTCCCCGCGCAGCAATGGCTAGAGAAAATATTATTTTCGATGAATTTTTTTTTGAGATAACGCCGAAAATGTGTTATTTGGGTGAATTTTAAGGGAACGTCCTTAAATTAGGTAACGCAAAAATTTAGGATTTTTGAACCCCCCTCCCCCCCTCGTAACGCATTTTCATGAAAAAACACATTAAAAAAACATTTAGTGTAACGCAAGACCAAACCCCCCTCCCCCCCTAGAGCGTTACGTAATTTAAGGACAGGCCCTAACCTATCTTAGCAATATCGTCGTGATGTCTATCTGTGTGTATGTGTATTTCGGTCCGTAACACGATAGCTCCTCATCCGTTGAACCGATTTTCATAAAATTTTAGGTAAAACAGGGGAGGGGATCCATTTATTTTAAAATACAATTAACTTAAAAAAAGCGATTGAAAAGTGTTTGTGGAAATTTTGCAGGGATGTTTACTCTTAGGTTAAAGCATTTTTAAAGGGTCGTTTTTTGAAACTAAACTTTTTCGAAAGACATTTTTTCAAATTGCCACTTTTTTGAAAAACATTTTCTTAAACAAGTTATTTTTTTTTGTTTTTTCAATGGACATTTTTTTCAAAAAGGTATTTCCTTAAACTAGATGAGTGCTTGAAATCAGTCTTAGCCTAACTTTTGACAGTTTTTTAGGAAAAAGGCGTTTTTTTAAACAAAAAATGCAAAATGTAGAATTTCGAAAAAAGGTTTTTAGAAAAAAAATTCTCAAAAAATATGTTTTCAAAAAAAATGTTTTTCAGAAAAATTTTTTTGAAACAAAAATATATGAAAATTTTGTTTTTGCAAAAAAACGACTATTCGAAAAGTTTAACTACTTTTCTTTGTTCGAAAAACGTTTGTTTCTTAAATTTCCACTTAAAGTCCCGTCACTGTTTGTCCATAAATCGAGTCCCGAATGTAGCAAGAACTATCCCATAAAAACCACAAATGTCCGTAAAATATGACATTTCTTTATGGGAAAAGATTTTGATGCCAAAATCTCTTCTAGGGTTTTCTTATGCAAAAGCAGCAAGTTTTTCGCCCTCTTTCTTTTTTCTCGTATGAGAAACTTATCTTTTATTAAAATTACTACGACATTGTGAACGGGGGTCGAAAAATATCGAGGTTGCAATAATAACTAAAACCCTATTCAGATCACGCTTATCGAAAAATTGCAAGCATATTTTCGGTTCACACTATTCAACCTGAAAAAATTTGAACCAATATCAAAGAACAAAGCCTGTTAGATAAACCGGGTGGGCCGAAATAAACCAAACAATCTTTTTTTCATTAGCCGAAATAAACCAAACAAACTTTTTTTCATTATAACTTTTAGCCTATACGGTCGATTTTAATGGGACAAACTGCACCTAGCAGGGAATCAATCAGAGTTTTGACTAAATATATTTTTTGTCCGCCGTCTCAAAATCCAAGATGGCGGACGAAATTAAATTGTACTCTTCAAAGATGCTCGTTTATTCTAGTTTTGCAAATATGTTTTAATTATTTTTTTAAATCAGTAAAAAAGACGCGTCCTTGCCACGCACACCAAGCTATGAATTAGCAAAATCGGTTTGGTGGTTCTAAAAAAAAGTGTTTTGTTTCAACCATCGTTTTAAATATTATACGATTGCCTTGCCAATTACATCTGCATTTATTTTCTTATAAATTCATTACTACTGAACCGATTTTAATGAAATAGAAAACATCCTGGTGAGAATTAATTGCATTTTAAGAATCATACTTGATTCTTCAAAATGGCTTGTTTATTCCTATTTTCTGAAAATGTTTTAGTTTTTATTTTATTTTATAAAAAAGCACTACTCTTCCCCCGTACAACGAGGTACACATTAGTAAAACCCGTGTGGTGGTTCACAAAAAATCGATTTTTGTTTCAGCCATTTGAATCAATACTTGAGACAGTAGATTTTCAACAGACTTATATTTTTCTTGGGGACTTTAATATTAATTGGAATCAACCAAATTTTATATATACAAAAAAATTAAAACAACTAGCAAACCAATACGGTTTTAAGCAGTTTGTTAATTTCTTTACTAGAATAACTAGAGACTCTAAGTCAATTTTAGATCTAGTTTTCTCTAATTATTTTGACCTTGATGTAAATATGGTCACACCAAAGATAGCAGACCATGAAACAGTCTGTATTTATTTAAATGACAAAAATCAAATGTGTAATAAAGAATCTGATGTTTTTGTCAGGAAATTAAATTTTTGTGGAATAGAGTTAGATCTTATTTCTAGATCATGGTTCTACGATTCCACAGATGCAAATTTGCTGTTTGAGAATATGCTTTCAAATATTGTTACGTCATTGAACACTGTTTGTCCTTTGACTAAAAAACTAGTTAGAAAACATAATGAATGGTTTGGAATAGAGGCAAAAAATGCTGTCTTTGAGCGTGATCTTGCTTATAATCGGTTTAAAAACACAAATAACCCAGACGACTGGAACCTCTATACACTGAAACGTAATAGGACTGTTTCTGTTATAAGACATTTAAAACAATCCTATTATGAAGAATAAATTGACAATGTTAAAAACAATTCTAGTTTAATGTGGAAAACGCTTAAGTCTTTAATAAGTACCAAAAACACAAATAACATTCCTTTTATTAATGTTTCTGGCGTTGAGGTTTCAGTAGATCTTCCAAATCTTTTTAATGAATATTTCGTTACAAGCATCGATGCTATTGTCAGCGCTTTATATGCGCAGGAATTTATGCTCGAAGAAAAAGCCCTTTTTTCTCGCAATGCTGCATATCCTACCCAGATGCTAAGTTGTTTTGAAAAGTTATCTTTAGCCGAGTTAAGGAAGTTAATTTTTTCTGAACAGAATAAATATTCAGAGGATGAAGTTAATTTTAAATTAGTAAAAAATACTTTTGATGTTATCGGATACCCATTATTACATTGTGTTAATACTTCTCTTGAGACGGGCGTTTTTTCATCATGTCTTAAAACGTCTTTGGTAATACCCATCCCTAAAAATTCGGGCACCAAAAATATAGAAGAATTCAGGCCAGTTAATACCTTACCTTGCCTCGAAAAAATTTTAGAGCTTGCAGCCTATAAACAAGTTACGTCCTATATTGATAAGCAAAAATTGTTATCTGTCAATCAATCAGGCTTTAGAGACGGTTATTCTTGTGAGACTTGAATTTTACTTTGGTATATCCGATACCACCCTGGCTTGGTTTAAGTCATATATGAAAGAAGCACGTTACCAACAAACAAAAATAAATGGAACCAAATCTAGAAAAACGCCGGTCGGTAATGGCGTTCCTCAAGGAAGCGTCTTGGGTTGTTTGTTGTTTATTTGTTTTATTAACGATATTTTAAAGATAAGTGATGATTTCCCAGATTGTACCATGCATTTATTCGCAGATGATCTTATTATATATATAGCTGGAGATGATATTGATCAAATAATTTTAAGAGTAAATTTAATTTTAAATAAAATCAAAGATTGGTTTATAATGAGCAAATTAGCTGTCAATACTAATAAATCCAAATACATGATTTTACTTGGTAGAAAGCATGCGACTTTTAGCCCGACAATGACAGTTTTATTTGATGGAAATACCCTAGAGCGCGTCTACATAATGAAATACTTGGGAATTATCATTGATTGTAAACTTACTTTCAGTGATCATGTTGACTACATATGTAAAAAGATTTCAAAAAAAATTGGATTTACT
Organism: Aspidapion aeneum; assembly: GCA_963576565.1. NCBI lineage: Eukaryota > Metazoa > Arthropoda > Insecta > Coleoptera > Brentidae > Aspidapion > Aspidapion aeneum. The sequence continues at coordinate 33,205,814 of OY755043.1, forward strand.
TATCGAATTAGTAAAAGTCTGTCGCAAAATACAAAATTTCTAATTTATAACAGCATTATAAAACCGCATTTCGAGTATTGTGCTACTATTGTTTATGTGTAATGAGACAGATCTGTATAAACTTCAGATTTTGCAAAATAGATGCATGCCCAAGACTAGTCGGGTTGCAATAGATATACCAGCATAATATACATGCAAGAGCGATTAAACTGGATGTCAGTAAAAGTAAATATAAAATTTAGAACCCTTCTATTTATTTTTAAGTTAATTAATAATATGTTACCTTTATATTTATCTAAGAACTTACAATTTAGGTTCAACATTCATTCTCATAATATCAGACAACGTAATGACGTCCATATTGAGCAAACTAGGTTATTTTCCACAAAACGGACACTATTTTTTGCAGGCAGTTGTTATAATAAACTGCCCGCAGACATTAAAAACTGTAGAACGATTTTACATTTTAAAAGCAAATTAAAAAAGTTTTTCAGGTTAACGCCAGACTTTTAAATTTATCGAATTATATTGTGTGTTAAAAATTGCTGTGATAAATTTTAAATAGTGCGTGATGTTCGTGTAATTTTATTCCTTTTATCATTGAATTGGACTACTACTTCTTTTGTTTTGCACCAGCTGTGCTGGTTTTCTTTGGTTTTTATATAAATTTGTAATTTGTTGGTCTAGCTTTTTGCTAAATAAAGAGAATTTTGAATAAAATTTGAATTGTTTTACAAATTATACAATTGTATTGCCAATCTTGCCTCCATTCATTTCTTTATAAATTCATTATTACTAAACCAATTTTAGTGAAATAAAAAACATCATGGTAGAAACTAATTAAGTCGGTTTAGTAATAATGAATGTATAAAGAAAGAAAGAAATGAATGCAGAATGAAATGGCAATGCTATCGTATAACTTGTTGTAACGTGTCTTTCTGTACACAAATTAAGGGTGTTTATAGAGCTAGGTTTGGAGGTTATATAGTGTCCAAAAAGTTACCTTATAAAGGAGACATTCCATCGAATTACTGTGGACACTACGCACACCGTATTATCTGGACATCGTGATTGGAATTTAGGATCACAGGTTTCGGGAAAATCACATAAAAACTTTTAGTTGTTTTGTTTATCCGTAAAATTTCATGATTCTTTTTGACGTTGACGAAATTAAACAGCTGTACTGCTGGGGAAGGGCGGCGTTGCCGCATCACAAATGGTTTCAGTAACAGGAAGGAAACATTTGGATGAACATTTCATTCCCTTACGTTTATTATCTTTATTAATTTGATAGGGAAAGGATAGAATGAGTACGAGTTGTGCACTTTAGTGGATGGGAGATGGACGAGGGATGGAGGCCAAGACTGGGGGAATAGACGAAATCGTATGGGTTGGCATCTGAACACTCTTGTGCCTTTAAGCAGTAGTTCAGTGCGTATTTTTGGGTTCAGGTTCAGAAACAACTTTATTACTGTAGAAATGTTTTACAAAAATGGCGTTAAACCATATGAATATTAGAGAAAACATTTATAAAGAGCGAAGGAAACTTTTGACTAAGACTGTAACTGGAGTGCAACTAAATTCTGCGCTCAGTATAGCTTTACTCATATGGGAATTGGTTGAGTGTTCGAATATTCCTGGGTTTGATGCATGCCCTGGTCTTCAGTAATTGATTTTACAGTTGATGGTTTCAATGCTGAGCTTCTTACAGTCCGGTAGGCAATTGTTCGGTCTATGTATGGAGGGTGTCTCGATGTCCTTGTTATAAAAATTTCAACCGTGGAAATAGATCCGACAACACCTCAATGTGCGTTTTACCTAATTTCAATGTCCCCTTGGTCGGTGCTGGCCCCTATATACCGGTATGGAACTATTGCTGTATTTCCTCATTGGTTAGTTTGAAGACCGCGGGTCTTTTCTTCCAGTCGTGTCGTTTTACTGTCATTTACAAAACGGTTTCCGGCCACTTAATTTTTTGTATTCTCGACGGAGTGCCTGGTCTCTTGCTAACGAATTTTGGCTGGGTCGACAACAGTTTCTGGGATCGCCTTTGTTTTTGGTGATTGGCACTGCAGCGATTGTAGGAGATATCCCAGAAACTGTAGAAGTGAGTCCGTCGTGTCTAGGGTAATCTAGAGTGACGCTCGCACCCTTTTGAGGGGATTTTAAGTCGGCCTACGCCATTTGTACGGGGAAGAGCATTGGTAAGTTCGATTTTATTTTTTTTTCATTTTTTTTATTATTTGAGTACTCTTCAAGATAATATTTGCCTCCCAAATTGTAATTATTTTTCGTGTGAAATGTACTTTTTTTTGACAAAAGACGTGGGGAATTTTTGGCGTTTTTATATTTTTCTTTTAACCACGTGTTGGATAAAAACTATATATTGTTTTTCTCCTTTGTCTACAGCCCTGTCCATTCCACCGATAGCTGTGCTGGACGCTGGTGGGAAGCCGGACGAGCCAGTTGTAACCCTGGGAAAGGTACATTAGTTTATTTTAGTTCATCTGTTTGAATCTACTTTGTTTTATTGAGTCGACATGGGGTTCTCGATTTAAGTTGCTCGGTGTAGGGGAACTTCGTGCAAAATTGACGAATTCCAGGAAACTGAAACATTTCATTTTCGACAGGGTTCTACGCTCGGGCAAGAATCCCACAACCTTTCTACAACCATGTGCTGCCCTAGTACCATGTGCTAAGGGATCTTTAGGGGAGGCGCGGGCAAACCAGGAGCAGCAGTAGCAGTGAGGAGGTGTCTGGACAACTCCAGGTTTACAAACTAGAACACACATTTATACATAAAATAATCAAGGACCAAGGTAGGAGCAAGCCTTAACTATAATTTTTTTTCCATATATAATTTTCACAATATAATTTAGACATAATCTTTTCCAATATAATTTTTACAGTATAATTTAACATCTCTTGTAAACGCAAGGTAAAGGTATGACGTCATAACCAAAATTTTGCGGAGTATCTACTAAGTTGACTTGTTTCCCTTCATTTTATTTATTTAAGACAATTTCTCTTGTGAAATTTGGAGTGTTTTGCTACTTAGGCCCTGACTTGTTACACTACATTTCATTCATTTTTTTTTCTATTTCATGTTTTTGGTAATACTTCCAGTTTTACCTTTTAGAATAAACAAGATGAACTAATTTTTTTGTATTATTTGTACAACCCGATGACCAACTTTGCGGAGACAAAAGAGAGATGAGATTATATGTTTTAGCGGTTTCTTTACACTGTTTTACCTCATGGGGTGGATCTCGGACTGGGTTACTGTTTGTCTCATTCTACCCAACGTAGAATGATGACAGCAGATATTTGGTCCAGATCTCCCCTATGATGGAACGATTTTGGAAGTGTATTTTTTTTTAACAATCATTTATATAACCGAGTCTCACACTACTGACTCAGATGTAGGTACACTATGACCTGTTAAAGGAGTCCATCTACCTGTAAAGTACTTCTAGTTTTGTCATCTTAATTCAATCTTTTAGAATTTTGTTCTGTTTATTTTTTTTGGTTATTCTTAATTACATAAATATTCTGGAAGCCTCGGAAGTAAGTAGAATTTCATTGTTTGGCTACAACGTTTGGGTTGAACTGTATTTTATTTAAAACTTCTTTGTAAAACATTGGTATTAAATAATGTGGCGCACTTAAAATTTTCTTATTTCTGAACCCCCCCTTCTCCACTGTATAAAAGTTACCGGGCATATCAATGTTTTACCTAGCTGGAAAATACAGTTCTGCTTCCAGATATTTGTTTAATTATTCAGTGGTTTTGTTGTGTCACAAGCTGACAAATTGGTATTATTCTAATTACAGTGTCACAAAATGGCAGCAACGTCTTTAAGCTGCCACAAATGGCATCCAACGCATTTTAATAGGCCACATTGTAAAACAATGGTTAAAACAAAATCAGATTTTGTGAGAAATACTACACCGATTTTATTAATTTGTACCTCTTTATGCGGAAGAAAAGTAGTGTTTTTCTATAAATTAATAGATTTTTTGAGAACCATCTCACCGATTTTACTAATTTGTACCTCGTTGTATAAAGGAAAAGTAGTGATTTTTTAAACATTTAAAAAAAACTAAATTATTTCCGGAAAATAAGAATAAATACGCCATTTTGAAGAATCAAGTATGATTCTGTCCACCATCTTAAATTTTAAGATAACGATAAACTTTGATCATGATGTTTAAAACAGTTTTAACCAGGATGATTTTTATTTCATTAAAATCGGTTCAGTAGTAATGAATTTATAAGGAAATAAATGCAGACATGATTGGCAAGGCAATCATAGTCACAAAATTAAGTTTTTATAGCAGAGCATTTTTTTAGTTTGACTCAGCATGAGTCGAGATATGATCAGTTAAATTGGTCGGGCGGATGGTGGGGACGTTTCATCACTTAGACATCTAATATTTCTGCATTCAACGGTTGAAGCTATACGTTACCGCGGAAAAACGGAAAATGGGAAAACTGGACATATAATAGTTCTGCATTAAGGCGACGAATTGTTGAAATAAAAATATTTTTTTTAGAACCACTGAACAGATTTTGCTGATTCGTCCCTTGTTGTGCGTGTCAAGAATGCAGCTTTATTACTAATTTAATAAATTAATTAAAACATGTTCGCAACAAAAGAATAAACGAGCATCTTTGAAGGGTATATTTTAATTTTGTCCACCATCTTAGATTTTGAGACGGCGGAGAAAAAAATATATTTTGTCAAAATTCTGATTAATCTTATACCAAGTGCAGTACGTCCATATGAGTTTGTCCCATTAAAATCAATTGTACAGTTCAAAAGTTATAAAGAAAAAAAATGTCCGGTTTTTTTTGGTTGGTATAGGCGTTATTCTTTGACCAAGATTCAAGATGCTCAAAAATAGAAATCACATGCTTCTTCGGAATTTTTTTGTGAGATTTATGAATATCTGAAGCTACGTTCCCACTGAAGAATTTGACAGGTACGCAAGCGCACTTCTTCAAGGTCATTGTAGAAACCTTAAACAGAAAATTACAAAATTAAAATATTTAGAACGCTCTAAAAAAGCAATTGATGTGTATTTTATTTGTGATTTTTTATAGGTAGAAAAACAGATATTGGCATGGTGACATTTTTTGTTGGGTTATTTACCATAAAAATCAGTGAACAACAACAGGTCCAGTTTAATTGTTGTTTTTGCCAATTTTAAATAAATAAAAAAAACATTGGGCATGGAAATTTAGCGGGAAAAAAAATTGATGTTTTAATATTGTATTGTGCCTATTATAGGCAAAACGATTTTGAAAGCTGAAAAAATAACGCGGCATATTATTTGTGTAGGTGGTTTTTGTTAAATTGCAGTGGCGGATCCAGGATTTCGAGTGGGGAGGGGCCAAGACGGACGCAAAAACCAGAATATATCTTTTCCTTGTTGTTTTTATTAATTCTTAGGTCTAAAATGAAATTGGTAGGTATATAAAATGCGCCGCAGGCGAAAATTTTTAGAATACTTAGTTATTTTTATCAAAAAAATTTAAAAAAGTTATCTTGCGGGTAAATTTTGTTAAAAAATGCGGTTAATTCAGTGGAATTTTTTCTCTCAAACTATAAATAAGTTTAATGTCAGGAAGGGGGGTGCCCAGGCCCCTCTGGCCCCCCCTGGATCCGCCACTGTTAAATTGGCATACTTGGTAGTCTTTGATTTAATTTATTTCATAGTTAATAATAAAAAAAGGCGCCCGAATTTTGGTTTTAGTTTAAAATTAAAGAAAGTTCATTTCGCAAAAAAAAAATAAATAGATCCATGACGGATCTAATAGCCCAGTGGCTTAAGCAAGGGGTGGGAGGGCTTGGAAGCTGATCCCCCCCCCCCCAAGCCACTGAATATTGATAGATGGATAAGGCAACGAGTAGATTATTATTTATTTATTTTATTTTATTTATTTATTTATTTCGACGGCAGAGCCATTTTACAAAAATTACAGAAAAATACTATAGTAGAAAAACCAAGATGGTCACAAATAACAAAAACAAAAAAAACAAAACAAATTTAAAAATTGGTAAACTAGTAGATGTGTAAAATTTTAAAATTAACAGTATTACTATATAACTAGACTTAATTACTTAATGATTTCAGTCTTGTTTTAAAAGTATGAAGACTGCACGAAAAAGGGTCAAGACAATGTGTATTATAAAATATTAATGTGCGAGTAACCGGGGAGAAAAATCCATAGTTAGCATGATGATATGGAATACGAAACATTGGTGAATTGGCCCTTCGTTGGTTGGTGTTGAAATATATTAATTGAAGAATCGAAGGACAGTAAAATAAACCATTTAAAATTTTGTAAAGAGTCAAGACATCAATACATGTCCTTCTAGTCTCCAAGCTTTCAATGTTGAATGTTTCAGCTACAATGTTATAGTTTATACAAAAATCATTGTAAATATTTATGTTTGCTCTAAATGCCAAAGACCTTAAAAATGTTTTCTGTACAGATTCCAAATTATCAATATGACATTTATAATATGGGGACCACACTATAGATGCATATTCCAACACAGAGCGCACAAGAGAGCAGTAAAGAAGCCTGAAACATTGTGGTGATAAGTGTGCACTATTACGCGTGATGAAGCCAAGGTTTCGCATAGCCCTATTTTTAACATCCTCAAAATGAGAGACAAAGGTTAACTTTGTATCAAAAATAACCCCTAAATCTTTTATAGAAGTCACATTTTTTAATGGTAAATTGTTAATAGAATACTGGTTTTGTATTTGATTGTTCCCACGACCAAAAGAAATGGACATACATTTTTTAACATTAAGCTCCAAACCATTATCATTACACCATCCTACAACACTATTAAGATCACTCTGAAGCAACTGTGTATCGAGGTACGACTCAATCATTTTATACAGCTCAAAATCGTCCGCAAACGCCAAATGATCAGAATGAACAATCACATCTCCAAGATCCAAAATAAATAAATTAAAAAAAACGGGACCAATGTGCGATCCCTGTGGAACACCAGAGTGCACAAAAATATTATTGGAGATAAAGTTGCTCATCCTAACCTGTTGGGTCCGCCCCGTCAAAAAGCTATGACAAAAATCACTCAGAGTCGCACCAAGTCCCATCGCCCTGAGCTTGGCAACAATGTGCGTGTGACTTAACCTGTCGAACGCCTTCGAAAAGTCCGTGTATATGCTGTCCACCTGCACAGACCTCTCAAAGGCAGCTAACAGGTCCCTCTGGTAGGTAAGCAAGTTGGTCACTGTTGATCTACCCTGAGTAAACCCATGCTGCTGATCGCTGAGAACACTCTTGCAGTGCCAAGTAAAGTGTTTACAAAAAAGTTTGTCTAGTAACTTTGGGATCACAGACTGAATACTAATTCCACGATAATTCATGACATCAACCTTGTCACCAGACTTATAAATTGGTGTTAAAAAACTCATTTTCCAATAATCAGGAAAAGTCCCACTGGATAAAGACAGATTGAATAAATGATGAATTAGTTTCCCAACATCCGTCGGTCGTTCGTGCATTTGTTTGGCGTATAAAACCTCTGACCAGCCCAACGACCAACCAACGGATGAATGACTCTAGTGATACTCCCTCAAGTCAAGCCTAAATCAGCTGGTAGGAGACAAGTCGCCGCAGGGACAATTTACTGCCGGCAGATTTTTCGCAGGGACAATTCGGTTCGGTTCGGTTTATTTTACTAAAATCGGTTCAGCAATAATGAATTTATAAAGAAGTTAATGCAAACAGGATTTTATTGCCAATCCTGTTTGCATTAACGTTAATAATCGTAAAATTTGTAAAACAATGGTTAAAACAAAATCAGATTTTGTGAGAACCACTACACCGGTGTTATTAATTTGTACCTCTTTAGGCGGGCGAAAAGTAGTGTCTTTTTATAATTTAAAAAAAATAATAAAACGTTTTCGGAAAATAAAAATAAACACGCCATTTTGAAGAATCAAGTATGAATCTGTACCTTAAATTCTAAAATAACGGCAAATTTTAATTAAAATCTTTAAAAAGCAATCAATTCTTACCATGATTATTTTTTATTTGACTAAAATCGGTTTAATAATAACGAATTTATAAGGAAATTAATGTAGACAGGATTGGCAATGCAATCGTATAATCGGTAAAACAATGGTTGAAACAAATATAGATTTTTTTAGAACCATCACACCGATTTTCCTAACTGTACCTCGTTGTGTGAAGGAAAAGTAGCGCTTTTCTTTAAATTAAATAACAACTAATTATTTTCGAAAAATAAGAATAAATTCGCCATTTTGAAGAATCAAGTATAATTCTATCCAACATTTTAAATTTTAAGATGGCGATAAACTTTGATCATGATCAGTTAATTTTAACCAGGATGATTTTTATTTCATTAAAATCGGTTCAGTAGTAATGAAATTATAAGGAAGTAAATGCAGATGTGATTGACAAGGCAATCGTATAATATGCAAAACAATGGTTGAAACAAAAATAGTTTTTTTAGAACCAGTGAACCGATTTTCCTGGTTCATACATTGCTGTATGTGATAAGAATCTTCTTTACCAATTTAAAAAAATAATTAAAACATGTTTGTAACACATGAATAAACGAGCATCTTTGAAGGGTACGTATTGTTACAAATTTAAGTTATTTAAATCTTATAATTGGAATTTATTTAGGTTTAGTCTAGTATTAGGTCGATTTATCTTAAGGTTGTATTCTTAGTCTAGGTTTTAGTTGCGTTGTCTGTGGCTTGCGGTCGCGGTAGTGCGGGAACTTTCCGGACGTCGAAGGCTGCCGGAAAGTTCGAGAGAGATGGACGATCCTATATATAGGGCCGGGGTCGCGCACCAGGAGTCAGTCACAGATAACGTGCTGTAGTGGTCGTGAGATTAACACGAAGTTAATAGACCGATTATAGTAGTGAATTATTAGCAAGTTATTCGTAAGTTTAAGTGCGTGTTTTTGTACATAATTTGTCGAAATAAATTGACGTATCGTTTTCAACAATTGCGAGTTTTAATTTGTCGTTGTGAACCCGTAACAATTGGTGTCAGAAGTGAGATTAAAAGAAATAAATAGTGCAAAGACTATCCTTACACAGTACCACCGGCTAGGACAATTAAAAAGAAGAACAGTAAGTGATTTTGCCAGAATATTCGGAACTGAATAGTGCAAAGACTACCCTTACATATTACCACCGGATAGGACAATTGGACAGAAAAAACAGTAAGTGATTTTTCCAGAATATTCGAAGAAGTTCGATATTGTTTTATTCAAAAACTAAAAGAGATATTTAAGAACCGACTTCGACATTAACTTTACAGTCCAAAAATTGATAATTAGAGAGATTTTCTAGAATATTCTATAACATTCTACGACGTTCTATTCAAAAACTAGAAGAGATATACAAATACCGACTTCGACATTAGATTAGTAATTTTAAAAGTAAGAATCAGAAAGAATTTCTAGAATATTCCATCACTTTCTACGACGCTCTATTCGAAAACCAGAAGAAATATCCAAAAAAAAAAGAGAGACTTCGACATTAGCTTAGTAATTTCAAAAGTAAGAACTAAAAAGAATTTCTAGAAGATTCCATAACATTCTACGACGTTCTATTCAAAAACTAGAAGAGATATACAAATACCGATTTCGACATTAGTTTAGTTATTTCAAAAGTAAGAATTAGAAAGAATTTCTAGAAGATTCCATAACATTCTACGACGTTCTATTCAAAAACTAGAAGATATATACAAATACCGACTTCGACAGTAGCTTAGTTATTTTAAAAGTAAGAATTAGAAATTATTTCTAGAATATTCCATAACATTCTACGACGGTCTATTCGAGAACCAAAAGAGATAATCAAAAAGTGACTTCTACATTTGCCTAGTAGCAGAAAGAGTAGCATTTACCAGTATATTCCAGAACATTCCATTAGGTTCTATTTAAGAATTGGAAGAGATATTGAAAAACCGACTTCGACATTCGCTTTATAGCCCTAAAATAGACGTTTTAAGTGATTTATCAGGAAGTTGATGCTTACTAGACAAGGATCGGCAAAGATGGAAGATCTAACTAAAATGATACAGGCTCTAGCAGCTCAAATGGCTCAAAACCAGAACGACATGAAGCAGACCATTGAACAAAACCAGGGCGATATGAAACATACCATGGACGACATGAAACACACTATTGAACAAAATCAGAATGATATGAGACAGACCATCGAACAAAACCAGAACGACATGCAGGAAAACTTTGACCAAATAAAGAGCAACTCCGAACAGCTGAGAGAAGAGTTTAAGACTGCAACCGAAGATCTTAAGGAAGAAATAACTCAAAGAATGCATAGTGTGGAACAAAAGGTACAAAATAAATTGCAGAATGTAGAAGAAAAGGTACATAATGTTGAAGAAAAGGTACAGAATGTTAGGGAAGAAGTTTTTCAAACCATGGAAGAAAAATTCCAGGACGTGTTAAAACAGCTTATACAGCTCCAAAAAGAACACAACAAAATGAAAGCTCAGGGATGTGTTGTGAATTCCAACCAAAACATTAAGCCTCCAAATTTCGATGGTACGTCTTCCTGGTCTACTTATAAACAACAGTTTGAAGCTGCCGCTGCTGCAAATGGTTGGGATGATGAGGAAAAAGCTAGAGCATTGTTAGTAGCTCTACGAGAACCTGCTCTGGGACTTTTACGGTCCATTCCAGTCGAACAAAAACAGAATTATAACGCTTTAGTGGCAGCGTTAGAAAGAAGGTATGGAGACGAACACTTGCGAAATTTACATTGGTCAGAATTAAATATTCGTCAACAAAGACCAGGAGAATCATTGCAAGAGTATGAAGCAGATATCAGGAGGCTGATGTATTTAGCTTACCCAGAAATGCCAGAAAATTACAGAGATCCCTTCACGGTAGATCGCTTTATTAACGGATTACGAGACACGGACAAAGTTACTTCGTCGAGAACGCTTCCATAATAGCAGTGAAGTGTTGATTTGAAATCGAATCATCGAATAATATGTCCAGGCCAAAAGTAAGAGCTGTTTCAATTCAGGAGGGAGAAGAAATGAGCAATGGACATGAGGTCAACTCAAAAACGCTAAACCAAATTTTTCAATCACTAATAGAGAAGATTGACTTTTTGAAAGAAAGCAGACGATCCCCTTCAAATGTAAAGTGTTTCAGATGCGGACGTACAGGGCATATTCAACGCGATAGTCGCGTCCAAATAAGGTCTCGCTCGCCATCTAGCGGGACAGAGTACCGAAGAAGAGATCAGGAAAACTAAAACTAGTCAACGCAGAGGGGCGGGTGTTGGCTAAAGGGAATGTAGCCCCCAAAATTTATTCAATTAAGAGCTTAAAACATACTGCTGACAGTCTTAACATCGACGGACTTATAAATGGAAGACAAGTTAACATAACAGTAGACACTGGTGCTGCCATATCATTGCTTAAGTTCAAAATTGCAACGAGATATAAAATTCGACCAACAGAAAAGAAAATAACACTTAAGACTGTGACTGGAGAATCCGCAGACGTGTTGGGGCAGACAGACATAGACCTACAGCTGGGAAGATTAAAGATTCGCCACACTGTATTGGTTGCCGAAATAGAAGACGAATTTATTTTGGGAATGGACTTGATAAGTAAACATGGATTTGCGTTTGATAATAAACTTAATATCCTAAGATTTGGGAATGAAGAGTTCATTTTGTCAAATAGTCACTTCAATAAAGAACCAATAAAGGTCGTGGCAGTATGTACAACAAGACTGGTCGGTAATAGTGAGACCATAATTTTTGGGAGGCTAGAAAGTAAAACATCAAGCTGTGTCGGACTCATAAGCCAACAGAAATTATTAATAATTTGTCGAAATAAATTGACGTATCGTTTTCAACAATTGCGAGTTTTAATTTGTCGTTGTGAACCCGTAACAGTATTTTAATTTCGTTCGCTGTCTTGGATTTTGAGATGGCGGACAAAAATATATATTTAGTCAAAACACTGATTAATTCTCTGCCAAGTGCAGCTTGTCTCATTAAAATCGATTGTATAGTTTAAAAGTTATGCAAATGTTATTTTTGCCCGTCCGGTATATAAACTAAAACAGAAAAGTTAGTGTTTTTGATAAGGGTTTTGTCTTTAGTGAGGTTACAAAATGGGAAAATGTTATTTTTAGACATGTACTTAATTTTTTAAAAATCCAAGGTGGATTCTTGGTAGGGGCCCCACTTTCTTCGCTAGCCGAGGGCCCGCAAAGGAGCCCCTCTATATAATATCTGCAATTTAAAATTTTTGAAGAAAAATCCAAATTTTTTTACTAATCTTAGGGGGTGGAGTAATTACCCCGATTACCCTCCCTTGTATACGTCGGTGGAAGGCGACAAAGAGCATAGGATTCTGTCCAGGTTATCCTTAGGGACACTTCATCCAGAGCGTCCACTCTGACCGGCATTTTAGCCAGACTGAATGCCGTGTTAACTCAAAAGCAACATCTAGTCAACATGAAAGGAGGTCCCTCAGGATAGCTACAGCTACAACGGTAGCTCGCTTTATATTCGTCCTGTACAGAGTGTCCTCTTTATGGTTCAAAGGTCTGTGATATTAAATGAGTTTTGACTTTTTTAGCCTGCACAAAAAAAAGATGGCATTAATACAAATAAAAAAAAATTCTGACTTCATATGAAGTTAGCGAAGCACCCAAAAAAACGGTCAAAAATAAGAGCGACAAAATTAATTTATCCACAACTAATTCACGACTAATTAGCGGCAAATTATTAACCATATTCGATTTCGATACGTCATGTCTAAAGCCATTTTTACGAGGGTGCTTCGCTAACTTCATATGAAGATAGCGAAGCACCCAAAAAAACGGTCAAATATAAGAGCGACAAAATTAATTTTTCCTACTTGCGTGCGTAAAAGTGCACTTTTACGCACGCATTTGCGTGCGGAAAGTTGAACTTTCCGCACGCCGTGAATTTTAGGCCTAATTAGACTTATTGCCCCATTTATAAACTCAATTAAATTAAAAATGAGGCCTAATTAGACTTATTGACCCATTTATAAACTCAATTAAATTAAAAATGAAAACAGAATTTGTTTTTTGCTGTTTTAATGTAAAAAATACCAAATATATTAAAATGTAAAACCAAGCTTTTTACGCAACTAGGAAAAATTTTGTACCTAACTCTTGCGGAAAGTGCCTTTTCCGCAAAGCGTCGTTCGGGCAACTGCAGTCGCGTGCGTAAAAGTATCACTTTCCGCACTAGTTAGGTAAATAACTATTTCCACAACTAATTCACGACTAATTAGTGGCAAATTATCCACCATATTCGATTTCGATACGTCATGTCTAAACCCATTTTTACGAGGGTGCTTCGCTTACTTCATATGAAGTTAGCGAAGCACCCAAAAAAACGGTCAAAAATAAGAGCGACAAAATTAATTTTTCCACAACTAATTAACGACTAATTAGCGGCAAATTATCCACCATATTCGGTTTCGAGAGGTCATGTCTGAAGCCATTTTTGACAACCAAAAACGGTCAAAAATAAGAGCGACAAAATTAATTTTTTCACAACTAATTCACGACTAATTAACGGCAAATTATCCACCTAGTCACGATTCGATCTGCGATGGGTGCTTCGCTAACTTCATGCTCATAAGAAAATCATATGGCAATTTTTTTTTGCATTATTGCATTATGAGTTTCCTTTCAAGATAATTAATATTTTGTTTTATTTAGAAATTTTGATTAAAAAACGAGGTTTTACATTTTTTATGATTAAGTCTTTTAACAATTATAATTGCTATGATTATATGGTCAAATCTATTTATTATATGTTAGTAATCATATTCAAACTATATTAAACTGATAACTAAAGTTTGTGCTTGCTGAGGGAGGGATTTCGAGTTTTTTTTGAAAGAACATGTCTATAATTTCGATCAGTTTGCCAAATCCCAACTAAATGTGGGCAATAATAGTTTTTCATAACTTAACATGTTTAGGAAAGGGATGTAAATTAAAATTTTATTTGTTTTTTAATTTTTTTCCTATAGTTTTATCACAGTTTTATCATCTCTCATCAGTCTGTCAAAGCCCAGCTTTCTAGTGCTTCTGGAAGTGGGCAATTTTACTATTACATAACTTTATAGGTATCGGGGAGTGAAGTGAATTAAAATTATTAGATTATTTTCATATAGTTTTATCAAGTGGGCAATGTTACTTTTGCATAATTTTACATGTATTTGGGGTTCAGGTTGCTAAAATTTCAGGTTCGTAGTATGTCTAGAAGTGCATTAGAATTTGGATGATCTATACATAAGTGAGAGAGTGGCAAAGTCGATGTTTTTTAAAATTCCGTAACTACTTTACTGCTTCATGACATTTCATAAAACTTGGAGGGATTATTAACTTTATCAAGGTCTAAGCCTGTGCAGAGTTTGAGTTTCGTAGCTCATTCCGAAGTAGAGTTATAGATAGGTCAAATATGAGCTGAAATGTTTCAAGAAAAGGTGGTACAGTAGTATGTGCAAACTTAGGGGGTACCGCCTTGCCACCATATATTATTGAGAAAATACGTTTTATAGATTAAATAAAATTTTTATTTCTGTGAAATATGAGATCGCATATCTTGTGAAAGAAGACTTTGTTACACCTCCTACAGTAGGTAGGCCATTCTAATGCCGTTTCGACACTCTCGCCGAGGCACAGCGAGACAGGCGAAGACGTAGATTGGACCTCTCGCTCCACTTTGCCTCGCTGGGTCCATATCTGGAGTAGGTTTCCTGTACACGAGTCAAAATGGTCTCGCGAAGATTACGGAGGTTGAGCGAGCGCGACAGTGTACACTCTCGCGCACCTTCCCGCGAGCTCTCGTTGTGTTGTGTTGCGATGATAATGGAGTACACGAGAATTCACAACTGTAACTGACACTCTCGTTATATTAGCGAGAGTCTTATAGCGAGAGTCTACACGGTAAAAATTTTTGTCTACAATGAAAACACGTACTTTTCTTGAATAAATTGTTTTACCTTACCATCTCATTTGGAATCTTCCCCTACTTCTTTTATTTTCCCAAGTTCTCCAGTTTACAATAAATTTGTTCCATCGATCGTCGTTAACTAATTGAAAATAAAATAAATCTCATTTATTTCAAATTACTTAACTGAACAATGTATAGAAAACATGAGCCAGGCTTAGGTTTCTCATTATAGTAATTTTATATTCAAGAAAAACTGAGAATTCTAGTATGTACAGCGTGTCCCATTTTCGATGGGATTAAATGGGAAACTCGGTTATTATTAAAGATATTGATTTTCTGATTGCACCTTTGCTCTTTTTTCGAGCGCTTAAAAATGGTGTAATCAGATTTTTGCTATACCCCGTAGTTTTGCTAATACAGTGAGTTTTTGGAAAAATTGCATTTTCAAAAATCCCTTGTATCTCGTTTATTTTGCAAGATATTTTTACTCTATAAAAACCTTTTTCTGGCAACTTTTTTAGAAGAAAATAATGACGATGTCCATTTTTTAAAATATTGTTTAGTTTTTGAGATATGGTATTTATCATAAAAAAATTAAATACGGACCTGGATTTTGTTTATTATTATTTTGATTGGTTTCATGCTATTATTATCACAAAATAATAATAAAAAAAATTTTTTGTTTTAAGGAAAAAAAATATTTAATATTTAAAAAAATTATTTTAGTCCGAACCTGGAAATTTTTAACATAAATACAAATTAAAAATTGCTAATTGAACGATTTTTAGTTTAAGTGTTTTGAAACTTAGCAAATTAAAATGGTTTTGGTTTAATTTAAAGATTTATTTGAAACAAAGTCTACGAGAAAAACAAAAAAAATAATGAATTACAAAAAATAATAACTAATTTTATCTAATGATATAAATGTTTAAACTGATTGCGATTATGTGTAAGACATTTTTGAGTAATTTCTCTTAACGCATAAAAATATTTCTGCCGTTTAGATATTGGGATTGTGTTGCTTCAGTAAAGCAGTCAAACATATCACATTTTTCCAAATCGGGATATGGTCGATTTCTAGCCATTTTAGAATAATTTTGAGTGACTTATAAACAAAAATGACAAGTAAAATAACAATGTTAATTCCGCGCTTTTCTTTTTCCATATTGAAGTAAATTTCATGAGTTGCTGTGCTATCAAATAATTACTATGATATTTTTGTAACTTTTTAAAATTTTTTACTTTATTTCTATTAATTCAAAGTCAAAAGTCAAAGTCAAAATATGCTTTATTATCAAAAAACAGAAGTTTCATTGACAAAGCTGGAAATAAACTTAAAAACTAGTAGTAAATACAGTCAAAAACGCGAAATAACTAAAGAAATAACAAAAAAAAAACATAAATAATAAAAATAAATCTCAATCAAAATATATAGAACAAAAAAAAATTAATAAAAAAAAAATTTTTACAAAAAAGAACAGAGATCAATAAAAACTCCTGACTAAAAACATAATACACACACAGCTTTGGCCATAAATAAATAAATCTTAATACACCCAAAGCTGTAATTAATAAACATTAAACCTACAAAAATTCAAAACATTTTTTTTTAAAAAGCACAACTAAATATAAAATTTTCAAAATAAGGTTAAAAGTAATAAAAATATTTAAACAATAACCAATAACAAAAAGTTTAAAACATAAAACCATGTTACAAGAATAATAATTTAAGAATAACAATTTATTAAATATTAACATACTTTGTTAAAAGGTTAAAAAATTTGCAATACGCTTAAGAAAAATTGAAATTTTCAGGTTAAAATACCAAACAACAAAAAAAAGAAAAACAAAACATAAATTTAAAATTTAAACATGAAAAAAAACAAAAACACAGTGAGATGTTTAGTTTACAATTTAAGCAGGTATATATAAATAATAATAAAGACAACAAAAGCAAACACAACAAACGTAAAGCATTTTAGAAATATTGTAATATAGTATCCCCCAAGAAGTTTTAAAACTGATCATCAAAAAATTCGTTGAGACTGTAATATGCTCTCTCTACCAATATATCCTTAACTGCTTCTCGAAATGTCCCGTAGGAATCCATTTCTTTAATGTTATCTGGAAGCTTATTGTATATTTTTACACTACGATATATTAAAGAATTTTGTGTCAATGTATACTTAGGAATAGGCAATGGGATATTGTTGTGATTTCTTGTCTGATACGTGTGCTCATGAGTAGAGTTTTTATATTTTTTATAAATAAGAGAGACTGTCTCAAGTATAAAAAGAGAGGTCAGCGTTAATAGTTTTTCTTTCTTAAATAAAGGTCTACAGTGATCTCTGAGTTTCGCCCCACATAAGTATCTAATACATCTTTTTTGTATGGTAAAAACGGATCTAAATAAGTATTGGCTACAGTTACCCCAAAATGCAATTCCGTATCTTAAATGAGATTCGACTAACGCGTAGTAAGTTGTTCTAGCCATACTATTGCCAAGTTCAGAAAATGTTTTTCGTACGGCGTAGCCTCCTGTAGAGATTTTTTTATTAAGATATGGTATGTGAGACGAGAACTTTAGTTTTTTATCAATAAACATGCCAAGAAATTTTGTATTTTCACTATCTGTTATGGCTTGGTCCGCTATGTTTAAATTGTCAAATGAAAATTTAAAAGACAGAACTTTTGTTTTGTTAATATTAAAACATAGAAAATTAGAGTCACACCAATTTTTTATTTTTTCAATATCTTGTTTCACTATACCTCTAAGAATTGTTTCATCTTTATGATGCCATAGTATCGTTGTGTCATCAGCAAATAAGGTGAAAATACCCTTAATATCAACCAAACTCAAGTCATTAATGTACAACAAAAATAAAATCGGCCCCAGAACGGATCCCTGAGGTACACCTGTATTTAAGTCACATGTTGAAGAAACCCCTGTACCATTTTTAACTTTCTGTTGCCTCTTTGTTAAATAGGATTTAAAGAATTTATGTGATGTTCCTCTAAAACCGTACACATCCATCTTTTTCAGAAGCAAATTATGGTTAACACAATCGAACGCCTTTGAAAAATCGCAAAAGACTGCTGCTGCACATTCTTTGTTATTTAAGTTTAAATAGAGATTTTCCAGAAAAGAAAACAGTGCATCGTTTGTGCTTTTAGTATTCTGAAAACCAAATTGCTGTGTACTTAAAATTTTGTTCTTGTTTAAAAATTCAATCATTCTGGCCTTGACAATTTTTTCAATTATCTTTGATAATGTATTTAAAAGGGAGATAGGCCTAAAGTTAGCTGGGTCGTCACGAGATCCAGATTTGTGTAGAGGAATTACTATAGCAGTTTTAAGAGCGTCAGGAAATTCACCGTTTGAAAAACATTCATTTATAGAAAACGCTAAGGTTTCAAGAGCATTAGAATCTAGATTTTGAAAAATTTTTATTGACATTTCGTCTGAACCCGTAGAATTACTGTTTTTCATTTCATTTATTGTTTTCCTTATTTCCTCTGCATTCGTATTGCAAAGTACAAAAGTTTCACCAACATACGAGTTTTTTAAATTATCCATGGGATCCAGATTTGATTGTAAATTATCTGTCAGATTTTTTGCAACAGTGCAATAAAATCTGTTTAAGACATTACAATCAACATCAGCGGATTGTTTCAATGAACTATTATTTCCTCGTAAATCATTAACTATTGCCCAAGCCTCTTTACTCTTGTTTTTTGCATTTAACATTCTCGCTTCGTAAAATTTACGTTTTGCCAATTTTATTGTTTTTTTATATATTTTACGATAAATTTTATAATAGGTGCTTAAAAAATCACTATGAATAGATTTACAAATTACATGCAATGAACGTAGATTCTTACCGGATATCCTAATGCCTTTAGTCAACCAGGATTTCTTTTTGTATCGCGCTCTCATTCTACGTAATGGAAAACATTTGTTAAATAAGTTATGTAAAACAGAATGAAAATGCTCAACGCGACCATTAGAACAAAACACTCTACTCCAGTCAGTCTCACTCAATCTCTCTCTAAAACATTGATAATTACCTCTGGAGAAAATTCGCTTGTATTGAGGTGGTATTTTTTCATGTTGGTGTTTGATAGGAAATTTTGATAACAAGGCTTCGTGGTCAGAGAGATCCGTGGAGATTACGTCACAACTAGTATCATCTTGATTAAAGTTCGTACAAAAATAGTCTATTTTAGTTGATGTTTCATTTGATATTCTAGTTGGAGAATTTACAAACATACTTAGGCCATAGGAAATTAGTAGGTTATGCAAAGCTTGAGTAGCTGGTGAAGTCTTGCTATCAAAATCAATATTAAAGTCTCCCGTTAAAACAATCTTACTGTTTGCAGGTAAGTCAAGCAAAATTGTTTCCAGATTAATAAGAAAGTTTGTTGTGTTTGATTCAGGGGGTCGATAAATACATAAAATATAGATATTTTCTTTTTTGTTAACAGCCATTGATAATTCAAACTCGCCCTCTACACACAGATGATTATAACTATCAACCGACTCGATTTCAAATTTTTGTGAAAATTCCTCGCTAATTAATATCATTGTGCCGCCATAACCAGCATTTAAAGTTCGACAAAAATGTGAAATGTTTAAATAACCTGGAAGGCTGCATGGTTCCCCGGAGATTAACCAGTGGTAACTGTTGGATGACAATTAAGACCTTACGTCACTCAGTTACATCGGGTCAGAGGAGGGTACTACTACTAGTGTCGGCTCGGGAGGTTAGGAAACACAAGGCTAAAACCCTAGAGCGACATATTGGCTGAAGATCAACGCCAGAGGTCCAGTTAACATTTTTTTTTTTTGGGGTATTTTGTTTGAAAGACAGTTGTTTTAGGTCTTTGGTTTAGTTGTCTAGTTGTGTTTCGTGACTGGTCAAATTTTTTTGGTAGAAAATACAGCGTTGGGCTTTGGAGTGCATTTTTTTTAAAAATGACCTACGGGTATTTCTACCAATTAAAGTTTTCTGGTTCACAATTATTTTTTTTTCTGTATTTTTTTCTGCGTTCAGGTCATAGCTTGGTCATGGCCATTGGAGAGCAAACATTTATGTTTGAGCCTTGAGAAGTTTTGCCTGCTCCGGATTGAATACAGGGAAAATGAATTTGAAGCCCAACTAGATATAATACCACAAAAGAAATGTTTAACTGAGACAGATATAGATATAAGTTTTTTTGATTTTTTTTAGTTCATTTGTAGAGTTCATTTGTAAAGTTCAGTAAATTTTTTAAGTAATGTCATTTTTAAGGCCACAAATTGGCGCTCAATTAACGCTTCAAAACAGATAAATTAAAAATCTTTCAACTAGTGTGTCTTGTAATGTTAAAATTTATATTTACGTTGGAAATTTCCAGGTTCGGACTAATTTTTTTTTTAAATATTAAATATTGTTTTAAACTTTAAATTAAAAAAATATTAAAGTTTTATCATTTTAATATAATAATAGCATGAAAAAAATGAGCACGGTAAGGTGCAATCAGAAAATCGATATGTTTAATAATAACCGAGTTTCCCATTTAAACCCATCGAAAATGGGACACGCTGTACAGGGGTACTATGGAAGATAGAGGACAACCCTTTGTGACCCTCAAATTTTAAGACAACATTTTTGGTAAAAACCACATTTTGATATATTAACCCGTTTTTGCGCTACAGGGACTTTTAAAAAGTCTGAATTTTGGATTGGGGCCCATAACTTTTTTCTTTCTAAAAATTTCTTGATGGTGTAAATGGCTTGTTTGTAAGGTTTTTAAAGCTTAATGCAATTATTAAACCAAAGCTTATCTGACATTTTTGGTTTCTGAGATATAACACGAAGTTATATTTTTCTTATAGAATTAACCTTTTTTTATTTCAGTTTTAAAATCAACCTAAAATTTCTTTAAAAACAGTGTATCACATTCGATCTTTATTTTTGTTTATTTTTTATATTGTTATTATTTTTTAGTCTTTTTTTGTAATTTTATAATTTTTATTTTTTATTTTTAATAAAAACTATGCCAAACAAGTATATGTTACAAAAAAAAGGAAATAGGAATAATTTAAATATTCATGAAAATAATAAAAATACAGAAAAACACCAAAAAGTGTAAAACATCATTTTTTTTTTCAAGAAATTTCGAAAATAAAGTAAAATAAATGTATCCATGACGGATCTGAAACTTTCCTTGATACCCTATTATTACATTTCAGTGAATCGATGATAATATATTAACCTTGAAAACAGTTTTTTGTAAATATCTCAGAAACTAAAGATCCTACGAAGTTTTTGAATATTACACGAATTGTTGAGCAAAATATAGTCTACTATATTCCGAAAACAGTGTATTGATACGATGCTCCGTTAAAAAGTTAGCATTTTTTAAAGTTTTTAATTGTCAAAAAACTGTCATTAGCATTAATGAATGTTGACAAAAATCTAATCAGCTCGTAAGAGTGTCTAACACTATTTTAACTAAAAATTTTATGAAAATCGGGTTAGCCGTTTAGGAGCTATCATGTTATGGACATAAATAATTTACACACACACACACACACACAGACAGACAACATTTTTGGCGTTTTCTGAAAAAAAAATTTTTCGTCGAAAATAATAAAACTTTGTGTTATATCTCGGAAACCTAAAGTGAGAGATAAAATTTAGTTTGACAGTTGCATTAAGTATTAAGAACCCTACAAACATGCCATTTACGTCAAAAATAAATTTTCAGAGTTAAAAAGTTATAGGACCGAATCCATGCAAAATGTAGAATTTTAATTAGGCCCCCATAGCACAAAAACGGGTTGATATGTTAAAGTGTAGTTTTTACCAAAAATCTTGTCTTGAAATTTAGGGCTCGCAAGGGGGGGCTAGTTTTCCTCCATCTCGCCTAGAAGTAACCATTCCCACCTATAAGTGCTCAATTTAAATCACCCTGTACATATACAAAATTTAAAGCGGATTTTTTTTATTATTTAAATGAGTTCTCCTTATATTAATAATAATTGAAAATAAAATAAATTTATCATATTTACGGGAAACTGAAAAATCTATAGAAAATATAAAGCGGGCCTTGAGTAGTGCATCGTAGAAAAACTTCTTGAAAGTTTCTTTTCTTATATCAGGAGTTTCAAATGCACTTCACGTTGGCAATATCACAGTGCATGTAATTTAATACTAGTGGGGTCTCTTTATAGTCCAGTCATTATTAAATTTTAGCTTGCAAAAGGTAATGTGGTGTACAGTACTTGAAATTGTACTTCAAGTACTTACAAGTACTTTAAGTACTGTACTTGAAGTACTTCTACAATCCATATACAGTACTTGGTACTTGATGTACTTGGAAATGTACTTGATTTTGTCAAGTACAGTACTTCAAGTACATTATAAGGACTTCAAGTACATTCAAAGTACTTCAAGTACATTCAAAGTACTTCAAGTACACTAAAAGTACTTTAAGTACAATAAAATATTCTTGAAGTAGATATAGGTAAGATAAAACATATTATAATGTCTAAAGGAAAATTTTGGGAACATTTTTGACGGTTTTTGACATTTTTTGAAATTTTTTTAAATTCTTTGAAATTTTTTTTCATCTTGGATATAAGTTTTTGACGTTTTTATTTTACATTTTTAAATTTTTTAAACATTTTTGTAATTTTTTTTTGATATTTCTGGCATTTTCCTAATTTTTTGACATATTTAAAGTACTTGAAGTACCTTTATTGTAGCAGTAAGAGACTGGGGAATATCAAATACTTTTATAATGTACTTGGTACTTGAAGTACATTTGAAAAGAAAATGTAGATACTTAGTACTTCAAGTACTTTTACAAATATTAATGTACTTTCATAATGTACTTGTGACAGCTTTGTGTGGTGGTGATTATGACACATTGGACTTCTAAAATTTTTTTTTCAGTTTTTGACCTTGGGGCCCGGGCTGGCTCCCGCCGCCATCTTGGATTTAATGTGCACGAAAGAGATTTTTTTAAAATTATTTCGTTCCTGTAAATTTTAGAAAAAAACAGTTTTAAGCACAACTTAAACGCAATGAAATTTCCTACGATTGTGTTTGTGTGCGATTATGTAAGGTCACTCGATCACGAAGTTCCTTCTCGTCGTGCTCTAGTACCCTTACTATTATGTGTTTTTTATATACATATTTTATATGTATAGGCTATACATTTCGCCACCATTTTGAATTTTGGCCAATTTTTTTTATTTTAATAAAGACTAATTAATACCCTATAAAAAGAGATATCGATTTGTCTGGGTACTACGCCTGCTGAGATACAAATGCTGAAGTGTTAGCAGTACACCCGTTTCCTATGTACTGCCATAGTATATGCAATATAAACCAAAATTATTTATTTTTATTTTATTTTATTTTTATTTTTATTTACCATATCATTACGGGCGAACCCAATTACAATGACAGGAATAAATGAGAGTTACATAAATATACAATAAAAGTAGCATACAAGTAAAGGTAGTCTTAAGCATTAATTAGATGTACAAGAATAGGTTGGACTTTTAGGCATTATTTTGCAAGTGCGTATTTCTGAGCTGTTTTAAATTGGTATTAAATATATCGATAGCTGGAGTATTGTTACAAATGTCGCACATTGTATAAAGCGGTGAATACTTTAAAACATTTAGTCTAGGCGTTGGCAGATAGAAAGTGGATAGTTGTCTCGATCCCTGGCGCGGGATTATGAAGTTTAGTTGGGCTAATAAGTCTGCACAGTCTATTTGATTGTTTAAAATTTTATGTAAGGTTGCCTGAGATGCGTACTGTCTTCTGCTGTTTAGAGATGGAATATCGAATCTGGCGAGAAGTTGGTTTTGAGGGATTCCTTGAGCGGGATAGGTTCCATCTACTTTAAAGGATAAAAATTTTAAGAAACGCCTTTGAATTCTCTCGAGGTCTTCTATTTGGTTAATTTGATGTGGATTCCAGACAATAGACGCATATTCGAGCTTTGATCTAATATAAGCAAAGTAAAGACTCTTGAGCGCTGAGATGTTAGTTAATTCTTTTGAGATGCGAACAATGAAACCGTACATTCTCGATGCAGCTGATGTAATATCATCAATATGAGAAGAGAATGATAGTTTCTTGTCGAAAATTACTCCTAGGTCGCGTATGGTTTCCGGCCTCTCCAGGACTTGGCCATTTATAGCATAGTCATACGTTAGATATGTAGTTTTATTTGTGTACGTCATTACTTTGCATTTAGCAATGTTAAGAGGTAGGCCGTTTTGAACGCACCAATTCTGGATTGCATTTAGATCATTTTGAAGAGCTATACAGTCAGAGACGTCACCTATTACTCTGAATGTTTTAAAATCGTCAGCATATGAAAGGCTGGATGAACCGAGGCCCCTTCCCAAACCATCTATGAAGATGTCGAAAAAAAGAGGTCCCAGCACAGAGCCCTGTGGTACGCCGGAGCTGACAAGGTATTCGGCAGACCTAACACCATTTACATACACGTGTTGGCGTCTGTTGCTTAAGCAAGATTTTATTAGGTTTAATAATGGTATGTTAAAACCGAAATTTTTTAAGGTTGTTAAGAGCACGCCGGTGTCAAGTCTGTCGAACAACGCCTTAGAAAAATCTGTATATATGACGTCGAGCTGTTGACCTGCGTGAATAGTTTGAGAAATGGTTTGTGTTATAGACAGAAGATTGGTAACAGTAGAACGTCCTTTAATGAAGCCGTGTTGATTAGGTGATAAAATATTATTCACAGAGGGGTAGATAGACTTATGCAAGAGAAATTCAAAGGCTTTCAAAAAGTTGTTAATTATAGTTATAGGTCTGTAATTTTTAATATAAGATTTATTGTCAGATTTAAAAATGGGACACACCTTGCTGACCTTCCACGAGGAGGGTATTCTCGACTCACTGAGGCATTTGTTATATAATTTACACAAGGGAACCGCGAGAATGGAGGCGCAATCTCGTATAATAAAGCTTGGTATGGAGTCTGGACCCGCTGTTAATTTAGGTTTAAGCTTTCCAAGAGCATTTTCAACTTCCGTATTTGAGAAATCTGTTATGCAAATACAGGGGGAATTATTATTCGCCGTGTGATTCTGAGGAGGTTGTACGGGGTTGTCGTTAAAAACGCTCTTAAAATAGTCTGAAAAACCCTGCGAAATGGATTGCATAGAGTCATATTCAGTGTTATCGTGGTACATTACGCTAGGAATTGATGACGTTGTTTTTTGGCTGTTTATGAAAGACCAGAATTTTGAGGGATCGCTCTTTATGTTATTTTCAGCGGTATGTATGAATTCCAGGTGTAGTTTTTTTATTTCTAGTTTTAAATATGCTCTTAATTGACTAAATTCTCGGTAGGTGTCAGGATTTGGATTTTCTTTATTTACTTTTCGCAGCCTTTCTTTTTTATATATATTTTTAATGATATCGGGCGTAAACCAAGGAGGAAACTGCCGCTTTTTGGCATTTTTTGAATATTTTGGAACCAGTTTTTCAAAAATACCGTAAATGTATATGTATAGTTGCTGACTCATTTGGTCTAAATCCTCAAAGTCATTCAAAAAACCCCAGTCTGTGTTCGAGAGTTGCAGATATAAAGCTGGAAAATTAGCCTTTCGAAAGTTGTATACTGTTTGTGAATTAATATTAGACAGATTAGTTTCTTCAGCCAGTCCGGTAACGTGAACATTTAGAGCCGGATGGTCGTCATGTTCACGAACCAGTACGTCAGTTGCTCTTGTGCATATTAGGTTAACATCTTTCTGTAAAACTAAGTCAAGGATTCGATTTATCGAGTTTCGCTGAAAGTTCATCTGCGTCAGTTGAAATATGCTCATAAAGTCATTTAATTTAATTACCAGAGTGTCAGTAAATTGGTGTTTATTTTGGAAGTCTAGAAAGTTCGCATATTGCGGGACATTAAAGTCACCGAGGATTATAACTTTGTTGTTAGGAATAATATCAAGTGCAATAAAAAAGTCGAGAATACTCTCTATATCCGTGGGGCGTACCGGAGGTTGTATGTATATTGTGAAAATATATATGAATGATTTCTGAAAATGGATTTTTACTCCAACAATGTCCGCAAACCTGGGAATCAGTGTAATTATTGATGTAGGAAAAATAACTTGAGAAGATTGCAAGATGTTATTAACCGCTAAAAGAACACCCCCACCCCTTGTCAGGCCTGTTGTCTTTCTATCTCTATCAAGGCGGTAAACGTTAAAATTAGTGTTCATAAACTCTCTATCAGAAATGTCAGGAACCAGCCAAGTTTCAGTGAATGAAATCACATCATAGTCGCATGTATACGTTGAAAGTAAGAGGTTGCCAGTTTTACTTCTAAGTCCCTGACAGTTCTGGTAATAAAGTGAAAAATCAACGGAATCTGATTTAGGTGGGAGATTTGTTTGCTATTGTTGCATGATGTTTTTTTGCAGTCTAGTTATTGCGTTTTTATATGCAGTGCATTTATTAGTATCCCATACGGCATGATCAATTTTGATGCAGTCATCGTCCTTTTTAAGTTTTATGCAGTTGGTGCACTGTAGGTTATCAGATTTGCAGTCTTTAACGTCATGAATTTTGCCACATCTTGGACAAGAGACAGTTTTTTCGCAGTTTTTAGATGAGTGGTAAAATTCGTTACAGTTAAAACAACGCGGAATAGTAAGACCGTCATAGACTGTGCAGCTATCATACCCTACAAAGACATTACCGAATTTAAGTAGCTTTTCGTAGGTGGACCTATCGATTTGCAAGAGAGCTTGAAAGAGATTATTCTTGTTACGTGTCTTGTTAATGCTTATTACTTTTAGCTGTGAGTTTTTATGAAAAATATCAGAATTTAGTTTAATTAAAATTGTGGATAATTGTTCATCTGAGAGGCATTCTGTAAAACCGACGATTCTGACTCTGGGATTAATTCCATGTATTTCGCGGACTTCATATTCTTCGGATAAATTTTCCTCTGCTAGGGTTTTAAATCTGTTCTTATCCTCCGAATTTTTGCAGGCAATAAGGACTCCACCTTTGCTTGTGTGCTTGATTTTCGTAAAGGCAAAATTTTCTTCCACAGGGTTGATGTTTTCTAGAAGCGCTTTTTTAGTTTGATCGTTTGTTTGAGATTCATTTTTAGGCTTGATCAGGACGGCAGGCTGAGTGTTATTTTTAAGAATTTCTGAGTACTTTTTTTGCTTGGATTGCGCAGGTGGTTGCAATTCATTTGAAAGTAATGCAAGTTTATCAGCGGCAATATTCATAATGTCGAATTTTAGGCTTTCGAAGGTAGTGTTGAGAGCTTGTAACGCTTCTTGAACTTTGCTTTCTATTAGGTTTTTTATTTCCTGCTGATTCAATGTAATACAATCGGCAACACAGCGATCACATCGCCAGGAAAGACCGGGGATCTCCGCCAACAAAGTAACTAGGTTCTCGGTAATTATTTAGTTTTATGTCATTTTCTCAAGGCACACATTTTCTATAAAATGCTTACCTTTTGTGAACATGACATAAAACTTAATCATCTGAGGGCCCGGCCAAGTTCGCGGCGTAAACTGGTGTATAGGGGAGGGGAGTAAACTAGAATTTTGGGGTTTTTTGATTTGCAATTTTGATGGATTTTTTTCCAAGGGTTTAGTCAAAATTTCTATCAGTCTGCCAAATTTCAGCTTTATAGCATGTCTGGAAGTACAGTAGAATTTTTTGATGATCTATACATGAGTGAGTGAGTGGCAATTTGAAATTTTTTGAAATTTCCTACCTGCTTTACTACTTTATGGAAGTCCATGAAACTTGGAGGGGTTATTAACTCTACGATTTTTCTAGCTCATTCCGAAGTAAAGTTTTAGATAGGTCAAATATAGGCTGAAATGTTTCAAGAAAAGATGGTACATCAGTTTACGCGAACTTGACGGGGCACTACCGTGCCCTCAGACAAAGTCTTAACACTTTTTGGCTCACCGTATAACAAATTCGGCTGCCCGACGTTAAAACAAAGTAACTACAGATTTATCAAAACCGAGAAAAATCAATTTAAAGTTTTTAAAAAGCATAGGAGTAAATGGAGTAACGTGGTATAAATCATATAATAACTTCGGTATTTCTTAACCGATTTAGAAAATTCTTTTACTAAAATGGCGTAAGATTACGATTATGTAAATTACCAAAAAACTCCATTTTTCCAAAAATGTCAGTTACTTTGTTTTAATTTCGGGCAGCCGAATTGTATAATGAGCCATTGTGTGCAAAGATAGAATCGAGTAAGTAAGTGAATGGACTCGTTAGATCTTGGATAGATTGTGAAAATAGGCTACGGGAAACGGACTTTCTTTTCTTTCACTTCAAAGTGGATATTAAATTTGAAAATTTTAAAATTTTTCGTCTCGAAAACGGCACGGCGGGCGGTGCTTTAATTTTTCTTTTAATATAAAACTTGCCGTTAAGAACGAAGAAAGTTGCACTTGAAACGGTGCACTTTATTCAGTGACGTAGGTATCAGTGGCGTGCATAAAATGTAGACAGAAAGACGTTGCCTACCCTTGATAAAATCCTAAAACTTTTTTTTTCATTTCAAAAACATAATAAGCTTTTCTTAAATAATATAAATTTTAGAGATGACATAAGACATAATTCCATTAATTGCATATCCTGCATTATCGCGCATTTCTCATTTATATTTTACTTATAGGCGTTCCATATACTTTTCGTAAAGGGGGCATGATT
This sequence comes from Aspidapion aeneum, assembly GCA_963576565.1. Classification (NCBI taxonomy): domain Eukaryota; kingdom Metazoa; phylum Arthropoda; class Insecta; order Coleoptera; family Brentidae; genus Aspidapion; species Aspidapion aeneum. Next base: position 33,234,601 of record OY755043.1, read on the forward strand.
AGTTTCTATTATCGGTGCACTTTTTCAATTTTCAAAAGCGGTTTGCAGAATACAACGTATTCTGCAAACCGCTGGCGCTGTAAAAATGAGAGAGATAGAACAAAAAGGCATCGCGTGGATTGCTCGCATGTCGTGAGCCATGAGTGCCTATGCGTCGCATAAATTAATTGAAAAAAAGTTCTGCTAAGTAGGTGGTATCTGAAAATTAGTAAATATGTGGAAGATCGAGTTAACTAGAAAAAGTTTAGTTTTCACAGAAAGCAGTACATATTTTGTCGAATATTTACAAAAAATAAAGTAATATCTGTTTTTGTTTTCATTAGTTTAGGTATAAAATATAAAATAATTTAAGATTAATTGCTACCAAAAAAAAATATTCGTATTTTTTGCTAGCTACCGCTTTTTTCATGGGCAGAAATATTGGAAAATTTTGTGTGTCGGGAATATTGGAAATATTTAAAAAAATATCTTTCATATTTTTGTAACCTTATAGGGAGCGTTCTTAAAATACGTAACGCAAAAATTCAGGATTTTTGACCTCCCCCCCTCGTAACGCAAACCCCCCCTTCTCCCCCTTGACCGTTACGTTATTTAAGGATAGGCCCTTCTAAGTCAGTTAATGACTATCGAACAATCTTTATTTTTGATACAATTGAAGATTTTGAGGAAGTAGACTGGCAAGACAATGTTATTGAATGTATGTATGACATATTTTAAAGAATGTACAAATACGTCATAAATACAGGGTCTCTAATGAAGATATGCCTCTTGCTCGACTAGAGAATAGTGTAGTGTGTCAAAAATGAGATTTTTGTTGTACAAAATTGACCTTATTTCTGTTGATTTGTTTGAAAAATAACTCCTGATTAATGTTCATGTATAAGCCTTCTGCGTTTTCCGGTGTTTTATTATAATTTTTATAAATAATATATTTATAATATTTCCATATATTTCCAATGTTTCAGGAAATATTTCCAAAAATATATTTCTGGAAATTTTACAACACTAGGAAGAATTATCCGAATTTCATAATTACCTATAATTAGTTTGTTAGTTTTTTAAAAGCTTGCTGTTTTTTTTAGCTGATTATGATAAAGAGTTTCTGCGGAAATTTTTTGGGATCTTTTGGACTTGTATCAGTGGTATGTAGTATTGTAAAATTTCCAGAAATATATTTTTGGAAATATTTGGAAAATTGGAAAATATGAAATATTAAAAAAATAAGATAAAAAGGGAATATTTATTTATAAAAATCAGAACAAAACACCGGATAACGCAGAAGGCTAATACATGAACACAAATCAGGAGTTATTCTTCAAACAAATAAACAGAAATTAGGTCAAATTTGTACATACAACAAAAATCTTATTCTTGACACACTACACTATTCACTAGTCGAGCAAGAGGCATATCTTCAACGTTGTCGTCAGCATCACACTTAATAACATCGTCTTGCCAGTCTACTTTCTCAAAATCTTCAACAGTACCGGAAATAAAAATTGTTTTATAGTAAGTTTCATGCTTATAGGATTACAAAATATGAAAAATAATTTTTTTTAATATTTCCAATATTTCCGAGACACGGAAATTTCCAATAATTCCATTTCCATGGAAATATTTCAAATTTACATCACTAGTTGTATCTAGGTGACAAGGTAATGCAAGCGAAAAATGTGTGCCACGCATGGGTACACCCAGAGGAAGGCCTCGGGGCCCGGGTCCCCCCCAACCCTAAGACTGTTTTAGATATTTTCTACATATCGTCGCTCAGATGTTAAAACCTCGTATCTCAAAAAACCACATTTTTCAAGAAATGAGAAATATGAGGTTTTGACACCTAACTGGTCGCGAGATAAGAGGAATTTATAGTTAGCGCAGCGCATGCTCTTTGTTACCTAATCAAGTTACTAGGTCTTGAAATCGATGGAATATGAATTTATATTCTTAATGAAACTGATTTTAAAATACGAAGCTTTAAAATACGACATCATGAGGACTCGGGCCCTCCCCAAAGGTCTCCAGCCCCCCGCCCCCCAAAGTCATACTTCTGGGTGCACCACTAGCAAAATATAAAAACAATTCCATTTTTTTGAACAATATTTGAAATGAAATCGTCTAATTGATCTGATAAAAATAAGTTTTATTTAAAAGTTTTTAATGTAGTTTTGTGTTTTTTATTATCCATTTTTATTTTGCTTTTTTTTTCTCAAAATAGAAGCAAGAATTACCGTCTTCCATATTAACATTTTATTCAATAACACCCTTACAATCAAAAAATAAAAACAAGATTTAAAAAAAAAATAAAGCTTTGAACGCCACTGACTTAGCACTTTTCCGTAGTTTAAAAACTAGATATCTTTGGCCCCTTCCTACACTGCAATGCCTGCGGTTTCAGTTTTTTGGGTGCAATATTGAAAAGAACGATCGCTTTTTTCTATTTCCAAGACGGAAAAACGGAAAGATGTGGGACACAAACGCCATATTAAAAACTTTTATTTTTCCCATAATTTTCCACGGCTTTACCGAGAAAACTAAAAGAAAAATTTTAATATAATAATACATCTTTTATACCCCTTATAAATTTTCTATATGATAAATGATACTAGATAGGAAACTGTAAACTTTCCAGCTATAAACCCATGGGCGGACCCAGTGGGGTGCCTCGGGTATCGCCCCCTAAAACCTAAGATTTTTTAAGATATTTTTCATATATTTCATGAATAGAAAGATCATATAGCATAAACTACGACATTACGAGCCCTTATCGCCCTCCCCTCCCCAGAGGCCTCGGGTCCCCTTAAACATATTCCTGGGTGCGCCGCTGGTAAACCTGAGGTCCTGTAACCGGTATTTACGTTACTAGACCAAAAACGCAAACTTGACAGGTCCAAACCAAACCAATACAATACACTACATAATTATATAAATATTTTGGTATTTACTTAAAAGCTGGTTAATCAAAAAACCTTTTGCTTTATAATTGGCCTTGTACAAGTTGGTATTCAATATTTTTACTTAATATTTTGAATTATTTTAATTGAAATATCTGTCAAAATAAACACAAAATAACAACTGTCAATATAAGTTATGAACAACTTGACTAA